>OY720123.1:2500-1252500 GCA_963082685.1 Cyclophora albipunctata
CTAACCTAACCTAACCTAACCTAACCTAACCTAACCTAACCTAACCTAACCTAACCTAACCTAACCTAACCTAACCTAACCTAACCTAACCTAACCTAACCTAACCTAACCTAACCTAACCTAACCTAACCTAACCTAACCTAACCTAACCTAACCTAACCTAACCTAACCTAACCTAACCTAACCTAACCTAACCTAACCTAACCTAACCTAACCTAACCTAACCTAACCTAACCTAACCTAACCTAACCTAACCTAACCTAACCTAACCTAACCTAACCTAACCTAACCTAACCTAACCTAACCTAACCTAACCTAACCTAACCTAACCTAACCTAACCTAACCTAACCTAACCTAACCTAACCTAACCTAACCTAACCTAACCTAACCTAACCTAACCTAACCTAACCTAACCTAACCTAACCTAACCTAACCTAACCTAACCTAACCTAACCTAACCTAACCTAACCTAACCTAACCTAACCTAACCTAACCTAACCTAACCTAACCTAACCTAACCTAACCTAACCTAACCTAACCTAACCTAACCTAACCTAACCTAACCTAACCTAACCTAACCTAACCTAACCTAACCTAACCTAACCTAACCTAACCTAACCTAACCTAACCTAACCTAACCTAACCTAACCTAACCTAACCTAACCTAACCTAACCTAACCTAACCTAACCTAACCTAACCTAACCTAACCTAACCTAACCTAACCTAACCTAACCTAACCTAACCTAACCTAACCTAACCTAACCTAACCTAACCTAACCTAACCTAACCTAACCTAACCTAACCTAACCTAACCTAACCTAACCTAACCTAACCTAACCTAACCTAACCTAACCTAACCTAACCTAACCTAACCTAACCTAACCTAACCTAACCTAACCTAACCTAACCTAACCTAACCTAACCTAACCTAACCTAACCTAACCTAACCTAACCTAACCTAACCTAACCTAACCTAACCTAACCTAACCTAACCTAACCTAACCTAACCTAACCTAACCTAACCTAACCTAACCTAACCTAACCTAACCTAACCTAACCTAACCTAACCTAACCTAACCTAACCTAACCTAACCTAACCTAACCTAACCTAACCTAACCTAACCTAACCTAACCTAACCTAACCTAACCTAACCTAACCTAACCTAACCTAACCTAACCTAACCTAACCTAACCTAACCTAACCTAACCTAACCTAACCTAACCTAACCTAACCTAACCTAACCTAACCTAACCTAACCTAACCTAACCTAACCTAACCTAACCTAACCTAACCTAACCTAACCTAACCTAACCTAACCTAACCTAACCTAACCTAACCTAACCTAACCTAACCTAACCTAACCTAACCTAACCTAACCTAACCTAACCTAACCTAACCTAACCTAACCTAACCTAACCTAACCTAACCTAACCTAACCTAACCTAACCTAACCTAACCTAACCTAACCTAACCTAACCTAACCTAACCTAACCTAACCTAACCTAACCTAACCTAACCTAACCTAACCTAACCTAACCTAACCTAACCTAACCTAACCTAACCTAACCTAACCTAACCTAACCTAACCTAACCTAACCTAACCTAACCTAACCTAACCTAACCTAACCTAACCTAACCTAACCTAACCTAACCTAACCTAACCTAACCTAACCTAACCTAACCTAACCTAACCTAACCTAACCTAACCTAACCTAACCTAACCTAACCTAACCTAACCTAACCTAACCTAACCTAACCTAACCTAACCTAACCTAACCTAACCTAACCTAACCTAACCTAACCTAACCTAACCTAACCTAACCTAACCTAACCTAACCTAACCTAACCTAACCTAACCTAACCTAACCTAACCTAACCTAACCTAACCTAACCTAACCTAACCTAACCTAACCTAACCTAACCTAACCTAACCTAACCTAACCTAACCTAACCTAACCTAACCTAACCTAACCTAACCTAACCTAACCTAACCTAACCTAACCTAACCTAACCTAACCTAACCTAACCTAACCTAACCTAACCTAACCTAACCTAACCTAACCTAACCTAACCTAACCTAACCTAACCTAACCTAACCTAACCTAACCTAACCTAACCTAACCTAACCTAACCTAACCTAACCTAACCTAACCTAACCTAACCTAACCTAACCTAACCTAACCTAACCTAACCTAACCTAACCTAACCTAACCTAACCTAACCTAACCTAACCTAACCTAACCTAACCTAACCTAACCTAACCTAACCTAACCTAACCTAACCTAACCTAACCTAACCTAACCTAACCTAACCTAACCTAACCTAACCTAACCTAACCTAACCTAACCTAACCTAACCTAACCTAACCTAACCTAACCTAACCTAACCTAACCTAACCTAACCTAACCTAACCTAACCTAACCTAACCTAACCTAACCTAACCTAACCTAACCTAACCTAACCTAACCTAACCTAACCTAACCTAACCTAACCTAACCTAACCTAACCTAACCTAACCTAACCTAACCTAACCTAACCTAACCTAACCTAACCTAACCTAACCTAACCTAACCTAACCTAACCTAACCTAACCTAACCTAACCTAACCTAACCTAACCTAACCTAACCTAACCTAACCTAACCTAACCTAACCTAACCTAACCTAACCTAACCTAACCTAACCTAACCTAACCTAACCTAACCTAACCTAACCTAACCTAACCTAACCTAACCTAACCTAACCTAACCTAACCTAACCTAACCTAACCTAACCTAACCTAACCTAACCTAACCTAACCTAACCTAACCTAACCTAACCTAACCTAACCTAACCTAACCTAACCTAACCTAACCTAACCTAACCTAACCTAACCTAACCTAACCTAACCTAACCTAACCTAACCTAACCTAACCTAACCTAACCTAACCTAACCTAACCTAACCTAACCTAACCTAACCTAACCTAACCTAACCTAACCTAACCTAACCTAACCTAACCTAACCTAACCTAACCTAACCTAACCTAACCTAACCTAACCTAACCTAACCTAACCTAACCTAACCTAACCTAACCTAACCTAACCTAACCTAACCTAACCTAACCTAACCTAACCTAACCTAACCTAACCTAACCTAACCTAACCTAACCTAACCTAACCTAACCTAACCTAACCTAACCTAACCTAACCTAACCTAACCTAACCTAACCTAACCTAACCTAACCTAACCTAACCTAACCTAACCTAACCTAACCTAACCTAACCTAACCTAACCTAACCTAACCTAACCTAACCTAACCTAACCTAACCTAACCTAACCTAACCTAACCTAACCTAACCTAACCTAACCTAACCTAACCTAACCTAACCTAACCTAACCTAACCTAACCTAACCTAACCTAACCTAACCTAACCTAACCTAACCTAACCTAACCTAACCTAACCTAACCTAACCTAACCTAACCTAACCTAACCTAACCTAACCTAACCTAACCTAACCTAACCTAACCTAACCTAACCTAACCTAACCTAACCTAACCTAACCTAACCTAACCTAACCTAACCTAACCTAACCTAACCTAACCTAACCTAACCTAACCTAACCTAACCTAACCTAACCTAACCTAACCTAACCTAACCTAACCTAACCTAACCTAACCTAACCTAACCTAACCTAACCTAACCTAACCTAACCTAACCTAACCTAACCTAACCTAACCTAACCTAACCTAACCTAACCTAACCTAACCTTTTTTTTTTTTTTTTTTTTTTTTAAGTGGTTTGGAATGCTTTTACGCATACCCGGTTACTCGGGCAAGCAACCGGGTTATGTGGGACTCACGGCCATCAGTGGAGGCCGTAGCCGCCGGAGCCGCACTGAGATAGTCCCAGAACGGCTCCGCCAGCCAAACCCCCCACCGACAACCCCACTCGGTCGCACTCCCCCCGCTGCCGGGGCTCACGGTTCGGCCGAGTAATACCCACTAAACCATTCCACTATGTCAAACCATACTCACCGCTTACACCGAGGTACGGGCTATGATCACTCATTTCTCCGCTGCCCCGGCACGCGTCAACCAGTTAAGGTCACACCTCAGGGTACAAGGGACCCTTTGTCATCTCCCTCCAGATAGCGCGCAGTTGTCGCCTTCACACGTCACAGTTGGGGGGTGGTCCCCCCGGTGCACCTCATGGGGGCTGAAAGGCGTGGGTTGCCCCAAACGCCCTTCTCCGTCTACCTCGCCTCCGGCTGCGGATGGTACCCACCGCCGCAAGGTCCTCCCGGACCCTCTCCGCCGCCTCCTTCTGTGATATCACCGCCTCACAGAAGTCCGCCACTGCTTGCCACGCCGCTTCGCTCCCCACCATGGCACGAACCATTGCAGGCAGCGACATGTCACCCCCGATGCGCGACGCAAAGAGCGTCCTCTCCTGAACCCAGGCAGGGCAGACTTCCAGGGTGTGCTGCGCTGTGTCCATCGTCGCGCTGCAGTGATGACACCCCGGAGTTTCCTCGCGTTTGGCCACGTTCGAGAGGTAGCTCCCAAAGCAGCCATGTCCTGTGAGCACCTGCGTCATGCGGAACGACAGCGTTCCGTGAGACCTGTCCCGCCACTCCTTCCACACCGGGAGGATGGCGCCCGAGATACTCACCTCATGCGTCGCATGCTCTGTCTGCTGACGCCACACCTCCCACATCCGCTCCAGGATCCGTGCCCGCTGCACCTCCACCTCCCTGTGCGCTGGTAGGTCCCCTCGAAGCCGAAAGGTCAGTCGCCAGTGGAACACTGCCGACTGAGCCTCCGCCTCCAGGTCCCATGGGAGAATCCTCGCGAGGACGCACGCCGCCTGGAAGGAAATGGTGCGATACCCCCGCACCACTCCAACCAGCATCGCCCGCTGTGCAGAACGGAGCCGAGCGATGTTTCGCTCTGACAAGGCGTCCGCCCACACTGGAGCCCCGTACAGCGCCATGGACCGCACCACACCGGAGTACAGCCGCCTCGTCACCTCTCCAGCCCCTCCCAGATTCGGCAACAGTCGCCGCAGAGACGCCGCCGCCCTCAGCAGTTTGGGCTCGAGTATGTTGAAGTGGTGCTCGAACTTCCATCTGCTGTCCAGCACCAGACCTAAATACTTGAGGTGCGGCTTGATGTCCACTTTAGTGCCCTCGATCATTAGGTGCGCCCCAGCAGGTGGAGCGTTGCGCGGGCCGTGGAAGCAGATGGCTTCTGTTTTACTTAGCGCCACCCGTAGACCCAATCTCCTTATCTTCTCAATTATGAGAGCCACTGCAGCTGCCGAGAGGATCCTCACGCTGCGGAAGTCTGGCGCTATCACGACTATCAGTATGTCGTCAGCGTAGCAGACGAGGAAGACATTCCGCAGTCTAGCACCCCGCAACACCCAGTCAAACGCGATATTCCACAGGAGCGGCCCAAGGACCGACCCCTGCGGGACACCGCAAAACATCTCCCAGCAAAACCACCGCGACTTACCCGGGTACTTGACCGCCCTCCATGACAAGTACTCACCAATAGCGCGCCGAATGTACCACGGCACCCGGTGGTACTTGAGTGCTTCGTTGACGACCTCCCAGGGGATCTCATTGAATGCGTTGGCGATGTCCACCGACATAGCCAAGGCAAGCTTACCCTGCCTTACCGCGTCACCGCTGAGACCCTTGACCTTGAGTATGGCATCAAGGGTGGAAAGGCCCGACCTAAAACCGAACTGGTTTTCGGACAAATCTGGTCCAGTAGTTGAAAGGTGGTGGTTCAATCGTGCTGCAATGACCCGCTCGAAGATCTTACTCACCTCATCAAGCAGCACGATCGGACGATATGCCGACGGTGACTCGGCCGGTCTCCCCTCCTTCCTCAGCAGTACAAGGTGACCCGTGCGCCACGTCTTCGGGAACTTACCCCGCTCCAGGCACGCCGAGAACAGCCCTCTCAGTCTGGATTCAAAATCCTTGACTTTGAGGGCCGCTGCCCAGGCGCGCCCAGGAATGCCGTCAGGCCCGGGGGCCGTATTCCGCAGCCTTGCCATCGCCGCTTTCAGCTCCTCCGTTGTCACTACAGGAACCTCACTCTCCTGAATATCCGGCGCTACAGGAGCCATGTTCGGCGGTGTATGCGGACCCGGGTTGGGAAACAAAGCCGACATAACACCATCCAGCACCTCAGGCGGAAGACTCTGTGTGAGCGGGGGGGTCCATGGACGCAACTTATTCCGGACCAGGCGGTAAGGGCGCCCCCAAGGGTCACACTCCACCGACTCCAACAGCTCTTCTTCAGCTCGATCCTTGGCCCGTGCAATACCCACCTGTAGGCTCTCCCTTGCTGCCTTGTAGGCAGCCAGCAAAGCCTCCTCGATTCGCCGATGGTTCGCAAGACGACGCCTACGCCTCCTATGCCTCTGCAGAGCCCGCATGTGCACCACACAAGACTCCCGCAGCTGCCTAATCTCCGGGGACCACCAGTATACCGACCTGGACGAGCGGAGAGGGCCGACACGCGCCATGGCCACATCACACGCCTCCGTCATCTTCGCGCGGAACCACGACGCTTCCTCCTCCACATCCTCCGGCCTGTCCGGCGCGGCAGCCCACGTCGCGACGATAATCGACTCTTCGATCTTGCTCGGATCCAGGGTCTTCAGAGACCACCGAGGCCCACATGGACCCAGGGAGCGAGAACGGCCAACTTCCGAATTGTGGGCGGAGATACAGAACCGGATGTAGCGGTGATCCGACAATGTCTCCACCCCCTCAAGAACGCGCCATCCCTGGACACGGCGCGCCAGAGCGTGAGACGCAAAGGTCAGGTCCACGATGGACCCACCCTGTTGCCGCACGCAGGTGTCCACTGCCCCTCGGTTCACTAGCGTAAGACCCACAGATAACGCCCACTCCTCCAAGACGGCGCCTCTGGCATCTGTACGCGGCGAGCCCCACGCTGTGGACTTTGCGTTGAAGTCTCCGAGCACGAGAATTGGTCGGGGTTGTCCGTGCGCCATGAGTCTCTGCACCTGCAATAGAAACCCCTCGAATTCCGCTAGCGTCCTACTCGGTGGGCAGTAAACGCCCACGATGTAAACCCCGCCCACCAGAGCAGCAACACAACCCATGCCCCTCGATATAAGTTCCAGGGGCGGCGAGCCTGCAGATAGGCGAACGGAGAGAGCCACCACCTCGTCCACATCGCACGCCCAGTCATCCCGTTCCGGTATGAAGTAGGGCTCGGACACCACCATCACCTGTATCGACCACTGAGCCGCACTCTGCATCAACAGGTCTTGAGCTCTGGCGCAGTGGTTAATATTGCATTGTAGCACCCTAAACTCTTCCATGTTCATGTCTGTTTTCCCTCTCTAAGCCGGCATCAGACCGCGGCGGTCCGTTCGCTGGTCCCCTCCATTTCCCTTTCTTAGGAGGAATGCACGCCTTTGAGCCCGTCCGATGGTTGGCCCTCTTGTTTGCCGCTGCACAAACGACACAATGTGGGGCCGAGACGCATTCCGCTGCCAAATGCCCCTCCTTACCACAACGGTAGCATGCCCTGCTTCGGTCCACGGAAGTGCAGTTGGCTCTTACATGCCCCACCTCTCGGCATCTAAAACATACAGCCGGTCTTGGTTCTAGCAGCCTGATTACTGCCCTGTCCCAGCCGCTCACCATCATCACTTTTTTGGATGCCAGTCTATTTGCAGCCGCTACTGGGCAACTCACAATAGCGTACCCTCGCCCTGTAAAGTCCAGCCGTACCTCCCCTGCCTTCACATGATCCACCGAACAGCCTGCCTCCTGCGCAACTGCTTCCGCCAGCTCTTGAGACGTGACGGAGTCATCCAGGCCTGAAACTCGCATCTGGCTGCACTTCACTGGACGATGCACCTTCACACCGTCTTCCTGGAGAACCGCCTTCAGCCGCTGCGCCAGTACATCCGCCTGCGCTCCACTATCACCACCGGGGATCTCGTACATGACCCCGCCAGTCTGCGTTCTCCGAAACCGGACTCCCTCATTAATCCCTACTTCCTGAAGGGTGATGTTAGCCTTGGCTTTTGCCAGTATGTCCCTGTACGAGACCCCTCGTTCCGCAGCCTCTTCCGACAGTGTGATCACTACCGCGGAAGAGCGCGGCGGGCGCTGTTTCGGCACCGGGGCAGGTGGCGGCTTAGGTGCACTCCTCGCCTTTCCCCCCTTCTTTCCGACCTTCGTCCAGGACCCCTCCGAGCTAGCCGCCGATCTTTCTGTGGGGCCAGTCTCCGTAAGAGGTGCCAGGGTCGACTGTGCGGGTACTGGTGCACGCTTCCTCTTTACCTTTTTCTTCTTCTTCCTCCTCCTCTCCTCTCGAGCCCTTCTTTCCGCCTCCTGCTCTGGACCCACTGGACCCGCCGACGCCGCTTGACCAACATCCCTGTGGACCGAAACCGTTACCGGTATCGGAGGCGCCATCACAACTGGCGTATCAGGCCGAGATCCAGACCTTCCGTTTGCCTGCATCAGCCTCTCCACGTAGTCAAGACGGCTGCTAATCCGAAGCACAGCCTCCTGGACCAAGTCCCCTGCCCTCGGGTTCACAGCCACACTCTCCGGGGGCGCGCGCACGGGCGGTGCCCTGCACTCCGCCCTCAGCACCTCCATCCCTCCTCGGAGTTCAGCGACTTCCTTCTGCAGTCTGCCGTTGTCCTCCTCTAACCGCCTCACGGTACCCTGAAGCTCGTCCGCCTTGGTCTGGAGCTGCTGCGACTTGTCCTGAAGCCGCTTTGTTTCCTCCTGGAGGCGCTTCGTCTCATCCTGTAGACGTCTTGTTTCCTCCGTGACCGTCCGACGCGCAAGCTTATCGACTACCTCGGTAATGCCTGTCGCCGAG
This sequence comes from Cyclophora albipunctata, assembly GCA_963082685.1. Taxonomy (NCBI): domain Eukaryota; kingdom Metazoa; phylum Arthropoda; class Insecta; order Lepidoptera; family Geometridae; genus Cyclophora; species Cyclophora albipunctata. The sequence goes on from OY720123.1 coordinate 11,382, forward strand.
TCCTTGAGTGCCCTTACAAAGGTGCCCTTAAGGTTCCCCGACTTATCCGCAATCCTGACAATTACGTCTAACCTAACCTAACCTTTTTTTTTTTTTTTTTTTTTTTGTTATAGCAGTGGAATGCCTTTTATGCATCCCCAACTATTGGGTGGAGCCAATAGTCAGGGTATGTGGGACTCAATGCCAACAACTTCAGCCTTGGCCACTTCCAAGTCTATCCAGGACTGAAGCCTGGATAGACTTAGAAGCGACTAGGCTTCAGTTGAAGACGAACCCGGTGGACAAGCTCCCCCCGCTGCCGGGGCTCATTGCATCCACCGCAGTAATACCCACTAAACCACAGCTGTGTCTCCTTCCTCGGCGCTTGTGTCGGGGACATGGGAAATCTGAAGATGCGTCCACCGAACCCCGACAGCGCTGGGACCCTCAAAAGAGGGAACCCCGTCCTCGGTGTGGGGCACCGGACTTACTGAGAGGCGCGCGGAAGACACCGCGCGCGCCATCTCGAGGCCTATGTGCGACGGCTGTCCCGCTCCCCGGGATAGTCGCCGCGGCCTCAGTTAAGGAGGGCGCAAGGCGTCCGCAAACGCCCTTCGCCTTCGGCCAGCTCTGCGGCGGCGTATGGGGCAGTCGGCGACCGCCTCACGCTCGCGCTCTGCCGCTTCCTTCTGTAAGAGCACCTGCTCACAGAAAGAGGCCACCGCCGTCCAGGACTCCTCCCCTTGGACCATAGCGCGAACTACGGCCCTCAGAGAGAGGTCGATGCCGATGACGGCGGCCAGAGCTGACCTCTGGTCCGACCAGGCCGGACACTCCTCCAGCGTGTGCTGCGCCGAGTCTTCCTCGGCTCCGCAGTGGTGGCACACCGGCGTCGGCTCCCTCAGGGCTATACGACACAGGTACCCGCCGAAGCAACCATGCCCCGACAGGACCTGCGTCAGCCGGAACGTGAGTCTGCCATGTCGCCGGTAGAGCCACTCGTCGAGGACATCACGGATGGCCTCAACCGTGCGTGTGCCGTAACTCGGGCGCTCCAGACGCTCTCTCCACGCCTCAATGGCATCCTGGCAGGCGAGCTCCCTGCGGTGTTGTATCTCGCGCGGAGCAGGACTAATCCCAGTAGCGCGAAGGCCCATACGCCAGTCAAAGACCGTCGCCAGAACCCGCGCTTCCAAATCCCAAGGGATTGACCCAGCGAGAAGTAAGGCCGCCTCTCCGGATATGGTGCGGTATCCCCTGGCCACCCCTATCGCGATTGCGCGCTGAGGCGCTCGCAGGAGGGGGACGGCACTCGCTGAGAGGGCGCGAGCCCAAACAGGAGCGCCGTACAGGGCCATGGACCGCACGACTCCCAAATAGAGACGGCGACTCGCATCCTGAGGCCCATTTAGGTTGGGCATTATCCTACGCAATGCCGATGCTGTTTTCAGCAGCCGTGGTGCCAGGGCCGCAAAATGCTGCCGGAAGCCCCACCGGCTATCTAATGTCAAGCCCAGGTATTTGAGGGTCGGCTGGATGTCGATCCTCACGCCCCCGACAATGATGTGAGCCCCAGGTGGAGGTCCTCTACGAGGGCCGTAAAACATCATTGCCTGGGTCTTGGGAAGGGCTACCTCCAGCCCGAGCCTCTGTATACGGGATACAATGTGGGCCACCGCTGCCGTGGCCAGTATGCTCGCCGACCTGTAGTCCTTTCCCAGGACTATGACCAGGACATCGTCGGCGAAGCAAAGGTAATAGACCCCGGGCAGAGTCGACCCACGAAGAACCCAGCCAAATCCAAAGTTCCACAGGATTGGTCCTAAGACCGAACCCTGCGGAACTCCACGCGACATCGGGTGATGTTTTATGCCGTGCTTTGTCATGTAAGACACGACGTGCGGTAGGTATTGTCCAATGACCCGAATGAGGTACTCGGGCACCCCGTGGTATCGGAGCGCCGCGAGAATGCACTCCCAGGGCAAGGTGTTGAAGGCGTTAGAGATGTCCACGGACACCACCAACGCAACCTCGCCCCGGTGTACAGCGCCCTCAGTCAGGTCCTTCAACTTCAGTATGGCTTCGATCGTTGAACGACCGAGACGAAAGCCATACTGATTGTCGGTAAAATCTGGCCCCACAGTGCGAAGGTGATTCGTTAAGCGGCTGGCGATAATTCGCTCGAGGAGCTTTGCCACCTCGTCGATAAGGACAATGGGGCGGTAGGAGGAGGGTGAGTCCGCCGGTCGTCCTTCCTTCTTGAGAAGCACAAGCTTTCCACTACGCCACTTGAGAGGGAACTGACCACGCTCCAGGCACGCCGAGTAGAGGCCCCTGAGTCGGGACGCGAAGTCATCGAGCTCTAAGGCCTCCACCCAAACGCGGCCCGGTATCCCGTCTAGTCCGGGGGCCGTGTTTTTCGACCGAAGTCTGATCACGGCCTCCTTGAGTTCCTCCCTCGTGACGGCAGGGATAGAGGTGTCGGCGGTTCCTGTGCCGGGAGGCGGAGCCATCACCGGCGGCGTGTGTGCGCCTCTGCTCGGGAACAGAGTCGACATCACGCCTTCCAGGAACTGCGGCTCCAGACTTTGGGTGAGGGGCGGCGCCGACTGGCGCAGTTTGCCTCGTACCATAAGGTAGGGCCTACCCCAAGGGTTATCGTCCAAAGTCCGAAGCATTTCCTCTTTGGCTTGCGCTTTTGCCTCTTCGATGGCCTTTTGAAGCATCTCCTTGCACCGTTTATGCTCGTTTAAGAGAGCGGTCTCCACTTCCTCGTCACTGTCACGACGATGACGTCTGTAGCGGCGTCTGTGTCGCGTGTATAGACGGCCCGCCGCGATGCACGCAGCGCGGAACGCCGCGATCTCGGCGGACCACCAGTAGACGCAACGGCGAGGCTGGAAGGCTGTTACGCGGGGCATTGAAGCGTCGCAAACGGACGTCATCGCCGCCCCGAACCATTCCGCCTCTGCCTCAACACACGCTGGACGTTCTGGTGCCGTCTCCCACGCAGCCACTAAGAGCGCCTCCTCGAGATGTTCTCGGTCGAGGCGCGTCAGCGACCAGCGCGGGCCCTCTCGTATCCCCGGGGCCGGTTGACTGGGGTTCGAGGCGGCGGCAGAGGTGTCAAATCGGATGTACCGATGATCGGACAACGACTCCGCCTCCACCAAGACTCTCCAGCCTCGAACACGGCGCGCCAGGGCGGGGCATGCGAACGTTATGTCCACTATGGATCCGCCCTGTTGCCGCACGCACGTGTGTTCCGACCCCCGGTTGAGGATGACCAAACCGGATGTTGTGGACCACTCTAGTAGGCAGTCACCGCGGGCGTCAGTCGTCGGGGACCCCCACGCCGAGGATTTGGCGTTGAAGTCCCCCAGGACGAGCACCTGCCTTGACCGTCTGTTGCCCTCTATTAACGCCGACAGTTCCCCTATAAAACCCTCGAACTCAGCGAGGGTCCTGTTCGGCGAGAAATACGCCCCCACGATCAATAGGTTACCCAGGGTAACCGCCACGCATCCCCTACCCTTTGCTACGTGATCAAAGGGAGGGGAGCCAACGGAGGGCCGGGTAACTATTGCTACCAGGCCGTCGCGGTCGGCCGCCCAATGTTCCCCGTCGGGAACAAAATACGGCTCCGCGACGACTGCTATGTTTATCAACCACTCCGCCATGCTCTGGGACAGGAGGTCCTGAGCCCGGGCGGAGTGGTTGACATTACACTGCAAGAAGCGGGTAATGGTGTGGTCCATTATCCGCTTGTGATGGTAGCAGTCTGATCCATGGCCTCCGGGGAGGCCTGGGTGCGCACGTTGAGGGCCGTTTGTAGGCCTCTTCGTGTATTCCTCCTCTTTTTAGCGGCGGCTATGCACGTTCTGCCCCCAACCCTATGTGACGCCGGCAAATTAGCGGCCGCGCACAGGGCACAATTGGGATCTGCAGAGCAGGTAGCCGCCTTGTGTCCGTCCTGGCCACATCTGTAGCACAGCGTGCTCCGATCGATGTCGGAGTCACACCTGCCACAGACGTGCCCCAGCTCCAAGCAACGGTAGCAAGTGAGCGGGCGACGTTCCAGCAGGGAAATCCTGGCCGGAATCCACCCCACCATGATGGACCGTTGCTGGGCTAGGGTTTTCGCCGCTGCCAAAGGGCACCTCAGCCACAGAGAGTATCCACGCCGACCGCGTGCCTCGCAGCGGATGTTCCCCATTCTTAACGACTCTCTGGGGCAGCCCGTTACACCAACGATGGCATCAGCGACCTCGTCCGGCGTCACTGTTTCGTCGAGGTCCACGACACGCATCTCGACGCATTTTGTGGGCCTCGTCACCCAGACATCTTCGGGGAATACTCCTCGGATCTTTTCGGCCAGCAGATCGGCCTGGCCGTCGCTCGAAGATCCGGGGACCTCTATGAGCCTGGCCCCGGTGAGGGCTTCCTTTATTTTTACCCCCCCAGTGATGCCTACACTGGAGAGGGTAATGCTGGCCTTTATTTTTGCCAGGACGTCTTTGTATGTGAGTCCCCTAGCAGCAGCTTCTGGCCGTAGTGTAACAACTATGGCCGCTGATCTAGGGGCCCTCATTCGTTTGGCCTTTGGCACAGGCACAGGTCTCGGCTGGCCACGTTGTGGAGGCTGGGCCGGTTTAGGGGCTGTCGCCTTCTTGCCGCGCCTGACCACCGTGCTCCAGGCCATGTTGCCGGAGGTTGACGCCGCACTCGGTTCCGCGCTTGGCCCCGCCTGGGGGACCGGTGGCGGGGGGCTCGATGTTTGGGGTCCACTCTTCTTCCTCCGATTTCCCTTCCTTTTATTTTCTTCTTCCTTCTTCTTTTCTAACTCCTTCTTTTTCTTCTCCAACTCTTTCTTTTTCCTCTCTTCTTCCTTATTCCTTCCATCTTCTTGGGCCCTTTGGACCTCAGTCTTGCGACCCCCTCTCGAGTCCGCCGCCAGCGGGGGACGTATGCGCGGGGCCGGAGGAACTCGCTCTTCGAATGAGTCCAGCCGGGCGTTCACCATGGTCCCGATGTGGACCATGATAGCGCGCAGGTCCTCGTCCGCCAGTGGGAGGCGTCCCGGTGGCTGGGACTCCTGCCGGGGCGCAGCGGCCGGTGGCTCCTCCGTATCAGGACGACGGCGGCAGCTGGCCAGCTCCGCTCTCATCCGCTCCTGTTCGGCCAGGACAGCGTCCAGTTTCTTCTGGACACTGTTCAGCTCTGAACGAAGCCGGATGTTTTCCGCCTCAAACTTCGCCGCCCGTCTCACCGCCGCCCCGTTGGACAGGTCCGCCACGAGGTCCTCGAGGCCGTTGGCCGCCGTCTTGAGGGCACTTACGAAAGTGCCCTTCAGGTTGCCAGAACGAGTGGCGACCTTGAGGATGGTGTCCTTCACATCCCGGGTCCTCCGGTCGATGTCCAGCTCCACCTCTGTCCCCTCCGCATCTGACGGCGACATGGAAAACAGTCTGGAGTGGTTCCGAGTTTGCACTTCTCGGGTCCACTCCATTACCTCCCGTTCCCGTTGGACCTCCTGGGCCAATTTCTCGGCCTCTGCAGCGGCTTTTTCGGCCAAGGCAAGGTCACGCTTGGCCTTTGCCAGACCTACATAATTGCCGTGGGTCGGAGGGCGACCCCGGCCCCGGCTGGCTGAAGACACCTTGCGTGGTGCTCTAGCAGCACTCTCGGTGTCCGTGGATGCCGGGGTATCGTCCTCCGATTCCCTGCGTCTCTTTCGGCCCTCGGTGTCACTAAGACGACCGAAGGACGCCGGTAAAGGGGTTCGGTCCAGCATCACCCTTAGGCTCCTCCACGTTTCCTTCCCTTAGGTTCCCACGGAACCGGAGGACAGCGACACCACACTTCCCTCACCCTTTTTTCCGCCATCTTGGCTTGCCTCCCTCTCTCCATCCTTTTCGCCACTTTGGCTTCCATTCTTTTCTCCTTTCTTGGCCCATGGTGGCAAGGGCCAGTCCTCCTTTCCTCCTTCCTTGCCATGGCTATTCTTGTCAATGGCAATCTCTACTGTCTTCTCCCTTTCTCTGCCTGCTTGGCCTTTCCCCTTCCCTTTCCCTTTCGCACCGCCATAGGTACTCTTCTTCTTATCTTCCTCTATGCCTTTGCAGCCTGCTCTATCCCTTCCACTCCTACTCCTGCTACTCTCACTACCGCTCCTCCCTTCACTCCCACTCTCCCCTCTCTTCTCACTCCCTCCATTACGACCTGAACAATAGTTGCCCCCCACGGATACTATGGGGCAGCAGGATGCCGAAGCACCCTGGTGGGATTCCCCGCCTGAGGCGGGACCCACCCGTGGACTCTTTTTAGCTAGTGTTCCTTTCATAATTTAAGCTCCCTCCAACCTAACCTAACCTTTTTTTTTTTTTTTTTTTTTTTTTTTTTTTTTTTTTTTTTTTTTTTTTTTTTTTTTTTTTTTTATAGCAGTGGAATGCCTTTTATGCATCCCCGACTATTGGGTGGAGCCAATAGCCAGGGTATGTGGGACTCAATGCCAACAACTTCAGCCTTGGCCACTTCCAAGACTATCCAGGACTGAAGCCTGGATAGACTTAGAAGCGACTAGGCTTCGGTTGAAGACGAACCCGGTGGACAAGCTCCCCCCGCTGCCGGGGCTCATCGCATCCACCGCAGTAATACCCACTAAACCACAGCTGTGTCTCCTTCCTCTGCGCTTGTGTCGGGGACATGGGTATTCAGAAAGATGCGTCCACCGAACCCCGACAGCGCTGGAGCCCTCAAGAGGAGGGATCCACTTTCTCGGTGCTAAGCACCGGGCTTACTGGGAGGCGCGCGGAAGACACCGCGCGCGCCACCTCAAGGCCTATACGTGGCGGCTATCCCGCTCCCCGGGAGAACCACCACGGCCTGATTATGACGGGCGGAGGGCGTCCGGAAACGCTCTACGCCGTCGGCAAGCTCTGCTGCAGCGCAGTGCAGTGCCCGTGGTAACCACCACGCATCACCTACCCTTTGCTAGCTGGTCAAAGGGAGGGGAGCCGGCGGAGGGTCGGGCGACCACTGTTATTAGGGCCTATTCGGAGCATTCTCTTCCATGGCCTCTTGAGAGACCTGGGGACGCGCGTTGGGGACCTTTGGTTGGCCACTCTGGCTCGGTCTCCGTTTCTTGGCAGCGGCAACACATGCTTTGCCCCCCACTCTGTGAGACGCCGGCAAGTTTGCGGCCGCGCACAGGCTGCAATGGGGAACTGCAGAGCAGGTTGCCGCCTTGTGCCCCTCGTGACTGCACCGGTAGCAGAGCGCGCTCCGGTCAACCTCGGAGTCGCACTTTCCGCAGACATGTCCTGTCTCCAGACAGCGGAAGCAGGTGAGCGGGCGAGATTCCAGGAGAGTGACTCTCGCTGGGACCCACCCCACCATAATGGTCCGCTTCTGGGACAGGACCTTCGCCGCCGTTATTGGGCACCGCATCCACAGGGAGAACCCTCTTCTACCGCGTGTTTCGCGGCGGATTTCGCCCATCCTGAGGGACTCCCTGGAGCATCCCGTCTCGGTCGTAACGGCGGCGGCAACTTCCTCAGCCGTGATCGACTCTTCTAAGTCCGTTATGCGGAGCTCGCTGGACTTCACCGGTCTCGTCACCCAGACGTCGTCTGAGAGGACCTCCCGGATCTTCATAGCCAGCTGGTCAGCCATGCTATCGCTGCTAGATCCGGGCACCTCGATCAGCTTGGCGCCTGTCTGCGCCTCCCTTATCTTAACCCCCCCGGTGATTCCCACGCTGGAGAGGGAGATGCTGGTCTTCATTTTGACCAGCATCTGTATATACGTGACGCCTCTAGCCACTGCCTCTGGACGGAGAGTCAGAGCGATAGCCGCCGTCTTGGGACCTCTGAGACGCTTCTTCTTCTTGGCCCTCTGTCCAGGCTTAGCGGCTTCCGGCGCTGACGCCTGAGCCCGAGCCTTAGCCCTTCCTCCTCGTTTGACCACTGTGCTCCATCCCTCTTGCGAGGGGCCGGGCGCAGTGGGCGATCCGCCTGCCTCGATGGGCGGTAAATGAGCCACCGGTGGAGATGGTGGTGGAGGGGCTTTCCCTCCGCCTTTCCCCTTCGTCGCCGCCACCTTCTTGGCTTTGGTTGCGTCCATCCTCTGAGGTGTTGGGCTTGGTTGGGTCCGAGACTCCTCCATCACCTCTGCCGTCTGCCTCCTCCTGGAGTCTGCCGCCAAAGGCGGTCGCTCGCGCTGGGCCGGGAGAAGACGGGGCTCAAGCGCTGCCATCTTCGCGTCCATCATGGTCCCCACCATGACAGCGATTATCTGGAGAGAATCGTCATCGATGGGGGGACTGGACTTCTTTGGACCTCCCGGATCCTCATCTCTGGTGGTACGGCCTACCGCCTCCGTGAGCCGTGCCAGCTCAGCCCGGACCTGATCGAACTCCTTGCGGAGTGTGTCATTGGAGGCACGGAGCTGGGCGTTCTCATATCTCAGTTTGGCTTCCTCCTCGGACGTATTCTTCCTGGCCGTTTTCCGGAATTTGTCCGAGATGGACGCTGCGGCCTCTTTGAGGGCACGGACGTAATTGCCCTTTAAATTGCCCGATTTGGTGGCGATCATCTTGATGACCGCCACGTCCTCCTCTATGTCCGACGTATGGTCGGTGAGGTCCCTATCCGATCCGAAGACGGATGATGGTGGAGAGCTCCGAACATTATTGCGGGTCCACTCTGCCACTATTTTCTCCGTCTGCCGGTCTCTGGCAGCCCTCTCGGCGGTTCGCTGGGCCTCCTCAGCGGCGCGCTGGGCCTCCTCAAGGTCCTTTTTGGCCTTTGCCAAGCCGACATACTTTCCGTGGGTCGGAGGTCTCCCCGGCCCGCGTCCTCGGTTACTCGTGGACACTTTACGAGGAGCCCGAGCCGCCCCTTCCACGTCTGACGACTCCGGGCTGTCCTCGTCGGAGCCTCTTCTGCGTTTTCTGCCCGCCTCGCCGTCGCTAAGGCGGCCAAACGACATTGGGGTCGGGATTCGGTCCAGCAAAACTCTCAGGCTCCGTTGTGATCCCGAGGATAGCGACACCACGCTCCCGTCTCTCTCCCTTTCCTTGTCGGTGTTGCGACAACTCCCAACATCCTTCTTCTCCTCCTTTGTCTCCTCTTTTTTGGCCCAAGAGGGACGAAGTGAGACCACCACCTGCTTCTTTCCCTTTTGGGTCGCCTCTTTAGGCCTTTCCTCTACCGCTTCCTTTCGGTCTTCTCGACCACTCTCTCTCTCATTTCTCCTTTCCCGCTGATAGGCCCGGGGTGGTAATCGGGGCCAGTCCTTCTTCTTTCTCTCCTCCTTTTTCCAGCCTTTTCGGCCTTCACTCCCACTGTCACTCCTACTCCTACTTCTATTTCCTTCTTCACTATCACTCTCATGACTAAAACGACAGGTGCCCCCCACGTATACTTTGGGGCAGCAGGGTGCCGAGGCACCCTGGTGGGATTCCCCGCCGGAGGCGGGACCCACCCGTGGACTACGATTGTTTACTGGCGTTCTTTTCATGTTTTTTAAACTCCCTGTCTTAAACGTCGGTGTGTTTGTGTCTATGTGTGTATCTGTATGTATGAGTTGGTGAAGTGCTTGAGTGTGGTGTGTAATGTTGTATGTGTGGTGTGTAAAAGTGTATGTAAATGTGTAATCTCCCTGTCCCCCCCATTGTCCAATTTCTTCCCCCACTGTTCCCCCAGCCATCGCTTCCCCAACACTTCCACTTTTCCCTCCCTCCCCTGTCAGACTATTTGCCGTCAACTCTCGAGTCTCCGCTAAAATCGCAGAGACTCGAGGGTTCACGTTGCCCAGGGCGCACCACGAGGAGGTTGTCTGACCTGCGCCCCAACCTAACCTAACCTAACCTAACCTAACCTTTTTTTTTTTTTTTTTTTTTTTTTTTTTTTTTTTTTTTTTTGTTTAGCAGTGGAAATGCATTTACGCATCCCCCGCCGTCCGGGTGGTGCCAGACGTCAGGGGTATGTGGGGCTCAACCCGGTAGGCAAGCTCCCCCCGCTGCCGGGGCTCATCGCACCTACCGCAGTGACTACCCACTAAAACCACTGCTGTGTCTTCAGTGCGCTTAGTGTCGGGAACGTGGGAAACGGAGATTCATCCACCGAACCCGACAGCGCCGGGCCCCCTGGGGTGGGGGCCCCCTCCTCGGGGGGTGTTAGGGGTTAACACCCCCCGGTCTTTCGTTAAATGGCGCGCGGAAGACACCGCGCGCGCGCCACCTCGAGGCCTTTTCGCAGCGGCACACCCGCACCCCGGGGGCCACCGCAGCCTCAACTAAGGAGGTAGAAGGGCGTCCGCGTACGCCCTTCTACGCCGGCCTCCTCGGCGGCGGCGCATGGGGCAGTCGGAGACCGCCTCACGCTCGCGCTCTGCCGCCTCCTTCTGCATGAGCACGCTCTCGCAGAAGGTGGCCACCGCAGTCCAGGACTCCTCACTTTGGACCATAGAGTGAACTACGGCCCGCAGCGAGAAGTCAAAACCGACCACGGCGGCCATGGCCGTGCGTTGGTCCGACCAAGCCGGACACACCTCCAGCGTATGTTGCGCCGAGTCTTCTTCGGCGCCGCAATGGTGGCAGATCGGCGTCGGCTCCCTCAAAGCTATGCGACACAGGTATTTGCCGAAACAACCATGTCCCGACAAAACCTGCGTCAAGCGAAAGCTGAGTCTGCCATGCTGCCGATTGAGCCACCCGTCAAGGACATCTCTGATGGCCTCGACTGTGCGGGTGCCGTAACTCGGGCGCTCCAAACGCGCCCTCCATGCGTCAATAGCATTGACGCGAACGAGGTCCCGAAAGACTTGGACCTCGCGGAGGGCTGGATCATCTCCTTGGGAGCGGAGGTTCATGCGCCAGTGGTACACCTGCGCAAGAACCTGCGCCTCCAAGTCCCAGGGGATGGAACCTGCAAGTAGGCAGGCCGCCTCTGCGGATATGGTGCGGTACCCTCTAACTACCCCCGTCGCGATGGCGCGTTGCGCACGCAGGAGGGGTAGGGTGCTCGCTGGATGGGCGTAAGCCCAAACAGGTGCACCGTAGAGTGCCATGGACCGCACGACTCCAAGGTAGAGGCGGCGGCTTGCATCCTGGGGCCCGTTGATGTTGGGCATGATCCTTCTCAGGGCAGATGAGGCTTTCAAGAGCCGCGGCGCGAGGTTCGCGAAGTGCTGTCGAAAGCTCCATCTGCCGTCCAGGAGAAGACCGAGGTACTTCAGGGTGGGCGTCACTGGGATGCGCACCCCGCCAACTGTTAAATGGGCCTCACGGGGGGGTCCCCGGCGGGGCCCATGAAACAGCGTCGCCTGGGTCTTCTCGAGGGCGACGTCTAAGCCGAGTCTACGGATACGTGACACTACGTGGGCGACCGCAGCCGTGGCTACTATGCTCGCGAGCCTGTACGTCTTGCCAATGGCAATGACCAGGACGTCGTCGGCGAAGCATAAGTAGAACACCCCAGGTAGTGTCGATCCCCTCAGCACCCAGTCGAAGCCGAGGTTCCACAGGATTGGTCCTAAGACAGAACCCTGCGGAACCCCGCAGAACATGGGTCGTCGCCGCTTGTCATGTCCGGTGGTGTAGGACACGAAGCGCTCGTGGAAATACTGCCTCAGGGCCTGACAAATGTACTCGGGCACTCCGTGATAACGGAGCGCCGCGTGTATGCACTCCCAGGGCAAGGTTCCGAAGGCATTGGAGATGTCGATAGACACCGCCAATGCAACCTCGCCCCGGTCTACAGCGCCTCCCGTCAGGTCCCTGGCCCTCAGTATCGCCTCCAAGGTGGAGCGCCCCTGCCTAAAGCCGAACTGGCAGTCTGCCAAGTCCGGCCCGACGTCGCGAAGGTGGCTCTTGAGACGAGTGGCTAATATACGCTCGTAGAGCTTAGCCACCTCGTCTAGGAGGACAATAGGGCGGAAAGAAGATGGTAAATCCGCCGGTCGTCCCTCCTTCTTGAGCAGAACGAGCTTCCCGTTTCTCCACCTGCGAGGAAACTGGCCACGTTCCAGGCACGCTGAGAAAAGGCTCCGGAGGCGAGACTCGAAGTCTGGGCACTCCAAAGCCTTCACCCATATGCGGCCCGGGATACCGTCTGGCCCGGGGGCCGTGTTTTTCGACCGAAGTCTGATCACGGCCTCCTTCAGTTCCTCTCGCGTGACTTCCGGGACGGGGGTGTCGACAGAACCTGTGCCGAGAGACGCTGTCATCATCGGCGGCGTGTGTGCTCCTCTGTTCGGAAACAGAGTGGACAGCACGTCTTCCAGGAACTGTGGCTGCAGGGATTGAGTAAGGGGCGGCGCCGGCTGGCGCAGTTTGCCCCTTACCATCTGGTACGACCTCCCCCAGGGGTTGTCGTCCAGCTCCTGAGCTAATTCCCCCTTCGCTCGCTCCTTCGCCTCCGCGATGGCCCACTGCAGAGTTTCCTTGGCCAGTCTATACCCGTTCCCTAAGGAGGTCTCGACGGCTTCGTCAGTTTCCCGACTATGCCGCCGATACCGGCGTCTGTGTCGCGTGTATGCGCGGCCCGCCGCGATGCACGCAGCGCGAAGCGCCGCAATCTCGGCAGACCACCAATACACGCAACGACGGGGGCAGAAGGTAGTAACGCGGGGCATTGACGCGTCGCAGACGGACGTCATCGCCGCCCCGAACCATTCCGCCTCCGCCTCGACGCACACGGGTCGGTCCGGTGCTGGATCCCACGTCGTCACCAGGAGCGCCTCCTCCAGGTGATCCGGATTGAGGCGCGACAGCGACCAACGGGGACCGTCTCGTAATCTTCGAGTCGGGGGGCCGGGGTCCGAGGTCTGGGCGGAGATGTCGAATCGGATGTACCGATGATCGGACAACGACTCCGCCTCCTCTAAGACCCTCCAGCCCTGAACACGGCGCGCCAGGGCGGGGCATGCGAACGTGATGTCCACTATGGATCCGCCCTGTTGCCGCACGCACGTGTTAACCGACCCTCGGTTGAGAATTACCAGACCGCTCGAGACTGACCACTCTGCGAGGCAGTCGCCGCGGGCGTCAGTCGTCGGGGACCCCCACGCCGAGGATTTGGCGTTGAAGTCCCCAAGGACGAGCACCTGCCTTGACCGCCTGTTGCCCTCGATCATCGCCGAAAGGCCCCTCAGGAATTCCTCGAACTCGGCGAGGGGCCTGTTCGGCGAGAAATACACTCCCACGATCAGCGAGTTACCCAGGGTAACCGCCACGCATCCCCTACCCTTTGCTACGTGATCAAAGGGAGGGGAGCCGACGGAGGGCCGGGTAACTATAGCTACCAGGCCGTCACGGTCCGCCGCCCAATGTTCCCCGTCGGGAACAAAGTACGGTTCCGCGACGACTGCTATGCCTATCAACCATTCCGCCATGCTCTGGGACAGGAGGTCCTGAGCGCGGGCGGAATGGTTGACATTGCATTGCAGGAGTCGGATGGTGGTGTGATCCATTATCCGACTCTACTGGTAGCCGCTTGACCGATGGCTTCCGAAGAAGCCCGGGGGTGCACGTTGAGGGCAACTGATGGTTGTGGGCCCTTACGTCGTTGTCTTGTCCGTTGTTTGGCGGCGGCAACGCATGCTCTGCCCCCCACTCTGTGCGACGCCGGCAAATTAGCGGCCGCGCACAGGCTGCAGTGGGGATCCGCTGAGCAGGTCGCCGACTTATGCCCGTCGAGTCCACATCGGTAGCATAGTGCGCTCCGATCCACGTCGGAGTCGCACTTGCCGCACACGTGCCCCAGCTCCAGGCAGCGGAAACAGGTGAGCGGGCGGGGTTCCAGCAAGGTTACCCTCGCCGGAATCCACCCCACCATAACGGTCCGCTGCTGGGCCAAGGCTCTCGCCGCCGTTGTTGGGCACCGCATCCAGAGAGTGTACCCTCTCCGGCCACCGCCACGAGTTTCGCGGCGGATCTCGCCGATCCGGAGGGCCTCCCGGGAGCACCCCGTGGTGGCAACGACGGCGGCTGCGACCTCTTCCACCGATACGGACTCATCGAGGTCCGTGATGCGCAGCTCACTGCACTTCACGGGCCTCGTGACCCGCACATCATCCTTGAGGATCTCCCGGATCCTGTTCGCCAGCTGGTCGGCGAGGGCATCGCTGCCGGATCCGGGAACCTCTATTAGTTTAGCCCCCGTCTGCGCCTCTTTTATTTTAACTCCGCCGCTGATGCCGACGCTGGCGAGCGAGATGCCGGTCTTCATACGGACCAGCACCTCTTTGTACGTCAGCCCTCTGGCCACAGCCTCAGGGGTGAGGGTGACCACGATGGCCGACGATCGCGGGGGGCGGGGACGCCTCTTCCGGGCTCTGCCTCTGGCCGGGGGTGCCGCTGGTTGGGGCACCCGGGACTGGGCGTAGCGGCCCTGTTGGGCGGCACGGGTATGCTGTTCGGCGGTTCGAGCCTGCTGGGCTGGCCGAGCTGGCTGGGCGGGCCGGGGTTTCCCCTTTCCGCCCCGCTTGACCACCGCGCTCCAACCCTCTTGCGGGGGAGGGGGCGCGGCGAGCGGTCCACCCGATTGAACGGGCGGCGGAAGGGCCGACGTAGACGGCTGCGGAGATGGCGGAGCGCGAGCCCCTTCCCTCCCCTTCCTCGCAGGGGCCCTCTTCTCTGCCTTCTTGGCCGGGGTTCTAGCCTTGGGTGGCGGGGGGGGTCTCGGTGCCTCCGAGACCTCCATCACCTCCACCACCTCCGCCGCTTCCGCTGATCGTCTCCTGCGGGAGTCGGCCGCCAGCGGGGGACGCTCCCTCTGGGCCGGGAGAAGGCGGGGCTCGAGCGCCGCCACCTTTGCATCCATCATCGTCCCCACCATGATGGCGAATCTCTGTAGAGATTCGTCATCTAGGGGACCCGGCCCAGCGGCCGGCAGCTTCTCCGTGTCCGGGCGACGGCGGCAGCCAGCCAGCTCCGCCCTCATCCGCTCCTGTTCGGCCAGGACAGCATCCAGTTTCTTCTGGACGCTGTTCAGTTCGGACCGAAGCCGGATGTTCTCCGCCTCGAACTTTGCCGCCCGTCTCGCCGCCGCCCCGTTGGAAAGGTCTGCCACGAGGTCCTCGAGGCCGTTGGCCGCCGTCTTGAGGGCACTAACGAAAGTGCCCTTCAGGTTGCCAGAGCGAGTGGCGACCTTGAGAATGGTGTCCTTGACATCCCGGGTCCTCCGGTCGATCTCCAGCTCCACCTCTGTCCCCTCCGCTTCTGATGGCGACATCGAGAACAGTCTGGAGTGGTTCCGCGCTTGCACTTCTCGGGTCCACTCCATAACCTCCCGTTCCCGTTGAACTTCCTGGGCCTGTTTCTCGGCCTCGGCGGCGGCTTTTTCGGCCATGGCAAGGTCGCGCTTGGCCTTTGCCAGACCTATGTAATTGCCATGGGTCGGAGGACGACCCCGACCCCGGCTGGCTGATGACACCTTTCGTGGTGCTCTAGGAGCACTCTCGGAGTCCGTGGATGCCGGGGTATCGTCCTCCGATTCCCTGCGCCTCTTTCGGCCCTCGGTGTCGCTGAGGCGACCGAAGGACGCAGGTAGAGGGATTCGGTCCAGCGTCACCCTTAGGCTCCGCCGGGTTCCCACGGAACCGGAGGACAGCGATACCACGCTCCCCTCACCCTCTTTTTCGCCCTCTTGGCTTGCCTCCCTCTCCCCATCTTTTCCGCCACTTTGGCTCCCATCTTTTACTCCTTTCTTGGCCCATGGTGGCAAGGGCCAGTCCTCCTTTCCTCCTTCCTTGCCATGGTGATTTTTGTCCCTGGCAGTCTCTACGGTCTTCTCCCTTTCTCTGCCTGCTTGGCCTTTCCCCTTTCCTTTCCCTTTCGCGCCGCCACAGGCACTCTTCTTTTTATCTTCCTCTATGCCTATGCAGCCTTCTCTATCCTTTCCACTCCTACTCCTGCTACTCTCACTACCGCTCCTCCCTTCACTACCTCTTTCCCCTCTCTTCTCACTCCCTCCATTACTCCGCGAACAATAGTTGCCCCCCACGGATACTATGGGGCAGCAGGATGCCGAAGCACCCTGGTGGGATTCCCCGCCTGAGGCGGGACCCACCCGTGGACTATTTTTCTCTATGGTTCCTTTCATAATGATTACTCCCTGTCCTGAACGTCGTGTGTATCTGAATGTGTGTAGATGTATGTGTGAGTTGATGAAATGCTTGAGTGTGGTGTGTAATGTTGTATGCGTGGTGTGTATGATGTGTGTAAGGATGTGTTCATTCCCTGTCCCCCCCATCATCCAATTTCTTCCCCACTTTCCCCCAGCTAACACTTTCCCGTCCATTTCATTTTCCCTCCCACCCCTGTCAGACTATTTGCCGTCAACCCTCGAGTCTCCGCTAACGTCGCAGAGACTCGAGGGTTCACGTTGCCCAGGGCGCACCACGAGGAGGTTGTCTGACACGCGCCCCAACCTAACCTAACCTAACCTAACCTAACCTAACCGAGTATTCAATCAATATCGGCACGGTAAACATTCGCTCTGTAAATAAAAATTATTTAAAAATATTTCCAAATTAATTTCAGTCAGTTAAAGTGGTTAAAGTGCTTGCTAATAGTGTTGTGCAGCTGTGGAAGTGTTCGCGAACATCCAGAACATCGGGATTACAAAACGGGAACATTCGGGACTTTGAAGGGGTTCTAACTTGCCAAAGGTCAGTGGGAACATTCTGGAAACTATTCCATTGTGAAGGACAGGTTGCGCCGAACTCAAGGACACATCGATCGTCCAAATCCTGCAAAGGACTGCGAAGTTATAGGCTTCGGGAACGAGTCTCTATACTAACAAATCGCACAAAGTTCGGCGCGTGTAACCTAGATAGAACATTGGTAATTTTCCACTGGCTTACGGCGAGAATAACAACAATCGTCACCGAGACGTCACCGAGTCGTCACTGCGAGACGTCACAGCGAGACGTCACACCAGTCGGAGGATCCACGAGCTGACGCAGACCAGGTCAGCCCCACTTCAAAGAGGATAAGAGGAACTCCACAGAAGAACGTCACAGGACACTCGTGCTTGGGCTCGTTGGAACCGGGACACCAGGACCTTTCTAGCCCCCGCACCCCCAACCCGGAAAAACCACCCCCGGGAACAAGCAACCCCCTCCACCCCTCCACTCACTGTTACATACCCGAGTGAGGTATCAGCTTGTTCGGAATTTCACCACCGACTCAGCGACTACCCTCTCACCCCCCCCCCCCTCTCTGTCTCACACCCCTCCCCCGAACAACCCCTATACCCGAGTTGGGTATCAAAGTAACCGGGACAGCAGCGCCTTTCATCTGGTGGCAACCCCCCCCCCTCCCTTTCGGAAAACCACCCCCTCCCCAGAACAACCCCTATACCCGAGTTGGGTATCAAACTAACCGGGACAGCAGCGCCTATCATCTGGTGGCATCCCCCCCCCCTCCCATTCGAAAACCACCCCCCCCCCCGCACTTTACCTGAAAACTCATAAACCGGCAGCTCCTCGACCAACGAAGCTACAGCAACGTGCGACGGCTCGTTGGAATCAGCACGAAGAGGACTTTCCATCAATCTACCGGAGAATACTCATTAGAATAAATAGTAAGTCCATCCTATATATAAATATCTGTTTTACATATATTTTAATAGTAGTTAACTAACTGATAAGTAAGTAGTATATAATAACTCAAAATGTCGAGCAAATCTGACACCGGTAAGCCTTCCACCTCCACCTCCTCCACCTCACACGCTCCCCTCCTCCCTGTGTCGCGCAGGCTCGAGCACGGAGTTAGAAAGGCCAGGTCTCTACGCGAGAAAGTAATCACCAAATCGGCCTCGGCGCTTCACAACCTCCGCGCTCAAACAACGACATCGCCAACCAAGACAATTGTCCCAGCGGCAGAGAGCTCACAAGTCGCCACACAAACCACCACACAAACCACCTCACACACCACCGCACACACCACCCCCGATCGGATAGAGCTTCAGTCTTACCAAACTACAGCCACCACAACACCAAATACACTGTCAGTTGACATTGTGTATGGCTCGGACGACAGCTCGACCGCCAGCGAAGTTTCGGACGTCTCGTCAGTAGCGTTAAGCCCGCGCAAAACCAAGACGCGTAAAAGCATGCTGTGGACGTCACCACGTAAGGGAAACGGCGTGGAAATGGACCTGGCGACCCGCGAGGCCAACAGTCTCTTACAACGAGGCAAAGAGGCTCTGGAGCAAGCAGGCAATATGAAGAGAGAGTGTAAGACCACCGCGCACGAATGCTTGCAGGGCCTCTACGAGATCTGCCTATCGCTCTCAGATTCCCGCGCTCGACACATCTCCAACTTGGAGAGGGAAAAGGCGAGCCACGCCAGGGAGATAGTGAGAATAGAGAGGGCGCACGCGAAGGAACTGGCTGAGTCGAGGAGGACCGTGGCAGAAGAGCTGAGCCAAGCGAGGGAAGAATTACGAGAGACCCTCAAGGAAGCGAAAGGAGTTCGCAGCTGGCTCGGCTACGAGACACAAGACCCGTTCCGTGAGGTGTCGGAGATTAAGAAAGCCATCGAAGAGCTCTCCAGGACAGTCAGAGAGCAGGCTGAGTTTGCACCAACAATTAACACAACCGCGGTGCCATCATACATCCACCCGGCAGCGCCTGAAAGGGACCTGAAGAGACTGGAACTGACCGCAAACAGGATCGCCAACCGGCTTGAAGATTTGCACGTCACAGCCGACGGAATAAAAAAGGAGGTAGCGCGAACACAGGCTACCAAGGCTACAAACCAGGTCCACTCTCAGGATATGGAAAAAATAACACACATGGTGCAGACAGTCCAGGCCACCATAGAACATCTGCCGACCAAAATAAAATTGCCCACACCACCACCACAGAAAGCAGACGACTCGGCGTTTATCAGGAGCATCGCCCCAATTTCAGAGAGACTTAATATCGTCTCCGAGGACATCCGAGAGCTGAAAAGGAGGAAAGTCCAAACTCCCAGCCCTCAAAAGCCGAACCTCGAGTCGGAAATAGCGATGGTGGAAGTGACCAAAAAACTCGATACACTTGGTAAAGGGGTCCATAACATCTCGAAGATACTTACAGATAAGACCCCCCGGCCCATGACGTACTCTGAGGCCCTCGCAAAGCCGCCCCCGAAACGACCCAACCACACTCTCATCATTTCGTCGACCAACCCCACGGACACAAGTGAAAAGGTCATTGACAGCGTCTCCACCACCCTTGACTTCAAAAACACCGGAGTGAAGATAGACCGTGTCCGAAAGGCGAAAAACCAAAAAATCATCGTGTGCTGTCCCACCCAAGAGGACATGAGGTTGGTGAAAGGAAGGGTCCAACAAAAACAAGGGCTCAGAGTCGAAGAGGCCAAAGCGGGCAATCCATTGGTCGTAATCAGGGACATTTTGGCCAGCAGAAAGGACACGGAGATCGTAGAGTGTATCCTGGCACAAAATAAAAAATGCTTTGAAGGCCTGGACATGCGAAAGAATGTGCTCCGAGTGAAGTACAGAAAGAAAGCGCGCAACAACCTAGAGTGCCACGTAGTTCTAGAAGCATCGCCGGCGGTGTACAAGGGTCTCACAGAAGCGAAAGCCATATACATCGGCCTACAGCACAGACCCGCAAAAGATCAGTCACCACTGATGCAATGTGCCAAGTGCCTCGAGTTCGGTCATACCCGAGCGGTGTGCAAGGAAACCGAAGAAAGGTGCAGCCATTGCGGAGAAAACCATTCTTGGGATAACTGCAAGGCACGGAAAAGAGGCGAACTACCAAAATGCAGGAACTGCATGATCGCGCATGGTCCAGAAACAGCAGACCACAATGCCCACAGCACGGAGTGCAAAGAAAGAGAAAAGTGGGATGCTATAGCGCGATCCAAAATTGCATACTGCTAAGGGCACCTCCCAGAAAAATAACATCATCCCCCCCCCAACAGACGAAACATCAGGTATAAAGGTCATCCAGGTGAACCTGCAGCGCTCCAAGCTCGCAACAACTGAGCTCACAAAGGTGGCCCATGACCTGGGAATCTCAGTCGCCATAATCCAAGAGCCCTACGTGGGAAAGGAAGGCGTCATGAAACAACCACCAGGCACCAGGGTCATTCAGTGTTCCTTGAATCGGCAAAAGCCAGTGAAGGCGGCCGTAGTAGTATTCGGCAACACCTTGCAGGTCGTACACGACCCACAGATAGTAACCGAGACCGAGGCTGCCGTATTACTGATTGCCGGTGAGACAAAAATTGGAGTGATATCGGTTTACCTGGAGGGGGATAAAGAAATGGCACCCTACCTTCGCAGGATCAACAGAGCGTGCACAAAACTCAACACCACGAATCTACTAGTGGCGGGCGACGTAAACGCCTGGAGCCACTGGTGGGGTAGCAACGCGGAGGATCATAGGGGAGCAGAATACAGCGCATTCCTAAATGACATGGACCTGCAGATCCTAAATACCGGACACGTTCCCACATTTGAGACGTACAGGAGAGGCGTCGCTTGCACAAGCATCGTAGACGTGACTGCATGCAGCCTGCCGCTCCTCGACAAAATCGAGGACTGGAGAGTGGCTAGAGACCTAATAACATCTGACCATAACGCGATCACCTTCACAACGCGTGTAAGAGGACGGCTACCGCCCATCAAGCCGATCACAACGCGCGTGTACAACACCAAGAAGGCAAAATGGTCAGAGTTCTCGTTAAAATTTAGGAGCAGTCTCGCCGAAGAAAACATCACGCCGGAAACCGTCGCGGGTGTGACAACGCACGAAGGTCTCGATAACATCATAGAGAGATACACGGGCCAAGTGCACAAGGCCTGTGAGGATACCATCCCAAAGATAGGATCACAGAATGTCAGTCCGGTACCTGTGTGGTGGACACAAGAGTTGCAAGAGGCAAAAGACCGTTCAAAAAGGCTGAAACGGAGGATCAGAAATGCGGCGCGAGCCAGAAGGAAAAGAGTCATCCGAGAGTACCTGGCCGCTAAAGAAGAATATCAACGCCTGACCTCCGAAGCATCAACATCAAGCTGGAAGGAATTTTGCTCAACACAGACTGGAGAGAGTATGTGGGACGGTGTGTACAGGGTGATCAGGAAGACCGCCAGGCGACAGGAAGACGCGCTGCTGAAGGATGCAACCTCAGGGGAAACGCTTACCCCGGAACATTCAGCGACATTGTTAGCCCAAACTTTCTATCCTGATGACTCTGTAGACACCGACCTAGAATGCCATCGGTCGGTGAGGCGACTCACGGAGGGGAAGTCACCCGCAAATATTGACCATCTGTCTGACGACGACCCGCCCTTCACAGCCGCGGAGCTGGAGACGGTCCTTATGGACTTAAATCCGAAAAAAGCTCCGGGTCCCGACGGGCTGACGTCAGATATATGCAATGCGGCTATCCGCAGCAACAGAGAAGTGTTCATGGCCATTACCAACAAGTGCCTAGAACTCTCTTACTTCCCCAAAATGTGGAAAATCGCCCATGTCTGCATTCTGAGAAAGCCAGGAAAAGATGACTACACCCACCCTAAGTCGTATCGCCCGATCGGCCTTCTCTCTGTGTTCAGTAAAATTTTAGAAAAAATGATGATGCGAAGAATCCAGTGGAGAATTCTGCCAACACTTCATCCAGCTCAATATGGGTTCATGCCGCAACGCGGAACAGAAGACGCCCTCTACGATCTGCTCAACCACATCCGAGCAGAGAGGAAAAAGAAAAAGATGGTCCTGGTGGTATCCCTGGACATTGAGGGGGCGTTCGACAACGCATGGTGGCCGGCAATAAAAAAGGCCCTAATACGGAGAAAGTGCCAGCGGAACATCTACGGCATGGCGGATTCGTATTTCAGCCGTCGCAAGGTCCGAGTACACTACGCCGGGGCGACCAGCGAAAAGGAAACGACAAAGGGGTGCGTCCAAGGATCGATAGGCGGCCCAACCTTTTGGAACATGTTGCTGGAATCGCTCCTCGAAAAACTAGGTACCCTCGATGTTTACTTCCAGGCCTTTGCGGACGACGTCGTTTTGGTGTTCTCGGGTGACAATGCCGAGGCCCTGCAACTAAAAGCCAATAACACCCTGGCAGCCGTGCATGATTGGGGAATTCGTAACAAGCTTCACTTTGCCGCACACAAGACCAACGCGATGCTCATTACTAGGAAGCTGAAGTACGACTCCCCAAACGTTCAAATGGCAGGTATCCCCATAAACCTTGTTACCGAAATTAAGTTGCTCGGCCTCATCATAGACCACAAGCTGACTTTCAACGCGCACGTAACCGCCACCGTAAAAAAAGCCGCGGATATCTACAAACAGCTCGCATGCGCGGCGAAGGTCTACTGGGGTCTCAATCGGGAGGTTATAAGAACCATATACGTGTCAGTGATAGAACCGATCGTGCTATACGCAGCGAGTGCGTGGTCCCCGGCGGCGGAGAAAATCACCATCCGCAACCAGCTGGAAACTCTGCAAAGGGGATTCGCGCAGAAGATCTGTAAGGCGTATCGCACGGTGTCACTGACTTCGGCGCTGGTGCTGGCAGGCCTGCTGCCGCTTGACCTCAGAGTTCACGAGGCGGCGGCACTCTTTAAGGCCAAGAGAGGATACTCATGCCATTACTTACCACCGGGTAGAGAGTTGGAGCGCAGGGTGGGGTATCTTCAAAACCCCCACCCAGCAGAGCTAAAACCAACTCACTATGAACGCCTACAAGACCTGACGCCCGAAACCATAGAGAAACACCAAATGATCGGCCCACACATATACACAGATGGCAGTAAGATCGAGGGCAAAGTCGGTGCAGCGCTAACATGGTGGAACGAGGGCCGGGAGACAAAGTACTCTACCTTCCGGATGGAGCCACACAACACCGTCTTTCAATCGGAGATGTACGCTCTCTTCAGGGCAGTAAAGATGGTGAGAGACTCCAGGGTAAGTTCAGCAAATATTCTCAGCGACTCTAGATCTTCGCTTGACCTGCTGAGCTGCCCTGTTGCCACCCACCCACTAGCTGTCGAAATAAAGAGCCTCATCCAACAGATCCGAGAGGAAGACCGTGATGTGAAACTCTTCTGGTTGAGAGCTCACGTTGGCACACCCGGCAATGAGAGGGCAGACCACCTTGCCAAACAGGCAGCCCTCAAAAAGAAAACGGCACCCGACTACGACCGCGTCCCAATCTCGTTTGTGCGGCGGCAGATAAGGGAGGAAACCGTCGCGAAGTGGCAAGAGCGCTACGAAGCCTCCGGCAC
This sequence comes from Cyclophora albipunctata, assembly GCA_963082685.1. NCBI lineage: Eukaryota > Metazoa > Arthropoda > Insecta > Lepidoptera > Geometridae > Cyclophora > Cyclophora albipunctata. Next base: position 34,634 of record OY720123.1, read on the forward strand.
AGGATCGGTTACAAAAGCCTTCCTGCCCGACGTGAGGACGGCTAGGAAAGTGCTAAAAGAGACTGCCCTAACACCTGAGCATGTCCAAATACTGACCGGCCACGGGGGAATAGCGGCGTACTTGCACAGGTTCCATCTCAAGGACAGCCCTTTCTGCATCTGCGACCCCACCAACGAGGAGACGATATGGCACATACTGCTCGAATGTCCAAGATTTGCCATGGACAGACTGAATCTGGAGATACAAATACAGACCACTCTGGACATGTCCTCCCTTCCGAACATCATGAAGGAAGCGGCAAAAAGATCGCCATTCTTGACATTTGCGAGTAAGTGTATGAAGAACGCTGCCATAGCAAACGGGTCCACCGCCTACACCACCACCACCACCACTGCCACCGCCACGACTCTCACAACCACCGCAATCATCTCTCACACAACTACCAACACACCAGATACTACCACAACACCCAACACGAACACGCTGCAAAAGGGGTCCGCAATGGACCAACTCCTAGCACACGCCACACTAACAACATCACCAGGATTAAGGATAAGAGGCATCGCACTCTTTATGGACCAGGACGAAGAGACTCTTGGAATCTGTTTCTGTGGCGCTGCCGACTTTGCTCGTATCGAACTATCGCCGGGGTTGTCGACACTACTGGGAAAAAACACCATTAAGCGCACTACCATCGAAGCGCTACCCAGGGCGGAAGTGGCCGGGGAGCCCTATCGAATGTTGAGACTGGGTAGCAAAACAGTCGCGGTATTCGAGTGGGAGTCCGGGCCCCCTTTCGCTAGAGTAAACAAGGTGCTATCAACACTGCGAGAGAACGCCCTGTTAACGGGAGTCTCGCCCAGCATCATCAGTGTCGACGCCATGGCGGTGGGACTCGCGAAAGGTAGTGTGGCAGACAGGTATGGCTGCATAACATCAGCAGAAAGCCATTTAATTGTCGTTTATGAGAACCGTGGCGAAAACCTCGAGTTCCTCAAAACACATACCAAAAACGACAGACCTGTCACCGCCATACTAGGAAGCGAGCAAAGCGACGCAGAGCGCCTGCAGGGGAGAATTCATGCGTCTCAGCAAAAGGCATCGAAACCAAGGGGAGAAACAGGAGGGTCACTACCACAGCTTGTTAGCGTGCTGGCAAGGCACGCGTTGCCGAGAAGTACAAGCAGCCCACTCGACATCTTGGGCAAAGCAGTGACAAACCTCCTCCACACCTCTCCAAGGGAGAAGCCAGCCCCCGCCAAACACCGAACAAAAGCCGACCGAGGGATAGTCGACTCACCGGACCTGGAACAGGCCATAACCGAACAACAACACGCGCAAAACGCCCTTGTCGAGTTCATTTCCATCACGCGAGAGACTCTCAAAATCTGCCAAAGAACCTGCAGCAGGATAATAGAGTACTACCTCAGAGCGAAAGCAGGTAGTGCCCTCTCAGAGTCTCTCCTTCAGACAGAACTTGAACAGGCAAACGCAGCCATTTTTGACAACAGTGTCCCCCAAGTCATCGTAGGGAGCATTATGTCAACCACTCACCAAATGGCATACAGCGCAAAATATGGCTTTGTACCACTGGACCGGAAGGAGACAGAACGGATTGGTAGGCCGAAATATCGGGCGCCCCCTGATGATCCGATATTGGTTATCGCCAAGTGCACGAAGATAATGCTGGAAGAACCGATCTTATCCAGATCGGAGTCTATACTGGCGCCCGAGCACTGGGTGGTACCCAGGTTCACCTGGATCGACGGGGTACCCGGAATGGGTAAAACCACGTGGGTGGCGTCAAATCTGGAACCCGAGAGCGAGGTAGTAATAACATCGACAATCGAAGCGGCTGAGGACTTAAGGGAGAAGCTCGCCCGTCGCATAGGCGCAGACGCCAAGCACAAGGTGCGGACCATGGCGTCGGTCCTCGTCAACGGATTCTGGGGGCAGCCTCGCATAAACCGTTTATTGGTGGATGAGGCCCTCATGAATCACTTCGGCGCCATCATCATGGCCGCGAGATTGTCACAGGTTAAGGAGGTCCTTCTCATAGGGGACACCAATCAACTGCCCTACATCGATAGGAATGACCTATTCGTCATGTACTACCGTCGTCCAGATTCCATCGCCACCATCAACCGAGTCTTCCACGCTACCCACAGGAGCCCCATGGACGTAGCATTGGCGCTTAAAGAGGTATACCCACATATGTACACGACCAGATCGACCATCAGATCGCTCGCGCTTAAGGGATACCGTGACGCCAACATCCAGAAATCCGCCCCGCGTACCCTCTACTTGGCTTACACCCAGGAGGAGAAGGAATCCCTCATAAAACAGGGATACGGGACAGGATCTGGATCAAAAGTCCTGACCATCCACGAGGCTCAGGGGAAGCAGGCAGACTCGGTCGTCATCATCCGTGAAAACCCAACTAAGTCCTCCATCCATGACAGAGTTCAACACGCGGTGGTTGCGCTGTCGAGGCACACCGTTAGCTGCGTGTATCACACTGACGTCATCGATGACGCTGTCGCTAGGTTTTTGTTGGGGGCGATGTCAGCGTCAGAAGTGGAAATTGTGGAGCACAACATGAGATCTGCACTTAAGAGCCGAGACCATCAAGTCGTCAAAACCTTGATTGATATTTACAACGGCCTTGTGCCTGTGCGAGCACCACCACCACCACAAAGTCCCTTCCATTCCCAATCCACAAACCGGTAGACTAGTAATGCCTCAAATAATTGTAACATCTTTGTAGTAGTTTATAACATAGTTTAAGAAATATTTGTCATCATATTTGTAAAAAAAAAAAAAAAAAGAAGTGGTATAAAAGAGCACAGAACAGCAAAAAGAAAAGAGTTGAAAAGCAAACCATAAAAATTAAAAAAAAAAAAAAAAAAAAAAAAAAAACATTGTATATGTATAATAAATGTAAGCGTAAGTTTAAGTATATAGTAAAAATTTATATAATATATCTAAATAATAAGTATAATATATTATATAGGATGGACTATTGTAACATAAAGATATTAAGAGCGAATGAATGTATAAAAAATGAATTTAAAATGAAAAATGTAAATTGAAAAGAGTACGGACTTGAGTCTGTAGACAATAACAAAACAAAACAAAAAAAAAAAAAAAAAAAAAAAAACCTAACCTAACCTAACCTAACCTGGACGTAGCATTGGCGCTTAAAGAGGTATACCCACATATGTACACGACCAGATCGACCATCAGATCGCTCGCGCTTAAGGGATACCGTGACGCCAACATCCAGAAATCCGCCCCGCGTACCCTCTACTTGGCTTACACCCAGGAGGAGAAGGATTCCCTCATAAAACAGGGATACGGGACAGGATCTGGATCAAAAGTCCTGACCATCCACGAGGCTCAGGGGAAGCAGGCAGACTCGGTCGTCATCATCCGTGAAAACCCAACTAAGTCCTCCATCCATGACAGAGTTCAACACGCGGTGGTTGCCCTGTCGAGGCACACCGTTAGCTGCGTGTATCACACTGACGTCATCGATGACGCTGTCGCTAGGTTTTTGTTGGGGGCGATGTCAGCGTCAGAAGTGGAAATTGTGGAGCACAACATGAGATCTGCACTTAAGAGCCGAGACCATCAAGTCGTCAAAACCTTGATTGATATTTACAACGGCCTTGTGCCTGTGCGAGCACCACCACCACCACAAAGTCCCTTCCATTCCCAATCCACAAACCGGTAGACAAGTAATGCCTCAAATAATTGTAACATCTTTGTAGTAGTTTATAACATAGTTTAAGAAATATTTGTCATCATATTTGTAAAAAAAAAAAAAAAAAAAGATGTGGTATAAAAGAGCACAGAACAGCAAAAAGAAAAGAGTTGAAAAGCAAACCATAAAAATTAAAAAAAAAAAAACATTGTATATGTATAATAAATGTAAGCGTAAGTTTAAGTATATAGTAAAATTTATATAATAAATCTAAATAATAAGTATAATATATTATATAGGATGGACTATTGTAACATAAAGATATTAAGAGCGAATGAATGTATAAAAAATGAATTTAAAATGAAAAATGTAAATTGAAAAGAGTACGGACTTGAGTCTGTAGACAATAACAAAACAAAACAAAAAAAAAAAAAAAAAAAAAAACCTAACCTAACCTAACCTAACCTAACCTAACCTAACCTAACCTAACCTAACCTAACCTGGTGAACAAGTGCCTGGAGTTAAGATTCTTCCCAGCAATCTGGAAGCGGGCCACAGTAGTCATACTTAGGAAACCAGGTAAAGATGACTACAGCAATCCTAAGTCATACAGGCCTATAGGTCTGCTCCCGGTGCTGGGAAAAATGTTTGAGAAAATGTTAGTGGCGAGGTTAAAACACCATCTCATACCGAGGATGAGCACCCGTCAATACGGATTCATGCCCCAGAAGAGTACCGAAGACTCTCTCTATGACCTGATGACACACGTGCGCTGCAAATTAAATCAAAAGCGCTTGGTAGTGGTAGTGTCGCTGGACATAGAGGGAGCCTTTGACGGCGCTTGGTGGCCGATAATCAGAGTCCGATTGGTCGAGGAAGAATGCCCACCGAACACCGGTGGAACAATGGATAGTTGCCTCTCCGATAGAACGGTCACAGTGCGGTACGCAGGGCAAACACATTCAAAGACCACCAACAAAGGCTGTGTCCAGGGCTCAATTAGTGGTCCCATCCTCTGGAATTTAATAATAGACCCACTGCTGCAAGAACTCGCAAAGCGTAACGTCTATGGTCAGGCATTCGCAGACGATGTTACTCTTGTGTTTGATGCGGAAACGGCTTTGGAGGTGCAGCAAAAGGCCAATGTCGTTCTCGAGTATGTTCGGGAGTGGGGTGTCAGAAACAAATTGAAGTTCGCACCGCACAAAACAAAAGCAATGGTAATTACGCGGAAAATAAAGTACGACACACCATTCCTGAGCATGGGCGGGATCGACATCCAAATGGTCAAAGAAATGAAGCTCTTGGGACTCTTGATAGACGACAAACTAACGTTCAATAGCCACATAACATCTGTGTGCAAAAAAGCTATCACACTGTACAAACGTCTATCAAGAGCCGCAAGAGTCAGTTGGGGTCTGCACCCCGAAGTTATCCGCACCATCTACACCGCAGTCATAGAGCCGACCATAATGTACGCAGCGAGTGCGTGGGCGCCGTCAACAACAAAGCTCAAAACGGTCAAGCAGCTTAACGTCGTCCAACGTGGTTTTGCACAAAAGCTTTCGAAAGCGTACAAAACGGTCTCCCTCAACTCAGCCCTGGTCCTGGCCGGGATACTCCCTCTTGACCTCCGAATAAGAGAAGCAGCCGCTCTCTATGAGATCAAGAGAGGGGTGAACCGGCAAGTGCTAGGGGACAGAGAGACCGAAGCTAGAACCCCATTTGCCCAAGCACCCCATCCCGCAGCAAATATTGACCTGAAGTTCGTGAGCCTTATAGACCAGCAATCCGTCGACGAAAACAACACCCAATCAGTCCGGATATTTACAGACGGGAGCAAGATTGAGGGTAAAGTCGGTGCCGCATTATCTTTTTGGAATAGCGAAGAAGAGATTAAATCCCTCAAACTCAAACTTGCCCCACATTGCACGGTCTATCAGGCGGAACTTCTGGCAATATGGAAGGCGACTGGGGAAATACTGAAGAGGCCAGAGACGAGCTTCGGTATATATAGTGACTCGAGGTCCGCCTTACAGTCACTGATAAACCAAAGCTCTACCCACCACCTGGCAACCCAAGCTCGAAACAATCTAAGGGCCATTACAGCTCAACATAAAACAGTGGCTTTATGTTGGGTAAAGGCCCACGCGGGCCTGGAAGGCAACGAAAGGGCGGATCAGTTGGCGAAAGAGGCTGCCCAAAGATCGAAGACCGCACCAAGTTATGATCTGTGTCCGGTCTCATTCGTCAAGCGAACGATTCGGCTGAAAACGCTTGATGAATGGAACCGGAGATACAAAGAACAGACCACTGCTAGCACCACCAAGATATTCTTCCCAGATGTAATTACTGCACACAAGGTTGTCCGTAAATTGGAAATTAACAAAATCACCACTCAAATGCTAACAGGCCACGGTGGGTTCGCCGAGTACTTGAACAGATTCAAGTGCTCGGAGAATCCATCCTGTGCCTGCGACGTAAATACTAATGAAACTATTGAACACTTGCTTTTCGAGTGCCCAATTTACGGACACCAAAGATACCAAACAGAACACACATTACAAATGCAAATTACCAAAGAAAATGCTCCATGCTTAATCTCAGATAAAAATAAACAGGACATTTTTGTTAAGTATGCACAAAATATAGTTATAAAAGTAAATGCTAAAAATAAAATCTAAAGTATTTGCTCATATGAACACGTGAGAAATCAGAAAAAGCACAACAAAGACTCTGATCACGTCAGAGGGGCTTGGCAACCTGTATCCCAAATAAATGAATGTGAAATGGAACTTTTTGAAATGTACAATAGAAAATAAGTAATTTGTTATAAAAGTTGTAAACTAGAATAAGGAAATTGAATGTATAAATAAAGAATGAATACGTGTAGTAAATTACTTAGCTCGCGGGCCGGGCCAACCTAACCTAACCTAACCTAACCGACTCAAACCTAACTTTTGCCGACCTGACCGACTCAAACATAACTTTTGCCAACGTAACTGATTCACCCACCCAGAATAGTTTTTCAGGAGACTCCAAATAGTGTTTCAGGAGAATCAGAATAGTATTTCAGGGGACTCAGAATAGTGTCTCAGCAGACTCAGAATAGTGTTTCAGGAGACTCAGAATAGTGTTTCAGGCGTCAGTGAAATAGTGTTTCAGGAGAATCAGAATAGTATTTCAGGGGACTCAGAATAGTGTTTCAGCAGACTCAGAATAGTGTTTCAGGAGACTCAGAATAGTGTTTCAGGCGTCAGTGAAATAGTGTTTCAGGAGAATCAGAATAGTATTTCAGGGGACTCAGAATAGTGTTTCAGCAGACTCAGAATAGTGTTTCAGGAGACTCAGAATAGTGTTTCAGGAGTCAGAGAAATAGTGTTTCAGGAGACTCATAAAAGTGTATCAGGCGACTCAGAATAGTGTTTCAGGAAATTCAGAATAGTGTTTCAGGAGTCAGTTAAACTCTTTAGGCGTTAAATAAAAATAAATAAATTGCCAAGGTAATGTGTGTGCCATGTTCTCACTTCTGCCGTCTCGTAATCTTAACTTGATGTTTTTTTATTTCCATTAATTTAGATTCAATATTAAATGCAAACGCCTTCTCGAACGTATAATGTTTTAACATTAGCACTGTTTTACTCCTGTTGCAATAACTGGCGGACTCAACGTTGCACTTAAACCACTCCTTTCAGGACTTTGACTCCCCGCCATAACTGGTTTTCGTTCCCGTGAGACCTGTTCGCAGGTAGCGTTCCCACGCGACTGATTTAAACATTCCTTTTGCTTGTTAAGTTTTTATTTAATAAGTTTTACATTTTTTTTGTTACCGTGCCTGTTGTTAGTTTAAATATAGATGATTAGTATCTTATGAGGTATGTTAGTTGTATTCGTTCGAACTTAAACTAATATGGCTAATACACCACTATTTACAAATTACACAAAATATATATAAAATTGTGATCTTAATTAAAAATTTTCATAAAAAATTTCAGCCCTAAATTTAAGGTCTTTGTTGTCGTCTACCGCATACTCCTTCCAGAATGTCTCCCACGTGAATGCGCTTATTATAAAATATTTTGATATTTGATAACAAAAATTAAATGAAAACGTTCGCGTATTTATAGCTTCCTTGGCGTCTGGAGCTGTCACGTACATTTCAATATTATAATTACTTGTCGTGTTTAAGCGACAATTTGAAATTGCTGATCTATTTTTGTATTTAATATGTCGCCATTGGTTGTCCTGCAGCTAGTAATTTCCATTGTTCAAATTGGTTTTCGGTTAATTTACATTCAGTGTACTAATGAACAGAGATTAAATGATGACAACGGTGTTGATCCCGTTAATCTCACATAATTGTAGTGCATTTGAACTAACGACTCCATTATCATAGTTTTACCTGTGGACGGTCCACCCACAAAAAACAAATTGTTTTTTTTTTGTTAATCCGAAAAAGTGTCTTTTACTTATTGTAGCGAATCTCGTTGTATTTATGTTATTCATATTTAATAAACTTCTCAAGTCTTTAATTTGTTTGTTTATGTATTCCCGGTTTACTATCATTGGGTTTTCTTTTAATTGAAGTTGTTAGCATCGATCGATGCGTTTCTCGTGCATCTCTTGAAATTCCATAACTCTAGATACTTATACTAATTGCTGTTTTGATCTTTTGTTCCATTTTTTTGTAAACTGCTGGGCAATCCCTTCAGGCGTCTGGCATAGTACTCTTTGAGCTTCGGCTTCGTCAAACGCTCTTTGCTCACATAACTGTAACACCAGTTTGATATTACATTCACTATAATATTTATGTTTTCGCGTGATAGGCATTCCGAAGCAGTTTCAGTTTCTTTGTTGTATGTTAGTTCGTATGTGTATTTGTTCAGGCTCCATTCGTTGCTGTCGTCCATATTCACATATGTCTTCATTGGTCTCAGTAGAGTTGTCCACCACTCTCGGCTGAGTTTGCCCAAATGCTGAGCGTTGTTGCTGAAGTACATTATTTGTCCTCTCGGCACTTGAAGTGTTATTTTGGTTGGTGCTTTCTTGTTGTTTTGTTTGATTATAAATTCCCAAAAAGTAAGCTCCGCATTGAAAAGATCTTTTATCCTCTGCGGTGAGAATGTTTCGTAATGTTTTACGATTATTTTCGGGAGTAAGATATTTAAGTAAACAAGATATAGTTACATGAAATCTTCTTAACTTTATGTTCTGAGTAAATAAAGGGGTGTGAAACATCCAAGGAGGTATGGGAAAAATTAAAGTCGATTCATCAGAGCTCAGGTCCAGCAAGAAAGGCTACACTTTTAAAGCAACTTGTTTTAAAGAAAATGACTTCAGAAGGAGATGTAAGAGATCATCTTAATAATTTTATGGACGTAGTGGGAAAATTGGAAGACATGGATGTCAAAATTCATCCAGAATTGTTGAGTATAATGATGTTATACAGTCTACCAATAAATTTCGACAGCTTCAGAACAGCCATAGAGTCGAGAGATATCCTGCCAAGTCCCGATAACCTCAAGGTAAAAATAGTCGAAGAATATGAAGCAAGAAGGCAAAGCGAACCTCAAACTTCAGAAGCATTTTATGCCAAAACAAAGAAAAAGGCACTATTTTGCAAGATTTGCAACAGAAAAGGTCATTCTACTGAGAATTGTTGGTCAAAGAAGAAAATTAATGACCGGAAACAAAACAGTGAAGAAAAAACTTTCAATATTTGTTTGACTACTGATACTTCGGAAACCAAAGATGGTTTATGGTGTCTAGATAGTGGCTGCACGTCACATATGACAGGAGAAAAAAGTTTGCTATGCAACTTAACCCCTGCAACGGAGACACTGCGTTTAGCTTCGGAGAAGCATACTACTGAAGTAGAAGGAAAAGGAAGAGTTGAACTTTACACCAATGACTGCAAACACAATTTAACAGACACATTGTACGTACCAGATTTGTCTAATAATTTGATGTCAGTAAGCAAGATCATTGATCATGGCTTTAAAGTTTTATTTGAAAAAGAACAAGCCAGCATTATAGAAGATGAAAGCATTGTTTTGAAAGCTCAAAGAAGAAATGGATTATACTATATTAAATTTGACAAGCCGGAAGAGATAGCAAATTTCACGCCTAGTGCTGAAAGTGAAATTATGAAATGGCATAAGAAATTAGGTCACATGAATGAAAGAGACCTAAAGATGATGGTTAAGAACGAAATGATGCGAGGACTCAATTTTAAGGAAAAAACTTTGGGAACATGCGAGAATTGTATCAAAGGAAAATTTACCACTCTGCCATTTCAAAGTCAAAAAGAAATAATCTCTACCGAACCATTGCAGATAATTCACAGCGATGTATGCGGCCCTTTTGAGAGTGAATCATTGGCCGGATCAAAGTATTTCGTTACATTCATTGACGATTATACGAGATACTGCTGTGTTTACTTCTTGAAAGAAAAGAGCGAAGTACTCGGAAAATTTAAAGAGTATAAAAACAATGTTGAGCTCTTTCATAAAAGGAAAATTCAAAACTTGCAAAGCGACAATGGTGGCGAATACAGGTCGAAAGTTTTCGATAAATTTCTCATCGACAATGGTATAAGCCGAAGACTATCTGCACCGTACACGCCACAACAAAATGGCTGTAGCGAGAGGAAAAACAGATCGCTGATGGATAAGGCAAGATGTTTGATGCTAGATTCAAATATCCCCGCAAACCTTTGGACAGAGGCAGTGAATACTGCAAACTATCTTATCAATAGAAGTCCGGCGAGAGCTCTTAAGGGAAGATCACCCTATGAGAAGTGGACGGGAAGAGTACCATCAGGAAATCATCTACATGTGTTCGGAAATAGAGCGTTTGTGATGAATAAAAACCGAAGAGGGAAATTCTCGGCCAAAGCCATAGAAGGAGTGTTCCTGGGATATGCGAAAAATGCAAAAGGCTTTAGAATATACATACCGCAGAAGAATGATGTTATTATCAGCAGAGATGTGAAAGTTATTGAAAGGATTCACTATGATAATACTCCTAATGTGAAAGCCAAAGATTTTGAACCAGAATCTGAAACAACAGAAATTGAAATAGAAATGTCAGAAGATAATACTAATACAAACTTACCTTTTCAGAATCCAAATCTCCAATCTCCCAGCTCCAGTCAAGATCCAGATGAGCCACCTCAAACAAGTGGAAGACCACTGAGAGAAGTGAGGCAGCCAGCATGGACCAAAGATTATGAGTTAAGTCGTTGCGTTACTATGTATATGTCTGAAAAGGATGATGACTACGACTGCTCTTTACTAACATATAAAGACGCTGTGACGGGCACCGACAAACAAAATTGGGAGAAGGCGATACAATCTGAAATGGACTCGCTACAGAAAAACAACACATGGGTACTAGTTGACAAGTCAGAAGCCAAAGGACATAAAATTCTGTCGAATAAATGGGTATTTAGGATAAAAGATGACGGAACTTACAAGGCCAGATTAGTAGTACGCGGCTGTGAACAGAAAGGAAACTTAGATTTTGAAGAAATATATAGCCCTGTTGTAAGTCAATCTGCCCTAAAAACTTTACTAGCCATTGCCGCATCTAAATCTTACTACTTCATGACTTTTGATGTCAAAACAGCTTTCTTATACGGCGAGTTGACAGATGAAGTATATATGAAATTACCTGTTGGCTCAGTACAGATGTAGTGAATAATCCTTTCCTATCGGCAAAACTCGGAACAACGATAACACCCGAATGGTGCCGATGTGTCTATGAATTACTGTATTATTTAATTACGTGTAGGGGTGTAGGCTTAGATTATAGAAAGTACTAGATGTAGCATTCAAATGTATTTACAAGCTACACGCTGTGTCCAAAAACAGAACAAAGTCCCTCGCGTAGTGTTGTTAGCTCTCGCATTATTTGCCCATTTTTGGGGTAAATTTTGGGAGTTTCGGAGGTAATATGATAATAGAATAAAAATTGTCCTTTTCTATATAACTATGTACCTACCTTATTATCTCAAGAAATAGATAGGTATATTAAATAAAACACGGTGTTAATCCATCACCCGATAAAAGTGTGCAAACATCCACCATGTTTGCACACTTTTATCGGGTGATGGAAAAATTATATATTTTTATTTTATTTTAAAGTATTCGGAAAACTTACAGCTAGGTACAAGAGTTACATAAAAAAAGAATAATAACTTAGGGCCAATTACAATTTTTCACTATCTAAGATGGCTAATATAGAAACATAATTTTATACCCGCTCCCCCTCTCCCCTTCTCCCTCACACGCACACCAAAAATTTGTTTAGAAATCCTATAGACTAACATACTTACTATTTAATAGGATTGTTAGGTTAGGTACATAGGAGCCGCACTTACGCTTTATACTTTCTTTTTTCAAGTTGGTTATTTTTTATTATATTACTTATTAATATTCTACAACGAATTAAAGCCCTCAAAAGGTAATAAAAAGAAGGGTAAATCAAAACTCTTATATTGGCAACACTAGCATAGATTGACGCATCACTCTCTATGACAATTGAAATCTGAGAAAATAATTAAATATTTAAATAAGACGATACCTAAATGCGATACTTACACGTGAAATGTGATCCCATCCTGTTTCTTTTTCAGACCCACTGCATTTTTACAGGTAGGAATGACACAAGACGGCATAGTTTCGTGAAATTGGTCACGGGTAAAACACGTTAGCGCGTTCCGATGGTCACAAAGTGACTGATCGGTTGCGCATCAAACTACTCTATTTAAGGCTAGTTTGAGTAGCTTCAGTATTATGCGCGCTCACGGGTTCTGGTTCTTCTGTATTCTGAGGGTGTAGGTATCAAATAAATCGCATACTTTATTTATCAATGTCAAATGTCAAACTCAAAACTCGGAACAACGATAACACCCGAATGGTGCCGATGTGTCTATGAATTACTGTATTATTAAATTACGTGTAGGCTCAGAACACAGAATAACCAGAACCCGTGAGCGCGCATAATACTGTAGCTACTCAAAATAGTCTTAAATAGTGTAGTTTGATGCGCAACCGATCAGTCACTTTGTGACCGTCGGAACGCTCTAACGTGTTTTACCCGTGACCAATTTCACGAAACTATGCCGTCTTGTGTCATTCCTACCCGTACAAATGCAGTGGGTCTGAAAAAGAAACAGGATGGGATCACATTTCACGTGTAAGTATCGCATTTAGGTATCGTCTTATTTAAATATTTAATTATTTTCTCAGATTTCAATTGTCATAGAGAGTGATGCGTCAATCTATGCTAGTGTTGCCAATATAAGAGTTTTGATTTACCCTTCTTTTTATTACCTTTTGAGGGCTTTAATTCGTTGTAGAATATTAATAAGTAATATAATAAAAAATAACCAACTTGAAAAAAGAAAGTATAAAGCGTAAGTGCGGCTCCTATGTACCTAACCTAACAATCCTATTAAATAGTAAGTATGTTAGTCTATAGGATTTCTAAACAAATTTTTGGTGTGCGTGTGAGGTAGAAGGGGAGAGGGGGAGCGGGTATAAAATTATGTTTCTATATTAGCCATCTTAGATAGTGAAAAATTGTAATTGGCCCTAAGTTATTATTATTTTTTTATGTAACTCTTGTACCTAGCTGTAAGTTTTCCGAATACTTTAAAATAAAATTAAATAAAATAAAAATATATAATTTTTCCATCACCCGATAAAAGTGTGCAAACATCCACCTTAACACCGTGTTTTATTTAATATACCTATCTATTTCTTGAGATAATCAGGTAGGTACATAGTTATAAAGAAAAGGACAATTTTTATTCTATTATCATATTACCTCCGAAACTCCCAAAATTTACCCCAAAAATGGGCAAATAATGCGAGAGCTAACAACACTACGCGAGGGACTTTGTTCTGTTTTTGGACACAGCGTGTAGCTTGTAAATACATTTGAATGCTACATCTAGTACTTTCTATAATCTAAGCCTGTTGGTTACAATACTGACTGCAAAACAAACGAAGTTGTTTGTCGATTGAAAAAATCGTTATACGGATTAAGACAAGCACCGTTCACATGGAACAAGACTTTTACCCAAGCGATGTTTGATTTGGGATTCAAGACGATTAAAACCGATCGATGCGTTTTCATAAACGGAGACAAGTCTATAATAATCGGACTATTTGTTGATGACGGACTTGTCATTGGAAAAGACAAGAAAAAGATCGAGTGTATAATAAGAAAACTTGAATCAAAATTCGAAATGAAAAAGAATGAGAAGCCAAGTACCTATCTGGGAATGGAAATAAATAACTCGGAAGAAGGCAATAAGCTTACTCAGACTGGTTATATAAACGATATACTGGAAAAGTATAGTATGAAAAATGCCAAGTCTTGTGACACGCCTGGAAGTAGCGATGCGAAGTCGGTACAACAAACAGCCCAGGAGAAGGACTACCCATATAGAGAGGCAGTGGGAAGTTTACTGTACCTATCTACTAGAACTAGGCCAGACATCGCACAAGCTGTCAATCAAGCTAGCAGAAAGATCGAAAATCCCACTAAAGATGATGTCACAAAAGTGAAGAAGATATTTAAATACTTAGTTGGGACCAAAGATAAGGGAATTATGTTCAAAAGAAACAGGCCGATAGAGATTATCGATGCCTTCAGTGACTCGGACTATGCTGGAGACCCGTTAACGAGAAGAAGCACATCTGGTTTCGTGCTAAAGATAGCCGATGGACCAATATCATGGGCATCCAAGAGACAGCCTATAGTGGCCCTATCGTCGACTGAAGCCGAGTATATAGCCGCAGCTGACTGTTGTAAAGAGGCACTGCATCTCAAATCCGTGTTAAAGGAAATAATCGATTCGGACGTCATTATTAATCTTCATGTTGATAACCAAAGTTCGATTCAACTTATCAAATCTGGATCCTTTAACAAACGGTCGAAGCACATAGACGTGCGATACTACTTTATCCACGAACACTTTGTGAGTGGACTGATCAATGTCAGCTACTGTCCAACAGAGATTCAGCTTGCTGATATAATGACAAAGCCACTCTGTAAAGTGAAGTTTGCAAGACACTGTGCAAGTTTGATGCATGGATAGAGACGTGTCTCAGCTCAGCCACATGTGCACATCAGGAGAAGGTGTTGGAAGGTTGTGATGAAGTATGTGGACTGGACCTTAAGTAGTTGTCTATGAATTAAATTTAGTTTTAATTCTTGACTGATGTACTTATAATGTCATGTTTTGTTTTTTCTCACTAGAAATAAAACGTATTGTTTTATATGTTATAATGTTTTAATTGGCTAATGCTGCAGTTTTCTCTAACACTGAGGTCTTGCCAAGTCTTGTAACTCAAATGTGAAACTGACACAACTGTCGATGTATGCAGTATTCGCCAGGATAGATTTTATTTTCTTATTATTATGCTGGGGCTCCATTAGCGGGCGAAGATTCGTGTCGAAAAACATCGTGTTCGACTGTTCAGGCATAGGCGATGTTCTTGTCTACACCCTCAATGTCTACACCACGTCTACACTAGGCTAAGCGGGCGAAGATTCGTGTGGAGTTGACGCAATGTATCGTGCCAGTGATCGTGCCGGATTGTGTTGTTCAATTCCACAGACCAAGAAACAATTCGGCCGAGACGTAGGCAGTAATTAAAAAATGGAGAAAATAGTGGCACCTCCCCGTTTTGCTTCAAAGTCTGGAAGTTAGAACCATAAAGTAACTTATATATACGGGGTTGCCATAGTAAAAAAAAAACCGCCACGCTACCAAAACGCCATCTATATTACTGACATGGTACTAAATTTCCCATATAAAGTCTCAGTGTTCCCAGTGAAAAGCCCCTGGTTAGAACCATAGAACACAGACCAGGAAAGGAAACAAAGATAGACCTACAACTCCATACATTCAGAGTGACACGATAGGCGGCCATTGATTTGGGGGCAGCCGAGGGAGATGACTGTCACCCGTCTTACTTCACCACAAACAAATCTCACTCACTCAAGCAAACAATTTTTGTATACACATTCTTAGCCCTCCCATGCTAAACTTTGTAAAAAGGCAATGCAGCTTAAAACTAAAAAATAATACAGCACTCACAATTTTACATTTTTTAATTAACAGTTTGCATACATTTTGTTAGATTTTTCAAAATACCTATGGCCATTGACAGTAACAGACTGACTGACAATCTCAGATAGCAGATAAAATTATTAAATGCTAAAATTATTTAATACCTATGCTATGCATTATAAAAACAATTCTCAAGTACACTGAGTGAACAATAACTTAACTTTGTCTATAAAAGGCAATTTGCTTGTTTGGTCTAACAACAAAGTTTAAAACATTATCCACAAAATTTGATTTGTTGTGGTTATTTCCTGCTCGACGAAATCGACCCTAAATGGTTGTGTATTTACCGTCCCCTCAATTGTGATGAGGTTTCATCTCTTGCATATTTGACAATGTTCTGGTATTCTACAAGCATTAGAATGGAGGTGAATAGGCATCACATTGATATTTTTGAGAAGGGGCTTGCTCGAGGTGCTTGGTACATAGACACAACTGCATGAGATCCGCTGGTAGGTGCATTAGAATAAGAATAAGAATAAGAATTTTTTATTTGTTAAACATGAGTATTGTAAAGGTGGTAAATAACATTAGGTACTTATAGTAAAGTATCTTCATGTTCATTGTTACCCACTGGGGGTCATTGATGACTTTGTGACTGAGAACTAACAGTTCTGTGTGACTGAAAGAAAAGTAATACATATTAGAATATGACAGTAATAAAAAAGAAATATTAATTTTAAACTATCAAAGGTAGCATCTATTATTGTAGATTCTACAAGTATTTTCGCCAATTGATTGACATGACAAGTTCACATTATTGTATTTCTTGGATAGAAGGTAACTCATGTTTGTAGCTTCAACTAATGTTTATATTATTGTACTCTGTATATAACCTCAAAGTACAAAGTAAACGACATTCAACATGGAATTCACAATATACTGAAATAGGAACTTGTCGTCACGTAATTAACCTTCTAAATTGTAATTGTGATTGTACTTGCAAATACTTCCTTCATTTGGTGCATTTCCGATGACTATCAAGCGCTTCTATAATAATATTGTCTTGAAATATTGCATTGTATAAGCATTGTATAGGACACAGATATAATTGAAATTGTAGCCTCTAGAACCAATATTACTTGAAACACACATGAATCAAACACTAAAATTAGGTTTATAACTGTTTTGAACAAAATTACAATGAAGCTTTCCGACCAATTTGCAATTTTTTCAAACGTAAAATCTTTTTGTTCGACAAAACAAAATGCCGGATGCCGGGAAAACAGATTGATTGAATTGAAGTGAATGAAAACATCATTAGGGATGACGTAAAATACAATAAATACACTCACTCTGACTGTGTGAGTACTTTTGCATGTTCACTCTGTGGTTTCACCCACCAATCACCATGCACCTCGCCCCTGAATCGTGTTGTCCTGCTTAGATTTTCGAACAAAAGAAAGAGATAGATTTATGACCACTATTGAGCTCAACTTGCTCTCGAAGCTGCCTCCACCTGCTGGAAGACACTGAATTGACGTAGCGTAGGTGGTAGGTGTAGACACTAGGGTTGCAAAATTACGTAATTTTACCGAAAACGCTCGTAAAATACGAATAAATTACCGTAAATTACGGTAAAATTGGTAAAGCTAACCACCACAGAAGCAAATAGAACAAAAGAAAAAGCTGCCAAAGTCAACGTCACGCTTTGCGTAGGATGTTGCCGATTAGTGCAGTTTGCAATAACATTTTGCGTTGTTGCCGTTCCGTAATAGGTAGACGAAGCATACAGCAAGCCGGCCGGCGCGGCGGGATGCCACGAAATCAAGCCAAAGTTTGGGATTATTTCCAAATTTTACATGAACATAATAAAATAAAACATGTGGTGTGTCTATTTTGTAATACGGAGTACAAAAATGCTAATGCTACTCGGATGACGGAACATTTTAACAAATCTAAAAAGTGTGTCTGTGTAAGTAAACACCATGGGTAAACAAACACTACTGCAAACTGCACCCCTCGTCCGTCTGTGTGACGTTGACTTTGACAGCTTTTTCTTTCGTTCTATTTGCTTCTGTGGTGGTTAGGTTTACCAATTTTACCGTAATTTACCGTAATTTATTCGTATTTTACCTAAAATATGGTATTTTACGTAAGTTTACGAAAGTAATATTACCGCTTTACAACCGTAGTAGACACCATAGCCACCCAAGCGAATATTGCACCCGAATATTGTCGCAACCATAACAAATCCCTTTGATTCGCGCCCGTTTACCGACAGCTCCCCGATTCATAGAACAGCCGATTCGCCGTATCATAGAACAGACTACTGCTAAAAATGTATAATAATCATAGTCTGTGGACCATAGCATCGCTGTCGGTCAGCATGTTTCTTAATTCTTGATAAGCGTCAGTGTCAGACAGAAAATTGACGTATGTGTAATTGTGTTATCTACCTACGTCCTAAAATGCTAATCATACGTCACGAGGAAGGAAATGAGTTGATAGTTACATTGGAAGAAAGTTTAGTTTATATTTTGTGAATTTTAACCAAGTTATATATTTATTTAAATAGTCTAAAACATATAATAATATTTTTCTAAAAGTAAACGATAATGTAAACATCATGAGGAGTTCAAAGGTGACGGTGGTCGGACGGTGGTGAGTGGAGGTGGGCGAAGCGAACATGTCTATCGAGTACGTGCCGGTGAGCGAGGGCGAGCAAGATGAGCCCATCGAGCTGCCCACGGAAGAGGACGGCTCGCTGCTGCTGAGCACGGTGTCGGCGCAGTTCGCGGGCGCCAGCGGGCTCAAGTACCGCGCCGGCGGCCGGCTTCGCGGGCTGCGGCTCGTGGAAGAGCGGCTGTCGGCGCCGGCGGACGGCTGGGCGGCCCACCGCTACTGGTGCGCCTTCCCGCGGCCCTCGCCCTCGCCTCCGCCGCGCCCGCGCTGCTCCGACCTCATCGTGCTCGGCCTGCCATGGAAGACGGGTGAGGACGCCGTCCGGGAATACTTCGCTACGTTCGGCGAACTATTAATGGTTCAAGTGAAACGCGACGCCAAAACCGGTCTGTCGAAAGGATTCGGATTCATAAAGTTTGCGGAGTACGAGTGTCAGGTGCGCGCACTCGGGCGGCGGCATATGATTGACGGGCGGTGGTGCGATGTGCGCATCCCCAATGGTAAGGACGGTGGCACGGCGGCGCACCGCAAGGTGTTCGTGGGTCGCTGCACCGAGAGTCTGACGGCGGATGACCTGCGCGAGTATTTCGGCGCGTTCGGGCAGGTGACGGACGTGTTCGTGCCACGGCCGTTCCGCGCGTTCAGCTTCGTAACGTTCCTGGACCCCGAGGTGGCGCAGTCGCTGTGCGGACAGGACCACATCATCAAGGGCGTGTCAGTGAACATCTCGACGGCGTCGCCGAAGCGCGAGCGCGCGGCGACTGGCGCGCGCTCGTCGCAGCTACTGGGCTGGGGGCTGGTGGAGGGCGGCGCGCGCGTCTTCAACTGGGCGGGCGACGCGTGGCCGCAGCACCACCAGCACCACCACCTGCCCGACTCCAAGCCCTACCTCAAGTATGAATGATGTATATACTACCAGTACTCTCTACTCTACACCTAGTGTCCAGTGTTGGTGGTGTCGCACATCAAGCACCACTACCTTGTTGATTCATGTCAAATTTTATATGAAACTAAATGTGTAAATACTTATAATATAGAATGAAGTTATCTTTGTGCTGTTTAAATCTTAAATCCCAAATTTTATGATTTACTGATAATGTGATAATTTATAATAGAGGTAAATGCTTCGAAATGAAATTGTGAAGTTGTGTCCTACTATTTTTCAAAGTGCTATATTGTAGCATAATGTTGTGAAGGTATTTCATAGAGAAGTGATTATTTCTTAGAAGAAACAGTGCTGTAGTCTTTTGAGGCGTTAATTGCCACCACTTGTAGTACCGTGATGGTACCAATGAGGATTTTTAAAACCACTAGTATCTTCAAGGGCTTTCAAATGACATAAGTTATGTCACTGTTGAGCAATACCATCAGGGTCAACTGCACATACACCCAGTGTCGATCTTCGGTGGTCGAAAACACCGCGTTGGCGGTCGATTTCGATATAACTGTCAAAGAGTGACTTGTACAGCTCTTCAAGAGCTTTCAAATGACATAATTCATGTCACTGTTGAGCATAAGGATCAGCGTCGATACTTCGGTATAGCATAGCCCAACTCCATTCTTCGGTGGTCGAAAACACTAAGTTGGACGGCGATTTCGATATAACTATCAAAGAGTGACTTATAAAATTCTTTATGAGCTTTCAAATGATATGTGTCATGTCACTGTTGAGCAATACGATCAGTGTCGATACTTCGGTGGTCGAAAACACCGAGTTGGCCGTCGATTTCGATATAACTGTCAAGGAGTGACTTGTAAGAGCTTTCAAATGATATTAGTCATGTCACCGTTGAGCAATACGATCAGGGTCAACTGCACATACACCTAGCGTTTTTTCTTCGGTGGTCGAAAACACCGAGTTTGGCATCGATTTCGATATAACTATCAAAAAGTGACTTGTAAGAGCTTTCAAATGCGTAAGTCATGTCACTGTTGAGCATTCCGTCCAGGCTCCACAGCACCTCCAGTGGTAATTCTTCGGTGGTCGAAAACTCCGAGTTGGCCGTCGAATTCGATATAACTGTCTAGGAGTAATTTGTACAACTCTTCAAGACCTTTCAAATGACATAGGTCATACTTTTTAAACTCACACGATTTGCACTCATTATAATAAATGAAACGGGTCTTATCGCGTTAGATATTTTAACGTATTTTACTAAAATACGTACCCGACGTTTCGAGTGGATTACACCGCTCGTGGTCACGGGATGACTCAACGTGGTCGGGTACGTATTTTAGTAAAATACGTTAAAATATCTAACGCGATAAGACCCGTTTCATTTATTATAATGACATAGGTCATGTTACTGTTGAGCATTGGGGCAGGCTCCATAGTTACCTGCCCGAGGTCCTTAATTTTTACATTTCTGGAGCATGTAGTTCAATATCGGTTGGGAATATGGACAAAGTGGATAGAATTAAAGTTATAGAGAATTTTATAACCTTTTTTATTTTCTCAGGTACTTTTATGATAAAACTTACCGTTTTGCTGAAAATCGCGAAAAACTCATTTTTTTAACACGCTTTTATATTAGCTTGGCCTGTATGTATGTATGTATGTATGTACGTATGTAATGAAATCTTTGAACATCATTTTCACCAACTTCCAGAAGTCTGATTAATTTGAAACTTTGCATATGTATCAAGGACCGATGACAATGCAATAATTTAATAACAGTTTCCCGTTATCCTTAATGGATTTGCCAGATTTACTAAAACAATATTACTTCATATAAAAGACATCAACGGGCGCTCGCTGTGGGACGGAACGGGAGTTCTGTTTTATTTTACTAAATGGTACTAGACACTAACAGCGTCCCGTGGTTTTCCCGTGATGGGCCCGTTCCCGTGGGAATTACGGGATGAAAAGTTGCATATAATGTTATGCTTACTAAAAAATAAAAAATAAAATTATAACTAGTTTAAAAAAACTAAAAAAACACGCTTTTATTGCAAATTGAACTAAAAACTAGAAAATAATTTTTCTCCTCAAATCAAAATTATAATAAAATTTAAGTTGTAACACAATGATTTAATTCAGAGTAAAAAAGCGTGGGGTGCTTAATATTTTTAAATATTACAATCATCATTGGTAACTATCTATGAGAGGATAGTTATGAACTAGGTACATTAAAATGCACCCCACGCTTTTTACTCTGAATTAAATCATTGTGTTACAACTTAAATTTTATTATAATTTTGATTTGAGGAGAAAAATTATTTTCTAGTTTTTAGTTCAATTTGTTTACCTTTGACCTTGAATAAAAAAAAATCCATACACGGGAATGATGGGGAACTTTTAGACATTATTTATAATTATGTTTTGAACAATTTTCCTGATTTTCAGCTTGTTGGGACTTTATGTAACCTCACCCTCAATTTTTGGTTTAAATTGACCGGATTATTGTATATAGATTCACCTCTATTGAAAAGAATAAATGGAAATGGAATGGAATGGAATTCATTTTTAAAATTCTCAAGTACCATCATAACACCTACTAACTATTAAAGATAGTAGTGGAGTGGCAATTGACTATTGATTACCTATAGCAGTGATTCATTTTAGTTTTTAGGAATCTGCATCTGAATCTAAGACATTTAAAAATAAAACCCTAAAAATAGGAACAATGTAAGCTCAACTATAAAATCTACACATAATTAGTTAAAAAAATCGTAAAAGATAATAAAATAACATCCAGACTTATTAAGTTATTTATTATTGTAATTCGTATAAAACAAACAAGGGGCGCCGCGCGTCGTTTTGACCCGAGAGGCTGTGAGGCGAGACGTGGTCAGCGCAGGTACTTGGCG
Organism: Cyclophora albipunctata; assembly: GCA_963082685.1. Taxonomy (NCBI): domain Eukaryota; kingdom Metazoa; phylum Arthropoda; class Insecta; order Lepidoptera; family Geometridae; genus Cyclophora; species Cyclophora albipunctata. Next base: position 56,924 of record OY720123.1, read on the forward strand.
GCCCAGTCGACGCGCGCGCCGCCGCTGCCCACCGCCGCCGCCTCTGCAACATGACGGCGTGTGAGCGACGAGTACGCGGGCGCCGGCGGGCGCGGGCGCGGGCGCCGCTCGCCTACGCTACGACTCACCTCGACGCGTGGCGAACGGCACGGTGCGGAACAGCGAGGTGTCGATGCGTGCGCCGGCGACGTACCGAGCGGCGCCGAGGTACGCGGCGGCGGCTGGCGCCGCGCCCGCGCGCCCCACGCGCCGCAGCGGCGGCGACGCGCTCGCCTCGTGTACCACCTCGCCCCTGAAACACGACGCTCGGTCACCGCACCGCGCGACGCGGCCCCACTGCACGGCATTTTAATCGATAGGATTTATCATTATGTCCACCTATGTCCAAAGACGTTCATCCTATAAAAACTATATCTAATTATGCATAAAGCCTAACATCTGTCTTGGAAGAAGGAGCTTTAGGTAAAGTCAACATAGGCAGACAGTATGCGTTACCCAAGAATATCTGCGAAGATGTCTGGCGGGCGCGGGAGCGCTGCGGGGCGCGGCGGCGCCGCCGACGGCGGCGCGCGCTCCACGCTCTCCGCCACACTCCTGTAACAGATCACACCTCGCATAATTACTCCCGCCGCACTCGCAACAACTACATACCACCAACCAACCAAGTCTAGAATATACCTTCGCGCTCGTGATGCCGGCGGAGGAACCACAAGGGAAGCACCAACTGCAAAATACGGGAATCTGAAACAAATACAAGGAAATGTATGTAAGCGTTGCGTGTGCGGTGTGTGTTCGTGAGCCTTCGGCCGTCTACAGAACCGGAGTTTCGGAACTGGTTCCGTACGAAGCTTTTAAATTACTTGTATGGAACTGGTTCCCTACGAAGCTTTTTTTTTACTTGTATGGAACTGATTCCGATCAAGTAATTATTATATTTCATCAGCCGTGTACGGAACTCATGAGTAAAGACGCAGCGAGCGGACGAAATACTAAGTATTTGAAATAAGGTTCTTCACAAAAAAAAAATAACCCTAACCTACCGAATAGTCAGAAAATTGTTTTTACGTAACTGGTTACAAATCAGCGAAGAAAATAGTTTTTACGTACTATTCGGTAGGTTAGGGTTATTTTTTTTTTTTACCTATTCGGTAGGTTAGGGTTATTTTTTTTTATGTAACTGGTACAAATCAGTGAAGAAAATAGGAGGTTCGGTTTTTCTTCGGACTATACTCAGGGTGGTCAAAACAGGAAGTGTTCAAATACAGAAATGGTATTCTTAAGAAATTGCCTTAAAAAAAACTGGCCGAATCCGGAACTAGTCATACCCTGAAGACGTCATATTAAGTAGTGGTCCCCAACGTCAAAAATGAGTGACACGACCTTCATGCCAAACCTTTTTCGGTGAACAAGGTCTCACAGTTATATACAAGTAAATTAAAAGCCATGTACAGAACCAGTTCCATACAAGTAAAAAAAAAGCTTCGTAGGGAACCAGTTCCATACAAGTAATTTAAAAGCTTCGTACGGAACCAGTTCCGAAACTCCGGTTCTGTAGACGGCCGAAGCCGTTCGTGAGGGGGGCGGCGCGGCGCACGGTGTCTCACCGGAGAGCTTGCGGCGCAGTGGGGCGGTCGCGCGGCGCGTACCGCAGCAGCGCCGCCAGCAGCGCCAGTGCGGGTGGCGAGGCGGGCGCCACCACGCGCGCCAGCGGCACGCCCGCGCTGCTCGGGAACCGGAAGCGCAGCGAGTCCGCCAGCGCGTATCCCTCGGGCCACGCGTCGCGCTCCGGTGTGCCCAGCACGGCGCAGATCTTGTGCAGCTGGTCGATCTCCGAGTTGCCTGGGAAGAGCGGGCGGCACGTGTAGAGCTCGGCGGCGATGCAGCCGAGCGCCCACAGGTCGATGGGCGCGCCGTAGCGCGTGTCGTGCAGCAGCACCTCGGGCGCGCGGTACCAGCGCGTCGACACGTAGTCGGTGTAGGGCGGACGCGAGCGCACCTCGCGCGCCAGCCCCAGGTCAGCGATCTTCACCAGCTCGGGCCCGGCGCATAGCAGGTTCTCGGGCTTCAGGTCGCGGTGGAAGAACCCGTGCCGGTGCATGTGCGCCAGCCCCTGCAGCACCTGGTACACCATGTTGCGCAACACCGCCTCCGGGAACGGCCGCTCCGCGTCGCGGATCAGCTGGTACAGGTTGCCGCGCATGTATTCGAACACAAAGTACAGAGTGTCGTTTTCTCGTATCACTTCACGCAACTTTACGATGTTGGGGTGATTCAGTTTCTTAAGGGACTTGACTTCGCGCAGGTTCATAGCCTCGTCCCACGAATAGTACTTGCGTTTCATGCGTTTGATGGCGACCTTCTCGCCGGAGTCGCGCCGCTGCGCGAGCACTACGGACCCGTAGGTGCCGTCGCCGAGCTGTTGCAATACCACGTATCGGTTCATTTCGCTCACACCTCAACTCATGTATAATATCATCACTTCATTAATAGCAGTTCATCCTGTACTTCACACCTAATTCATTGTTGACTCGCATGCCATGAATCACTCATTTGATATCCAATATTTTTCCGAGTGTTTTTCTAATTGCCGCGGATCGTTAAAAGTGTCATGGCTTAGGTTGTTTACAAACATTCCGAAAGAAAAAAATCATAAATACTTATTTGATTGAATTCATAGGTGACCTTACTTGCAATTTCTTTAACTACTTTCACAAGGTAGGCTCTTTTCTACTATTAATGTAGGTATCACAGACCGGTAGGTATTTGCTTTAGCAAGGGCTAAGGAAAAATGTCAGTGGGTAGTAGCTGTCAACTTGGTGTTTCATTTTGATTTTCATTGCGGAAATTTAAAACAAATTGTTGGACATTAATTTAGTACTGAATTCGGCATTTAATATTCTCAGGGTTGGAATAAATTCCGCTGTCTAAAACTTATCAGTATTACTCAGTACTCAAAATATCTAATGATACACCGTTACAGGCACAATAAAGTTCACATTGTATTATTCACCACAGTTATTCACCATAGAGGAAACAACACAGTGGATGGGATGGATAGTTTGGATATTGATGGATATCAGGTTTCTATAGAAACGCAAAGGTTTAGGGCGTTCTCACACGTACATACCTACCACAACCACACCCCGTGCGTGGGCGGGCGCAGTATTGTAATAAGTGCTACAATTTACGCGTACATACTACCACATTGTGCCATTATTATCGTCCACAAGAATAATACTGACAATACTAACCACATCACAGCTACCGGCAACTTCTGTTCTTCTATTTTGGTCGCTGAGACATGGTATACTCGTAGTTATGGTAATTACGTGTGGAACATTATTTTAATGATAGTAGTAGATCCAATAAGAGTAGGGGCGTCTGAAAACCAACGTTCTACTGAGGCCACGGTCCAGGTAGAACATTTAGCTGAGACGCCGCCCATTGCTAAAACGTGAATGTATTCTTCCAATTTTTTGTGGCTCTAAATTTTATTTTATTTTTATCCTTAGCACAGACCCTTAGTGGGTAGTAATAGGATCTAATTCGTGCGTGGTAGTGGTTAGTGATCCTTATTATGTAAATTATTCTTGTACTGGTAGGTCAGTAGAACAACTTGTTCCGATAGCTCTTTTTAAAAAGTCGGATAAAACATGGACGATGCATTGAAGATTTATTTACAGATTAAGATTTACTAGCCACAGATATACGAAAAAAATATTCACTTGTCTGATTTGTTTGACAGATGACATCACAATGACATTGACTAACGACAAAAATGATTGGTTGAAATAACTAGTTCTAATGGTGATGTACCAGCGAACTCGAGACTCGACTTAAACAAAACCCGAGTTAACGTGGGTTGAAAGCTGGCAAACTTACCCACGCCACGGCGCGCGGCGAACAAAAATCAAATAGTGCTGTCTTAGTCTTAATAGAGCAAAAGCCATAGTTTGCTATGGTGTATATCACATTATTGTAGGTGTTGATAATGACGGTGTGAACAAGCGTCCAAAAACAATGTCTGTGGTGTTTAATACATAGCCATTGGCATGAGTAAAACAACCAACTTTGTAATCGAGTTCAGAAACGAACTAGGTTAATGCTCAGAACACAGTGTTAGCGTGATTCAGACGGTTAGCACAGTAACGCCATCTCTTATCAATAACCTCACAACCGCGGCTTGACACGGTGAAATTATAAAAATATATATTATTTTTTTAAAATACTTTATACACAGGGAATTCATTAATTTATTGAAATAGTAAAAAGTTGTAGCTCAACTATTTGCAATTTTGCATACGATAGGTAGTTGTTGTAGCATTCTTAGCGTAGTTTGTTTAAGCGATTATAGTTGATTAAACACAAAATCTTAAAATATAAAGTGGGTTCTAGCTCTATAATTTGAAACTTATTTGGTTTCTGTACGCAAACTTTGACCAACCGGGTGAGATATGGGCCATTAACTTTAGGTACCTACCATGAAGAAGAAGAATAGGTTTAAAAACATATCAATTAGCTCTGTAAGTTACTTATGTTAATAAATTATATTATGAAGAGATAAAAAAAAAAATATATTTTATACGTATAAAACAAAAGAAATATTTTCGTAACTTTGAATTTTTATTTTAATTCATCAAACGGCAATATTATGGCATTTGAATTGTATTCTACCCAATGTTTACAAGGCTTTACAAATCATCCTCAAATTGTACGATGAATGTCCTAACATAACACTATCCTTAACTCGAGTCAAATAGAAATTAACTCGAATTATTTCAAGATGACATTAGGATTAGGTATGGGTCGTTACGTGATTTTTGCGAAACGTAACGTAACTAGTTATTGTGAAGGCGTAACCTGTTTTGAAAACTAGTTATAACTAATAACTAGTTATTTGTCAAATTCTATTCAGTGATTTAACATGGTGTTACTGAAGTTTTTGCGAAACGAAAATATAACTGGTTACCTACGTAATCGTTACATGTCACAAGCTTCAGGTTTTTTGAACGAATTAGTTTTTGTAGCTAGTGTAGTCATCTCCTGGAGATATCGTATCAGACTAGGGTCTACGCAATATTCACCAACGAACTAAACAAGTTTCACTTGTAAACAAGTAAACATAAACAAATACTAATACAATATCAAATTTAGTTTGTACGCCGCCCGTCGATGTTTAAAAATAATGACAAATCTAAATTAATCTTTAAGTCCTAAGTTATACGTATGAAAATTATACGCATCATTTTGGTAGTTGGCGACTTGGTGTGTGCATGTTCGAATTTCATCGTGTCATCACTCGTGATTTCGGGAAGTCTCGGCTCGCTTCGTCGGTCAGTACCTACAAAGAAGTAGGCACAGAGCAGTAACAGTAACTATTACGCGAGAAAGAAACGACATACGCTCGCAACTAGTTTTGTTTCGTGTCTCGCTTTTCATTCGATCACTGCATTGATAATGTAACTGGTTACAAAAATAACATGTTTATGTGTGACTCGAAACTAGTTATTCGGTTACATGCCCCATAACTAGTTATTGTAACTAGTGACTTGAAATAACGCCCATACCTAATTAGGATGTTTTAAACATGCATGACATCACTACTCGTTATTTTTCATGAGGTTATGTTTTTCTGTTTTCGGTGTAGATAAATTTACAAAAATACTAAATAAAATTAAGCATAAAAGTTAAATAATATAATTTTAATCTAATTTCTATGTTTTATTTTATAAATAAATTGGATTTTAAATTCAGAGACTTCTAAATTAACCAATTCATTTAGTTATTAGCTCAAAAATGGTCAAAGCGATTGGATAAAATTATAGTACTTTATAATGTATAAAATCTGATTGTAAATGTGACTAAAATAAAATCGAAAACAATGATGTTTGTACGAAAAAGTATAGTTACTCAATGTAAGAGGTGTATTCTGTCAAATTCTACGCGCTATAGTTTCAGCATAAAGGTATAATTATTATATCCTAAGTTTATTATAGAACCAGTCACTCCCCGCGGGTTTACCCGCATTGTCCCCATTGCCATGGGATTTGGGAATAAACAATAACCTTCGTCTTGAATGTAGTTACACAATACTTAAAATATATTTTAGACTGGACTGGCAGTTGCTAAGAGTAGAAAGTACAAACTAACAAAAAATCATTCATCAGCTTTATTATATTGGTATAGCAGATTGATGTCTACTCACTCAGGAGGTCGAATGATGCCACTAATGTCTAGCTTTCCTTTATATTACATCTTTTTATTCTATATTAGGCTGATTTTTTTACATGTATGTTGTAGTATGCTACGTTTGAATATTGGTAAGATGTGGCAAGGTGCAGTACAGTTTAGCATAGTGTATGTATTGCAGGCGCAGGGGAGCGAGTGGTGCCGCGTGAAGGCGAGCGAGAGCGAGAGTGAGGTGGAGGCAGAGCTGGCAGAGTGGCCGCGTCGTGTCGTGTCCGGCATCCAGCCCACAGGCACACTGCACATTGGCAACTACTTTGGTGCGCTGCGTCGCTGTGTACTACTGCAGGACCAAGGGGAAGATCTCACATTTTTTATAGCTGATCTACATTCTCTAACAACTAGACAGGTCTGTTTATAATATGTGATTTTGAATTAGAAAAAAATAATATTTCCATATTCAGTGTGTGATTCATGTTATCAGGCCTCTAACTGACTTTAAAGGAATTACACAAGGTTAAAAATAAGAAAAATGATTCAAGTACATATTCATTGACTAGTAAAAATTAGAAAAAAAAGTCAATAAAGGTAGTTAGCAAAATATGTATTTGATGATATTTGTTTAAAATATAAAGTATAGCATATGTTATGGTGTTGCAGAGTGGCGAGCTAGGGTCGCGCGTGCTGGAGACGGCAGCGCTTGCGCTGGGCGCGGGGCTGCGGCCTGAGAGCTGCACGTTGTTCGTGCAGTCGGCCGTGCCGCGCCACGCCGAGCTGTGCTGGCTGCTCACGTGTCTCGCCACGCACGCGCGCCTCGCGCATCTGCCGCAGTACCGCGAGCGCGCAGGCGCGGCGCGCGAGGTGCCGCTGGGCCTGCTGCTGTACCCCGTGCTGCAGGCGGCCGACGTACTGCTGTACGCTGGCACGCACGTGCCTGTGGGCCGCGACCAGCTGCAGCACTTGCAGGTGGCGGCGCAGCTGGCGCGCACCTTCCGCCACCGCTACGGGCCCGCCTTCCCCGCGCCGCGCCCGCTACTCGCCGCTGACGGCGCCGACCGGCTGCTCAGCCTGCGCGACCCCAACAGGAAGATGTCCAAGTCGGACTCGGACCCCAAGTCGCGCGTGCTGCTCACCGACTCGGACGATGCCATCCGCCTTAAGATCCGCAAGGCGGTGACCGACTTCACGCCGCAGGTGACCTACTGCCCGGAGACGCGGCCCGGCGTGTCCAACCTGATCGCCATCCACTGCCTCGCGTCCTCGCTGACGGTGGAGGAGGCCGTGGAGGAAGCGGACGGGCTGACGACGGCGCAGTACAAACGCGTGGTGGCGGAGGCGCTGGCGGCGCACGTGCGGCCCGTGCGCGAGCGCGCAGCCGACTGGCTGGCGCGGCCCGCAGCGCTGCGCGACGTGCTGCGCACGGGCGCGGCGCGAGCGCGGCGCCGCGCCGACCGCACGTGGGCCCGCGCGGCGCAGCTGGCGGGGCTGCGCTAGGCGCCGGCGCCGCCGCCGCTACAGCCGGTAGTGCTCGTGAGGCGCCGCGGCCGCGCGCTCGCGCACCAGCGACACTAGCTCCCGCAGCAGCTCCACCGCCTGGTAGATGATACGAAACAAATACTTTCACTTGAGTTCGGTCACATGGTGCTCAGTTTTTGATATGGGACATAGACTATGTATTTATTAAAATGTAATTTGTCAGTCTTTACGAGTTATCTTGATCTAGTAAGTGGCAGTGGCCTACCTTCACATCGGCGTATGTTATGGTGTTTTAAATTTATGTTATTGTCAGATAAATTCGTAAAAATGATAGACCTGTTATCCTGTTTTTATTTAAATTTGAATATAGATATATTGATTTGAAATATTGCAAGATTAATTAGACTAAAAAATATGTCTCTAATATTATACCTCACTAACAACACTATTTTACACCATCATGTTATTTAGAAATAGAAATGTGGTGTAATTATACACCCGCATAGCCTCGCGAGGATAAGCGCTATAGTAACCCTAGCCTATAGTGTAGTAAAATAATCGTCGCGCCACCACACTGTTCAATGCGAAATAGAAAGACGAAACGAAAATATCTAGCTTGCTTTCTATAAGAGAGATAGAGAGAGACAGACAGAGAAACTTGCGCACGCCAGAGAGATACAGACAGAGAAACATGCGCGAGAGAGACAGACAGAGAAACATGTGCACGCCAGAGAGAGACAAATAGACAGACAGAGAAACATGCGCGCCGCGCATGTTTCTCTAGCTGCGTACGGATGGCGCGTTCCTGTGTTACGCGTAGTTGGGAAACACTGTCACACGCGTACATTGGATACGCGTACAGCTCCTGTACAGACCGCCGCGAACCTGTACGCGAGGTTAATCGATCCAGAGCACTCCGCGAAGTTCATAAAGTTGAATCAATCTGATAATATTTTCATTATTGAAACTCGAAGAACACGCGTGTTATTCATTTTGCCGTCCAAATATAGCGTAGCCGGCCGCGTGCGTCCTCTTTGACGCGCGACCAAAAACCGACAGAACGGTGGCTCGCGCTGCGAGTTGGCTCGCGCGGTACGCGTACCCCGAGAGTGAACGCGTAGCTGCAGGTATGGACTAGGCGTTCCGGATACGCGTACCAGGGTACGCGCAATCCGTACGCACCTTGAGTCTGTCTCTCTCTGGCGTGCGCAAGTTTCTCTGTCTGTCCCTCTCTGGCCTAAAAAATGTCGTTACCATTTTTTCCGTCTAGCCCCCTTTCGCAACGCGCGATAAGGAACTTCGTTCCATAAACTATTATTATATGCAAGACTATGGGCAACACTTGTAATATTTTGATGTTACTGTGTTTGAATGATACGAAAGGAGTGTGTGTAGACCTGCGTGACGGCCTCGGCTTGCTTCTCTGCGGCGAGCGCGGTGCGCATGGCGGCCTCAGCCAGCAGCTCGTCGGCGGCGAGCCGCGGCGCGTCGGGCGGCGGCGCCGAGCCCTCCGAGCACATGTCCTCGTCCAGCAGCGGCTTGCGCTCGCGCTCCTCTGACGCGCCACGCGCGCCGCCCCCGCCGCCGCCCGCCGCTCCACTCCCGCTCACAGCTGACACATCACAATATTACTTACACTTATGTACTTCAAAGCTCTCAATGCGATAACAGATCCAGTTATAGTTGCTTTTGGGTATTGGGCCATGTCAATCAACTGCATGGCGTCACTTTCAACAGAGGTTAATGAGAAAATGAATTCACAACATCACAACTTGCCATATAATTTGACTTTGCAATGTAACCTCACTGTGTAATGGAAAGCCTATGCGACACGGTATTATTCGCCGATGATACCGCGTTAATTTTTAAAGTAGATAGGAAGGATAGGGACCTTGTGCAGGTTAACAAGCTTTGGCTATTCTCCTAGATTGGTTTTCCACTAACAACCTACTTCTTAATGAGGCAAAAACTAAATGTATTAAATTTTCGTTACCGAATGTCCCAGTAGTAGATTCTTGCGTCAAATTAGGGGGTACTCGATTAACTCTTGTCACTAGCACTAAATTCTTAGGATTAGACATAGATTCAAAATTACAATGGGGTTCTCATATAAATTCACTTTCGGGTAGGCTAAGCTCAGCATCTTTTGCGGTCCATAAGATTAGGCAAATAACGAATGAAGAAACGGCAAGGATTGTTTACTTTGCTTATTTTCATTGTATACTATCTTATGGTATACTATTGTGGGGAGGTGCCGCCGATGTTCAATCAATTTTTTTACTCCAAAAGAGAGCTATTCGCGCGATTTATAAATTGGGGTCACGTGAGTCACTAAGGGAATGTTTTAAATCCAGTCGAATTCTTACCATTCCTTCGTTATATATATTTGAAAATATAATGTATGCCCGCCGAAATTTAAGTAACCTTAAGGTACGCGGAGATCACCACAGTTTTAATACGCGAAATAGAAATAAGCTTGCTGTTGTTAAGTCCAGGTTAGCGCGAACCGGGAAGTCTTTCATTGGTAGATGTATTCAATTTTATAATAAAATTCCCAAGGAGGTAACTGGGCTTGGTGAAGGTAAATTCAAATCGTATGTTAAAGACATTTTATTGACTAAAGCATACTATAGCATTACTGATTACATTGAGGACAAATATGTCTGGAGTCAAATTCCTGCACCAACAACACAACTTGATTTAAAAAAAAATAACCAGCAGAGTTTCTTGCCCATTCTTCTCTGCTGATGTTCTTCCGAATGGGTGGTACGTTCAAAAGAGCCTCTATGGGGCCAAAACTGAATAAAAATATTTGACTTTGACTTTGATACTGTATAACGTTTAAATGTTTGCATTGAAACAAGTCAAACATGATACACACACTCAGATACGCGCTTTTTCGGCCTCAACCTATTGTAAACGTAAATATGGTAATGGACTTATGAACGTTCACTGTACTATTGACTTACATTCTCTTCCAATGCTGTTGAAAATATTCTGAAGTCGTTCCTCTGCTGAGGAGAGATCACCAAGAGCACCGGCAGCTGCTGACTTCTTACGTGCTTTATATTTGATATCCGCCCAATACTGACATAGAAAAATATCAAAATTATTCATTATGATTTTACATTTTACATCTGTGTGATCAATGTAAATGTAATGATGCAGATGGTGTTAGCTCACCCGGCACCACTTGTCCGGACTCTTGTAGGCGCCGCCAGTGTCGGGCGCCGTGGCGTTCAGGCGCTCCGCTAACAGTCGCCAGAGCTTGCTGGAGCTAAACCGAGAGTATATCGAAAGTTTCCCGGCGGCAAAGTCTGGATGCTCTTCCATAAACGATAACAGTATATCTAATTGTTCTGGGCTTACTCGATTCCTACTTAGCACACCGCTCATTTCTTCGACAGCGACACATTATTAAATAATAATTTTAATTAATATCTGTTAACTTTTTCATTCACAGTATTTATAATCATTCACATGTTCATAAATGTTCTAAATATTGAATACCAATTAGGGATGTTTCTATTCACATAAAATCTACACTTTCAACTTATTTTGACTACCTACATAAAATTAATGATTTATTTTATTTATTATTTACAATTTTACAATCTCAAATCTCAATCACATTTATTTATAAACACCACAGACAGACCTGGAAACTATACACCGTTCTATACACTTTATAAAAATCACTAATCAGACAATGAAAAATAATGCTTTTTCCACAGACCACAAATACCACAATTCAAAGACTTTATCTTTCTGTCACTTGATAACCTCAGACAGCACAGATTATGACGAACCAGAGAGACTGACCACAGACCAACCACATACCTACTGATTTTCACTACACTGACTCAACGTACGTACAGAAAACCGGTGTTATTCGGGACAAAAAAAACTTGAGAGGTGTCAAGGGACACCCGGATGGAACGAAGTTTATTTATTATCAACAAAAATAATCGTCGCGTCACCACAGTGTTCAATGCGAAATAGAAAGACGAAACGAAAATATCTAGCTTGCTTTCTTTAAGATAGAGAGAGAGACAGACAGAGAAACATGCGCGCCGCGCATGTTTCTGTGTCTGTCTCTCTCTGGCGTGGGCAAGTTTATCTGTCTGTCTCTCTCGCGCATGTTTCTCTGTCTGTCTCTCTCTGGCGTTCGCAAGTTTCTCTGTCTGTCCCATTCTGGCCTTAAAAATGTCGTTACCATTTTTTCCGTCTAGCCGCCTTTATCAACGCACGATAAGGAACTTCGTTCCAAAAATTTAGACAAGCTGAAATTTCTCGCTAATGGTTAGATTTATGATATGAATTTATTATGGTATGAATGGAAGATTTCAATCTAATTATGGCATCGCTTGTGACCATCAACACCTAGTGAAATTTTATAAATTAAAAACACATGAAAATTATAAAAAAAACCCTACATACTCTACAGACGACGTAAATAATTACAGACCAATATCTGTTTTGCCTGCTATGTCAAAAGTTTTAGCAATTAGCTTAATTACTTGCGACAATATAAAATAATATCACCCTCACAGTACGGCTTTAGGGAGGGTGTATGAAGGGAGGGTGTATCAATGAAGATGCAGTTCCAATTCTTTTGAATAAACTGGAAAAAGTCGGAATCAGGGGTATGGCACTTCGTTTATTAAAATACTACGTGTCCAATAGAAAACAAAGGGTCAAAATTGGAGACTATAACAGTGAGGACGCAGATGTATCGTACGGCGTACCACAAGGAAGCGTATTAGGGTCAACACTTTTTCTTATATACATCAACGATCTCTGCAACTTGAACATAATAAAGGCTAAATACTTTATTATGCTGATGATACGGCTATGGTCTTCACTGGAAAATCTTGAAAACTCTAACATTGACCATGTGAGGGTACTTCCAACACTTGGAACGCCTACCCTCCCATCACAGCGGTAACTCCAATGTCTTCAGTTCACCCGCGACCACGAGAGGTGCAATCCCCTCGAAACGTCGTCAACGCGAAAAAACCCGTGTGAGTACGTTTAAATTATTGGTATCAGGTTAGCCATCCACTCGATGAAGAAGAAGACATATTAAATCTATGGGATCACCATAAGGAAACAGTCTGTGTGTCTAGTCTATGCTACGAGGCTACGAGTCTATATGGATGACAATGGGTGTGGTGGGGTGCACAGACCAGGAAAGGCTGGCTGAGGTGACACGAGTGACACTGACAAAAACAGTCCTTAACCCGATTTAATATTTATTGAATACATATGTAGGTATAAGGAAAGTCCTTGGTTGTGAGTTACAGGTTGTGGTTACTTACTTGCTTTTCTGGCACGAGGTCTATTGTGGTTCTATTGGTTCGTGGTCTGTGGTGGTTACAGTGGTTAGATTTCGTAGTCTGTGGACTTTGTGGTTGGTTTCTTGGTCTGTGGTGGTTGGATCCTGTGTTGGATCCGATTTTTTTGTTTATCTGTGTTGTTTATTTTCTGTCTGTCTGTCTGTTTTGTTATTTATTCTATATTATTTGCATATTTATTCTGTGATTATTTGTTGATGTATATGTCAATTTATGTCTGTCTGTCTGTAATGTCTGTTGAAGTCTGTTTTGTGGGATGTTGTCCTGCAACTGCTGCAAGTAATCAGCTCCGTCCGTTCGTTGTGGGCTGCGCTGCTTCCTCCGACCGAGTCTCACCACTGTCACCACTCATCAGGCTATCACTCTGTTAAGTGTGTTACCGAAATCTGATTAAAAATAACACTGGCTGGAGCTGTGCTGGAGCGCTAGTTCCGGGACGAGGCAGGCAGTCCCGGAACGATACTTGCTGGTATGTACAGTACAGTATGTGTAATACTGGGTCCTTATTTGATTACCAAATTTTCAGCCATCATCAACCAAACCAAAATACTAAGGCTTTGCATATTATTATCTATCTTTGGTTGCTCTTCAAACCAGAAGCAAGAGCTAATATTGTAAATTCGACAGTTTGTGAGGATGTATTTTACCTGCATATCGTACTAATATTATCTAGACTAATAATATAAAGAGGTAAAATTTGTAAGTTTGTTTGTTTGTTTGTTTGTATGTTCGAGGTAATCTCAGGAACTACCGGTCCAATTTAAATAATTATTTTTGTAATGGATAGCCAGAATCAACGGGAAGGTTATAGGCTATTTTTCATCCCGAAATTCTCACGGGAACGGGTACAACGCGGGTGGAACCCAGGGGCTCGGCTAGTAATTAATAAATCAAATTAAAAAGTACAGATTAGATTTAGATGAATCATAACACTTATCAGAATCGTCTTCTTCATCAAGAACTTATCAGAATAAGACGTGGGATACATTTAATCCCGAAATTCCCATGGGACCAGGTACAATGCGGATAAAACAGTGGGGTGTGGCTAGTTAATTATATTTAAGTTTTTGCTGTACAAACCACAGTATTTGAATATTACAACTTGTTTCGAGGCTTTGTTCACCATACATTTTCAATCCTCTATTAATCTACAATATACTTGTTATTTAGAGTACCCATGTTATGGATATGACATTCCGGATATGGATTGGATAGTTCGGTCTATCCATTAGTTTTGGAGAATTAGAGTCTAAAGCATTCTTAAGTTTTAAGCATGATACCACTTAAAGCCGAGGAAACATTAGATATGACTTAATGATGATAAATTAAAAAAATGTTGTAAAGTAGATTTAAACTCTTGCTTTAAAGCGGAGCAAGAAGCTCATCTAAGTAAGGAGTGAAGTATGAGTGTGGCAGTGGAGCGCGCGGCGGCGGCGGCGGCGGCTGCGGCGGCGGCAGGAGCGGGCGGCGGCCGCATGCGCGCGTGGCGGCTGCACGCGTACGGCGGCGCGCTAGTGCTGGAGCGCGCGCGCGTGCCGGTGCTGCGGCGGCCCGACGAGCTCCTGGTGCGCGTGCACGCCGCTGGACTCAACCCGCTGGACGGCGCCATGCTGCGCGGGTACGGGGCGCGCGCGCTCGACGTGCTGCGCGCGCTGGCGGGCGACGCGGCGCCGCCGCTCACGCCGGGCCGCGACGTGCTGGGCACGGTGACGCGCGCCGGGCCCGCCGCTCGCCTGCGCCCCGGCCAGCGCGTGTGGGCCGCGCTGCCGCCGCACGCGCAGGGCTCGCACGCGCACTACGTGCTGCTGCGAGACGCCTGGGTACTCTATTCAATAATTCTACTTATCACTTAGGGAATTTAGAATTTAATATTGCATGTACAGAACTATGACTAATAGGAACATCTGAGAGCCCCAATGCAGTGTGTTGTGTGTGGGGCAGGCGGGCGCGGCGCCGCGCGCGCTGTCGGACGCGGAGGCGGGCGGCGCGCCGTACGCCGCGCTGACCGCGTGCGCGGCGCTGCGCGGCGCCGGGCTGGCGCCGGGCGGGCGCGGCGCCGAGCGCGTGCTGCTGCTGGGGCTGGGCGGCGTGGGGCAGGCGGCGCTGCAGCTGCTGGCGGCGCGCGGCGCGCGCGTCACCGTGTCGTGCGCCGCGGAGCTGCACGCGCTGGCGGCGCGCCTGGGCGCGGAGGACGCGCTGGACCGGCACGCGCCCGACGCCGCGGCGCGCCTCGCCCGCGCGCCGCCCTTCCACGCGGTGCTGGACTGCGCGGGGCTGGGCGGCGCGGCGCCGGCGGCGGCACTGGCCCCGCGCTACGTGACGCTCACGACGCCGCTGCTGCGCGAGACGGACGCGCGCGGGCTGGCGGTGGGCACGTGCAGCGCGGCGGCACAACTGCTGGCGCAAAATGTTCGCGCAGCGGCGCGGGCGGGCGGCGGCGGCGGCGCGCGGGTGCGCTGGGCGTTCTTCTCCGCGGGCCGCGAGGACCTGGAGCTGGTGCGCGCGCTGGCGGACGCGGGCCGGGTGAGTGCGGCGCGGCGCGGGCGCGAGTCTGTCGCGTGAGTGCACGTGCTGGTTCAGTTCTCGGTGCAGGTGGAGCGCGTGTTCCCGTGGTGGGCGGCGGCGGAGGCCTACGAGCGCGCGGCGCGGGGCGCGGCGCGCGGCAAGCTGGTGCTCGACTTCATGGCGGAGGAGTCGCCAGGAGCACTGGAGAACCCATCTAGCTAGTCTCAACTAAACTACTCGTAAATAATGTAATACGACTTATTGTAGATATGTATCGTTATTTACGTAATAAAGTTCTTTAGAAATGTTTTCTTTCACACATTTCCCCTAATGTATATAAATAAAATTATCATGCGTGATTCTGATTATATTTTCATGTATTTCAATGTATGAATATAATTGTTTGTTAATTTTATCAACTAAAGTTGGAAAAAAGTATTCAGGTCTGAAAGTGTTAACAGCGTTTATGAATGGCGGCTTCGATCAACAATACACAACTAGATATCGGGTCACATCACTGACCTCTACTATACGAGCCCCAATGCAAAATAGTTCGTCTAGTATGAAAAGTAGTGCAAAGCGTAAAATATATAGAGTATATATTGGTAAAATAATTATGAATGTTTAATAAAAAGTAAACCACAGTTTAATGAATATTTTAAAGTTTATTTTAACTTAACTGAAATTCTTTAATGACTTAACTTTACATTAAAAAAAATAAAAAATATCCTAAATAACAAAAAGCAAAAGTATTCGTCTACCCTTGTTACTGACGCAAAATAGTTCGTCTACATGTCTTCACCACTTAGTTGTGTCGCCTTTGCTCTCAATAACAGCTTTAATGCGAAGAGGCATGTTTGCAACCAACACTTCACACTCCTCAGGCGTTATGGACTCCCAAACTGCCAGTAGTTTAGCCTTTAAGTCGCTCTTTGATCTTGATGGATTTTTACGGAGATTTTTTTTTTATTTTCCACCATAGGGTTTCAATCGGCGACAAGTCCGGGCTGTTAGATGGCCATTCGATTGTAGGGATGCTTTTTGCCAATAGCCACATCTTTGTTGTCCTTGCAGTATGGCATGAAGCACCATCCTGTTGAAAAATGAATGAATCTTGATGTTTGAGAGCGGGAATTGAAGGCAGTAAACTCTCTTCCAAAAGGTTTTGATACCTCACAGCTGTGATAGAACCATCCACAAACTGCATACAACCAACACCTTGTGCAGACATGCAGCCCCATATCATTAGAGAAGCCGGAAACTTCACTTTTCGTTTGAGACAATCAGTATGAAATGCCTCATTTTTGTTCCGAATCACTTTTTTCCTTTCATCACCGACTGTCACTTAAAATTTTGACTCGTCACTCCAGATGATACTACGCCACTGATCGGAAGTCCAATTTAAATGATCACGAGCAAATTTCAACCTCTTATTCTTTTGTACAGCAGTCAACAGTGGTTTCTCTTTAGCGGTGTAAAATCCATAACCCATTCTTTTAAGGACTCTTTTGCATGTATCGACTGAGACGTCTTTGTGAATCATGTCCCTCCATTGCACCGTGAGCTCTCCAGCTCGAGCACGACGATTATTTTTGATAATTTTCTTCAGAACTCTGTTTTCTGCAGCACTTGTGATGCGTGGTCGACCAGTTTTCTTCAAACAAGAAGTCGTTTTATTCTTTTTATAGTGTTGAATAATAGACTGAACTGTAGATCTGGGAAGTATCAAGTCTTTAGATATTTGGTAACTTGATTTGCCAGCTTCGACCCCACAAATTATTCGCTTTCGCAGCTCTTCACACACGGGTTTGCCACGACCCATTGTTATTTGAAAATTAATGAAAAAATACTGAAATTTTCTGAATTTATACTTATTTATACTTATGGCACAGAATTAGGTACCTTAAAAATTTTAAATTATGGAACATCATGGTACAAAGAAGGAATAATTTTATTTAACTCAACGATAGACGAACTCTTTTGCATCAATTAACAATTAGACGAACTATTTTGCTTGTAAGTTCTTCGAATTTAAAACAGAATATCTATAAATTGAAATAGCCAAAATAGTTTATTAGTACATAATTTTAAAAGGGCATAAGTAACGCGACATGTGATGGTAGAACAGCTTAATCTTTTTATATGTATAGACAAAAAATGAAGTTAGAAAAAATCTCACAGTAAAAAAATTCAGACTAGACGAACTATTTTGCATTGGGGCTCGTAGTAGAGGTCAGTGGGTCACATACAAAATCAAAGCTAAATACTGTCCGCGTGAATGACGTGTGACGGTGTGACAGCTTATTTTGTTTTCTACCGAACTGACAAAAAGTTTTTAGACAGTTCGAAGTTCAACCTAATTACAACCATGACACCTAGCAATAAAGTAGCAAATCTTCAAAATATTATAAATTACTCCTGTCACTTAGAAACGAAAAGACAACATTTAGTGTGAAATCAACCTTAACGACCTACAAATAAAGTATTTTATTAAAGTATTATGTCTGCCCCGACTGGACGATAGACACAAAAGTAGTAGTAAGCAATTTTAAAGTTCTGGTAACAAATAAATTATTACTACAAAACAAGTGTGCGTGACACCAGCAGGAAAAGTTGTGCTAGACAGATTTTAGTCTGATGAATAATTAGTGCGCTATCTCCTGTAAATGTGCGTGAAGTAAAAAATTTGTGCGAATTACCATTTCGGAAATAAACAGAAAAAACTAATCCTGCTGGTGTCACGCTGCTCCAGCAGGAAGATTTTTGAACTAATGATCGGAGGGGTAAGTGTTGTATATCAGCGGATAGCTTATATTGGTGCCTAATTGTGCGCAAAAAATGAAATTTGTGCGACTCATGGTTTTAGAGATATTGAGTTTCCTGCTGGAGTCACGTTTTGATAAAACCTGTATCTCGGAAACTATTGAGGGTACGACCTTGGTTTAAACATATTTATGTAGCTCTTAATTTGTGCGAATTTGTGAAAGAATAAAATTATCAAAAATATTTCCAGGATAAGAGTAATCATGAATCGTAGAAATCAGGAAAAAACCTCCTAGCGCGTTAATTAGAGTATTTAAAAGCCCACTAAAGATGGTTTTTAGGTCGCCTTGTTATTGCTAACAACATTCTTAATTTTCAGGAAGGTACCTAAGCGCATTTTGAAATTATAACACTTTTACTGAAATCGTATTGAAATTGACTTTGCAAGAAAACCACTCAACCAAAGATATGTAGGTATACATACAAAATTAGTGCGCATTTAGAATAACACAACCTGAAAATTTCAGCATCCTAGGTTTAGTATTTATCCAGATATAAACAAAAACAAAAATGGCCTTAACACACACAAAACGTGTGCGTGACACCAGCAGGAAAAGTTGTGCTAGACAGATTTTAGTCTGATGAATAATTAGTGCGCTATCTCCTGTAAATGTGCGTGAAGTAAAAAATTTGTGCGAATTACCATTTCGGAAATAAACAGAAAAAACTAATCCTGCTGGTGTCACGCTGCTCCAGCAGGAAGATTTTTGAACTAATGATCGGAGGGGTAAGTGTAGGGCCACATCTGCGGAACGTACGGCGCCGAACCTTCCGCTCTATGACACATCAGTCGAAATTACGCCGCGTACTGATGTGTCATAGATAACTTGAAATACACTACGAGCGTATTTAGCGGAAGGTTCGGCGCCGTACGTTCCGCAGATGTGGCCCTACACTAAGTGTTGTATATCAGCGGATAGCTTATATTGGTGCCTAATTGTGCGCAAAAAATGAAATTTGTGCGACTCATGGTTTTAGAGATATTGAGTTTCCTGCTGGAGTCACGTTTTGATAAAACCTGTATCTCGGAAACTATTGAGGGTACGACCTTGGTTTAAACATATTTATGTAGCTCTTAATTTGTGCGAATTTGTGAAAGAATAAAATTATCAAAAATATTTCCAGGATAAGAGTAATCATGAATCGTAGAAATCAGGAAAAAACCTCCTAGCGCGTTAATTAGAGTATTTAAAAGCCCACTAAAGATGGTTTTTAGGTCGCCTTGTTATTGCTAACAACATTCTTAATTTTCAGGAAGGTACATAAGCGCATTTTGAAATTATAACACTTTTACTGAAATCGTATTGAAATTGACTTTGCAAGAAAACAAGTCAACCAAAGATATGTAGGTATACATACAAAATTAGTGCGCATTTAGAATAACACAACCTGAAAATTTCAGCATCCTAGGTTTAGTATTTATCCAGATATAAACAAAAACAAAAATGGCCTTAATTACTAGGTAACCCAACCAATTTCAACAGTCGCAAAAAAGCGAGCGCTTCATACAAGCAATTACATACATAAATGGGCAGTCTTATACCGAATATTTTGTCGGACAATGGCGCTCACAATGCTTATCGAGGTTCAAGTGTAATAATTATTATTTCTTTCAATAATAATGGGAAGAAGTGGCGAAAGGCGAAATGGATAGAATTGGGGGAGACAAGATATTTGGCATATCTTGTAACATTCCATCCAATTCCCCTTTAGTTGAATCCTCACCAAATTTCCACGGGATCTTACAAAGCAAGTACTCATGATCAATATAATAATTATTCCAATCGGTAATACGTCTATTATGTAATCCCATAGCAGGCATAAAATACAAGAAAATAGTCCCCGACGAAATGTGATTATTATAAAATTATAATAGTAGTTTATGCAACTGTCATATAACGAAGTTACCGAAGTTTTAATACCCGTGTTATATGCAGTTGCATACACTACTTTATCTTCACTAATGCAATTAATCAAACAACAAGAGTAAAAGCTGACAATAGTTTTTCACGCGTACGTGTATTGTCACAGTGAACTTGCCATTAAAATCTAACCAATGAGAGCGCAGCTGCGCGCGCAGGGCCAATCAGGAGCGAGCGCGCGCTGTTACCAAAGAGTTTTGTGTATGTAAGTTTAGTAGTTTCGACGAAGTTTTCACGTATAACCCAACTGTTTTCAAAAGCCAGCCTAATATCAAAATTTTATACAACTAGTATGAGGATTTTGACATAAGGCTCGCCAGGTTAATTGGTCGCCTTATAATGATGTTATAATGAGATTTTACGATATCGATGTGGATATTATAACATCATGTGCAATTGCTTAAATTGAGTGTTTTAGTTGCCTGCGCTATAACAGTAGTAATTATAAGGCAAGTATTGGAAACATAAGTAGAATGTTACAACATTAGTGTCGATAAATATTATTATAAAATTATAAAAAGTAGGTACATTAACCGTTGTCTGCGCGACTGTCCAAAATATTCGGTATAAGACTGCCCATTTATGTATGTCATTGCGTGTATGAAGCGCTCGCTTTTTTGCGACTGTTGAAATTGGTTGGGTTACCTAGTAATTAAGGCCATTTTTGTTTTTGTTTATATCTGGATAAATACTAAACCTAGGATGCTGAAATTTTCAGGTTGTGTTATTCTAAATGCGCACTAATTTTGTATGTATACCTACATACCTATCTTTGGTTGAGTGGTTTTCTTGCAAAGTCAATTTCAATACGATTTCAGTAAAAGTGTTATAATTTCAAAATGCGCTTATGTACCTTCCTGAAAATTAAGAATGTTGTTAGCAATAACAAGGCGACCTAAAAACCATCTTTAGTGGGCTTTTAAATACTCTAATTAACGCGCTAGGAGGTTTTTTCCTGATTTCTACGATTCATGATTACTCTTATCCTGGAAATATTTTTGATAATTTTATTCTTTCACAAATTCGCACAAATTAAGAGCTACATAAATATGTTTAAACCAAGGTCGTACCCTCAATAGTTTCCGAGATACAGGTTTTATCAAAACGTGACTCCAGCAGGAAACTCAATATCTCTAAAACCATGAGTCGCACAAATTTCATTATTTGCGCACAATTAGGCACCAATATAAGCTATCCGCTGATATACAACACTTACCCCTCCGATCATTAGTTCAAAAATCTTCCTGCTGGAGCAGCGTGACACCAGCAGGATTAGTTTTTTCTGTTTATTTCCGAAATGGTAATTCGCACAATTTTTTTACTTCACGCACATTTACAGGAGATAGCGCACTAATTATTCATCAGACTAAAATCTGTCTAGCACAACTTTTCCTGCTGGTGTCACGCACACACAAAACAAATCTACTCCATGTTTCTGCTGTTCTGTTTTACAAAATTTTGCGCCAACGTTGGCCAAACATTTGTAGCGGTGACTTCAACTCAGTTTTTTTTCAAAATTTGATATTATTTATTAGTTTAATTAAAGCTTAAACTATAACTCTACATGTACTTACCGAAAGTAAGACACTCCGGCCGTTAAATTGTTTTTCCGGCTATTATTTTTGCAACTTTTGAATAAACATTGCGGCATTGTGACACGTGTTTACATTGGCTGTGGTTCCAGGGAACTAAATAAAATAGCGGCTCTCTTTTCAAATGAGGCGTTATTCACCTAGACGTATTATTTGCGCCGACCCGAAATCTAGTTGTGTATTGTTGATCGAAGAATGGGCGGTATATTCTCGATCAGCAACCATACCTTGACCTCTACGAAACTGTTCGGATCTCGGGATTTAGATGAATATGATGATGATGATACCAACTAAGTGTAGGGCCACATCTGCGGAACGTACGGCGCCGAACCTTCCGCTAAATACGCTCGTAGTGTATTTCAAGTTATCTATGACACATCAGTACGCGGCGTAATTTCGACTGATGTGTCATAGAGCGGAAGGTTCGGCGCCGTACGTTCCGCAGATGTGGCGCTACACTAAGTGTAGGGCCACATCTGCGGAACGTACAGCGCCGAACCTTCCGCTAAATACGCTCGTAGTGTATTTCAAGTTATCTATGACACATCAGTACGCGGCGTAATTTCGACTGATGTGTCATAGAGCGGAAGGTTCGGCGCCGTACGTTCCGCAGATGTGGCCCTACATTTAGGGCCTTCGCCGCCTTACGCGGACGCCCGTGGCGGGTACTCGCCTCGCGTGTATGTTTTAAATTTAAAAGATACGTGGGAGCAGCGCTGCGAGCGACGGTGTCTCCGCCCCGCGGGCGACGGGGCGCGCTCGTTCGGTCCGCGTGACGGAGCAAAATGTTTTAAAAGATACGTGGGAGCAGCGCTGCGAGCGACGGGAGACCGCCGCGGACGCCCGCGACGGATAAGGCGGGCGCACTTAAAACCGCGGGGCGCTGCTAGTTTATAATAATAATACTAGCAGCGCCCCGCGGTTTTACCCGCGTTGTGCCCGTTCCCGTGGAAATATCGGAAATTTTTAAACATAAAAACCTTCCTCTTGAATCACTCTACCTATTACAAAAAACCGCATCAAAATCCGTTGCGTAATTTTAAAGATTAAAGCATACAGACAAACAAACAGACAAAAATAGCGACTTTGTTTTATACTATGTAGTGACTAGCAGCGCCCCGCGTTGTGCCCGTTCCCGTGGGAATATCGGGAATTTTTATACATAAAAACCTTCCTCTTGAATCACTCTACCTATTACAAAAAACCGCATCAAAATCCGTTGCGTAATTTTAAAGATTTAAGCATACAGACAAAAATAGCGACTTTGTTTTATACTATGTAGTGATAGTATGTATAGTATAGATAGACAACCTTTCTACTGAGAGCATTGCTATGACAAAATAAGTAGGCGCAATTAAAATAGATACGTGTGTTGGTTGAACGTTTCCAAAACTTAACATTAAAATTGTATACCTAGTAATTTTGTGGATAACTACCATAATAAATAACAACTCAGTTAAAACCCAACATAAGTAAGGCAGATACTAACGGCCGGTTCACACATGCCTCCGTTTTACTGTTCCGTTTTATCGTGTACGTTTTTTTTTCGTCGATGGCGTATGTAGTTGTATGAGCGACTTCACACATGGCACAGTATTCTGTATAAGGTAAAAAATATCGTTCCGTAAAAAAATGATATTCCGTTTTGTCATCGAATATTGGACGACGGAATAGTAAAAATATACGGATACGTAGAATTTTAACGGATAGATACTGTGTGCGGGGGGAGTGATGCGACAGGTTTTGACAGCGTCCATCCTTGTAGTAGAATAGCGGCGGTATACTGCGAGTTTTCTGTTCACACATCGCATCCAGTAATGATGGATCCGTTGAACGTTATACGGTGCCTATGTGTGAACAGAGCATAAATTTATGACGTATCCTTGACGTATCCCTTAAAAACGTACCAGTGAAACGGACTCCCATGTGTGAACGGGCCGTTACGCCATGAAAGAACACAAAGAACTTACGAGCATAGATTATTATTTAAATTAGGGGCTTTATTAAATATACCTGGTAAGGGCCTAGTTGCATATAATGAAGTAAGGTGCAGCAAATGAATAGGTTCCTTCGTAATAAGCTTAAGTCTGGATAGGTACACCTATAATATGAATAATAACAAACCGAGCCATCCTTTGTAGGTCTTACTCCAGCCTAGACGCAGTAGGTACGTACATATCTACCTAGTTGAGTCAGATGTGCGTATTCAGTCAGGGATATTAGATTGACAGGGTAGGGTTAGTTAATAGGTAAGTAAAGGCAGGTCTGTCTAGGGGGTGAGTAGTGTGTGGGGTGCGATGCGAGGCTGCGAGCACTAACGTAAGCTGGAGGGTGAGGGTGAGCGGCGGCGGCGGTGTTGTGGTGGCGCGGTGATGCGAGCGCGGCGGGCGGGGGCCGCCGGCGGCGCGCTCTCATTGGCGGCGCGCACGTGGCCTGATCAAGTCGCACCATGGCAACGCCGCCCCCGCGCGCCGCCGCACTCGCTCGCGGCTCGCGGCGCCTCCGTCACTCACAGTGCCGAGCCCCGACAGCCCGCCCGGCTGAGGATTCGCTCGAGTCACATCACTCGATTCAGTCGCGCCACCGATTGTTCCGCGAATTATATTACGGTTTACAAAATTGCCCGCGCCACACGCTGCTCGATATTCTTGAGGTCATAACTTCGACATTCATACCTACTAGGTATGCAATCAAAATAGGAACCTCAAGACAGTATCTACGTACCAGTACTACCCAGTGCACTGACTTTAGTCTTCATTTGTACAACACAACTATACGCAGTAGGTGCCTACAACACTACTAGTGGAGCCCGGCATCGCACCACGATCCCACGGTCCTTCTGGAATCGACTTGGATTTACCTACGACAAAACGTAAGTAAAATAGGTACTCGTAGCTATGTATCAGTGTTATGTTTTTGTTTTTGTATTAGATTAGTTCTGAGCTACCGGTTGACTGATTACTTAGCGTAGTCCGAGAAGCGTGTCCTAAAAGTTGGCGATTGCCATTTTTACTAATTAGTAATTTTGTACGTTTGTAATAATGAATAAACTTTCACAATCTTACTTTTCTGAGTGATGTACAGACAGACTCTACCTAGGTATCTATAGCCTTAGGAGATCTCTACCTATATATAGCCTTACCTTACTACTCTACCTTTATGTAAACAAACCTTTGTATTTGTATATTAGTTGTGTTTTTCCCACGTTTTTCACAGCGCGAACGTCAAGACTTGGTAAACGGATTTATTTCCTACCACCACATACAAACCACACCAAAATACCCGCGCAGTGCAGTGGTGACGATCTATTCCGATCTAATACCAAAAACTAATACCATTTGGTATTACTTTATTTCCGAATTTATTTTTCATTCCCAACGAGTACCACATTTTTTTAAACAAAAAATTTATTCCTAACGAATACCAAAACATTAGTTGTAAGTACAGTCAGCTAAAAAAAAAAACCCTAACCTACCGAATTACTTACTATTCGGTAGGTTAGGGTTATTTTTTTTTACTAGTTCCATAGTTATCGGTTAACATTAATTAACATTGTGAGAAAATTAACTAGTGGTTGTAATAACTGCAAATTTCTTCTATTTGATTGTTTATAAATAGGTAGGTAATATTGTAATTATGTTGGACTTGGAATGGTAACAGTAAATTATGTGATATCTGTTAAATTTCTACAATTGTCTAATTAGAGGAAAAGAACCTTTTGTGAGTTATATGTATATCAAACCATAATATTGATTAAACATTAACTGAAATCATAACTCAAAGCATTTTAATTTTACTGAACCTGACTGTACTTTATTCCTTCAAACTTATTTTGGTATTGGTTTACAATGTGGTACTCGTTGGGAATGGAAAATAAGTTCAGAAATAAAGTAATACCAAGTGGTATTAGTTTTTGGTATTAGATCGGAATAGATCGTGGTGACCAGATCACCAGACCACTGAACACTAACCACAAGGGCAGTGGGTTCGATTCCCGCTTGGAGTAGTTAGCTGTTGGTTGGTTTGTTTGTTGAGTTGGTGATTTTAATTTTATTTTCTGAAGTTAGAACTGTAACCTATGTACATATGTCAGAGGCCTTTGACGGCTCAATAACTCTGGCACCAAGATTGGTCAGGTTGACCATCCACTCGATGAAGAAGAAGATGTATAAATAGGAAACCTCAACTACTGTGCCTCAACCGTGTAACGTGTTCACACTAGTTAGGTATAATAAACAACTTGCGGCACCCCACGGTGCGAACCCTTTCCCGATAGAATTATATTTTTAGGGTTCCGTACCCAAAGGGTAAAAACGGGACCTTTTACTGAGACTTCGCCGTCCGTCCGTCCGTCTGTCACGGGTTACCATGCAAATCTTAAGAACGTTGATAGCTAGACAGTTGAAATTTTCACAGATGATGTATTTCTATTGCCGCTATAACAAACAAATAGTTACAAATAAATAAAAATAAAAAAGACTCCCATACAACAAACGTGATTTTTTGCCGTGTTTTTAAGTACGGAACCCTCCGTGCGCGAGTCCGACTCGCACTTGGCCGGTTTTTCATCACTTGCATTAAAATGTATTGAGCGGTTTAGTCTAACTAAACATAAGCTCAACTAAACTAAAGCATAACCACAGCCTAACGGACTGGCGCGGCGGCATGGCAGACCTTTGCATCTGATTTTAAGTTATTGACAGTTAGGTACGTGCAGTTACCTACTTATGATTGATCATTATTTTAGTCTACAGACTACCCTACTACTACTACTACTCCTCCAGATAATTGATTTGGTACCTTCCTATAGTTAGTTATATAGGTAGGTAACTGATTATTTATGGAATAAATACCTACTATAATAAGCAGTAAGTAGAGGAGACCTCTAGATTCGACTCTGAGGTCGAATGTCTTGTTAGTGCTGATAGAGCTAAGTTAATTTTAATAATAAACAGTAATATCTTCTTCATGTACCTCCTACTCCTACTTACCTTGGCCAGACAAGTAGCTACATTGTCTTCTCATGGCGGCATCGGCTGTTCCTTAGGTATAGGTGTGGACCCGGACAAGGTAGACATTATCATAGACGTAGACTCAAACTAAGCTCTTGTTAGAGTCCACCTCGGGAAGCGTCTTGGCGGCCGCTGTCCGGTCGGAAGGTACCTACTCACCCGCACAATACTCGCTGAATGGGTACGATACATTTGAGAGGTTCCTGCGGATGATGTGTGATGACACATAAACATAAACAAAGCCGCGCATATCGTGGTCAACTGTACCTGGCCTCGCTTTTCTACTATTAAGTAAGTAGGTTAGGTAACTACTTAGGTACAGAATTAGTACCAAAGTATCAATTATGTAAGCAGACGTGAAGTGGATACTTATCTGGGGACGTTCTTATTGTTTCGTTCTTAATATTTTATTTATGATGCTCCTTCCCTAGCTGGCTGGGACCGGAAGAATTGCTGCTAACTGCTTTGAAAAGACTTGATTCGGTTGCTGCCACCTTATATCATTGTTAGTTCGTTGTAATCGATGGTAGAAGGTATGAAATATTGTTATTTATACGTAGTACATACCTACACAGCCGCAGAGCACGGGTCGCGCGCGGGTCGCCAACGGGCGTCATCGCTGCATCTCATCTCTTGCTCTCTGAGAGATAACAGTGATAACTAACTACTTATCTATATATATGCCCTAAGTTATATATTTTCCATTGCAATGTTGGCCTAACGTTAATTGGGTGTCGGCGAATACGTTCCTATATTATAAAAATGATTCCTATTTCATCATTTAAAACTAGCAGCACCCCGCGGTTGTACCCGCGTTGTGCCCGTTCCCGTGGGAATTTCCAAAATTGTTATACTTGTAAACTTTTATCTCTTCGAATCACTCTATCTATTAAAAAAAACTTCATTAAAATCCGTTGCGTAGTTTGCGTAGTAGTGTAGATCTAAGCATACACAGGGATAAACAGACAGACAGCGGAAAGCGACTTGTCATATACTAGGTACCTATGTAGTGATAAAATACACATATAGGTAACTAGTTACTGAAATACAAATATTCGGTATAACTCTAAACCTCCGAGAATAACTTATTATTAATTGCTCCCCCCCAATGCAGCCTGTATCAATGCATGTAAAAATTATACAATTCTGTTTTTTTTCTCAATCCAAATATGTAGGTACAAAACTGCTCACCAGATTGACGTGACCCCACTATATCTGGGAAAATTACGATAGCGCGACCTACAAAACTTTCAGACTAGCTCCATGTATTCATGACCAATATAATGAGCCCCAATTTGACCGTTACTACTGAACTCGATCAGTTCAACTAAAACCTGGTTCACGAGCTAGTCTGAGATCAACTTCCAAATTGATTCACTAAACCGAGCTCAGTTGACCGTAGTTCCAGATAGAAACCAGTTCAGGGCAGATTCCATGGTTTAACTGTTCGTATTTTCAGAAAACCAATTGCAAACGTTCGACAAATTTCCTTTAAAGCGATCGTTACCTTATCTCCTCAAAAATGACATACACAAACAAACACGTCAGGTCACTCGAGCAAATGTTACAAACCTGTTTTGAAGGATATAATATAACTATGTGCTACCTTATTCATGTGTGGCGCGCGCTGAATTGTAGAAATGTGATACTGAGGTTACTAAATTATACAAAAATCATTTTCGATGCATGATAAACGATCTACTACCACTAGACTGCTAGTGCACATCTGATCGAAAAAACAGCTCTATGGGTTGATAGAAGTGTTCCAAAGTATTTTGGTGGATCGTGTACCGAGGTGAGGCGTGTAGTTGTAGTGGCGCGGGCGGTGGGCGGTGGAGCGGTGGTGCGGGCGTGGAGGACTGGGGGCTCGGGGCCCCTAATTGACACACAAAGGCTCCAGACGGCCGCCGTCGCCCCGAGGGGAATGCACTCGCACAATGGACTGAGCGACTCGACCGACCCACGAGGCGTCCTTGTGCCTACATCTGTACACTGTCGTGGCACTCGCCTACACCTACTATCAATACACCATCGGGTACCCCTTAATATTAATGATCTGCATAGTGCACAGTCTAACTCTATAACCTTAGAGGCCTTGGAAGAATTGAACTTGGACCTATAATCATTATTAGGAGCCTCATAAAGCTAATAAAATTTGGGGCAGATTAAAGATTTGGGGAATGGGGTCAAACCATTCCCCAAATCTTACTACTAGTTACTTACTAGGCTTCATTAGGTCTGCATAAATGCGTGCGCCGTCATAGGTTGAAAAGGCGTGAAAGTTCAGGAGCAACAGTCTATGTGATAAAATCTCTTTGTCACGTCTCTAAACTACTGCAAGCACATCAGAACGGTTTGCCACAGAATCAATACTATAGAGTTTCGTCGCTACACTTCAGTGCGGGCCTGCGAAGGAATATTTTCCAGTCTGTTAACGGTTCTTCAAATGGCCAAAAAAAAAATTTATTTAATCACTTGCAATACTCCGCGGTTTTACTTTCTGTGAGAATTTTGGCATGAGAAGTAGGTAGTCGCAAACCTTTCTCTTGAATCACTTTGTATTTGATGGTAATGAAAATCTGAGAAAAGTAACAGACAGAGACTTTGCTTTATAATATACTAGCAGCGCCCCGCGGTTTTACCCGCGTTGTGCCCGTTCCCGTGGGAATTTCGGGATTTTTTTTACATAAAAACCTTCCTCTTGAATCACTCTACCTATTACAAAAAACCGCATCAAAATCCGTTGCGTAATTTTAAAGATTTAAGCATACAGACAGACAAACAGTGTGACAGACACGAAAAAGAGACGACTTTATTTTATACTAGCAGCGCCCCGCGGTTTTACCCGCGTTGTGCCCGTTCCCGTGGGAATTTCGGGATTTTTTTTACATAAAAACCTTCCTCTTGAATCACTCTACCTATTACAAAAAACCGCATCAAAATCCGTTGCGTAATTTTAAAGATTTAAGCATACAGATAGACAAACAGACAGACACGAAAAAGAGACGACATACGATATACGATTTAAGCATACAGACAGACAAACAGACAGACACGAAAAAGAGACGACTTTATTTTATACTATGTAGTGACTATGTAGTGACTAGCAGTGTCCCGCGGTTGTGCGTTCCTGTAGTAATTTTGGCACTAAAACTAGTCACAAACTCTGCGCTTGAATGACTTTATGTTGGTGAAAACCGCATAAAAATGCGTTTAGTAGTTTTTGAAAAAAATAATTAGGTACATACAGACGGCTTTTGAAGACTTTGTTTGATACTATGTAAGAAGAGATTGATAAGATTGAATTACGCCTCACGTCTGTTTATCATATTCCATTAAAATGAATATCTGGTTAAATATAATATTGATCTCAGAAATCTTATTGAGGTGAACTGTTCTGTGGTTAGAGGCTAAGTAACGTAAAATAATTAAACGTTATCTAACAGCACGTCGCGTCGGAACATTTCGCTCAAGAACTAAAAAAGGTGATCGTGTCGTGACGCGTGATCCGCATACTCTGTAATAATAAATATGTACCTATAGTAGGTACGCTATTCGATCTTAATTATCGGGTCAGCTGCGTGACCGCGGAATGATAGCGCGCGGCCACGGCGCGGTCCGTGGCGCGGTGGTGCGGCGGCGGCGGCGGTGAGGTCGAAGCGGACGCCGGCCGGCGCGGCGGGCGGCGGGCGCGCGGGGCTCTCCGGGCCGCCGCGAAGAGGAAGAGACTCGACCTTGTACGTCCTTGCGCCGCGATAACTGCCCGGGGTCTTGTGGAAACGTGGAGTTCGGGCCGCGACCCCGCTATCGCGCCCTTTTAACCGCGAACAGATCGTGCGACGCATCATTCTCTCCGCGATCTCCGCGCGTAGACCACGCGCCCTGGACCTAGGTGAGCCGCCGCCGCGCCGGCTCGCGCCTCGCGCTCGCCCCGCTCGGTGATCACGTGATCAGTGCTCACTCTCCTCCCTGTCGGTTGCAGACTCGAGGAGCTCACCATGCCGAGCGCAGTGATGAACGGGCGCAGTGCCGACGACGACGTGGTGCTCACGGGCCTCTCGGGCCGCCTGCCCGAGTCGCACACCATCGACGAGTTCGCGCAACATCTCTTCGAAGGCGTCGACCTCGTCACCGCTGACGACCGCAGATGGACACCAGGTACATACTTTACTCCCAGTTCCGACCATCTGATTTATCTACTGATCATAAACCTCTTAATGTAGGCCTATTGACATTAGGAGGTTTACGATTCAATTAATATATAGACAACGGTTAATCTACCTATAGCTCATTCATTATCAGAACTAATCCGAACGAAGGAGTCAGGTTTAAAATTATCTTTTTTAAAATTAACCGCCATATTCATAAACGGTCTTCAACTCAATCATTGTTTTAAAGTGTTTTATCTCTTTTGCTTTTTGGAAAATTGCGTACATGTTGGAACGTTATGAATAGTACGGCCGTAATGTAACACAATACATGTTCCTTCTGGAAACACCATCCCACTTACTCAACCAACAGTACCTGGCCATATAAAATATTTTAATACATATAATATTAGTTAGTAACTAGGGAAAGCACCGAGATTTTTGTATTTTTTATTTGTAGAGTTGTGTTGCCATTATCTATCGATAGTTTCAAGCTTGTTGGTAAATACTTTCAGTCTCGCCAAATATCTGATGAGTTCCTTGGCTAAGGGAAAAGTGACTTTTCCGCGAATAATACTTGTAACTTTGTTGTGCCATACATTATATAGAAATGTAGTTGTCATCAGCACTTACAAGAATGAAGGTTGATTTGTTAAAAAAAAGCACATCTGTATAAATTGTGAAAAATAATAAATAAGCAATAGTTGTTTAGAACATATCCTAGTGTACAACAGTGATATTGCGATGTCGGCTGGTGGTGCTCCCTCGTCCGCCTGCTGGCGCCAGCCTCCGCATCGTCTTCTCAGGAGCCCGCCGTAGTTGACATCGTGGTCTGTTGGGCAACTCTCTTTTAGGATGCTAGAGGCCGAGGAGTGGTGATCCCTTTTCGGCCACATTGCCAGCACCATGCGCCCCAAGAGTATTTTACTTTTATTTATTTATTTTATTTATTTAATTGTTACATCAGCGGCAGCGTTTACACATTGACATTAATAATTTAGTAAGTAACATGTATTCAAATACGGTGTGCAACACCAATAATAGATGTAATTAGCATTCATAAATAAATAGGAAATACAACAGTTGAAGAACAAAAATAAGATAGTACAGAGAATACAGCCTCCGTGGTCTTGTGGTTTGAGCGCTCGGCTCACGATCCGGAGGTTCCGGGTTCCATTCCCGGTGGGGATATCTCACAAAAATCTCTTTGTGAGACTGTCCCCAGTTTGGTTAGGGCATTACAGGTTGAATAACCTGATTGCCCGAAAATTAAGACAATTCCGTGCTTCGGAGGGCACGTTAAGCCGTCGGTCCCGGTTACTTTCTACGGATAGTAGTCGTTACATGAGCCATGTCAGAGGTCTTTGGCGGCTCAATAATCTGACACCAGGATTGGTCAGGTTCACCATCGATATCCACTCGATGAAGAAGAAGATACGGTATTATGCCTGAACTAGCTCGTGAGGCGTTGTCTAACAACAGCCCAATGTGAAGTGTATCGGCCGACTCCGGCCGAGGGAGCTCAACAACTACTACACAATAGTTCAGATCGCAATGGAAACATTACAAATCATCCATCCATCCATTTATATCCGATAAAAGGTCGTATTTATATTTGTTTATTTTATTTCACACGAGAGGAAGGATTTTTGTGTTTATCGTTGCGTGATCACGCTAGTCAACAAACAGTGCGACGCGGATGTAGTGGTCGGAATGACGTCCAAGCGAGGTGCTAACTGACCACAGTAGTGAGTGGTGTGGTGACTGTGGTGAGGGCCGAGTAGTGAGGCGACGCGAGCGAGGACCGCGTCTCGCGTCTCGGCTCGGACCTCGGTGCAAGCGATCGAGTGCACTCTACAACCTACCACGTTATTATCCTACTCATTGCATTCTGTTTACGTTATAAACATTGTGTATTCAGTCAGCCCCTTGAACTACTCTGGTTGTTGATGAAAAACGCATATATTTGTGGAGTTTAACGTAAGCAAACAAACAAACAAACAGACGCACGGGCATTGAGTTCAGTACATCTATACTCATATTATAAAGAGGTGAAATTTGTAAGTTTGTTTGTTTGTTTGTTTGTATGTTCGAGCTAATCTCGGGAATTACCAGTCCGATTTGAATAATTCTTTTTGTAATAGATAGTCACATTCAACGGGAAGGTTATAGGCTATTTTTCATCTCGAAATTCCCATGGGAACGGGCACAACGCGGGTAAAACCGCGGGCCCCTGCTAATAGGTACAAGTCAATGCGCGCGGGCGCGGGAAGACCTTGTTTTATGTATCACTAAAACGCAAAAAGATAATAATAATGATGTATGGAGTTATTATTTATGATGTAGGGACTGAACGCGCTTATCTCTTCTAGTATTAGTTATATTTGAAACATATTGTTGTTTATGATTCGCATTCAAAGTGGCCAGGGTAAAATGCCGGTAAAACCGCGTTAGTTTTGTAATCTTATTTAAATGACTCACCAAACAACAGTATTATTTAATAGAAACCACGTTAACGGGCGGTTATTAGATTAGTAGTTAGTTATCTAGATGTTTCAAAACCTAGATTTAGTAAACGTAGAGTATCGGTATTTATTGATTATGTGTAGGCAACAAACATAATTATTAGTCGTTTTCACATGATATCTCTCACCCGAATCGAATTAAGTAAGATAATATGTTATCTGCAGAGGTGGTATCAAGCAGCTCGCACTGCACTGGGTCACTGTCTCATGTCGTGTGTGTATCAAGATATAGTGCCGGCGGGATGTTGGGTGAATGGTAGCCATAGAGATAGAGTTTGATGCAGAGCATGAGAGTCGAGTGAGAGGTGTGAGGTGTGAGGACTGAGGACTGAGGAGTGAGGTGTGAGGTGAGGAGGTGAGGAGGTCGGATGAAGCGGTGGGAGGGCGGCACGTGGCGGACGCGTGCCGAGAACACGCCGCGGGCACGTGCCGCGCGTCTGCTGCGACATTTACGAGTACCTCATCAATGACGCTACATCTACCGACATCAACGCACAATACATTCACTATCTTATACGACATTGCGACTATATCTGTATTTTCTGGTATTCGAAAAGGTATTATGACATGTTTAGAGTTTTAACGTAGACACTAGTCTTTCTGCTTAGTTAGTTAGTTGTGTTAGTGGCTGAAGCTGGGCAGCGAGCTAGTACCTGTGTAGATAGAACTAGTACCTATACGCAGTACAGCAGGGTGCAGGCCCGAGCGCCCGCTGCAGGCTGCGCGTCGAGTCGTGTTCGCGGCGTGGACTCGATCGGGTGGACTGCTGTCGCCGTATGTGTGCGACCGCGACGCTTCACTCCCGGAAGTGACCGATCAGGCGATCACTGTTTGCGCGATGACGTCACCGCATTGTTTTTAGCGGTCCAAATGAGAGATTTGCGTGAGATAACACACCGCGACCGAGTCGTGACGATCCGAGTGCCGGCTGCGGCTCGCTCCACTCAATCTAACTGTCATGTGCAGTTATCTATTTCCTTTAGATATCGAGTGACTATCTAGTTACTATTTGTACCAGTAGATGTTATTAGAATACTCACAAAATGTTTATTTCAATTGAGGAAAAATTTCGATATTTAATAAACGTAACGTTATAATACATATTTACAAAATGTCATATATATTTTATAGGTGGTGTACGGTTTCCCGTAACAGATTGTCTGATAAACTGATATTTAAATGAAAGTCACTGATAATTAATAATAAACTGATATATAAGCGTAAAATACTGATGAAGATGAGAACGTATAGCGAGCTTTATGACTATTTAAACGAACAGATTTTATTGATTACGATGAAATATTGCAATTGTACAAATAATATTTCATATAAAAGGTCAATGAAACAATCATAGAAATGTTTACTCATCAATGTACGAGGTTGCTCGTACATAAATACATATGTACTATGAATACTTAACATCAAAGTTGATACAACCCCACGCATGAAATGTTTTGTACTAAGGAAGCGTACCCACACAAATGTATGCCGTGTCAACCTATCGGACTATTCTAGCTTTCTCCCGGTCCTCTGTATTTGTATGCGTATCTGAATAATATCAACCAAACTAAAAAAAATATATTGTGGCTTGTTCTAGCGGGGTATAGCTATGAAGCAGTTTAGCACTTATTTTATTACAAGTACTTAAAATATTTATGGAGACTGATAATGAATCGTGGCCTCTTATGTGTTTGAAGTACCAATTAGTTTTTCTTTTTATATTTTAGTTAATTATGTTGAGGTTTTTTAATAGTTGGTGGAGATCGAAGAAGAAGACGGAAGACAGGGTCCTCAGTGCTACACTTAAATTACTGTCATTACCGAGGTTATTCCCAACGAATTCTAGGATTAGAAGATCTATTTTAATTTAAGCACGTTCACTCATTCATACTACTTAATAATTCAACTTCGATTAAAATAGCGCATAAGCTCGACCTTGAAAAGATATGACGTCTATTTGTTTTTATGTGTTGTGTTATTTTTAGACTCAGTCTATGTTCGTTGTCCAATCTATTATGATCTTCTAAAAAGCTATGTTACCCAAGTGCATACTTGGGTAATACAAGCAGGTAATTTATCAAAGTGAATCCATAATATTGCACGATGCAAACGGGTGACAAGAGATGAACATAATTAAAATAAAACAATACTTACTTAGTTGGTGCTTACATATTTATCGGCTTGTGTATAGCATGAGGTATCGATAGCTAAGTGTTATTGACAGTAATGATTATCACGACGAGCGCGCTGATGCGATGGGTCAGCGGGTGACGCAACCCGCCCGCGTGCGGTGACACCGGAGGGCTTGTGACTCGTGCGCCCCGCTGTGTCTCACCAGCGCGTGTCGTGCCGTGCGTGACGTGGGGGTGTGTCGCAGGTGTGCACGGGCTGCCGGAGCGCAACGGCAAACTGAAGGACCTGTCGCACTTCGATGCGACGTTCTTCGGCGTGCACGCCAAGCAGGCGCACCTGATGGACCCGCAGCTGCGGCTGCTGCTGGAGCTGACGCACGAGTGCATCGTGGACGCCGGCCTCAGCCCCGCCGAACTGCGCGGCTCGCGCACCGGCGTCTATGTCGGCGTCTCCAACTCCGAGACCGAGGAGATGTGGACCGCCGACCCCGACAAGATCAACGGGTACGCGCTTACCGGCTGTTGCCGCGCCATGTTCCCCAACCGCATCTCGTACACGTTCGACCTGAAGGGCCCCTCGTACGCGATTGACACCGCCTGCTCGAGCTCGATGTTCGCGCTGACGCAGGCGTACACTGCTATCCGCGCGGGCCACTGCGACGCGGCCGTCGTGGCCGGCACCAACCTCTGCCTGAAGCCGGCCAATTCGCTCAACTTTCACCGGCTGAGCATGCTGTCGCCGGAGGGGCGGTGCGCGGCGTTCGACGCGAGCGGGCGCGGCTACGTGCGCTCTGAGGCGGCCGTGGCGGTGCTGCTGCAGCGGCGCGGCGCCGCGCGGCGCGTGTACGCCACCGTGCGCAACGCGCGCATGAACACCGACGGCTCCAAGGTGCAGGGTATCACCTTCCCCTCGGGCGACATGCAGCGCCAGCTCGCGGCCGAGACCTTCGCCGAGGCGCGTCTGCGCCCCCAGGATGTGGTCTACGTCGAGGCGCACGGCACCGGCACCAAGGTATGATCTGTGTAGTACGTCATCTTGATCAACCACTCACCGCCCAGCCCGCCGTATACTTACAGTCTGTGTCGACAGGTCGGCGACCCTCAAGAAGTGAACGCGATCGCGGAGCTGTTCTGCAAGGACCGCGAGGCGCCGCTGCTGCTCGGCTCCGTCAAGTCCAATATGGGCCACTCGGAGCCCGCCTCCGGCCTCTGCTCCATAGCCAAAGTGATAGTGGCCATGGAGCGCGGCGTCATCCCCGCCAACCTGCACTACAAGAGCCCCAACCTCGACATACCGGCACTCTCAGACGGCCGCATTAAGGTAAATAATTAACCACAGTGCATACAGAGAGGAATAAAAAAGCAAAGAAAATATGTTGGTACGAAGTTTGCAGGGGTAGCAAGTACTTAAAAAATAAAATATAACATAACATAAATAATGAATCATGAATGGGTAATAATGCCATTGCTCGTTGACAGGTGGTCGATAAGAATATGGAATGGGATGGAGGACTAGTGGCCGTGAACTCATTCGGGTTCGGAGGCGCCAATGCGCACGTGATCCTAGAGTCGGAGCGGGGCGCGGTGCCGGCGGCGACGGCGGCGGCGACGGACGTGCCGCGGCTCGTGATCGTGTCGGGCCGCACGGAGGAGGCCGTGCAGCACCTGCTGCAGCACGCGCACTCCAACCGCCAGCACGCCGGCCTGCTCGCGCTCCTCGACGCCGTGCACGCACACAACATCCCCGGACACAACTACCGCGGGTTCGCGCTGCTCGACGACTCCGACACGCCGCAGCAGGAGATATTTGTGAGTACCTCGCGAGGCGACCCCCCGCCCGCCCCCCGGCGGCGGCCAGGCTCACGGGCGTGTGTTGTGTGCAGGAGGTGGAGAGCGGCGAGCCGCGGCCCGTGTGGTTCGTTTTCTCGGGCATGGGCTCGCAGTGGCCCGGCATGGGCAAAGCGCTGATGCGGCTGCCGGCGTTCGCCGCGAGCGTGCAGCGTTCCGCCGCTGCGCTCAAACCGCACGGCGTGGACCTCGTGCACGTGCTCACCGAGGCGCCGGCGGCCGCCTTCGATGATGTCATCACTTCGTTCGTGTCCATCGCCGCCGTGCAGGTCGCCATGGTGGACGTGCTGCGCGAGGTGGGCGTGCGGCCCGACGGCATCGTGGGCCACTCGGTCGGCGAGATCGGTGAGTGTGCGCCGCAGGGACGGGAGAGCGGCGGACAGACCGGTCGCTAACGAGACGTGTTGTGACGTGCAGGGTGCGCGTACGCGGACGAGACGCTGACCGGCGCTCAGGCCGTGCTGGCCGCGTACTGGCGCGGGCGCAGCATCGTGGACGCCAAGCTGCCGCCCGGCGCTATGGCGGCCGTGGGGCTGTCGTGGGAGCAGTGCGAGACGCGCTGTCCCCCCGACGTCGTGCCCGCCTGCCACAACGCCAACGACAGCGTCACGGTAATACATTCACTTTCTCGAAGTATCCTTTATGAGTTATCGGTTAGTGACGAGTAGTAATCGTCGACAGGTATCCGGCCCGGTGCCCGCGATAGAGAAGTTCGTGTCGGAGCTGCAGGCCGAGGGCGTGTTCGCGAAGCGCGTCAACAGCTCGGGGGTGGCGTTCCACAGCAAGTACATAGCGGCGGCGGCGGCGCAGCTGCGGCGCAGCCTGGAGCGCGTGATCCCGGAGCCGAAGCCGCGCTCGGCGCGCTGGGTGTCGTCGTCGCTGCCGCGCGCGCAGTGGGGCTCGGAGCTGGCCAAGCTGAGCAACGCCGAGTACCACGTGAACAACCTGCTGTCGCCGGTGCGGTTCGCGGATGCGCTGCGCGCGGTGCCGGAGCGCGCGCTCGTGCTGGAGATCGCGCCGCACGCGCTGCTGCAAGCCGTGCTGAAGCGCGCGCTGCCCGCGCCCGGCGCCGCGCACGTGGCGCTGGTGCGGCGCGACGCGGCGTGCGCGCTGCGCCACCTGCTGGCGGCGCTGGGGCGCGCGCACGCGGGCGGCGCGCAGCCGCGCGCGGCCGCGCTGTCCCCGGCGGTGGCGTGGCCCGTGCCGCGCGGCACGCCCGCGCTGGCGTCGCACGTGCGCTGGGACCACTCGCTCGAGTGGAGCGTCGCCAACTACGGCGGCGCGCCCTCCTCCGGCGAGAACGTCATCGAGTACGACCTCACGCGCGCCGAGGACGCCTTCATCGCCGGACACGACATCGACGGCAGGATCCTTTTCCCTGCCACCGGCTACTTGGTTTGTTTTCTTTTCGGTACCATTTTCTCGCATGCAGCCGAGTATTCAATTTTATTTAATTCATTTGACCTGTAAATATTGATTCGAGCGATTCAAGCGCATAGTTCATAATAATAGTTGATGTTTTGATGGGATTAAGCTGTTCTAATGTAGGTGTTGTTCCCCAGACGCTCGTGTGGCGGACCATGGCCAAGCTACATAACAAAAAGCCTGAAGAGATAGCGATATTGTTCGAAAATGTACAATTCAAACGCGCGACGATCGTGTCCCGTGACGCGCCGACGCGGTTCCTGATCAACGTCCTATCGGGCACGGGTGAGTTCGACGTGTGCGAGGGCGGCGCCGTGGCGGTGACGGGCTCCGTGCGCGTGGTGGACGACCCGGCGGCCGAGCGGCTGGCCGCGCCGCCCGCCGCGCCCGCGCCCGCGCCCGCGCCCGCGCCCGCGCATGAGCCGCCGCTCGCCACCGACGACGTGTACAAGGAGCTGCGCCTGCGCGGCTACAACTACGGCGGCGTGTTCCGCGGCATCCGCGCGTCCGACGCGCGCGGCACAGCCGGCGAGCTCGACTGGGACGGCAACTGGATTTCGTTCATGGACACGATGCTGCAGTTCGGTATCATTGGCGTAGACACGCGCGAGCTGTACTTGCCCACGAGGTTGCAACGTGCGCTCATCGACCCCACGGCGCAGCCGGCCCCGGGCGCGGTGCCGGTGCGCATGCACCGCCACATCGACGTCATCTCCGCCGGCGGCGTGGAGCTGCGCGGCGTGAAGACGAGCCTGGCGCCGCGGCGCGCCAACCCGCAGCCGCCGCCCAAGCTCGAGAAGTATGTGTTCGTGCCGTACGAC
Source organism: Cyclophora albipunctata (assembly GCA_963082685.1). NCBI lineage: Eukaryota > Metazoa > Arthropoda > Insecta > Lepidoptera > Geometridae > Cyclophora > Cyclophora albipunctata. Next base: position 96,696 of record OY720123.1, read on the forward strand.
AACGCGGCGGTGGGCACCGAGGACACGTCGCGCTCCAAGCGGGACGCGCTCACCGTGAGCCTGCAGCTGGTGCTGGAGAACGCGGGCACGCTGCGCCTGAAGCTGTGCGAGGCGGCGCTGGAGCGGCCGCCCGAGGCGCTGCTGGCGCCCGTCGCGCTCGCCGTGCTCGAGGCCGAGCCGCAGGTGCGCGTCGACGCCTCGCTCGCCGCCGGACCCGCCGCGCCCAACTACCAGCTGCTGCAGGACCAGGGCGTCAAGGTATCAATATTATTTATATTTCATTGAAATTAATAAATTTCAATGAAGATGTAATAGGTCCCGCTCATTTCACGTTGTGCCCGTAGGTGACGAACAAGGACGCGCGGAGCGGTCCGCCGGACAGCGACTGCCACGTGGTGGTGGGCGCGGACGTGCTGGGGCGGCACGGCGGTGGCGTGCTGGCGCAGCTGGCGGCCGCGCTGGCGCCGGGCGGCATGCTGCTGCTGGAGGAGCCGCTGCGCGCGGTGGACGACCCGGGCACCGCGGCGCTGCTGCAGCGCCTGCAGCTGGAGCTGGTGTCCCGACAGGTGGCCGCCAGCTGCGAGTACGTGCTGTTGCGCGCGCGCGCTGCGCCGCCGCCCGCCCGCGTCGTGGTGGACGTGTCGGAGGACGCCGCCTTCCCGTGGGTGGAGCCGCTGCGCGCCGCGCTGGCCCGCGCCGAGGCGGAGGACATGCGCGTCTATGTAGTGGGCCGCGGCGGCGCCGGCGCGCTCGGGCTGGCCACGTGCCTGCGCGCCGAGCCGGGCGGCTCGCGCCTGCGCGTGTACCTGCTGCCTGCCAATGCACCAGCCTTTGACACAGCGGCGCCGGCGTACCGAGCGCGTGTCGCCGCCGACCTGGCCGTGAATGTGCTGCGCGCCGGCGTGTGGGGCTGCTACCGGCACCTGCCGCTAGGCGGCAGCGACGCGCAGCTGCAAGTGGAGCACGCGTACGTCAACACGCAGACCCGCGGCGACCTCTCCTCGCTGCGCTGGATCGAGTCGGACCTGCGCTACGCCGCGTCGCGCCCGCTGCCGCCGCGGACCGACTTCTGCCGCGTGTACTGCGCCCCGCTCAACTTCCGCGACATCATGCTAGCCACCGGAAAGCTGCCTCCGGACGCGCTACCCGGCAACCTCGCCGGCCAGGAGTGCATCCTGGGGCTCGAGTTCAGCGGGCGCTCGTCCAAGGGCAAGCGCGTGATGGGCATGGTGGCGGCCAAGGGACTCGCCACCACCGTACTGGCGGACGAGGGCTTCCTGTGGGAGGTGCCGGCGCAGTGGTCGCTGGAGGAGGCCGCCACGGTGCCGGTGGCGTACGCGACGGCGTACTACGCGCTCAGCGTGCGCGGCCGCATGCGGCGCGGCGAGAGCGTGCTCGTGCACGCGGGCACGGGTGGCGTGGGGCAAGCGGCCATCGCTATCGCGCTGCACGCCGGCTGCACCGTGTTCACCACGGTGGGCACGCCCGACAAGCGCGCCTTCCTGCAGCAGCGCTTCCCGCAGCTGCCCCCCGAGAACATCGGCAACTCGCGCGACACGTCGTTCGAGCAGCTGGTGCTGACTCGCACGCGCGGCCGCGGCGTCGACCTCGTGCTCAACTCGCTGGCGGCCGACAAGCTCCTGGCGTCGGTGCGGTGCCTGGCGGTGGGCGGGCGCTTCCTGGAGATCGGCAAGCTGGACCTGTCGAACAACACGCCGCTGGGCATGGCCGTGTTCCTGAAGAACACCACGTTCCACGGCATCCTGCTGGACGCGCTGTTCGACGCGGACGGCGAGCACCCCGAGAAGGCGGCGGTGGTGCGCTGCGTGACGGAGGGCATCGCGAGCGGCGCCGTGCGGCCGCTGCCCGCCACCGTGTACTCGGACCAGCAGCTGGAGGCGGCGTTCCGCTTCATGGCCACCGGCAAGCACATCGGCAAGGTGGTGCTGCGCGTGCGCGACGAGGAGCCGCCGGGCCGCGCCGCGCCCGCGCGCCTCGTCTCCGCCGCGCCGCGCACCTACATGCACCCCGCCAAGAGCTACGTGCTCGTCGGTAAGCCATCACCCCATCACCCGACCACCCTACCGCCCACACTAACTTGACTTGGACTATGAAATTACATAATTCATTTCTAAAAAGGCATATCCGAAATGCTGATATGGTGATACTTACCCATAATTCTTTAATTATGCAATGATATTTGTGTCTTAGGTGGTTTGGGAGGTTTCGGATTGGAGCTGGCACAATGGTTGGTCGTACGCGGCGCTACTAAACTGGTTCTGAACTCACGGAGTGGCGTGCGCACCGGCTACCAGGCGTGGTGCATCCGCAGGTGAGTTCGGGGCGAGTGGTGACTTAGTACATTTACACCTTGGAGGCCCAAAACATGCTATTACGACATTAGTTGACACGTTTTGAAACTTGTGGGGTGCGCATCTTTGAGGGCCTGCGCTTGTGGAGGAGCGTGGGACGTCATGTCGGGTATTTGGAGTCTGAGTGAGCGCGGGTGCAGGTGGCGCGCGCTGGGCGTGCAGGTGGAGGTGTCGACGGCGGACGCGGGCGCGGCGGGCGGCGCGCGCGCGCTGCTGGGCGCGGCGGCGCGCCTCGGGCCCGTGGGCGGCGTCTTCAACCTGGCCGCCGTGCTGCGCGACGCCTTCCTCGACAAGCAGACGCCCGCCGACTTCCAGCTCGTCGCCAAGCCCAAGATAGACGGTGAGTACGGTCACTTCGCCCGACAGTGCATGTTTCATATTTTCTATGTGTGATGGTGGTTCGTCCTGCCCGTAGCCACGAAGGCTCTAGACGCGGCGACGCGTGCCTCGGCACCGGAGCTGGACTACTTCGTGGTGTTTTCGTCGGTGTCGTGCGGACGCGGGAACCCCGGGCAGAGCAACTACGGGCTCGCCAACTCGGCCATGGAGCGCATCGTGGAGCAGCGGCAGGCGGACGGGCTGCCGGGGCTGGCGGTGCAGTGGGGCGCCATCGGCGAGGTGGGGCTCATCGTGGACACCATGGGCGGCGACGGCGCCGTGGTGGGCGGCACGGTGCCGCAGCGCGTCGCCTCGTGCATGGAGGCGCTGGGCGCGCTGCTGGCGCGCCCGCACGCCGTGGCCGCCTCCATGGTGCTGGCGGACAAGCGCCGCGCCGCCGCCGCGCCGTCGCAGGACCTCGTGCACGCCGTCGCCAACATCCTCGGTCAGTACCTCCTCTCGATCCCTACACATCCTTGGCGCTTTGCTTACCACGTTCCATTTCTAATCTATCTTTTAAAAATGTTGTTTACTTTTCCGTTCGTGATCGCAGGAATCAAGGACCCCAGTAAAGTGTCGGAGACGGCGAACCTCGCCGAACTGGGAATGGATTCGTTGATGGGTGCCGAGATCAAGCAGACCCTCGAGCGCGGGTACGACGTGGTGCTGGCGGTGCAGGAGATCCGCGCGCTCACGTTCGGCAAGCTGAAGGCGCTGGCGGGAGGCGCGGGCGCGGCCGAGGCGCCGCCGCCGCCCAGCGACGCGGGCGCTGACCTCGTGCAGATGGCCATGATGGGCGAACTCATCCCCAAGCAGGTGGTCGTCAAGTTGCCGAGCGAGCCGGCGCAGGACCCCAAGAGCAAGCCGGTGTTCATGGTGAGTGTTGGTCGGGGCGGGCGGGCGGGCGGGCGAGTGTGGGCGGGCAGTGACGAGTGTCGTGCGCAGGTGCACCCCATCGAGGGCGTGGTGGACGTGCTGCGCGGCGTGGCGCGCGGCGTGCGCGGCCTGGTGTACGGGCTGCAGTGCGCCGCCGCCGCGCCGCTCGACGACATGCCGGCGCTGGCTGCCTTCTACGTGCAGCAGGTGCGCGCGCTGCAGCCGCAGCCGCCGTACACGCTGCTCGGGTACTCCTTCGGGGCCGGAGTCGCCTTCGAGATGGCGCTGCAACTAGAGAAGGTGAGTGTCGGGGAGCCGGGGGAGCCGGGTGACGGCCCGGCGGGTCGCGGCTCGTGACTTACGGTATGCGTGTGCAGGAGGGGTGCGAGACGCGGCTGGTGCTGGTGGACGGGTCGCCGGCGTATCTGAGCACGCACACGACGCGCGGCAAGAACAAGCGCGCGGCGCGGTCGGCGGGCGCGGACGAGGCGGACGCGCTGGCGTTCTTCGCGCAGCAGTTCACGGAACTGGACGCGGCGCGCGTGGCCAGCGAGCTGGAGCGGCTGGGCGGCTGGGACGAGCGCGTGGCGCGCGCCGTGGCGCTGGTGGGCAGCGCGGCGCCGCACACGCCCGACGACCTGGCGGCGGCGGCGCGCGCCTTCTACCGCAAGCTGGTGGCGGCCGACACGTACCGGCCGGCCAGCATGCTGCGCGCGCCCGTCACGCTGTTCACGGCGCGCGACAACTACGTAACGCTGGGCGAGGACTACGGGCTGCGCGACGTGTGCGCGGGCGCGCTCAGCACGCGCCAGCTGCCCGCCACGCACCGCTCCATCCTGGCGGGCGAGCCGGCCGCCGCCATCGCGCACCACGTCTCCGAACTGCTCGCGCACTGACCGCGCACGCACACACACACACACACACACACACACACACACACACACCACGCGCACGCGCACGGCACTTCGTGCTCGCGGCGTCTATGTGTACGGGAAATTAACGTTCCTTTGTAGTGAGAGACCAAAGCCTAAAATGTAAATGAGCTAGAGTTAAGCTGATGATATTATTGTACTAAATGTCGGTATATAAATAGATTACTTATTATTATTGGGATATGGGCGGGACGTTCGACCTCTCTTGACTCAATCGATTACCTGCATATTGTCTGCGTATTTGCGTATCGTTTGTTTGTGGTGCGTTCGTACTCCGTAGTCGTTACGGCTTAGGTAATTGTTTCGTATGCGGTACACTAGGTACTCGTATACAATATCACGTGTAGTAGAACTACAGTAGAGTAGGCGGGGGCGGGGGCCGTCTCCACGCTTGTGTATGCTATGATGGTTTGGACGTACTTTGTGTATGGTTGTTGTAATTTATTTTGTTAAATAATATTTAATATTTGATACTTGGAACCCTGTGATTAAAAGTGCATTATTTTATAAATATGTTTTTTATTGAAATGAAATTATTTATTGCATGAAATAGGTAACATACATTGGTCTTATGATATATACACGTTTCTTTATTTCGCCGATATATTAGAAGGCATGCAACGTTGCTTGTTAGGTAGGTCTTACATAATATAAGTGTCAAAAACTAATAATTATTACTTAAAAATTCACTCACACTATACGGACATTTAGCTATTAGCCATTGCTTTAATTTCTTCATCATACTTGTAGTGGGGCCCTTTTTAAAGAAATCGGGTATTTTATTATATATTTTGACTAGCAGCGCCCCGCGGTTTTACCCGCGTTGTGCCCGTTCCCGTGGGAATTTCGGGATTTTTTTTACATAAAAACCTTCCTCTTGAATCACTCTACCTATTACAAAAAACCGCATCAAAATCCGTTGCGTAATTTTAAAGATTTAAGCATACAGACAGACAAACAGTGTGACAGACACGAAAAAGAGACGACTTTATTTTATACTATGTAGTGATGATACACATACAGTAAGGACCCCTTTGGCACAGTGACAAAGTGGGGTTAAAGTCTATAATAAAATAAGTCTATCGTCGGGCGGGATGTCTTTGATTTCTTGAAATTATTTCTTTAGACGTCTTAAATAGATGGGAATGTTTTTTTTTAAGCTATTGCATAGCTTCTATCGCGGGCCTTGGGCGCGGGGACCGAATCCAGAAATTCTATAATCTAACCCAACGCTCTACAACGTAACGCTTCTCAAACATTGCCTACGTATAAGCCCAGAACACAACGTTAGCGCGATGCAGACATTCAGCACACTAACGCCATCTAGTGATACAAAAAATAACTATGCAATAGCTTTACCGCGGCAGTCCCCGAGTGCCACACGTCTTTTTTTAACGAACTTGAAGATCTCTAAGATATACATGCCTGTGAGTGTGAGATTGTGTATTGCCGTAAGGTACTACATAATTCAGTTATTTTCCATATTATATTATAACTTACTTCCAATGCCGTAACCCAGACTCGGACGTAAAGATCTGTCTGAAACTGCATTTCAAGAAATGCTAGACAGCTACTAAATTATTATGCAAAACAACTATGCCGTTTAGACGGATGAACAGAAGTCGGGAAGCAAGATAGAAAAAAAAACTTGAGAGGTGTCAAGGGACACCCGGATGGAACGAAGTTTATTTATTATCAATAAAAATAATCGTCGCGACACCACACTGTTCAATGCGAAATAGAAAGACGAAACGAAAATATCTGGCTTGCTTTCTATAAGAGAGTCTGTTTCTCTCTGGCATGCGCAAGTTTCTCTGTCTGTCCCTCTCTGGCCTAAAAAGTGTCGTTACCTTTTTTTCCGTCTAGCCCCCTTTCGCAACGCGCGATAAGGAACTTCGTTCCAATAAAGGTTTATGAAACGCGTTCATGGACCGATAAAATGACAGATGTCCGACCGCTAGACGTTCCAGCGCGGCTGGCGGCCGGGGCTCGGGGCTCGGGGCCCCCGCCGGGTCACGCGGCGGCTGCTCGCTCATCCGTACGGGCTAACGTTGTGTTCCCGCGGTTGACATACACACAAACAGTAAGAGTATATATTTTTGTGTAAAAATCTTAATGCGGTTCACAGAATACATCTACTAAGCAAGCTTCAACAGTACGTCTATAGGTACTATAAGACCTATGTCTTATAGTTTCGGAACAAAGTGGCTGTGACATACGGACGGACAGACAGACAGCTAAAAAGACATGACGAATCTATAAGGATTCCGTTTTTTGCCATTTGGCTACGGAACCCTAAAAATGAATGGACAGGGGCAGGCTCTGGATACAGCACCAGGCGACTCGAAATCTTATAACTATTTTGTCATATTTGCGAGGATTAACATCTAAATTAATTAATACTCGTATATTGGCCCAATAATATTATTGGGCACGCTTTGTTTTACCCCGAATTTCCTACATGAAATCATGATTAACCGACGTGAAGCCAGACAGGGTCGGTAATTTCATTTCCACTCGTCACATTTGTCCGGTTCCATTAATATGTTATTGAATATGATGTCACATCACATAGAGTATGGAGTATGCGATCGTATGAGTACGGGACACTGCCGTGTGGGAGACTGCGAGCGCAGCGCGGCGAGTGTGTCAGTGATGCGCCGGCGCGGCGAGCGAGCGCCCGCCCGAGCCCGGCCTCGCCTCGCGACATTGCTCTCCGCGACTGCTCATCGACGTCTTATCATTCGTTGACATTATGATTTAAGTGCTTTCGCGATTCATTCCAGATAACTTGTTGACAGGTGAGTCTTGTGCATTTTTCCAACCTTTTAAAAACTCTTAGATACTTATAATCGGTTTTTAAAGGATAGTATTTTTTTAATTGCGGGTAGGTAGTTAGTGCATTAATTTGCAATGAAACATTTCAATAAACAATAAAATATCGAAATGGGGTTGCAATGCATCAGGGGTTGGAATGCATCTGAATGTGACAAGTGCGTACATTAGTACCTGCACGGGTAGCATGACAAGTAGACATACAAATATGTCTACCATCTATGGCGCAAGTTTGACGTCATCGCGATTTTGTCTACAGTAGCTACCGCGACATAGATTTGTCTTGTCTCGTACGTCATTTGTATACAAATGTCTACGCCCTTGAGCATGACGACCATATTATGTCTACGTCAAAGACTAATTTGACTTTGACATTTCAAAGTATACAAATATGTAGGCTACCCTCCAAGGTGCATACAAAAACCACTTTTATACTTACAAAATACAATATTTTTGTAACAAAAACGAAAACAAGAAACAATAACAACGGACAAAAACGCACTGAAATGAATGAATGGCGAATGAATGAAATAGTGTTGTGACGGTGTTGTGCTTCAACAAATTTATCGGTAATCATGTGTGACTATGATGTTAAAAATATAATATATTTGTAAAGGGCAATATTTCCGTCTATTACCAACCGACCAACCACTCTGTCCACCTAGGTGGTCGGTTAGTAATTTTTTTTCTTAACCAACAACCTAGTTGGTCGGTTAGTAATTTTTTTTCTTAACCAACAACCTAGTTGGTCGGTTAGTAATTTTTTTTCTTAACCAACAACCTAGTTGGTCGGTTAGTAATTTTTTTTCTTAACCAACAACCTAGTTGGTCGGTTAGAACTATTTTTTCTTAACTGCCAACCTAGTTGGTCGGTTAGAACATTTTTTTCCCAACTGCCAACCTAGTAAGTCGGTTAGAACATTTTTTTCCCAACTGCCAACCTAGTTGGGGGGTGTCAACTGACAAAAAAAAAATAACCCTAACCTACCGAATAGTACAATTTTCTTAATAATCGGTAGGTTAGGGTTATTTTTTTTTTAAAGAAAATTGTACTATTCGGTAGGTTAGGGTTATTTTTTTTTTGTCAGTTGACACCCCCCAACTAGGTTGGCAGTTGGGAAAAAATAGTTCTAACCGACCAACTAGGTTGGCAGTTAAGAAAAAATAGTTCTAACCGACCAACTAGGTTGGCAGTTAAGAAAAAATAGTTCTAACCGACCAACTAGGTTGGACAAACTAGGCGGGTTGTTGGTTAAGAAAAAAAATTACTAACCGACCACCTAGGTGGACAGAGTGGTTGGTCGGTTGGTAATAGACGAATATTTCTATGTCTTCCGTAGCGAAAGTTTTGTATACAGTAGAGATTTTCGCTTCCTGTCATTATGTGCTCGCAACCGCGCCATAACCCGTAGACAAGACAAAAGTTTTAACCCTATAGAGATATATGTCTACCAGTGTTCATGCTACCCGTGCTGGAGAGGTTTGATAGAAGTAATATAGATTGTAATAGAGCCGCCGTGGGAAGTGTAAGCGGAGCCGCAGACCGCAGCCAGGCGAGTGCGAGACTCCCGCGCACCCCGCGTCCTCGGACTCTGTGCAAGGCCACTATATATAATAGTCTAGGAATTGAAGGATTATGAAATCTACAAATGAACATATCCCTTAATTAAGTGAATAATGTGGATTTCTGTGACGGTGCGAGGGCCGCGGCGCCGGCTGCAGGCTGAGCGTCGCAGTTCACACACTTTCACTGGCAACGTTCACACACATCACCTCGCCTTGGGGCGTTTGGCGACACTACACATAATATTGGCATACACAGCACAATATTATATACCTACTACTAGAGCAGTTCTGCATAGTTAGTTGAGAGTGTTAAAGACGAAAAGAGTGTTAAATCATCCATCATATACCTACCCCGCAAGGCGTACACGATGATACCGTGAGGCGAGAGTTCCCACGGGAGTGCTCCTCCTGGTAATTGGACTCGGGAGAAGGCGGGAGCGTGCGTGCGCCAGCGTGACCTCCGACACTTCGCAACCTATATTTAAAGTTGCCTCTAAAATAAAGAACAACTTTGAGTGGACGGTACTCATCGTGTGGGACACGATGAGTACCGTCCACTCAACTCCGCAATAGGTAATTGCCTCGAATAAAAATAAATGTAGAGTTTACCTCCCTCCGGCGAGCGCCACCGCGGCGCGCGGCGCGATCTCTTTTCCGTTCGTGCTGATAACTACTCCCTTCGTTTTACTATAATCTATTTGGCACATAAATAAATACTTATCACTTTTTCACATTGAAACAGTTATTTTAATTGAGTTCGACTCTATACTTGTCCTACGACATAACAGCAACAATCAAATCAAACAACATGCACCTTTGCACGATGTTAGACACAACATCCCAAAGCTATGTATAAAGTGCACGTGCATGGTGCATGCAGACTCTTCGCAAAAAATATAGAGCAGCGGGGGACGGTGACAGTTAGCCGCGCGACATACTGACAGAGAGCCGTAACCGTGCAGTATAGGTTGCGTTCTGAGGTTGCGTTGGTACTCGGCCGGTACTGGCATCTTATACACGTAGTTCTATCTGGTTCCATTCAATGATGCCGCCTAGATATTTGAGGATCTCTCAACCTTATAAATAGTTCACGCCCAGGTCGCGACCCCCGCCGCTTCCGACGTACCAGTTCTATAGCCTATTCTTCTTCGTTCACCGCGGCCTGATGTCGACCGGGTACAGTCCGGTTTACATATCTAATTATTGATACCGTTTCGAATTTAAATGAGTAATGGTCTATTGAAAGTAAAAATAGCATCTTTATGTCCCATAAAAAAGACCAAAAGTCTCAAGCCGTAAGTATGCGGCACTCAACCATAAGTAATTAATGACCTGACTCAGTGTGACAACACGTAACTCCAAAAACTCAGCGAATTTTAAAATTGAGCACTTATTACCAACTGTATCCAGCTAGGTATATGATGGTGCCTACTTCAATTTATTGCGAGTCTGGTGTCCCATTGTGTGTTGATCGCCCCCTCCGCGCCCCCGCCTCCCGCATCCCCTCGCCTCATGAATGCGGAGGAATCAGTGTTTTTTGGGTGCGTGTCACTTGTTTGGAGAACCAGCTGCAGTCCGAGAGCGCCTCACCGCTTGCTACTATCACTGAGACATCGATGCGTTGTCCAAGTACTCTCTGCATTTCCTTAAATACGCACGTACTCCTTTAACCAACTAATCCCTAATGAATTGTAGAAGTATATCTTGTTATAGTTGTTTTAATAAAACTTCTAAAGCCTTTATAAAATCATAGAATCGTTAAAGTTGTTACGTGCAAACTTGGAATCCTCTGGATGGAAGAAACGATTATGTTTTTCTTCCAATTAAATATTAACTAGCAGCGTCCCGCGGTTTTACCCGCGTTGTGCCTTTTGCCGTTGTGATGAAAAATATATAACCTTCCCTTTGAATATGGCGATCTAGTACAAAAATAATTACCTAATCAAATCGGACTGGTAATTCCCGAGATTAGCTCTAACATACAAACAAACAACAAATTTTACCTCTTTATAATATTAGTACAGATAAATAAATCGAGAAAAAAGAGAAAATAAAAAAAAGAGAAAATAAAGAAATGCATTTACGCATCCCCCGCCTCCGGGTGGTGCCAGACGGCAGGGGTATGTGGGGCTCAACCCGGAGGCAACGGGACCTAGTTCAACTTGGTTAACTGCGCGCTTCTAAGCAGGTTGCTGAAAACGTGTAGTTCTTGATCTTGATAAAATGTTTCCTAAGAAAAGATCTTCGTAGGTATCTCTTATAGTTCCAGACTTACCGATAATGACCGATCAAATAAGCCGCCCTGCATACATATATAACTGATTGCTGTCACACACAGCAATATAAAGGGTAGTGTATTGCCAGTTCTATGCTAGTAGTATGCTTTGTGCCGGTTCCCGACCAATGGATTCGGGGTCTAGATCATGTTGTCAGACTAGTAAAACCTAAAAAAAAAAAAAAAAAAAAATTTAGTGTCAAAATTAAGTATTTCGGTCACGCCCGATCGATCTAGCGCATTCCTGAAGCGATATCTCTAACGGTTCCGGAGATAGATTTCGCTTCCAGTACACTCAATTCAAACATCCGGTCTCTAATGATAACGCCGATAACGCTATCGATGCAATGGTGGTCGCTACCAACATTCTCGGGCGTGGTGTCGAACGCAAACAAGACTTCATTTTCTGTTTTAGTAATTGAGTTTCGTAATTAACTACGAAATAAGATTTTATTTACTGTTTTCGTACTAATATGCTAAGATACTATAAAAAATATAAAAAAAAAATAACCCTAACCTACCGAATTGCATGTATTTACGACGAAATAAGATTTTATTTACTGTTTTCGTACTGATATGCCAAGATACTATAAAAAAATATAAAAAAAAATAACCCTAACCTACCGAATTGCATGTATTTACGAGTACTTTGAGTATTTTCTTTGAGATTTAGAAGGGAACGAGTTTTTGTAATTAACTACGTACGAAGTAAAAAATATTAGATTACGATAACAGCAAATAAATTCTTGTTTGATAATTAACTACGAAACAGCGTAAAATAATTCTTCTTTAGTAGCTTATGAAGGCAGACTATAGCGAGGTATAATACTACAAAATAAAAACAAATGGTTTTGCATTTCAAAAACTCTTTATTTCATGGCTGCTTTGAACATATTATAAACCAATACATCATTGTACACTGTATCACAACTAAACAAGTCTACGTAATCTGTCATCGTTTTTCCATAGAATTTGTGATAAACATACATCACACAATATTGTCCACACACGTTAGTCCAATCATTCTGTATTCTTTTACTATTATAATGCCATTGTCTTGAATTCCTTTTTAAGAACATACGATGAAAACCATTTGGTGATCGACCATACGAATCAAAATATTCACCAATACCGTGTTCGTCTACGTGAATGGCTACCCAATGCGATCCTGGTTTTGTGTCGGGGTCCAGATTGCTTATAAGGTACATTGGAGTTTCGATATGGAAAGGTAATTTATTTGCTGCATAAACGTGTGTTTTTAAACGTCCATGAATTTTGCCTAAATGTTGTTGTATTTCCAAAGTATTCATAATGCATACATACAGGGTTCTTAAACACTTGTCGTTTATTACACAACTTACATGGGAATGAACAATTCTAGGAATGCCTACCTAATAGCTATTTCAAGTTGGGCGGGGCGAGGTACATAAATAATACAAGGTAGGTATGAGTATAATAATTTTATTTTATTATATTATGACTTAAAACTAATACAATGAATTCCTTAGTTACTGTACCTAATCTACGTTTACACTACGATTTCTGTCAATGTCTACACAACATTTATCAAACTACGATAAAACATTGTTAAAAACTCAAATAATAAGTGTAATCTACGGGATGCTGACTTGGGTGCGGAACAGAGCAAAGATTAAATTGTCATTTGTCGACATCCTATTATGATAATGTGTTGAACATGTTAGAACACGTTATCCTAACAGGACGTTGAAATGGACGTCAAACTGCGATAACACTGTGTATAAAACCTCGAAGAGTGTTTGTATCCGTACAGTTTTACTTAGTGCGTTGAAGAGAAGTGGTTTGTGGTAATACTCATCAACATTACAATTCTGCGATAACACTTTGTATAAATCCTCGAAGAGTGTTTGTATCTGTACAGTTTTACTGAGAACGTTGAAGTGAAGTGGTTTTGTGTTAATACTCATCAACATTACAATGGAGGTAAGTTTTTTAAAAGTTATAATTGTTGTTTGTTATAATTGTTGTACTTTCAATTTAAAATAACTGAATTCATACAATTACTTACAGTAACTTTCTGTTGTTACAGAACTCTTACGAAACCCCCGAAGAAAACACTTTTAAACATTATTATTTCAACACCATTTCAGACGATGAAACCAATGATAATTTAATAATTAATAATGATCTAAAACGTAAAGAAAAAGAAAGTTTGGATGAGTTTTTTGAAACCCCAAAACAAAAGAAAATTAAATTGGCATCGTCAACAGTGTCTCGTGCACAAGATGAAGGGACAGCATTCATAAGTACAATGAATTGCGATGAAAGCAATGGTACCCATTTAATAAAAATCGAGATGTATAATCTACTAAAATTGAAAAAAATACCACAAGACCAGCATTGGAAACACGCTGAAGTCAGAGTCAAATATTTGTGCGCTGGTATGTACACTGGCTGGTCCTTATTAGGTGAAGTAATGAAAGGCGAGATACGATGAGACGTCCGTTTATTGCGATACCATATTGATACTAATCTAACACTAATACAATAAAATATATCTAAATGAATACGTACATAATAACAAGTATGTGGTAGGCACATAACTTCCCCCTTTTTGAAAAAGAATTATCACAAGGGTTAAAAAAAATATAAAATCTACAAACTACACGATTAAACAATATTGATTAACATAAAGTGGATTACAACAATTTGAATGAGTACATGAGTTGGGTTAGTACATTGTTTACATAATAAATTCTTATCTCTATGTTAGTATAGGGTTACACTCGTTACACTAACAATTAATTGTTAGATTTGATTGAATGAATACACTTATACTTTATACTACTTTTTGCACTGTATTCACTTGCACTTGATATTTAAGTTATAACAGTTTGGGGGTGACGTCCAGCCGTCAGGCCCAGGCCTTGCTCCATCATAGGCAAGGTGCCTCTTGTCAGTTGAAGTTCTCTTCTCAGGTACTGCGCATATCTCACTTTGCACTTTCTCCACATTATGTATGCTATCACTATTATTGTTACGACCACAATGAATAACAAATAGCACTCGTATCTGATTAACGTCGTTGTGTTATTTTCGGTCTCTCCAGCAGTTCCGGAGGCGCTGTTACCAGCTCCATTTTGGGCGATGATGATCTTTTCTTCGGTTATTTTACTTTGTGTTTTTCCCATTGTAATAAATGTTTTTATTGGTTCGTCGCTAGGCAAAACGTACAACCGGTTTGATGGTTCGACCAAATCTTGAAACACTAAGTTGTTTTTGAGGCTGATTGTTTACATTATCAGGAACCATATTGGGAGTGCGCGTGCATTCCTCTGTTCTGACTGCAAAGGCAGGTTTCAACCGATCTATACTAACTACTTTCTGTGTATTGTCTTGCAATATTTTGTAATATTTGTCGGTTCTTTCTATCACTTTAAAAGGTCCAAAATATGGTTGCGTTAATGGTTTGGTAACCTTGTCACAACGTACAAACACATGTTCACATTCTCTTAATTCGGGGTGAACAAATATTGTACCTTGATGTGTTTCCTTTTTAGGCACTGCAGCTAGTTTTCTGATTCTCTCACGTAGTTTTTGTAAAAATTCGCTGTCACTGGAAGTTTCTTGCCTTGTCGACTGAAAGAAGTCTCCAGGTAACCTTATTGGTTCTCCATATACCATTTCGGCGGTGCTGATGAGTGTATCAGTCCTCAAACAAGCGCGTAGTCCAAGCAGTACGGTTGGTAGTTCTGATACCCAGTTTTCCGTATTTCCTCGGCACATAAGGGCTGTTTTCATTGATCGGTGCCATCTCTCCACTAATCCGTTAGACTGAGGATGGTATGCGGTTGTCCGAATTTTCTGTATACCCATTCTTTTGGCCAATATTCTAAATAAATTGGATTCGAATTGTCGTCCTTGGTCGGTGGTTAGTTTCATAGGGCACCCAAATCTTGCGATCCATCCTGAGTAAATGATATCCGCAATTGTCTCAGCTGAAATATCTTTTACTGGATGAGCCTCAGGCCATCCGGTCTTCCTGTCCACCATTGTCACTATGTACCTGTATCCTTCAGACTGTGACAAAGGACCAACTATATCCATATGGAGATGTTCAAATCGGTCGCTATGCACAAAAATTCCATGAGGTGAATTAGTGTGCCGATTTACTTTTGATTTTTGGCATTCTACGCATGATTTCGTCCATAAAGTAACATCTTTGTTTAAAGAGGGCCAATAAAATCTATCTTGCATCATCTTTTTAGTAGTTCGAATCCCAGGATGGCTGATACCATGTATAGCGTTGAAAGCTGATATTCGGTATTCCATCGGTAAATAGGGTCGAGCTTTGTCTAATGATACTTCACAATATATAGGTTTGTTGCAGTAAGGTACTTGTATTTGTTTTATATGTAGTGTGTTCGCTTTTAATATTGATATTAACTCGTCGTCTCGAATTTGGGAATCCGATACTTCGTCATAATTAATCGGTGATGGCATGTCTATTTCTGCTATGCGCGATAATGTGTCCGCTACAACATTGTCTGTACCGTGAATGTGTTCTATAGAGGTGCAAAATTGCATGATAAAATCTAGTTGTCGGATCCGTCTTGGCGTATCATTTTTGCTGACTGTATTTTTCTTTAAAGAGTAGACTATAGGTTTATGATCCGTATAAATTGTGAGCGGTCTACCTTCTATTAATGGTCTAAAATGTTTGACGGCCATATACATCGCTAATAACTCCCTGTCATATGTACTGTACTGTTGTTGAGTGACGCTCAGTTTGTTGGAAAAGAAACCCAAAGGTCGCCAGGAGTCATTTTCTCGCTGTTGAAGCACAGCACCGGCGCAAGTGTCTGAACAATCCGTCATTATTGCGATTGGGGCGTCCGCTGCGGGAAAGGCTAACGTTACCGCGTCCTTTATGCTTTGTTTACATAGTTCGAACGCGGCGTTCGTCTCATCTGTCCATAGTATTAATCGTTTATCTTTTTTCTTTGCGTTATGTAAATAGGCATTTAATTGCGCATGTACTGCAGCTGCTTTGGGCAGGTGTCGTCTGTAGAAGTTCAACATGCCCAAGAACCTTCGTAGTTCGTCGACCGTTTTCGGTCTAGGAAAATCTGAAATAACCTTTACTTGCTCTTCTAGTGGTTTCAATCCTTGTTTTGATACATGATATCCAAGAAAGTTCAACTCAGATTTGCCGAACTCACATTTATCCATATTAATAGTTATGCCAAAGTCATCAAGTCGCCTGAGTACTTGTCGAACTAGTTGTTTATGCTCGTCTTCTGTTTCCGATCCTACGATGACGTCATCTATGTATGCGAATACATCCTTTAAACCTTTTAATACTACATTGCAAATGAATCGCTGAAACGTCTGTGCGGCGTTTTTTAAGCCGAAAGTCATTTTTACGAATTCAAACAATCCAAACGGAGTTGTTATCGCCGTTTTGTGTATATCGTCTTTATGTATACCAATATTGTGATACGCTCTCTGTAAATCTATACGTGTATATATCTTTTTTCCATGTAGTACATATGTACAGTCTTGTATTCGTGGTATCGGGTACCTATCTGGCTTTGTAAGCGCGTTTAGTTGCCGATAGTCTCCACACGGTCTGAGTTCTCCGTTTTTCTTAGTAACGACGTGTAGTGGGCTTGCCCAGTTACTACTAGAAGGTCTACAAATGCCCATCTCTTGCATACGCTGGAACTCTGCCTTTATCTTGATATACTTATCCGGAGGCAGCGGTCGCGGTTTAGCAAAAACCGCTGAGCCGGTAGTTTCTATGCGATGAGTTACCGTATGCGGTGGCGTATCCTTAAAGCACATAGGTTTTGTCACATTCGGGAACTCTAATAAAATGTCACTGTAGCCGTTTTGAAAGTCTATTGTACGCACTGTTGGCTGTTCTTGCAAAGTCACTGTTGCCACTGAATGTAAACTCGTAATGGAATCGATAAGTCTCATTTTGTTCACATCTACTAACAGCTTATGGTGGCTCAGGAAGTCAGCACCGAGAATAGGTTGCTTGACGTCGGCCAATACGAATGACCAGCGGTACGGTCGCCTTAGTCGGAAATCTAAGTCCAGAGTTTTAATGCCGTAAGTCTTTATTTCGGTACCGTTAGCTGCGTACAACTTATATTCGTCACACTTGTTGTACACGCGATTTTTGTTCACCGGAAGTACTGAAATGTTCGCACCTGTGTCTACCAAAAACTTAACACCACTGTTATTGTCTGTTACACTTAAACGGGGAACGGGAGCGATGGTACAAATCTCCGCCTGCGACTGCACCACTGTTAGTTTTCCTTCATCTCCGGCTTCCTCCAAGCACACGGTTCTATACACTGTCTAGCTTTATGGCGATATCTGTAGTGATATGAACACAACCAGTTGGGACTGTTTGGTGTGCGGCGAGTATGGTTGCGATGCCGGGACGCGGAGCGTGAGCGCGGTCTATTTCCATAGTACCGAAAATGATTTCTGCGGTTTTCCATATCATTTATTCTTAAACTTAACTTAGCAATTTCTGCCAAGATGGTAGCCGTGTCCATTGTATTCGATGGTGGTGCTTGTATTTCTGCAAGCTGCAAGGGTCGGGTTGTTTCGACAATTTTGTCAGCAATCGCGGCCAAATTATCAAGGTCCTTAACTTCGCTGACTGCTAGTACGCCTCTCACTGTAGATGGTAAATGGCCTAGCCACATGATCCGAAGTGTCTCGTCCGGAATTTTGTCATGGGCCAGCTCTCTCATTCTCCGAAGAAGTTGGGATGGCTTTTGGTCGCCCAACTCCATCTCGCTTAATAACTTTTGAAATTGCCTAATTTCCGATTCTTCATAAACTTGTAGAAGTCGTTCTTTTAAGGCTACATATTTATTTGCTTCCGGGGGCCTTAACAGAATGTCGCTAACTTGCTGTATGACATCTTTACCCAGCTTCGTAACAACTAAATTGTATTTTGCCTCGTCACTGATTTTCTGTGGTCCGAGTATTGCTTCACACTGCACAAACCACAGCCGGGGCTTGTCACACCAAAATTCCGGTATCCTGGATGACACTGTAACTACTGCTACTTCAGCGTGGCTAGCATTTGCTGTTAATTTTTCATGTTCTTGAGATAACATTTTCGTTAGTTTCCGTTGGTTGGTCACTAAGCGAAAATAGTCCTTATTTTCAATCAACGATGTTCTAATTCTGCGGGGTCACCACTGTGCGCTGGTATGTACACTGGCTGGTCCTTATTAGGTGAAGTAATGAAAGGCGAGATACGATGAGACGTCCGTTTATTGCGATACCATATTGATACTAATCTAACACTAATACAATAAAATATATCTAAATGAATACGTACATAATAACAAGTATGTGGTAGGCACATATTATACAAAAAATAACGCTGAAAATTTTATGAAAACCCAAAAACTGATTTATAACATTACAAAGGAGATTTCTTCACAAAAAACCACAAAATCGTATTATTTTAATAATAAAAAGTAAAATATTTTGCGGTTATTTCATCTAGATATACTTGATAATTTAATAATTAATAAAGATCTAAAACGTAAGGAAAAATAAAGTTTGAATGAGTTTTTTGAAACCCCAAAACAAAAGAAAATTAAATTGGCATCGTCAACAGTGTCTCGTACACAAGATGAAGGGACAGCATTCATGAGTACAATGAATTGCGATAAAAGCAATGGTACCCATTTAATAAAAATCGGGGTGTATAATCTAAAAAAATTTAAAAAATACCACAAGACCAGCATTGGAAACACGCTGAAGTCAGAGTCAAATATTATACAAAAATAACGCTGAAAATTTTATGAAAACCCAAACTAGAACCAAATAAAAAATGGATCAGAATTGTGAGGTTAGTGCTAGCTGCAACATATCTGAATCGGCAATTGATGAAGTTTTTGAAGATGCTCTTCTGTACGAGGTCTGCGAAGAATATGAAAAATGCGGATTAAATGAAGAGGATTACAACGAGGAGCTCTGCAAATTATATGATGTTTTCGAAGGACAATACAAGTAAGTTTCTTACAAAGTGAATGTTTTTGTTTTATATCCGGTAAATGACGTGTGTTTTAATGTGACTTTTTAATTTCAGTAAACCATCTCAAGTTGGAGGAGTTCTTAAGAGGTCTTCACAAATCAATGACTCCATCGAAGAAGTATCAAAAAGACCAAGATATGAAGCAGTATCTTCCGGGTCTTCATCCTCGCCACACACTAATAATGATAAGGTAATTTGTAGTAAGTACATGTCAGGTTTCAATCAGTAAGCGTTATTTTGCTAGTCATTTGAGGAGTAATATACATAAAAATAATGTTTTAAGGTCACATGATTCTTTGCCAAATGTTTCTGTAACTGAATCTGCTTTTGGTCAACGAATTATAACTTTTAAAATTAAAAGTAAAGCACAACCTTCAACTAACATATTTGAATCACCTGAATTATTTTTGAAATCAATTGAAGATGACTTAATGTGTTTGATCACAGAGTGTATCGAACAGCATACAGTATTTAAAGTTAATTTTGTTTTACATGCTGAGTTTGTACAGCAAACAAAAAATATTTTCAATGAATTTGATTTTCAGACTTATAATTATGTAATGTTTCGTGGGGATGACTTAAAAACTTTCTTTTCAACTTTGTGTGACACAATTGTTAATAAAGTAAGTGCTTTTGAGAGAAAAGATAGTGGGTGGAGTCTTAAAAAAATAATTTCTTTGGATATGTGTGTTAACAAATTTAACCCATTGCGAGGAACTTCGTATATTGATTTACCCTCCGATATAAAAACAAAAAAAGCGGTTATAAACGTAAAAAATGTAGATAATTTATGTTTTAAATGGGCTTTACTTTCAGCCCTTTACCCTGTTACTAAAAACTCTGATCGTGTTAGCACATACAGTATGCATTCTAATAAACTAAAATTCAATGGTGTATCTTTCCCAGTAAAGTTAACAGATATTTCTAAAGTTGAAAAGTTAAATGATATCAGTATAAATGTTTTCGGTTTAGAGTTAAATAATGAAACTAAAAAACATAGTGTAGTCGGACCATTGTATTTAACAAAATCTCGCAAGACTAGTCATATCAATCTGTTATATATACAAAACGGTACGAATAGTCATTATTGCTATATAAAAAACTTATCACGTTTAGTCCGCAAACAGATTACAAGTAATGAACATGAAATTTACATATGTGATGAATGTTTACTTCACTTTCCTTCTGCAGAGAGGATGAATAACCATCAGCTACACGATTGCGCTCACATTGTAACAGCACTCCCTAACAATGAAAAAACATCTAAAAATTGGTTTGGGGAACTCGTTTCCAATGACAAACTGAAATTTGATAAATTTCAAAGAAAGATGAAAATTCCCTTTGTTGTATATGCCGATTTTGAGGCATTATTAAACCCAATAAATTCCTGTTCCAATGACCCTTTACAACCATACACTAACAATGTTCAAAAACATGAAGTTTTCAGTTTCGGGTATTATTTAAAATGTTCATATGATGATAGTTTATCAAAATACGAAACCTATAGTGGCTTTGACTGTGCACAAACATTTATAAGCCGATTGTATGATGATTTGCGACGTATTATTAGATTAAATAATTTTCAAAAGTGTCCTAAACCACTTTCAACGGAGGATGAAAATAAAATTGCAAACTCTATAAGTTGTTACATTTGTGAAACTGATTTGAACGGTGAAAAAAAAAATGATTTCGATTGGTATACCGGTGGTTTTAGAGGTGTAGCGCATGATGTATGTATACAAAAATTTCGATCTCCAAATTACGTTCCTATATTCCTCCATAATCTCAGTCACTACGATGCACATTTCATTGTTCATGCATTGCATTATATTGAAGGTGATGTAGAAGTGATACCTCAAAACAAAGAGAGATACATTTCTTTTTCAAAAGTTTTAAAAATAAATAATCAAATAGTTAAGTTACGGTTTGTAGATTCACTTAAATTCTTACCATGTAGTCTTGATCAACTAGCTAAAAACCTTAAAGATGAACATTTCCAAACTTTAAAACGAAACTTCTCCAAAGATGAAGATTTTATTCGCCTCAGGAGAAAAGGAATATATCCCTATGAATTTATGTCATCGTTCGAATGCTTAAAACTAACATCGCTCCCCACACAAGAACAGTTTTACAATACTCTTTCTGATGCTAATGTAAGTGATGATGATTATAATCGGGCTCAAGATGTTTGGAAACATTTTAATTGCAGAAATATGTTGGACTATTCTAACTTATATCTCAAAACTGATGTTTTACTATTAACTGATATATTTGAAAACTTCAGAGATATATGTATTTCAACGTACGATTTAGATCCGGCTCATTATTATACAGCTCCAGGATTGAGTTGGGATGCAATGTTAAAATACACAAAGATCGAATTAGAATTATTAACAGATTTCGATAAAGTGGCTTTCATCAAGGAGGGAGTAAGAGGCGGTGTATCTCAATGTAGTACTCGCTATGCTAAAGCAAATAATAAATTCTTAGAAGATTATGATGAGAATAAACCAACCTCATTTCTCACATATTTTGACGCCAACAACCTTTATGGTTGGGCAATGTCTCAGTATCTTCCTGTAGATGGATTTGAATGGGTAAGTCCAGATACCAACTTTAACGTATCTAATACACACGAATACGGTTTTATATTAGAAGTTGATTTAGAATATCCCACAAACATTCACGACTTACATTCAGACTTACCTCTTTGTCCAGAGAGCATATGTACTGAAAACTCAAATGAGACCAAACTCATCCCAAATCTTCATAATAAAACTAAATATAAAATTCATTACAGAAATCTAAAACAATGTCTTGAAATGGGGCTCAAACTAACGAAAATTCATAGAGTTTTAAAGTTTCGACAAAGTCCTTGGTTAGAAAGGTACATAGATTTAAACACAAAATTGAGAACTAAGGCCACTTCAGATTTTGAAAAAGATTTTTATAAATTAATGAACAACTCTGTGTTCGGTAAAACTATGGAAAACATTGAAAAACGTGTTAATGTAAAGTTGTTAACACATTGGGAAAATCATGGTAAACGTTTAGGAGCACAAGATTTAATCGCTAAACCCGAATTTCATAGTTTATCAATTTTTAGTGAAAATTTAGTAGCAGTGCAGTTACGAAAAATAAAACTCCTTTATAACAAACCAATTTATTTAGGGTTTAGTATATTAGACATCTCAAAAACTTTAATGTATGAATTTCATTATAATTATATGTTAAACAAGTTCCCCAGTAAAACAAAACTGTTATACACAGATACTGACAGCTTGATTTATCAAACTTTTACAGAAAATTTTTATGATGATATAAAACCCGATCTGGAGGCACGATTTGATACATCTGATTACCCATCTGATAATATATTTAAATATCCATGTATCAATAAAAAGAAAATTGGTTTTTTCAAAGATGAAAATAATGGTAAAGTTATGAAAGAATTTGTTGGTCTTAGATCAAAAATGTATGCTTTACTGGTGGAAAATAAATTTATATCTAAAGCAAAGGGTGTCAACAAATGTGTCACAAAAAGTATGAGTATGGATAATTACAAGTCATGTCTTTTCGACAAAGAAATTCAATTGTGTAACATGTATAGATTTAAATCAATAAAACACATATTGTATACTCAGAAAATTAACAAAATCTGTTTGTCATACAATGATACAAAACGGTATATTTTACCAGACGATGTAAATACGTTAGCGTGGGGTCATTATAAGTTAAGTTCAGTTTGAAAGTACTCTCGTGTAATCAATAAATTGTAGTAACTAAGAAATTAATTGTATTAGTTTTAAGTCATTGGTTTCATCCTCTGAAATGGTGTTGAAATAATAATGTTTAAAAAGTGTTTTCTTCAGGGGGTTTCGTAAGAGTTCTATAACAACAGAAAGTTATTGTAAGTAATTGTATTAGTTTTAAGTAATTGTATTAGTTTTAAGTTAGTGTAATACAATAAAATAAATTTATCATACTCATAACCTACCTACCTTGTATTATTTATGTACCACCCACACCGCTCAACTTAAAATAGGTAGGTAGGTAGCTAGATTCATAGAATTGTTCAGTCACATGTAAGTTGTGGAATAATAGAAAAGTTGTGTCTGTAATAATTATTACCTTATTCATTCCAATACCCTCGTAGAACCTACACGTATAATAAAATGCATCAGTTTATTCATCCTTTTACTGCCATAGTTGCAGGACCAAGTGGTTGTGGGAAATCGAATTTTGTTACAAATTTTATAAAGTATTCAGAAGAGATATGTAATCAGAGCTTTAGTCAGATTACTTGGTGTTTTGATGAAATGCAGCCATTGTACAATTTACCAAATGTTAATTATCATCAGGGTTTACCAGACTTGAACATGTTTGACGGAAAGAACGCCAACCTTGTTATAATAGATGACCATAAGAGAGAATCTGATGGTCGAATTGTTGATATTTTACTAAAGGTAGCATCATCATCATCATCATCATCAATCATCATCAATCATAGGAACTTAAGTGTATTCTACATTACACAAAATTTGTTCCATCAAGGTAGGGGGCAAAGAGACATGTCATTAAATTCAAGTTATATAATTTATTTCAAAAATCCACGCGACAAAACACAAATTCGATATTTAGCTCGGCAAGTATCACCAGAAAACTCAAAATTTATTGAAGATGCTTATCGAGATTCAACCAAAGAAGCACACGGATATTTAGTGATAGATCTTAAACAAGATACTAACGATTTGTGTCGTATTAAAACAAATATATTTCCTCTAGATGGACATTGTTCAGTGTACGTACGTACCTGCAAAAAGCTTTAAATACAACAAGAATCAACAAATCCCAATCATTTACAAATAATGCCTCGTAGTGTTAAGACACATAAGGATCTACTAAACGCACTTCAAACCCTTAAACCAAAGTATCAACAAGCTATTTTGAAAGCGTGTGATGAAGAAGAAATAAATTGCATTTGTGAGTGTGTTCACAACGTTCTTCAAGGTAAAGTCCCCCTTAAAGAAACAGAAAAAAAGAAACTAAAAAAATATAAAACATTACTTCGAAAGTTGGTTCGTAAAGGTACTAATAAAATAAGAAAGACAATATTAGTACAAAAAGGTGGAGCTTTCCTACCAATTATATTAAGTTCTATTCTAAGTGGACTGATTAGTACTATCCTTTAAAATGGAACATGCTAAAAAAATGCTACTTGTTGAACCAGCTTTGATTGAAAAGTTAAATCAAACAGACACTCATAAAGTTGAAAGTCCTACCTCACGGTTGGATACCGAGATGAAGAATATTTTAAATAGTAATATAGATGACGATAGGGAGAAATGTATATTATATTTGCAAATTCTACGAAGATATCTTCATTTTACTGAAGAAGATCGACAACCTTTGAAGTTACCAATAATTACTTCCAACATTGATACTGCAGGAGGCACTGAAATAAGTAAAGTTTCTGATATAATTAAAGACATGAATAATAAAGATTTAGTTGTAACTCAGACATCGAATGAAGATAAGGTCCAACAAAGTATTGAAACTAAAAATAGTCCTCTATACTCAAGTAAACAAATTCTAAGTTTGATTCCTAAAACATATGCAAAAAAAGGTGAGTTATTACTAAATTTGATGTCATTGAGTAAAAATAAAATACATTGGGATAACAACGGTACAGTTATTATAGATAACACAAAAATTCCTGGAAGTAATATTATAGATTTGGTAAACGACTCACTTAGACCGTTGAAAAAAAGTGATCCAATAGGTTGGGTAAGCTTTGCTAAAGCATTGAAGGATATTAAAATACCATTAACTTACATTGGGAATCCAAGTAGAAGTGATTATATAAGTAAACTGTACATGAAAGATCACGGGGAGCACTCTGCTGATGAGGAAATCTACACTACACCAACTAACACAGATAAATATCAAAAGAAACTGAAGAAAAAAATTGAATGGGAAAAATGGACTCCCTACTAGAAATTAATAAAATTTATTATGATGCATCACACCCTGCTGGTTATGGCAGCATAGATAAGTTGTGGAAAGCTATGCAGGGTAAAATGCCAAAAGAGGATGTTAAAAAATGGTTACAAGCCCAAGAAACATACACACTTCATAGACCAGTCCATAGAAGATTTCCTCGAAATAAATATATTTTATCTAATCTGAATGAACTTTGGCAGGCCGACTTAAGTGATATGAGAACTTATTCTAAGTATAATGATGGATTTAACTATATTCTGTGTGTGATCGATGTATTTAGTAAATATGTATTTGTTAGACCTATGAAAAATAAAAATTCTGAAACAATAAAAACATGTTTTGAAAGTATATTTAGTGAAGCTAATACTGTTCCGACACATTTACAATCTGACAAGGGTACAGAGTTTGTTTCTAAGTATGTTCAAAACTACTTTAAGACTAAGAACATTAACTATTACACTACGAATAATCCCGATATTAAAGCCAGCATTGTAGAAAGGTTTCAAAGGACACTAAAGATGAAAATGTGGCGATATTTTACCCATAAGAATACCTATAGATACATAGATATTTTACAAGATTTGGCATACGCGTACAATCATAGTCACCATTCTAGTATCAAAATGTGCCCTGTCGATGTAAATTTTAATAATATAATGACTGTATGGAATAATCTTTACGATAGAAAAAATGAAAAACGAAATTCAGACATCCCACTACCGAAGTTTCACGTTGGTGACCATGTTAGAATAACCAAATTTAAACATGTCTTTCAAAAAGGATATGAATCAAACTGGAGTGATGAAGCTTTTATTATAACTTCAATAATTGAAAGGTCGCCGTGTGTAGTATACACATTGAAAGACTTGCAAAATGAATCAATACAAGGTACTTTTTATGAAAGCGAACTCCAAAAAATTGTTTATGACCCCACTTCTAGTTATAAAGTAGATAAAATAATACGCACACGCTACTCAGGGAACAGAAAACAAGTGTTAGTGAAGTGGAAAGGATATCCCGAT
Source organism: Cyclophora albipunctata (assembly GCA_963082685.1). Taxonomy (NCBI): domain Eukaryota; kingdom Metazoa; phylum Arthropoda; class Insecta; order Lepidoptera; family Geometridae; genus Cyclophora; species Cyclophora albipunctata. Next base: position 123,014 of record OY720123.1, read on the forward strand.
AAATTTAACAGTTGGATTCCGGCTTCAAATTTGAAACAGCTATCATGAAACAAAGTTTTTATTTAACATTATTAAGCAATAGTTCTATGGATTACTTTCCAGATAACACAACGACTCGTTTTTCTACTAAATTACCAAAACCCATAATATTAGAAGGAACATGGTCTGTTGGTGTTGTGGAATTCCAATACCCATGTACAATGTTTACAGTTCAAGAACATGAAAATATCGTATACATCAGTAAATGGATGTTAATGCCTAACGAAAGGGAACCATCACTAGTATACTATAAAACCCACATACCGGCTACAAACTATGATGATATAAATCATATTTTAGCAGCACTGAATAACATTAGAGAGAAAGTGAAATTCCGGTACGATGAGTTATCAAAGTTTGTTTCCGTGTCTATAATGGATGAATCAATAACATCGATAACGTTATCACCTAAGTTGTGTCTTCAACTTGGATTTGAACCTGAGAGAAACTTAGTCACTAAGGGTATTGGGAAGTGTCCTGCAAATTTACATTTAGGGTTGCCTTCTCAATTATTTGTGTATTGTGATGTAATTGAACCACAAATTGTTGGTGATGTCATGACTTCTCTACTAAGAATAATACCATTAGACCCTTCAAAATATATTTATGGTGCTAATAAAATGCATGTATTTTCACCACCGCACTACCTGCATGTCATGCGACGAGAGTTTGATACTATTGAAATAGATATAAGAACAAGCACAGGACAAAAAATACCATTCCAGTTTGGAACAGTGTGCGTTAAACTACATTTTCAAAAGCTGTCATAATGCATTCTCAACGTAATATAACCTGTCCATATGAACATTATTACTCGCACCAGGCTGGTTCAGGTATAGGAGTAGTTTATAGAGGAGCACCATATCAACGTGGACATGGAATTGGTAGCTTTCTAGGAGGTCTATTTCGATCAGTTTTACCATTGCTGTCTAGTGGTGGTCGGGTGATAGGTAAAGAAGCCCTTAATGCTGGTGTGGGGTTGTTATCTGACTTGGTGCAAGCGCGTCCAATGCAAGAGTCAATCAAATCTAGACTTAAAGAAGCCAGTTCAAACTTAAAAAGAAAAGCTGATGATAAGATTGATCGGATTAATATGTCTGGATCAGGTTATATAACTAAAAGGAAACGTTTATCAGCATTCATTCCACCGTTAACCACGAAAGTGAAAGCTACAAATAGAAAAACAAAGATAAAATATAATAATATCGAGGATATATTTAACTAAAATACTGTAATATTATAATGTCTTTTCTACATAATCAATCTTGTGAGTGCATTAAGTCAGAGTTGGATTTGTTTGCTTTACCCTCAACTCAAACAAGTATAGAAAATGGAATATGGATACATTACAAACCAATTTCATCACTTGCTGACGATGGACCCATTGAATTTCTAGTACCCGGAACTGGTGATGACTACATCGATTTGTCACATACTTTACTTCATATTAAAGCTAAAATACTGAATCAGGACTCAACAAAACTTACTTCAGCAACAGTAGTAGCACCAGTAAACAACTGGTTACATTCACTGTTTAGTCAGCTTGATGTGTATTTAAACCAAAAACTTATATCACCACCAAATAACACATACCCATATCGTGCCTACATGGAAACTTTATTAAATTATGCTCCGGTAGCTAAGAAATCTCATTTGACTTGTGGTGTGTGGTACCAAGATACAGCTGGGAAAATGGACTCAACTGATGAAAAAAATGAAGGTTTCACCAAAAGACAAGAACTAGCAAGTGAAAGTAAAGAGTTAGAAATGATTGGACATGTACATGGAGATATATTCAGCCAAGAAAAATTTTTGATCAATGGTGTTGAAATGTCTATAAAGTTAGTTCGCTCCAGAGAAACATTCAATCTAATGGCTTCCTCGAATGACTTAAAGCTTAAAGTATGCATAACAGACGCAACACTTATTATTCGCAAAGCACGAATCAATCCATCGGTTCTACTTGCGCATCAGAAGGTTTTAGCTTCTACTACAGCTAAATATCCCATAACTCGAGCAGAAGTTAAAGTTTTAACGATTCCGTCAGGAGTGCAGGGTAAAACACTGGATAACATTTTCTTGGGACAAGTACCTAAAAGATGTATAGTCGGATTTGTTAATAACGCCGCATTCAATGGAAATCTTACTAAGAATCCATTTAATTTTGAAAACTATAACATGAACTCATTTTGTTTATACATCGATGGTCAACAGATACCTTCCAAAGCGTTACAGCCATCATTCGATAATAATATTTATACTTTGATGTATCACACGTTATTCTCAGGAACAGGTATTCATTTTCTTAACGAAGGTAATGGGATATCTAGGGAACAATATGCAGGCGGCTTTTGTCTGTTAGCTTTCGATCTTACATCTGACTTATCAGCTAATTCTTCTACTCATTGGAATCTTATAAAACATGGTAGTGTGAGACTCGAAGTTCGGTTTGAAACTACTCTTGTACAAACAATAAATTGTATTGTGTATGCTGAGTTTGATAATGTCATAGAAATTGACAAAAATCGTAGTGTAAACGTAGATTACAGTAGCTAAGAAATTCATTGTATTAGTTTTAGGTTTTATACACAGTGTTATCGCAGTTTGACGCCCATTTCAACATCCTATGAAGATAGCGTGGTCTAACGTGTTCTAACATGTTCAACACATTATCTTAATAGGATGTCGACAAATGACAATTTAATCTTTGCTCTGTTCCGCACCCAAGTCAGCATCCCGTAGATTACACTTATTATTTGAGTTTTTAACAATGTTTTATCGTAGTTTGATAAATGTTGTGTACTTAGACATTGACAGAAATCGTAGTGTAAACGTAGATTAGGTACAGTAACTAAGGAATTCATTGTATTAGTTTTAAGTCATAATATAATAAAATAAAATTATTATACTCATACCTACCTTGTATTATTTATGTACCTCGCCCCGCCCAACTTGAAATAGCTATTAGGTAGGCATTCCTAGAATTGTTCATTCCCATGTAAGTTGTGTATTAAACGACAAGTGTTTAAGAACCCTGTATGTATGCATTATGAATACTTTGGAAATACAACAACATTTAGGCAAAATTCATGGACGTTTAAAAACACACGTTTATGCAGCAAATAAATTACCTTTCCATATCGAAACTCCAATGTACCTTATAAGCAATCTGGACCCCGACACAAAACCAGGATCGCATTGGGTAGCCATTCACGTAGACGAACACGGTATTGGTGAATATTTTGATTCGTATGGTCGATCACCAAATGGTTTTCATCGTATGTTCTTAAAAAGGAATTCAAGACAATGGCATTATAATAGTAAAAGAATACAGAATGATTGGACTAACGTGTGTGGACAATATTGTGTGATGTATGTTTATCACAAATTCTATGGAAAAACGATGACAGATTACGTAGACTTGTTTAGTTGTGATACAGTGTACAATGATGTATTGGTTTATAATATGTTCAAAGCAGCCATGAAATAAAGAGTTTTTGAAATGCAAAACCATTTGTTTTTATTTTGTAGTATTATACCTCGCTATAGTCTGCCTTCATAAGCTACTAAAGAAGAATTATTTTACGCTGTTTCGTAGTTAATTATCAAACAAGAATTTATTTGCTGTTATCGTAATCTAATATTTTTTACTTCGTACGTAGTTAATTACAAAAACTCGTTCCCTTCTAAATCTCAAAGAAAATACTCAAAGTACTCGTAAATACATGCAATTCGGTAGGTTAGGGTTATTTTTTTTTTATATTTTTTTATAGTATCTTGGCATATCAGTACGAAAACAGTAAATAAAATCTTATTTCGTCGTAAATACATGCAATTCGGTAGGTTAGGGTTATTTTTTTTTTTTTTTTTTTATAGTATCTTGGCATATCAGTACGAAAACAGTAAATAAAATCTTATTTCGTCGTAAATACATGCAATTCGGTAGGTTAGGGTTATTTTTTTTTAATATTTTTTATAGTATCTTAGCATATTAGTACGAAAACAGTAAATAAAATCTTATTTCGTAGTTAATTACGAAACTCAATTACTAAAACAGAAAATGAAGTCTTGTTTGCGTTCGACACCACGCCCGAGAATGTTGGTAGCGACCACCATTGCATCGATAGCGTTATCGGCGTTATCATTAGAGACCGGATGTTTGAATTGAGTGTACTGGAAGCGAAATCTATCTCCGGAACCGTTAGAGATATCGCTTCAGGAATGCGCTAGATCGATCGGGCGTGACCGAAATACTTAATTTTGACACTAAATTATTTTTTTTTTTTTAAATTTTTTTAGGTTTTACTAGTCTGACAACATGATCTAGACCCCGAATACATTGGTCGGGAACCGGCACAAAGCATACTACTTATGCTGCAGCAAAAGTACGAAAGAAATTGGACAGCAAGATTAGCCCCAGGTTAGGAAGTAGGCGCTTACTGTATGATGCAACATGCAACGGTCGACAATTTGGATCAAAAGAGATAACGTCGCGGATGTGAATCTGCCGATAGTAACGTAAAGGGTTTGTCGGCAGCGCGCGGCGCGGGGGCGCGGCGCGGCATGCTGCTGGCGGACCAGACGTACGAGGGCGCGCCGCTGGCGGCGCTGCTGCGCGCGCACCGCGTGCGGCCAGACTTCTTCTGCGCCAACCGCGCGGCCGCGCGGCGCCCGCGCTCCGAGGTCGCAGTGCCGCGAGCGCGCCGGCCCGCCGCCCCTCGCCGCCCGAGACACGCTGCACAACACCACGGTATGGTAACACACTAACCACAACATTAACACTTACCCCCAGCCACACGCACAGGTGAAAAAATATGTGAACATGATAAACTGTGTTGATCAGAGTAAAACTAGCATTCAATAATAAGATAGTATTCTGGCATTATAATACAAAAGTACACATGCACAATGCCCATAGCTGTGAGATGCCGGCGCGATGCGGTCGCGTGGGGTTAGAGCTCTTTAATTGGGCCTATCTGTCCGCTCTCCGCACACTACCCATTGTGTGCGCGGCGCTGCTCCTCTATTGGGACTAATTATTTGATACCTACGCTACATACATTCCTAACCTAGTATCCGTTTATTTTAGGCCATGCAATAAAGGCTAGCATTTATTTCATTCAGCTGACTAGAATTTACTTAATTTGAGAAAGCTCGTGCACCATTCATAAAGGTTCACCGGGAGCATTCGTATACGTTACAGTAGACATTCGAGCATTACATCAGTGGGGGAGGAAAACGGACCATTATGGCACGCACTTAGTAAATCAGCGAAGGAGGAGAACCGAGCACCTTGTAGTGATACAATGTGTCTTGCTTGATACAACTTGTAACATCTATGTGCTTCACTTGTAGGTAAAGTCAGTTAGATCTATACCACCTATTATTGTAATGTAATGTTCGAAGCCGAATCTTCATGTCACATTACACGCGAATGCTCGTCACTCAGGACGGCAGTATAGTTAGTAATCTGTGGTATAGTAATGAAATGCTCAAAATCGAATTTGAAACATTACATGGATCATTAAGTTGGATAAAATCTTCATTAAAATATCCTAAAGTCAGAAGAAATAAAGTAGGATATCGAAGTACATTATTTGTAAAGATTAATGAGTTGTGCGTAATGAAGCGGCGCGGCCGCGTCGTGACTCCGGAGGTGCCTCTCGCTCAGACGTGTATCATTTGCACTAATGACGATCAATAGGAGGAGGGACCATAAAAACTAACCTCGCAATCACTTTATTGAAGCTAATGAGAGTGTGTACGAGAGGCGCATAAGGGCTATTTCAGTTTAGTCGAGGCGTTGCGGCGCCGGGTCCGAGAGGAGTCTCGAACCGCACGCTTTGCTTGAAACACAAACAAGAGCCTCGCGGCCGGCCGACTATACTACAAACGCCTTAATTGAACTATCTTTCCCACTGCGTCTGCTAACTGCGTTTGTAATAATGAACGTGCCTATAAAATCCACCTGCCTATGTTGATGTCACTCGATACAGTAATCTAATCTAAGCTGACATAATGTCGCATGCGATTGAAACATTTGCATTATGTATGTAATCCAATCGCGTGAGCAAGGTGCGTTACACGCAACATTAAGCAAAGTGATGTGAGTTGTATGTAAGTAGCGGCGAGCGGCGCGCGTCAGTGCGACGAGTGGTCTGTGCGCGCGGCGGCCTCCGCGGACTGTGACACGGGACGTGCACAGGACCACTGTGAGCAGAGTCACTCGTGGGATACTCCTCGTATCTCCGTTGCAATGAGTCTGACAGGTCAGTGAGAGCTCCACGCTGCTTTAAACTAGTTCCGGGCACCTCGGTTCAAGTCCTCAACAAGTGATGGACAAGCTAGGCACAGGGGCCACAGTACACATACAAAACATATTACATATGTATAATTGGGATAATCGGCCTTTTTCATTAAGTTAGTCCAACTGTACAACAATGATTCCAATATTCTCATGATCACATTCTTCTTCTACTACGAACATTTAGTTATCTTAATTAAAATGGTGGTTATTCTTTTATATGTAATAGATTGAGCATTTTGTCTGTCATTTATTTTAATTGTATTTTGTGTGTTGCGCTATTGAAGGCGCCCGCGGCAACGAGAGGCACATGCTGTTGAGTTTTTCAATAAAACACTAATGATGATGCTTACGAGTATATGTATTTGACGCCCAAATACTTAGAAGTCTTGTTATGGAGTGAAGTACAGTTTGAAATAATCATTCATCAATGAAATAATCATTTAAGCTTATAATAATAATATATATATTAAAAATGAAAGAAAATGTCACCCATCAAATAGAAGGTAATCACGTTGTGTTGGGTTGCTAATATGTAGTTAGTACGTATTTATTTACCTCGGTGGAACAATACATTTATGATATGAGTTTAAAAGATAAACAAACAGCTGCTGATTACTGCTGTTTCAATTTCATCACTCAGGTGTCCCATAAGGTTGGGATAGTGTATAAGTAAGATTTATCCGTCTCTAATAAGATGCACGTTTGCACAACCACATAGAACTATTTTGTCGTGCAAAACTTTCACATCAATATAGTCAACCAAAATAAAAAAGGTGCGGTTCCGCCGGATTGAATGACGTGGCTCCATCTCCCGGCAGCGCGGCGCTCGGTGAGCCGCGCGTCGTGTTGTCTCGCACTCATGAGCCTCCGCCAGATCATTAGATCCGTCTCCACGCTAGATGGCACTACTAGTATTGTTCAAGTGTTGTCAGCGCAGTTAATGGCCCGCGCCTTTGTGATCTGTGGGAAATAGGTACCCGCGTACGAATATGTGGTCCTTGCCCACATTTTGTTTCGCACATAAATAAAAAACAAGCTCTAAGTAGGTATATCAACAAACATTTGAAGGATCCACATGCGAGCGAGCCGCGACTACGGCGCGTAGCGAGCGCGCGCAGCTTCCATACATTAGACATCAACGCGCGCAGTGTTTACTAAGTCGTGGTTATTTTATTATTTTATCCCGAATTTATTCAGCTTCAAGTAAATGTCACACAAAAATAAGTAAATGTCACTTCGCCTTACACCATGTCGGAGGGCTTTAGGCGGTCTAAAAACCCCGACACCAGGGTTGGCCGCTAACCTACTCGTCAAGAAAAAGACTTTGTCCCCATGAGTGAGAGAGTGGACTGCGTCGCTTGAACACGGTAATAAGGATTGTTATGATAATAATTTATTAAACAATCTGAAGAAGAATTATTATCAGGGGTAACTTTTCTATTTGGGAATTCTCAAGGGACCGTCGGTATCGTGACGTCACGATCCCTTAATAAGTGTTGCGGTGATGGAGCAGGTAGAAGGCGGGCGCGCAAACGCGTGGCCGCGTGACGCAGCAGCCAGCCGGAGACCAACGTGCGGGGAGCGCCGCCCGCGCCGCATAGCTTTCGGCGTGAGCTTTACAAATAAATAAACCAGTTCCCGCCCGCACCGCCCGCCCGCCCCCAGCCCGCACCCCGCACCCGCTCACCTGCGACCTCTCCAATTCGGATGGCTGCGGAATGAAGCTTTTAAACAACTCTTAAAACTCGATGTGTCCCAATTGTTTGTTTCTAAAGCTGTAGACTGAAATACATCCATATTTTTTTCAAGATTTAATTTGCTGTGACACAATACTCGCGTATTAACTATGGTGGTTTTGTTTATTCTGTAAAACATCAGTGAAATTAAGATAAAGTTTTGGTAATCGGAGAGATACAGGTGAGAAGTGCGGGGAGCGGGCGGGGGGGGGGGGGGGGGGGTCGCGGGCGGCGGAGCGAGCGCGCAGTCCGGCGAGAGAGAGTGGCGCTCGCGGTCGCCTGTTAGCGAGGGAGCGGCGCCGCCGCCGAGTGTGATGCGAGCGCACCGCCCGCCATGGCCACGCTCGGCCTCTCCAAGGTGTTCATACTCGACAAGTACTTCACCGAGCTGCAGAAGTTCTGGGAGACTGAGAAGAAGCTGCAAGGTGAGCCCCGCGCCGCGGCGTATGTGTGAGTGAGCGCGTCAAGTGTTCGGCCGGATCGCCCGCCCCGTGTGCCGGGGAGGCGACTGAACCCGCGCCGCGCACCATTATATACTCACACAAACACTACACACGGTTTGGATACTTGATCAGTTTACTCTACACATATTGGTATGTTGCATTCACGAAATTATTGACACATAAACTTTTCTACATTTTATACATAATCTACAAAACAAATGTATATCAGATACATAACATGCGATTTACTATTTTATATGTAGGTATGTCATATCTTTTGATAAAAGATCCTATTAGTCGTTACATTATTATCTATTTCTTTATCACTATTTTTATTCTTATCATGTTGATGGTATGTGAAGGTCTTGTCCCGGTGGTGCCACGTCTCTCCCCCGCCCTGTAGGGATTCTCGAGGTCTGTAACTCGCACGAGATGCTGGCCAAATTACCTATATGCTGGAGAGTTCTAATACGTTCAATGTAACGGAACATTGAGTTTCAAACACTAAAACGAGTTTGCTCATACTCACACTTATAAAAATATGATCAAGCTCAAGGCCCGCGTTACGATCACTCTCTGGACATTGCCCCATTTGTTGCATGACGAAGGAGGTAGACCAAGAGGAAACCAGTTGCGTACGGTTAGTCATCAGGGCCACCTGAATATGACAACTGGAAATCCCCTGTGTTTACATTAAAGGCAAGAATATAGAATTAATGTTTAGCCAAATTAAAAGTATAGAGTTTTAATACAAAAGACATCAACGCGTTCCAGATAATGTAGAGTTGATGAGCGACCCGACACTGTGGACTCCTACAACTATACGGTTGTTACCGAACGGTTTTAACATTTATTTGAAGTATCATCGAATAATAAACGTGTTTCTTTCCTTTACATCTCTATTTATGAAAGATATAGAAACATGCTAATAATAGAAACAAATGAAAATGCCTGCATCAGTTTTCCCGACAAGAGATCAGCTCTTGAGTTTAATAACACACATTCCTAGAGTTGAGCCTGGCAACACCTTATAAGGTTTAATCATCTATGAAACGTTTGTTTTATTTTTTTGCACTGGATTTTCATCTCGCTCACCGCGTCCAGTTCCGGTATAGTAAACATTATGTGGTCGAATGCATGTGATTGATATAGATATATATTAGTAGTGGTGGTATTATATTAGACGGCAGTGAGTTACGCAAGTGTCGTGTAACGGCACAGTAATAGCTGCGGCGGCGGAGAAGGGGCGCGCGGGGACGGGCGGTGCGGGGGGATCAACCGAATGTTGTCCGACCACTGGCGGTCGAGTTTCCTGGTTAAGAAACTACACCACCCAACGAACCACTCTTTATCTGCTCTTTGGTTTTATTTAAAATATCCTCAAATACGAGTAGTATACGCTCATTTCCATACAGTCTAAACAAAACGATGCGGTGCAGGAGTCGAGTAGTTAACTCGAACTACTGTTTATGGGTATTCATTCGTTGAATAAATAAATGTAATACTGCCGCGTGTTGTGATTCGTTCCTCCTTGTATCTGTGGTGATCGCTCGTGTGACTCACTCGGGCGCCTCTCGTCTCGTGCTGACGCTGTCATCATCAACTTCCGCCGCATCGCATTCCGCTGCCCCGAGCTCCAAGAAAATGTTGCTATTCGGTTACATATCAAATAACACACTTTACGGCATACCCGCGAGCTCTCCTCGTCGACGTCAAAAGGTCATCGGCGCGTTTTTCGGTGAGATCACGGTATCTCCCTAATCTAAATTACAATGAACGTTATCCGCCCGCAACAATAAATAAATAAATATACCCGGACAAATTCACTACGGTTAATTAAACCCAAACTAAGCAATAAGCTTGTTATGGAATCTAATTGACTGATACTACTTCTTCTTGTCAACCTGACCAATCCTGGTGTCAGAGTTATTGAGCCGCCAAAGGCCTCTGACATGGCTCATGTAACGACTACTATCCGTAGAAGTAACCGGGACCGACGGCTTAACGTGCCCTCCGAAGCAACAACAAGATATACATACACAAATACTTTATAAGAATATATAATTGACACCCAGACGTCGTCGCCAACAACTACATATATGTCTTCCCATATTGTTAACTCCGGGCGGGAATCGAACCCGAAATATGTAGATTGCACTGTTATTGCAATATGAAACTGTTATGTACTAAACGAATTAATTTTATATTGTACTAGCAGCGCCCCGCGGTTTCACCCGCGTTGTACCCGTTCCCGCGGGAATTTCGGGATAAAAAATAGATGTTGGCCGATTCTCAGACCTACTCAATATGCTCACAAAATTTCATGAGAATCGGTCGAGCCGTTTCGGAGGAGTACGCGAACGAACACTGTGACACGAGAATTTTATATATAAGAAGTAACTAGCAGCGCCCCGCGGTTTTACCCGCGTTGTGCCCGTTCCCGTGGGAATTTCGGGAATTTTTTTACATAAAAACCTTCGTCTTGAATCACTCTACCTATTTCAAAAAACCGCATCAAAAACCGTTGCGTAATTTAAAAGATTTAAGCATACAGACAAAAAAACAGACAAAAATAGCGACTTTATTTTATACTATGTAGTGATAACATTAAGATAGTAATAGAGAGGTGAGGTGATTCATCATTCTTAGAACAAGTTTTAAACTCTACTGAATGTAAATCATCGTTACTTAATTAATTAAGTAATTTAATTTTATCTGTTTACTTTTTTAATGTTTATTCAGTTTTTTTTTTCTTTTGTTAGTTTGATTTATTAAGCATACTCGTAGAATGTTGTACGCTACTGTAAAGATATGTCACTCAGAATATAAATTATTTATAAATTAATTGTAAGTGCAAAGTGATTATATTGTTGTAGTGTCTAATAAATAAATAAATAAATGTTAAATAAATGTTACTCACTATAAACGATGGATCACAAGAGGAAGAAAAAAGTAGTCAGGAACGCATTCCTACGGGGAAAGTAGATTGCGTGGAATGTGTTTTTGCGCAGATGCACATTTGCGAGGGTTCTTGGATAGTGGACGGAGCAGTCAGCACACATCTGGCACATTACATTTTCTGCATAACAATCATTAAAAGTGTAGCCTCATAGTAGTAGGGAATTCACTATGAACAATAGATTTATTCACTTAACATCTCGATATCTTACTTTTTAGGGTTCCGTACCGAAAGGGTAAAACCGGGACCCTATTACTGAAACTTCGCTGTCCGTCCGTCCGGCTGTCACCAGGCTGTATCTCGAGAACGGTGATAGCTAGACAGTTGAAATTTTCACAGATGATGTATTTCTATTGCCGCTATAACAACAAATACAATAAATAAATCCGTGCACGAGTCCAACTCGCACTTGGCCGGTTTTTTAATGTACGGAACCCTCCGTGCGCGAGTCCGACTCGCAATTGGCCGGTTTTTTAATTTCATAAACAATGCGATCACATGAGAGTCAGAGGTGTTTGTCTAAGGCGAAAGTGATGTAAGATAGAAATGTCTGTTGTGGGTAGATCTGGAGTTTTCATGTTCATGGGGATACTACTCGTACAAGGTCCGTCATAGCGAATCTGTCAGACAGACCGCTACACACCTGGTGGCGAGTGCGAGTGCAGTCACTTGCAGCGACCTTGAGGACGCGCGTAACACTCGAGTGCTTCCTAAGAAGGCGCGGTAATAAGAGCTGGCACAGATTAACATTCATGAGGGGCCGCGTCGCCGCGTCGCCGCGCGCTGCGTAGCGTCGAAAGTAAAAGCTCTAGGCATTCCGCGCACGCATAGTACCCGCCGCCCGCAACCGTACTCCATCAGTGTGCGTTGGTTGAGCGCCAATTGTATTTATTTTTAATTGATATGAAATAAAGGCCTTATGAGTTTATGGACGTGTTTGGAGCACACAGACAATTGTAAGATAACTGTAAGATACTCTATCGCTAGAAAGACCTCTCGGGTAATTATAGTATCAGTACAGCGAGGCGAGTCGCGGTTGCTTAAAGTGCGTTGGTGAACTAGAACTCCAGCCATGGTCCGAAAGTTGTTTATATACATGTATCGTCTAGCCCAGAAACGAAACCAAGGATCCTGTACCTACAGTACTTATGTAGACCAACTACACACATTGCTGGAATCCTATTCCTAATGGTACTATTTTGGAGATGGTTATCAATCACTTATGGGAAGATTGGATTGATTTCTGTTAGGGATAAATCTAAGTAAATGATTCCTCAAATTATGAATATCTCGTATTCGAATATCCGTATACGATAACGCCGTCATCGAGTCATCACATCACTCATCATCATCAGTCATCCCTAACTCAATAACACATCAACCTTTATTTGAGCTTTCAATCGGATGCATTTGTAATTAAATAAATAATAATAAATAATAAATAAAATTCTCATTTATTGTTTTCTCCAAATTAGTAATTAAAAACAGAACATAAAATTAAATAATTGAATTTGAAGAGTAACAAAAGGTGGCGGCTCAGCTTGTGCTACCCGGCGTATGTTACTCCGAGCAGCGCTGGTTTTCAGCCGCCCCCGTTCCTTATAGCATTAACAGGAACGGTCTGGGCCCACGTCCATAAAATATAACAAAAAATTGAAATTAAAATATTACAAAAAAAATAAAATTCAAATATTACAAAAAATTAAAACTCAAAAATTACAAAAAAATTCTTAAAATACTACAAAAAGTTAAAATTAAAATGAATTAGTTATAGTAAACATTTATATAATTATTCTATTAATTATTCTTATCTCTCTATTATCTGTGTGCGTGCGTGCGTGCGTGTGTGTGTGTGTGTGTGTGTGTGTGTGTGTGTGTGTGTGTGTGTGTGTGCGTGCGTGTGTGGCTGTGTGTGTGTGTGTGTGTATAACAAAGAGGAAATGCCTATTTGAGGCTATCCAAAGTAATCCTTTAGATTAAGGTTTTTGGCATAGGTATGTGTCAAATTCTCAGCAGCGAGTTGTCGTTTTAAAAGAGCGGTTTTAATTTTCATTTTGAATGCGTCTGTGCTTAATTTTTCTCTAAGAGGAGGAGGTAGATCATTCCATATACTCGCTGATAAGAATCTGAAACAACCTTTGAACCGTGCTGACTTGTGAGCTGGGACTTTAAGCAAGTGTTTTGTAGCTGACCGAGAGTTAATTACTGAGCGATTTATCCAAATTAACTTCTCAAAAAGATAGTCAGGCTTTTTGTTGTAGATTACCCTTTGAATTGTGCATGCGTATTGTAACTCTCTTCTAGCAGCCATGTTTAGTATTCCGTGCTTATTGAGATAGGGAGTTATAAATTCTCTCTTCGGTATATTGAACGCATAACGAATGCAAGCGTTTTGCACTCGTTGTATCGCATGCTCCATGCGTTGGTTAAGCCTAGGACCATACGTGGTGCTGCAGTAATTGAAGTGCGAGAGTACCAGAGATTCTGTGAATTCGTTTGTGATTAGCATTCTTGTTGATCACGAAGCGATGTGGATATACACCGAGGCGGCTGGCGGCCGGTCGTATTGTGACTATTAGAAAGGCGGTTAGTTAACCGTTAGTTTCGGGTCCAGCCGAGTGCCTAGAGGCGGAGTTGTAGAGCGCAAACCGTAGTTATTGTGCCTCAGACCCCGGCTCTCTAAGATACGAGAGGAACCACCCATCAAGGAGGGTTAACTTAACTTTTGGATTTGCTTTGATTTTCACATAAACGAAAATAATGTTCAACGAGCTTTACTCTGGAGTGATATAAAGGAGGAGAGCGCAGGGAGGCGGCGAGGTGTCCTTCGATGGTGAACTAATAAAAAGGTTTGTGACGCGGCGCTCGGCGGGGGGAGGGGGGGCAGACGGAGGGGCGAGCGGGGTGGGGGAGGAGCCCCGCGCCCGCCCCACTCGCCGGCCTGCGCTCGCGCCGCATACCACACAGTACACACTTACAATACAATACACTTACTAAACAATCAGTCAGGTGATCATTTCGTTGTAAATAAACCTTTTTTAACACTAACAGAACAAGTATCGTATTAAGGATTAGTCAATTGAGAACTATTTTCGGTACAGGTACCTACTCGTACTCGTAACTACATATTCGTACATTATTGATATTTCATAGTAGGTATTCGTTCCTATTAGTGGAGCGCCGTAAGGTTTATAGGTACCTCGGAATCCAGGGCCAGTCAATGAATCTTCATATACATTTTTGAAATGTGTTTTTAACAGCATACAGAAAAATGTTAAAATAATATTGTTCCCGATCTTAATTTTTTAATTATTAAAATTAATAATTATTAATTTTTCGGAGTTTTCTTTTATTTTCATTATTTTAAAGTTATATTTTGAAAAGGAGAATTATTACGAACTTATATATACTTATATATTATAGTAAAATTCAATAACATTAATTATTAATCATCATATAAACAGTTATTAATATTACTAATTAACTATTTGTTGTTAGAGCCTCTTATCAAAATGACTGAACCATCAAATAGTGATAATAATCAAAGTTGTTGCCTCATTTGCGACAAAGTCGGATCTAGTTCTCAATTTAGCTCCAAACTAGGAGAAATTGTTAAGGTAACTAGAGGAACTTTCATCCCCTATTTTATCCCTTTGGGGGTAGAATTTATCCAAATCCTTTCATAGCGGATGCCTACGTCATAACATCTACCTGCATGCCAAATTTCAGCCCGATCCGTCCAGTGGTTTGGGCTGTGCGTTGATAGATCACTATGTATTGATTAGGTACTGATAGGTTCAAACTAATACATCCTCCATCATCCCTTATTTTATCCCCATGGGGGTTGAATTTATCAAAATCCTATTTGTCTTCATCATAGTAGCTTCAATCTTTAATTTCAGATCAATCAGTCGAAAATCTAAGAAGATTTATACAAACTTTCATCCCCTATTTTATGCCCTTGGGGGCAGAATTTATCAAAATCCTTTTTTAGTGTGCACTTACGTCACTTGAAGAACCTTCCTGCCAAATTTCATGTTTCTATGTGCAGCGGTTGAGGCTGTGCGTTGATTATATCAGTCAGTCAGTCAGTCAAGATCGGGTTTTTTTTAAAACATTTTTATTTGAGCGTTTAACAATGCAATCGAACAGTTTTTATGAAGATTCATTGACTGGCCCTGGATTCCGAGGTTTTACAATTTTTATGCGTTACGGCACTCCACTATATGTCTATAGCTAACCTAGTATAAATAGGGATAAGAACGAATATTTTTTAATAGAATACAACACATCGAAGTAGTATATTTTCGTATACTCTCTTAATTAAGCTTATGTTTTTTAAAGGTTTTGAAATTCTCAGTTCACCTTAACCTTACTGGTATCGCTAAATGAGATTTAGACAAAAGGGCATAAACATGTTTTAGTGTTTTTTTTACATGGACTGAAAATTAAGAGTACCTACCTAGTACTCGATGAATAATGTGTTTTTTTGTGTGTATCGTCAGACGCGTCGTCGTCGAACGAGGCGGTGCACCTGCAGCGGCGGCTGCTGAGCCTGAGCTCGGAGCTGGTGACGCTCCGCAACCACCTGCACGTGGGCGGCGCGCAGCCCGCCGTGCCGCCGCGCGCGCCGCCCGGCCCGCCCGCCGCCGCGCCGCGCGCGCCGCCCCCGCGCGCGCCCGACTGGCCGCCCGCGCCCGACTCGCGCTGGCGCCCGCCCGCGCCGCCCGCGCCCGCCCACGCCGCCGCGCCCGCCCCCGCGCCCGACGTCGACGACCTCATCCACCTGCGCGGCCCGCTCACCGAGGATGCCATCGTGCGCGCTCTGCAGGCGCGCTTCTACCAAAATAAGTTCTATGTGAGTACTACCTTGAATTGCCCTTCTTCACCTTCCTGCATTACGACTAAATCGTTGAGCATATTGTATGTCCCCCCATTTTTGATCCGAACTGTTATTTCAAATGATGTGTGAATTGACTGTCTCTTCCGTTGTCCGTAGACTATGATAGGACCGATCGTGGTGGCGGTGAACGCGTACACAGACACGAGCAATGCTCTGACGCTGCGGGCAGCGCGCGCGCAGCGGGCGGAGCTGGCGCGGCTGGTGCACGACGCGGTGCGGCACCAGGCCGACACTGGGTACCCGCAGGCCATCATCCTGTCGGGCGTGTCGGGCTCCGGCAAGACGTACGCGTCCATGGTGCTGCTGCGGCGGCTGTTCGACGTGGCGGGCGGCGGGTCGGAGACGGACGCGTTCAAGCACCTGGCGGCCGCGTTTACGGTGCTGCGCGCGCTCGGCACCGCCGCCACGCCCGCCAACTCGCACTCCTCGCGCATCGGACACTTCATCGAGGTGCAGGTGACGGACGGTGCGCTGTACCGCACCAAGATCCACTGCTACTTCCTGGACCAGACGCGCGTCGTTCGCCCGCCGCCCTCCGAGCGCAACTACCACATCTTCTACCAGATGCTGGCGGGGCTGACGGGCGAGGAACGAGCGCAGCTGCACCTGGAGGGCTACTCACCGCAGGACCTGCGCTACCTGGCGGCGCCGCAGCCGCGCCGGCCCGAGCCCGACGATGCGCCGCGCTTCCACGCGTGGAAGACGTGCCTCGTCACGCTCGGCATCCCCTTCCTGGACGTGGTGCGCGTGCTGGCGGCCGTGCTGCTGCTGGGCAACGTGCAGTGGGCCGAGGGGGCCGAGGGCGGCGCCGAGCCGGCGGGCGAGGCGGAGCTGGCCGCCGCCGCCGCGCTGCTGGGCGTGCCGGCGCCGGCGCTGCTGCGCGCGCTGGCGGGCCGCTCGCGCCGCGGCTGCCGCGCGCCCGCCGCGCCGCCCGCCGCCGCGCACGCGCGAGACGCGCTCGCCAAGGCGCTCTACTGCCGCACCGTCGCCACCATCGTGCGGCGCGCTAACTCGCTCAAGCGGCTCGGCTCGACGCTGGGCACGCTCTCCTCGGACTCGAACGAGTCGGTGCACAACCAGGACGCGGCGTCCTCGCGACGCGCATCGGCGGCCGAGGGCGGCGGCCGCGGGCGCGCCGGCGCGCGCTCCATGGCCGCGCTCAACGACGCCGTGCGCCACGCCACCGACGGCTTCGTGGGCATCCTGGACATGTTCGGCTTCGAGGATGCGGCGCCCTCGCGGCTTGAGCAGCTGTGCGCCAACCTGTGTGCCGAGACGATGCAGCACTTCTACAACACGCACGTATTCAAGTCGTCGGCGGAGTCGTGCCGCGAGGAGGGCGTGCGCGGCGGCGCCGAGATCGAGTACGTGGACAACGTGCCGTGCATCGACCTGGTGTCGTCGCTGCGCGGCGGCCTGCTGGCGGCGCTGGACGCCGAGTGCGCGGCGCGCGGCTCGGCGGACGGCTACGTGGCGCGCGTGCGGGCGGCGCACCGCGCGCACCCGCGCCTGCAGGACGCGCGGCCGCCGCACCCGCGCCGCTTCCTCGTGCGCCACTACGCCGCCGACGTCGTGTACGACGCCGCCGACTTCCTGGAAGCCAACCGCGACGCCGTGCCCGAGGAGCTGCTCGCCGCCTTCGAGTCGCGCACCTGCGAGTTTGGTTTCGCCACGCACCTGTTCGGCGCGGAGCTCAAGGCGCGCGCGGCGGCGGGCGGCGCGCCCGCGCCCGACGCCACCGGCTGGTTCCGCGCCTCGCCCACCGCCGCGCCCGACTCCACCTTCACGCAGGACTTCCACACGCGCCTCGACAACCTGCTGCGCACGCTCGTGCACGCGCGCCCACATTTCGTGCGTTGCCTGCGCGCCAACGCTACCGAGACGCCCATGCTGTTCGAGAGGACCACCGTCGCCAAACAGGTACCATCACCTTCGACGTACCTTCAACTGATGACTTCCTACTGTAGTACTTACGCACGAGTAATAGTAGTCTATGCAACTGTCATATAATGAAGGGTATTAAAACACGAGTGTGAGTTTATGAAACGAGCGCAGCGAGTTTCATAATAGTAACGAGTGTTTTAATACCCGTGTTATATGCAGTTGCATACACTACTTTATCTTCACTAATACAATTAATCAAACAACAAGAGTAAAAGCTGAAAATAGTTTATTTATTTTCGTTTTTGTTTTCGAAACTTTCACCATGATTGTACTGTCGTCTACGTTAGAGACTTCATCGAACTGGATGTTGTATAGCTCTTGCCTTCGGCATGCCCCCATTATGCCGAAGATTAGTGCAACCTGTAACAATAAACGATATAATAAGCTTGATGTACATAGCCAAGGCAAAAACTATGATTTATGAAGTAGTAAAGTGTAGGTACCTACTACCAAATTTATACACAAAGCGCTTAAACGGAGTGTCTAGATAACTTGCATGTGTAGTACGTAAGTACTAGGTAGATTAAATAACAGAACTAAAATACACTTACCTTTTCAAAAAGATACAAAATATCTGGTGAATCTTCCAGGAACATCTTTATTTGACCTGTTGTAAACGTCAAGGACTTTTTTTCCTTGTGTCCTTCTGAACTGCGTTTCAGGAACGCTATGACTTTTGAGTACTTCGTGATACCTATCAATATTGTTGTAGATACTCAGTGTGGACTTGAGCATAGAATATTTAGCCCACATAGAAGATGGCTTGAATTTGTCGGAGAGGTCTTTGAGATACGCAAGAATGACATTTTCAGAAAATGATGTAGTTTTCTTTTCGATCTTCCATGCCAAAAAGTTATTATATTCTTTTTCATATAATTTTCTAGATTTTTCTGGCAAAAGATTGTGAGTTACTTTTGTTGCCAATTCTAGAATATCCGGAGGCGTACAAATATCATCGTCGCTATCCATTTTTAACTTTTAATTTGTATTTTAAAAACAAAACAAATTGCGAAACATTAAATTCACGCGTAGGTACGTGTATTGTCACAGTGAACTTGCCGCCATTAAAATCTAACCAATGAGAGCGCAGCTGCGCGTAGGGCCAATCAGGAGCGAGCGAGATCTTACCAAAGAGTTTTGTGTATGTAGTTTTGTAAGGAGGGGATTTTAGGAGAGAACTTAAACAACTGAATGCTGGTATAAGACTCCTCTATTGTAAGGAATACACTGGGTTTTATAGATGTAACATGATAAAGGTGTACTACACTACATCTCCTTCCCAAAAAACAAAAAAAAAAAAAATTGAATTTTTTTTTTTATACTGTAAACAAATAAATCAAATATGGTTATTATAAAACAATTACAATATATGAAAATTAAAATTTTGAAAATATTTAAAAAATATACCTTAGATTTAAACAAAAGAATACACAATTAAATTTTTAGAAAAAAATAATTAGTAATACATAGGTACTAATAATGTAAAAAGTTAAAAAAATAAAATCAATGGAATAATATAAAAATATTTCTAAAATCATAAAATCATCACTTAGTTAAAACAGTAAACACAATAATAATAATATTGAAAATTAAGGTTATAAAATCTTATTCTAGGGAATACAAAATACTAGTGTAGGGAAAGCACTCACAGATTCTTTTTTTTTATGTATTTTTTTTTATTTGGTATACTCGTACTTATAATATTTGAAATTTAATAGTACTATAATTTCCATTTATACGTACCTCTATGTCATTGCCAAGGTGAAATCTGTACACATGCATACATTGTAATACAAAAATTCAAAAGAAATCTTACCTGTTTTATACTGCATACATTTCATAGTTTTCTGAAACTAAATACCTACTTTTGTATCTTTAACTTTGATTTCTTTTCATTACCATTCTTTGTCAATGTATTTTTCAATACTTTACATTTTTTTTTTGTACTTTTAGTCATCGTCATTATTTTTTAAATCATCTCCTACACTCACTTGTCACGTTATATTTAAAAAAAAATCATGTCCTATACTCTCTTGTCACATTTTATTCACTTCATTATATCATTTTATTTACCTCATTATATCATTATAATTACCTCATTATATCATTTTATTTACCTCATTATTATTATAACTTCATCATAATATATCTTCATTATCACTTCATAATTTCATATCTCTTACGAAAACGGCTCGCGTGAATCATAATCAAGAATACGAATAACTCTTTTTCCTTTATTTCATATTATACTCATCATTATCATTAATACTCTCTTTTTTTAAATATCATTATTTGTAACTTCATCATATATTTTCACTTCATAATTTCATATCTCTTACGAAAACGTCTCGCGTTAATCATAATCGAGAATACGAATAATTTTATCTTTATCCTTTAATAGTCATCATTAATACTTTTTTTTATTCATATTATTATCCCCTTCCGTTATTCATTCAATAAAATCGAAATCCCTCACGACTACGTCTCGCATGGATCATGATCGAGAAACGTATCAATATTATCCAACAACTTCATAGCACTTCGTGTCCAAATATTTCAACTATCTCTGGGTGATCAAACCATTGATTTATCGAAACATTGTAAACCAAACAAGTAACAAATCCTAATCCAAATCTTTCTTCTATCCTATCGTTAATTCCTAACATCAACTTTATTTTTACTTATATTTCAAATCATCTTATTTTCTCCTATTATCATACATAAGCCTTTATAAATCATTCGAAGTATTATTAATTTGAATTAAAAACTTTCAAACATTCCAAACAAACAACAATATCATACCATAATTAGCACACTATCATCTTACTCCTATCCAAACTCTCCCTATATGGTATGGAATGCAGTGCTTAACCATATGTTGCATTAGCAACAATTATGTCGCATCATCGGTAGCATTAACCAATTACTTATTAGGAAACTGATGAAATAATATATCTCGCAATATAATTAAACATAGATACCATATCAAATTAATTATAGAAATGATTCCAAATAAAAATTAATGATTTTGATTTAATAAATGAAACATATAAATATACTATTTATCCGCTCTGTCTAACATTGTCATAAAATAAATAATAAATTATGTACGTACCATTTTATTTCTGCTGACATCTACCGAATTCCTTGTTTAAAAAAATTAAAACAACTTACCTCCTTCTCAGTGTGTACATCGTGTACCAAATCTCTAAAAAATACAAAAAAGTTTCTTATATGTTTGATTCTACCTATTCAATATTTAAAATGTTTTCTAAGAATGCTTTCCGTACGTAACATTACATAAAATATATTCATACTAACATTTGATTTGATTACATATTATTTTATTTTTTTTCTAACATTTTACCAACTTTATATATTTTGGCTAAGCAAAGATTATATTTTGAAATTAACATTAAGATTACATAGTATTTTTTTTAATATTTTTTTTTTTTTGTTAATTAACTGATTAAGATAATTTTTTGGATTACATATTAACTTTTATTTTTGTCTTACTAACCCTTTATAATGTCTTTAAATAGTCTTTACTTATCTTTCCGCACTTTGTTTTTTCACTTCACAACACTTATTATAACACATCGTTTCCGCACTACATAACTTTCTATCTTCTTCTTTTTTTTCTACGACGTGCTGTACTCGGTCGCAGCTCGTGGCTCGTTGATGTAGTATGGTGGCCACATCCTCTCCAAGTCTAGCTGGTTGGCTGGTCCCTCTCTCCTGTCCTATATTTTATTCATTTCCTTTTCCTACTACTCAAACACGCGGTGAAGTAGAAGTTGTATAGATTTGGTTTGCTTTATTCTTCATTTTGAACTTCACTAATGGGTCCATTTTCTATTTCCTTTCTCTTCTCCCTCAGCTAAATGTGGTTCTTATTTGCAAAATCTTCTATTGCATATTTATTCATTGAATTTATTTTATTAATAAAAGTCTGTTTTCTATCAAAGTATAATAACTATTCCATATTTGAGCAATGGAATGCTATATCTCAAATAACGCGCTCGGTACGCGCTGGCAGGGTCGCCATGTAAGGAGGGGATTTTAGGAGAGAACTTAAACAACTGAATCTATACTAATATTATAAAGCTGAAGAGTTTGTTTTGTTTGTTTGTTTGTTTGTTTGTTTGTTTGTTTGTTTGTTTAAACGCGCTAATCTCAGAAACTACTGAACCGATTTGAATAATTCTTTCACTGTTAGATAGTCTATTTATCGAGGAAGGCTATAGGCTACATTTTATCCCGAAATTCCCACGGGAACGGGCACAACGCGGGTAAAACCGCGGGGCGCTGCTAGTGCTGGTATAAGACTCCTCTATTGTAAGGAATACACTGGGTTTTATAGATGTAACATGATAAAGGTGTACTACACTACAGTTTCGACGAAGTTTTCACGTATAACCCAACTGTTTTCAAAAGCCAGCCTAATATTAAAATTTTATACAACTTGTATGAGGATTTTGACATAAGGCTCGCCAGGTTAATTGGTCGCGTTATAATGATGTTATATTAAGATTTTACGATATCGATGTGGATATTATAACATCATGTACAATTGCTTAAATTGAGTGTTTTATTTGTCTGCGCTATAACAGTAGTAATTATAAGTCAAGTATTGGAATCATAAGTAGAATGTTACAACATTAGTGTAGATAAAATATTTTTTTTCACCTTTGGCCCAAAATAAATCTCATCTACGTCATTATGCCATATGCATCCACATTTGGGACCTTAAACTAATTCTAACAATGCATATGTGTAAATTACAGGTGAGGGCGCTACAGATACTAGAAACGACACAGTTGATGGCGAGCGGCTACCCGCACCGCATGCGATTCCGTGCATTCAGCACTCGGTACAACGCGCTGTGGCCGCGGTCGGGGCGCGCGCGGCGCGGCGCCGGCGCCGAGGACGGCGGCGCGTGCGCCGGAGTGCTGCGCGCGGCGGCGGCGGCGGCGGCGCCCGCGCCCGCCTCGCCCGCCGCCGTGTGCTGGGCGCTCGGCAAGCGGCACGTGTTCCTCAGCGAGGGCATGCGGCAGGCGCTGGAGCGCATGCGGCGCGCGCGGCGTGCGGCCGCGGCCGGCGTCATCCAGGCGGCGTGGCGCGCGACGCGCGGGCGGCGGCGCGGCGGCGCGCGGCCTCGGCCCGCGCCCATCGCCGGCACGCCGCCGCCCGAGGACAAGTGCGACCCGGCGCTGGTGAAGCGCACGTGCTCGCTGTTCGGGCTGGACCTGGAGCGGCCGCCGCCGCTGCCGCCGTCGCGCGCGTACACCGTGGCGGGCGGCGTGAAGCTGGGCTACCCGCAGCAGCGCGCCGTGGCGGCGGGCTGGGCGGAGGACGGCGCGCGCCTGCGCCCCGGCGACACCGTCACCGTGCTGGGCGCCGCGCGCCGCGGACACCTCGCCGTGCAGGTGGGTACTCACGCACTCATCTACTTGCACCCCTCACTTTGGTCATCTGTCGTTCTTATTGACGTGTTGAATTTGTCTTGATAAAATTGCACCTATACATTGGACTCTCGTGTTGATGAATACGTGTGAGGTCACATTCGTACAATTTCCACATTCGTACAATTCCACATTCGTACAATTCTACATTCGTTCAATTTTTCCTAAATTGTTTTCCAAATTCGTACAAATTCGTACAAATTGTTTTCCAAATTCGTAAAAATTGTTCGGTAGGTTAGGGTTATTTTTTTTTTACTAGTTCCATAGTTATCGGTTTTATAGCACCTACTAGCAGCGCCCCGCGGTTTTACCCGCGTTGTGCCCCACGATTTCGGGAATTTTTTTACATAAAAACCTTCCTCTTGAATCACTCTACCTATTACAAAAAACCGCATCAGAATCCGTTGCGTAATTTTAAAGATTTAAGCATACAGACAGACAAACAGTGTGACAGACACGAAAAAGAGACGACTTTATTTTATACTATGTAGTGATTTGTACGAATGTGGAATTGTACGAATGTGGAATTGTACGAATGTGGAAATTGTACGAATGTGTCCAGAGCCATGAATACATTGCACCTATACATTCGGCTCTCATGCTCAATTAGCGCTTTTCTCAGAAGCGGAGCACTCAACAGAGAATATATATTACAGATGCCCAGTTGCGTTAATTATTTTAGTACTATTTAATTTATACGCGACCACCTCTAATTAACCAATAGTCTCCGAAGGTTGCACATCTAATACTTCTTCTGTGTTGTTTGTTATGCGACAAATGATAATCCGAGTCTAAATCAGTTTTGTCATGAGTTTTTATGAAATAAAATTATTTACTCATAGATGCTTTATGTGCTAATAGTAACTCACAGCTGGGCCCCATTGGAATGTGAAAATTACATTCAAATAAGTAAAATGTTAGGGGAGTTCACAATTTCAGCGGCGGGTTCAATGGCAACAGCCTTTTCGAATTCTTGTACAAAGGGTGCAGCTTGATGACCTAGATGCGCAACCTCGGGGGTATCTCATATACGGATCGTTTTCAAGTGGGGTGGGTGATAATTATATCATCGAAGTAAAAAGTTTGGAACGGTCAATATGTTTCTTACAATTGTGACGGGCTGCCCCAGGCGTGTGTGTAGTGCGTAGGAAAATGAAGCTGATATTCAATAAGATCCACTCAAGTAGCTACACCAAAGGACGCGCCCCTCCCCCGCTATCATTTGTACAATATTATAAAATGAATGCATTGTGTTGCCTGCAGGTGGGCGGGCGCACGCTGGCGGTGCCGCACGGCGTGCTGGCGGCGCCGCGCGCGCCCGCCTCCCGCGCGCAGCCGCCGCCGCCCGCGCCGCCGCAACCCGCCTGACACCACTACAATTGTACATACTGCACTGCCATTCCTCCCCAACATATCTTATTTAAAACAATGCTGAATGCGTAGGGCCGTCCTTAGTATATAATTACTTACGTATTTAATATATTTCTTAACGTGTAAATATCGATATTATAAACATGCAATGTATTGAATAAGACTCGACGCCATAGTGACGGTGGCTTGTTGCCACTACATATTGAACTGAATCTAAATAATACTAGCAGCGCTCCTTCGTTTAAAAGATGGAAATACCTAAAACCACGGTAATGTAATCTAAAACCATACTCGAGGATATGGATATCCATATATTTTTTTAAATCTGTGTAAGAGACTAACGGGGTGAAACACTTCCTTTGTAGTGTATTAGTATTGATGAGCCTCTACCGGCGCCGCGCCTGCCGCCTCCGGCGAGTCGCCCGGTCGCCCGGTCGGGTGCCGGTCGGTGCCTCAGGCGGTCGCGTGCACTAGTGAGTGTCGACCACACGGCGGCGCGCGCGCACGCTTGCCAACATGAGTCTGACTATCGTATTAGGTTAAATAAAACGAACACAGATTGTGTACATTAAGATAAGGTTCATAGTTAATAAAACTTGTGTATAAAATATTAACGTTTTTATTTACCCAAATGTTAATCATTAGTTTTGTACACAATCGCCACGTGGCCTCTGGGATGTGGTGCGAGCCGTCTACTTGTTCAAAGATTGCCTCGCACTTCTGACCGAGAGCCTACATAGTACAATTTTAACACTATTCCGATTATTACACTAAAATTCCAACACACCAATTGTCACAGATTTATTTTGAAAGTTGGAATTGGAATTTAATTCGAACTTAATAATCCAAGATTTAAAAAATATACACAATCAAGTCTGGGTTCGAAGATTACTGGATGCTAAAGGCTTTATATGCTGCACAATGTATCATGTTCTCGAACCTTAGCCAAAATAATTTTGTTGTTATCGACAAGTTTTAGAAAAATCGGAATAGGTGCAATATTAACTGGTACAGCATGTTGTTGCTCTATTTGCATACTTCAAGAATTGTCTTGTGCTCCCGTTACGTATGTCTTGATATATTTTACATAGCGAACAATTCTATGAATCATGGCCCCTTCGTCAGGAGCACATAATAATGACATAACAATGAAAAATGAATATTAATTGACCAAGACTCCTCGGAGTGTTATAGTGCAGTGGTGTCGTGTCGCTTCCAAGACTCGTGACTTACGTTTATGAATATTGGCAGTTTAGTGAGAACGCCGCCCGAAAGACAGCGCACATTATATATACATATCTCAAATGTTTAACATTCAATTAGTCTCTCGACAATAATACTATTCCATTACAAACACTCCGGCGCCGCTCAGCGCTACGTTATAAACTATCATTTATATTATAATAATAATATCAAACAAGCGAAACAGTAATGAACAACTCTAGTGAAGCCTCCATTGTTTACAGGGATACAGGGTATTGTCAAAACCGATCGATAGTCGGTCACATCCACCGATGGTAAGTCGACGTCGAGCAATACAATACGACTAATCTATTCTGCCAGTCGATGATCGATCGTTTGGTGCAGTAAGACCCCAAATAAGATATCGCTTCAAAGCCAGCGCCGCGCGTGCGGAGGCTTCTCCCCTAGTGCCTACAGCGAGCCGCGCCTGCTCCCGCGGCGATGAACACGACGACGCTTGAGCAAACTTCACTTTTCGTCTATCTTCCTTGGAAATGTTCTGATAAATGGGAAATTAGAGCAGAGTCTGACCAGAGTTACATCTGATTGTGCGCAGTTCAAAATTCCGTTCATATCATCATTTTATACACTTTAAATGGATGTGTAGATGATATTTTTTGATGTGTAGAGTTGACAGTTCCAGACTCATCAAACAAGCGGTCCCACTGACCTCTACTGATTGGGTCCCATCGGTTACAGCACAACAATAATATAATTACTTATGATTCGTTGGTATATCACATTGCCCCAACACGCCGTCCCGGGCGCTTCGCTCACTCAATATACTTTAAGGCAAAATACTTTATATTATTGGATATCATTTTATCGTATGTGTGATAATAATATATCTATGAATCATATAACATGTGCACGTGTCACCACCAGGGACAAATGCGAGTATAATTAAAAATGCAAAACATTATCCTCGTACACAAATATTAACACTCGGTTGAAATATTATTATAAACATTATATTATTATTAATTTAGCTGAAAAAGCTTCTACAACAAATTACCATAATAATTAATTATATAGTACATAACATTAGAATAGAATGTGTACAGGTAGAAGAGGTAGATACACGACAACTAGCGATTCGAGCTAATATAAATTTGGCAACTCTCGTGTGGGAATACTGCACACGACGAGGACACAAACTACGATATAAATGCACCGAGCGTCGAGCGTGACCGGCTCGCACAGACGAGCGGCCGCCGACCGCGGACACTATCATAACAATATAACACGAATACTTCTGTTACACTTTACTCTATCAACAATATATTTTATTAAAGCTCCAAATGTTTGATAGAAAAATACTCAAATTTAGAATTATTATGAAAGACAGTACCAATCGACCGACTGTGAGAAACTTAAATAATTATTAAAATATATCTATGATTCCCGGAGGCTAATAATAAAGGCAATACAACGCTAAGCGTGTGTGTGTGCGGTCGCACGCACACCATAAACTATCTACTCTAAACATTTTATGTAAAAAGATCAAAAACCTACCTAAGTTGTATAACGTTACAGAGCTGGCACACGACGCGCTCCGCGTGTAGTAATGAGTTACATTACGTTATACACAGATATTGAACAATTGCTTCAACGGCACACGTCCCATAAGTAAACTAAGCGTCTTTGAATGTATCTTTTAATGACATTGAACGTGTTTCATAATTATACTTTGATTTATATTTCGGACTACAACTGACCCAATTAATTTACCCTCTGCTAAAAAAAGTTCACGATGTTGTAGTCGAAGTGTATAATGAATCCTTCAAATTGAGTTACAAATAACGTTGAACGTCCATCATGTAAACGGGTACAGAAGACTCCGCTCCGATACACGAGTCTGTTGTGAACACGCTCCTCATACTCACAAACTATATAGATTGAGATTCTTGTTTTTCAGTACATATCATATTAATCGATCGAACTTTACAATCTGATCGGGACTGGATCTCGTCGCAGGGAATCGAAGAGTTCAACTTACAGCGCGAGATCGTCGTCTGTACGAGTCCTCGTCCACACTGATCGATTGATCTACATCAGTGGCGTCGATGGTGAAATGGATATGCTTTTCAATCGATTTACATATAATTTGATTATTCTAACTCGTCGATTTCGTTCGATCGATTGGCGTGTTGTTACAGTTACTCTTTATTATCACTAGTTAAAACTAGTGAAGTTCTTATTCAGAAAAACTGGTTTACCACAAATGTGACGCCTTTTACCAAAATTACTATATCATCACGGAGATATTTATAAACAAAAAACGTAAAAATAAAAATAAAAATATGAGCTTCCAATTCAATTCAAATACAAATATATAAAAGCTTTCAATGGGACTGCTTGATCGACTTGAATTTGATGTATCCGTGACGGCATAGTGATATTGGTAGGTCGCACGCCGCCAGGAGCCGCGGAGATCGCGTCGCGGGCGAGCGCGCCGCGGAGCCGGCACTGGCATCTCCCACACAACGCCGTGTCGTTGAGAACACATGCAGGGCGTGCGGCGCGCGGCCCGCTACGCGCGGCCCGCTACGCGCAGCCCGCTACGCGCGGCGCGCCAGCGGCGTGCTGCACGCGGGCTCGGGCGCCGCCTCGCACAGCGACGCCAACACCGACGACGACGACACCTCGCGCACGCAGCGCCGCTGCTCCGCTGCGACACGCCCTCATTCATAAACAATAGCGCCACACTAGCATCCTTTATAGCTAAAATTTAACCGGTGTGCTTAAATTTAGACAAGGATCCGCAGGTGCAAGGCAAGACGCACTGGCAGTTTTCTAAATTACTTTCTCGGTTAAGTATACTTAAATATCGCATTGATCTGAGATTCATTATCGTTTTTCTATAAACTTTCATACAAGCGCTAGTCCTTTCTTCAGCTGGAGCAGAATTCATCAGGCCTTTAAAGAGAATTGCTCTTAATGATGTTGCGGCGTCGACGCACGCATTGCGGAAAAGATTCCATCAGGCACTAGGTTTTTTTTAGACAAATGAGAGCGGCACATTGTGTGAATTAACTTTTGACAAAAAACATTATACACAACAATTTCATCCTTATCTCCGTATGATGATGATCTCAAACAATTCGTGATAATAATTTTACGTTCTGGAGATAAGGGTGAATTTGCTTTGTTCTGACTTTTTAACTCTTCGCTAGTACGGATTGCCCTTTGGAGATGGCATAGCGGTGTATGAGTGTAGAGTAATGTGTCTCACCGATCATGTTGTGCAGGTTCTCGACGACCACCTCCGTGTTGTAGGCGGCGTCCACGGCGCGCTGCAGGAACGCCGTCCACGTGCTCAGCTCCGCCTCCTGCAACGAGACACCGCACCATCAACACACGGAACGGTGGCACTCGTTACCGTGGATCATAACAACCCGTGACATAACGCAACCCATCGGAACGTATGCGATATCGGTTGCCACATGTACGGCATCGTTTTCAATCGATAAAGTTGTATATTTTTATTCGTAGTCACGCAACAATCAGCCCGCCCGTTACAGCTGTCGATAGAGACGTGAGTGGTGACCGCCGCTTCTTCCAAAGGACACGGGAATGGGTTATTTTAGGAGCGATCGAATTAGTTGTGGTATTTAATACCTTTTAGTGGGATCTGTGATAGGGAAGTGGACAGCAGGGTATATGTGCGTGTGCGCGTGTTATGTGTGGCGTGCGGTGCGTGTAGTAACGGCTCGTATAAATAGAGATGATGTTTGGCGGTCAGGGCCGCGCGGTCGCTGCACTATTTTAGCGCGCGCCCACGCGGCCGCGACCACAACACCTCGCATTGTGTTGCTGCGCTCACTACAGACTCACACACACACCATTCCGCCTCGCTCCTAGCACCACGGCTCGGGGTTGCCTTACTCATTCCACTCATTTGATACTTACTCCTACCGCCAATTTAAATGTCACGTCACTCGGGACCGGTGATCGCATCTCATACATACATCACCGCTAAATACTACCACACTTAATCATCCAATTAACGGCAGAAGTATACCTACATCGTAGTTGTGGGCCAATTTATAATTTTATAGTAGTATAATTCACTTCAATTTTCGCATTCTTGAGAATCGTTCAACATTTTTTAACTCGGCGCGCGATACGATAGTTTTTGTGCTGTATTAGGTAAAAGGCGATCTATCGTGTTAAGCCAACATTTCTATTAGTTGTACCGTACTAGAAACCAATATTTGTTGTTCAAGTTGGTACATACAACAAATATTGTTATGTAGCGAGTCGCTTAGAGGACACGCTAACTCATCTATTGTACTGTTAAGTAGAGCAGCAGGGCTGAGGGTAAGAGAAAGGTTTGGTCGTTTTTCTCTTCGTGTCCACTTAGCGCTGGTGTAGGTTAGACCGGGCAACGTACCGTCTCGAGCCCCCTCGTCTGTTCACTCCTCCACATCGACCTTCATTACATACATTCAGCTACCGCGATGATCAACACACCTCACTCTTACATTATTATCAAGTACTATTGTATCAGCATCTGTCCCCATCGTTACAGCGACATAGCAGATCGAATAGCTGTATATTGGACGTGCATTCGAGACAGAGACTAATAACAGTCCACTTTCACTGTTGACAAACAAACATTAATTAAAGCCGTACTCGGCCCGCCCGGTACGCGTGTGTGCGTGCTCGGATGTCAGTGTTCGTCGATCAGCCCGAGCGCGGTGAAGTTACGTGACAACCCCCGGAGACTACTTCCGATAACCACGAGTCTCAGAAGCCTTAGGAAATAAGAAATGGCTTAAGTGCAGTTCGTTAGCCCTTCTAAAACTTTCGCACAGCCACCATCAGTCTTCGCTTTACATTGTAGCTAAAGAATAGACGAACATATTTTTAACAAAATATTGGTACACCAAAAGTATACATGTCGCCATGGGACTGCTCTACAAACGTGTAGGCTGACCTTTATATTAACATTTATAAATACTAAGCGACCTGACTAGACAATCCTTCAACGAGAAACTTGACATTATTAAAATGGGTTGAACAAGATACAAATATTATATTCTTTATACTTTGTACAAGTACCAATACATTGTATAAAAGCGTATCTGGCACACCATTCTAAGACCTCTGTATTCTAAGACTCCCTCCTAAGACCTCTGGGAGTCAGGAAGGGCTGAAAAACAGCGTTGTGTAGACTGTCCGCACAACGCACAGCTAAGCCCCTTACCTTTTGCCCATTTTCTTCAAATGTTATTAATTTTAAGTTTAAATTTTTTGTGTATTGTACTTTCTTTATGCGGCAATTGAATTTTTTTAAATTTATTTATTTAAAAGTTTGTGTGTTAACATCGCTTGGTTTTATTTCGTGGGAGGTGTATCTGGGCGTGTGCTGTGATGAGTGACCGTTAGTCTGTCTCGGTGACCTGTGGTACCATTGAGCTGTAACAATCTGTGCCTAATCCCGCGGCGGGCGGGTCGCTGGCCCGCGCGCGTAATTAGCGAGCTGGGGAGGATTTAATTGATTTCCGCGAAGCGTCGCCGCGAAGAGCGCGCGGAGACAGTTAACGAGCGTTTTGCTCTGTTTGTTGCGGCGGGCAGGACGCACGCGGGTTTGTTCTTGTTTTACTATAAATCGCCGGTTTACGAGACACGTGACCGAGCGAGGCAAGCGTCCAGCGTTGCGGTCATCTCGCATCGATACAGACACGCACATAACTTAACTATTCTATGTTTATGATATGAGTAATCTATGAATTATGTCCACGAGAATGTTACTAGCGCATGGGTTCGTAGCCCATGGTGTCGCTTCTCCGCAGGCACCTCTACAGAGTTATTGAATGCTCTCAACTAGGTGCCTATATAATTATAAATAACGGCCAAAATCACCAGGCCTCTCAGGATTCTCTATCAATTGAAGGTTAACTCGGGCTCCGTATTGCGTCAATATTCCTATAAGAAGTGAAGTGCATTAGACGTAATGTTTCAATACATTATTGAGAGTTCGTCTGAACTAGCCTTGTGGTATAATCGAACCGAAAGCAATTTGATTTATCTTTACCAGCGGATTTCGGGTGCTCGAGAATCTTGAGATGAGATATAAAATATTAGGTACATGTGTAATGCGAGGTGTGCCGTGCGTAGGGCTGCCGCTCGAGTATGAATAATGCAGAGCACCGCGGAGGGACACCGGTCCGTGCCAGCCCGCCGCCTCCGCCCGTAAACATCCATTTCTAGCGGTTCCAATCTCAACCTTTCAATGTACGAGCCACTAGTTTCTCTCAAAACGGGCGAAACTTTCTATTCTAGGGCTTTGATAATTTGTAAGACTAACACACGTGTATGTTCTTTTATTTGTAACTATATAGCAGCGCCCCGCGGATTTACCCGCGTTGTGCCCTTTACCATGGGAATTTCGGGATGAAAAAAGGCCGTTGGATGTGGCTATCTATTACAAAAAGAATTATTCAAATCGGACTGAGAATTCCAGAGCTTAAAATATGTCGGTCGAACATGCAAACAAAAAAACTGAAAAAAATTACCTGTTTATAATATTAGTAAGTACCTATAGATTTATAATCTCAGATGAAAAAGTATGACATTATTATTATTTTGTTATTGAGTTCGTGGTCTGGGCTGTTAATGGATGCCCTCTAATTGATCACTCAGTCTGGGTCGGAGAAGGTTCAATTGATTGATGACCAAATCAAAGTGACTCCATGACCGACCTCCATGTTGTACCACGGCGCTGCAATCTCGTATCTTCTAAACCGTAATAGAATCTTGACGTTTTCTTTTAATTTAATACGATCACATAGTTCATACAGTCGTCCACTCCACATAGTCGTCCACATACCGCAACCTGTATCAGTGTTCTGTACGTGTATGTGGGTACGTGGAATATTTGTGCAGCTGCTGTAATTAAAATTGTATTTTATCCCAAAGTTACGTCAGTTTTATTGATATACTATTAATCTAAATTAGTAGCAAGGTTTATGTTATAAATAAGTAAATAAAAATTGTTTAAAATTCACCGTGAAATGTGCGAGTGTCCTTGAATCGGTAAATTATAAAATAAAGAGTAAATAAATAAAAATAAAGAGTAGAGCCGATGTGTGTTGTAGTGTCACCCCACCACTAGCGAGCGAGGTGGTCGCGCCGCCAGGGAGGAGCCCGCGCGGGAGCGGACCGGCCGGTGGGCGTCCTGCGCTTTCACTCTCATACAGCCTGCGCCGGAAGAGGCGGCTCTCATTAGAAAGCGAATTTCCATTAACATGCTAATCCCGCCGTCACCGCCACCCATCACTATTGTCTCTTGACGTTTGTATTGTTATATTTTTTCATGCTTGAGAGCAATCGTTATCAATATATATACTGTGTGTATTACATGTATAATACACAAGTCCCATAAAAGTAACAAAGCGGTGAAAGTTATAACAACAGAGGATCTCGTCCGGTGCCTCATGTGTACGGATCGTCAATAACATGATTCGGTAGGTGATGGGTTTCATCATGGAGGTGGCATTATCGTCGAGTTGTTGTTTGCTTCGTCTCAAGCAAAGCCGCCACGACACCGACAAGTAAGGAGGCCAACAAACCGCACTGATAACCCAATTCTTTGTTATCATTCGCACACTTACTCGATATCATGTTTTTCTTCAGTAGTCAGTGGTAATAGGTATAAAGAATACTTCGGTCGCACCGCCTCCCGTGCAGTCGGCTCGCCTGTTGCTCCGCGAGTGTTGACCTCACACTGGGTCACCACACTCACGACCATTTACTCATCACTATCTCACTTAATCATTGCCTTTTACGAATCTTAAATAAACTCCCACGTATTGTTGCAATTTCTAATTATCATTAATTGATGGTATTTGTTGGGCGAAATGTGCGAGCGAAGGTATGTCAAGTGTGACATATTGATTATGATAAATTCATGCATATTACCTAATATTGTAGTGTGGCCCCGGCAGGTCGTCGACTCGGTCGGCGCCGCGCCAGACATCGACATCGACACATAAACACTATTGGAGCTTTAAAACACGCACTGGGACCCAGACGACACTCATAAAGTATGGACAGTCTTTTTCACTACACAAAGCAATATTAAAGTCATATTTCATTCGACTTGGCTCCCAGCCCGCTTTTACATGAGTTTTATATGAATGCATCCCCCGCTTCAATATTGCCTTTGAATACCAAATGATATTGCGAATCGTACATGCATTACTAAAAGTGTTACTAGTTCTTGTATGATGCTGGTATTGCATGAATAAGATCCGCTCGAGAGCGCTAAATGCGACGGGCGCCAGCTGCAATCATATGCATCATTACCGCGATAACTACACGATCTAATCGCGGTAGATCGCGTGTCGCGGCCACTTGATACTCTAGACTAGGGATATCGTTACGTTCCATTGAAAGAGAACGATGTGCGGACCCAGGGGAGCGACCGCAACGTATGTATAGTAATCACTAATAGGTGTCTAAGTACTCGGAGCGGCGCGGGGTCGCGAAGATCGCAGGACATCACATATCGGACCACTCTAACTAAACGACGATTTTCGCACATTTGACGGAACCGTTTCACGTGAGCTCATAAGCACGCTGGAAGGTGGAGCGCGTCCGGGTGACCGCGTTACCACGCTACGGTGTTAATCATGTAATGCGGCGCATTAACGCATTAGGATCATAATTGGGGTCGCGCGGCATCAAGTGGATAATGTCTCGTAATTGTCTCTCGTGTGATTCGAGGCGGCATCAATCACCCGCCGGTAGAGCCTCCTCTCCTAATTAATGTCAGCGACACCTTGATTGTAATTGCGGAAACATTCCCCCGACAGGACGCCCGACCGGCACATTCACTGCGCGCAGCGGCTGGCGTCATGCGGATTATCATCGCTATTACGAGAATCATAAGTGTTCACTCGCTTTTTTCGGATAAAATGAATGACTTTCACTCAATGATATAAAACCACGATTTATTGAATCACTCTACCATCAAAATGGTGAAATCGCACACTAATGGTGGTGGCGATTTCGAATTGTACTTAGAGTTTAGGGTACAGTACAGTAGCACAGTCATAATTATGTGACTCGGTATGTCGCATGACACGAGTGATGGGACGCGACCCGCGGTCAAGAACACGACGGCGCGGCGCTCGGGTGTGACGCGGATACTGGCGAGCAACGACCCGACTCTACGAGTATGAGCCTATATCTAGATGAAACTTGTAAGGTTTTCTAACGGTGCCGTAAACATTAAGTTCGAACATTGACTTTCCTTAGTTTCCCCGCGTCGGTTAACGCAGCAAGGAGGTCGGTTACATGTTACGCAGATATTTAATAAACTGTGCATGATCAAGGACAAGGAAGCGAGCTTTATGACGCCCTAGGGAGCTTTATGACTCTGAACGAAAATACACGAGTTATACGTTTTATCTGGGCATGGAATATGAATAAATGTTCAAATAATAGCTAACAGCGAGTGCCGGAGCCGGGCGGGTCGACGTTCTCGCCTCATCGCCACTACCCCAACCATTGTTTCCACATCACTCCGCGCGGTACATCCTCGACCAGTTCATTGTTAATTCGTTGGATTCGACATAGCTCGGTCTATTCTACCACAGAATACACTTGTATTGCGTAGTTACCAGTTAACTTTAGGTTTGTGAAGATGAGTAATGAACTCCGTCGTGAACCTTGGAAAAGCAACAACAAACACAATTACCTGTCATTTATTATATTCCGTAAATTAAATGATATTGATTATCAGTTTAAATATTGGCACACGATTCTCGAAAGATCATTTAAATATGCAAATGAAAAAGAGGTGATCGAGACTTACAAACAAGTTCCGTTCGTAAGTCCGTAAGGTAATGTAGGTGAACATTGAATGTGATATTTTAGAGCGAGTGGTCCAAGTTCGGCATTATCCACGAATCCGTACAAATATTGTGGCGGAGGTGTATAGTGTAGTAGAGTGTAGAGTGTCCCGCACCGCGGGCTCTGGTTACAGCGGGAACAACGCGCGCTCTCACTGAGAAACAAGTGCACTGCGAGATATGTAACAACAATGGTAATGGTTGTCTAAAGGTATATATTAAGATTTAATAATTGATTAGCAAAAGAGACGAAAGGGCCTAGCACCCGACATTGAGATTAATAATTAAAGGTGTACACGAGAAGGCGGCTCCAACCAACAAGCGTTGAATCACCGGCCGGCACCACACGGCTACACGCAACACTCACATTTTATTTAATTATTTTATCGTGTTCCTACCACGTACCTACGCTACAATATCGTCTTCATTCCTTCCTTTACTTACATAAACATGCTTGACTTTCCAATATCAGTTTTTAAGCAAGGTCCTGCTATTAGAATTCCAATAAAGCATTCATAATTTTAAACGCAAGGCAATTTTAGCAATATTACAATAGGAAACGATAAAGAGATTGGATACAGATTAAGTGATCACGATCGCAAGCGATAGTTCAAGATCAACAAATAAACCAAAGTGGTGTCCGCGAGCCGCCGGGGCCAGACGGACAAGTGCCGCGCGTGAATGAGGCATGCGGCCCATGCGGGGCGATGTGAGCGAGCGGCGAGCGCGTGTTCAATGACTCTCGACAGAAATGTGGCCGAAATAGTGGCAGGCGACCTTGTCCTGTCGATATGAAAACCACCTCCATTTGCATAGCTCATTAACATATTCGGAGGCGGAATCCAAACATCTCGTTGATTATATAATGCTTTTACTCGAACTCGACGTGTACGTTGTGAGCATTACATTAGACGAGGAGGCGGGGGCGAGCGAGGAGGCGCGAGAGGCATCAAATATTGAGGCGGAGGAGAGTGACCTTCACGAGCGTATCGATCCGCGGGATGCAGGACAACAGGTGGCGCGCAGGGCGGGCGCGCGGTCCGGACCCCGGCCTCGCTACACTTTGATGTCCGCCGGGATGCACCGACACTCGACACGACTCGACGTTTATAACCATAGGAAACTGTTAATAACGAATATTGCTCTATAAAACACGAATATTAAAAATATTACATTTAAAATTAAGATATAACATTTTGCAACATCCTGTTGTGGACGGAAGCGAGAAATGATCAACACATGAAAGTTACATCGCGAATATAATAAATATCTTATTAGCGGTGACGAAATGCGCGTCGTGCGCTCATAGCTCATGCACAAGCAGGAGTTCCGTAACAATATGAGTAAATGACAACACAAAAAAGACAATAATAATGTTGTCGAGCCTATGGCTACTTCTGCCCGGGGATCTCATTTCAGGCCATCATTTTACCCTCCATCAGCGTAACCCCTCGGCCCTTGAGGAACACGGAAGTAATCTTACACAAACACAATCATTCACACAAAATGACAAGGAGAACTTAACGAATTAAACAAAAAACCTAACAGTATAATAATTAGGGCCGATGTTTTCGTGCAAATTACAGATAATGATACAAAAGGATTTTAAAAAAAGGTAGGACGTGAGAACGTAATCAATAATATACGAGTTGATAGGTACGTCGGCACGTATACGGGGCGTATCGGGTTTACATAACAACGATACACAATGCAGACTAGGTCTGTAATGAAACGAGTGTTTTGCAAACAAACGACTCGCAAATAAACAGGGGAGATAATTCGCGTATCTTTTAATCAGTACCATTGTGTATGCTTTTTTGAAGACGGG
Organism: Cyclophora albipunctata; assembly: GCA_963082685.1. NCBI lineage: Eukaryota > Metazoa > Arthropoda > Insecta > Lepidoptera > Geometridae > Cyclophora > Cyclophora albipunctata. The sequence continues at coordinate 161,117 of OY720123.1, forward strand.
CGCGGAGTGTGCGAGGTGCGGGGCCGCGCGGCGCGAGCCAAGGGACGGGGCCAGTGGGCCAAGGACGGGAGGCTGCGACCCGCCGCGCGGAGCCGCGGGGACAACACCCACTACGAGTAATACATTGAGCAAGCTGAGAAATAGTGCTCGCAACTCTTGCAATCTTTAACAGATTGCAACTTGGTGCGTTTTTAGATAGCTATGTTTGTGAAATGCGACGATAATATTTGCAAAGTGCTGTGGCTGTGAACGGACTCGCCCATAGACTTTGATAATCGTTGAGAAACACTTTCGCTGACAATACTAGTACGACCTCTGCGAGTAGGTAAATGCTCGCTTTAGTTCGCAGCAGGTTGTTGGACCCGACTCATTATTAATTATCACGTTAACGAGCGATTGTTTACGATCGATAAGATCGACACACGCCTCATTATGCTACCGAGTGACGCCGAGTGCTGCAACACAAACAAGATGTATCTATCTAGAGTTAAGATTAAGAACGAAGACAGAGGTTTTGTCTTCATGTTTCCCTTCTATTTAGTCATTTCTCTCATTTTCTACAAGACAGCAAATATAAAGAATGAGAGTTTTTGTCTTAGGCGTATCTATTTTGCATCTGAAGGAAGTTGCGTGACTTCTCACTCAATAAAATAAAAATTGTTCCACCAAAATCAATATCTTGACTTGCGTCTCTTCCAATGCAAGGAAACGCAAAGAAACGTTACTAAATATTCCCTGGAATACGATGACCATAATTTTGTTGCCGTTGAAAACATTGATTAAATTGTGAAAAAAGTGTCAAAAATAAGATGTTTCTACATATTGCACTCGAAGATATAAATCAAAGTTGGATTGAAGGTTCCGAATAGAAAAAGTCATGTTAATGAAGGCAATGGTAATCGAATTAATCGATATCATAGATAGTCAGACAGTCAAAACAATATAGATAACAGGAAAAGGTGTCACTAGAGTACCAGTAGAGGGGGGGGGGGGGGGGGCTCGCGTAAACACATGACGACCATATCAATCAATATGTATGACCGTATGATAGCCCGCAACTAGGACGCTCGACTATTGTTCACATTAGAAGGCATGTAATTAATACCGCCTATTCACTTTCACGAACCAACTTTTGTCTAAATATTTTCCGTTCATTACACACCAATCTATCTATGTATCTCATTCCAAATCTCGGAGCAGTACTTTGCTTAACAAATTACCTACGATACGTAGATTTTGAAGGTTTGGTTATGTGATATGTCTTACGATTTGCAGCCCCAACGTTAAATACGGAGTGCGTCTAGCAGACGAGTCATTTTTATAAATGTACTTAGTTACAAAAACTTTGCTTTGTGATCGCAAGTATTAGATACCGTCAGGGTCGAATAGTCAGCACTGATATTGTGGAATACAAAATCTTCTACAGAAAAATGTGAGCGTACTGCTGTATTACGTTTAAGAATAGATTTTGTAAAAAATATGCATGCAATCTACATTTCGTTAATATCCTGATGAAACGCACCAAGTTTTCCTGAAATACAGAACCGTGTTCCTGTGACCGTGGTAGGTCAGTTAGCTAGAAAACGAAGCTAGTGGAGAGTGTGGTGACTTACCATTTTGGCGAGCAGGGAGTCCATCTGCGGCTGGTGCGTGGCGGCGAGCAGGTGTCGTATCCGGGAGGCGTTGTGCACGCACTGCGCCATGCAGCGCTGCAGCGCGGCGGCCTGGCGCACCAGCGCGGCGCCCAGCGGCACGTCGCCCGCGCCGCCCGCGCCGCGCAGCACCGACTCCAGCACCTGCGCGTGCTGCGACACGTACTCCACGCAGCGCCGCAACTCCAGCGCCTCGCGGCACTGACGCTCTGCACACACACACACACCCATATCATTTTTTACGTAGAAACATTACTACCATATTTGCAGCAAGTTTTAGAATACATATTATAAAAGAGCAGGTATTATCCTCTAGTCAAATTATTTCATAAGGAAATCCCAAATTACGTACCCTACTAATATTAAATATGCGAAAGTTTGTGGGGATGTATGTATGTATGTATGTATGTTTTTACTCTTTCATGCAAAAACTACTGAATGGATCTGGATGAAACTTAACAGTAATATACTCGTAGTTTATGCATCAGAATAACACATGGGATAAATTTAATCCCGAAATTGTCGCGGGAATGGGTACAGTTCGGGTGAAACCGCGGGGCGCAGCTATCGTGTACTTAACTATTTAGTTTTAAAGCAATTTACCATTGCGGGTTTTCTACTAAGTTTAGACTACTACACATAGATAATACTTGAGTAGGTCTATCTTTGACATTGTGGATCATTCAAAGAAAAAAACATTGCTACTTAAATGACAAGTGTATTTTAGTTTTGTTCAATATTCTGTTATTATTGTCCATAGCCAAATACTATTTAAAATATTGACCAGAGTCAACCAATCAATTTTATTAAAGAAAACGATAAATAATCGTTTTGAGGTGAACCAAATCAAATGTCATGTTGGATCCCGTCTTGTATGTAATATCAAATTTAATGATTTATCCTATGCTACAAATATTATTTTCAAAAACCATGAAAGTTTGGTACTCTTTCATGAAAAATCTACTTAACAGATTTGGATAAAAATTTGCCTTTAGATCCCTAGATTAGAGTCTGGTGGAACACTTAGGAACAGATACAGCGGGGGCAAAGCTGCTGAGAATATAGTTAAAGCAAGATACAAAGACAGGTCTGACCTACAGGTGGAACAATAAGGACATTAACAACCAAAGTGCCTTCAAGACCAACATAACTGTTAACCAATAACTTTAAATTTAACACATCTAAATTGAATTTTTATTCATAATTATTTTAGCTTTTTTCAAATTAATCCGGTGTTAATTGAAATTTATTTGGATCGGCCTTGTTAGTTTCCACATTGAGATCGCGGCAAGGAATAAATAAATTTATTCTTACCGTGAAAATCATAGATCTTCTGTGTTCTTCTCAGATACTTCTCTTCCTGAAGTTGTTTATCAGCTTGTGCTTGTTTTTCTCTAGCCTCCAAGGCATCGAGGAAGGAAGAAAATAGAGATTTCTTCTCATTTGTGTTAGTAACGGTTTCTTGCATTATTTTTTATATAATATCGGCTGTGTTTAATATCCAAATATTCTATATCTTTTAAAACAATCACGTTTTATTTTATTTCATATAAAGTTCAATAATTTATTCTGAGACCAAAGAAATTATATCGAAAATTGAAATAAAATTTGAAATCACACAACCAACCACCGCCTCTACCTTTTCAAGAATAATAGAGAAAAATGAATGATAGTTGATTTGATAGATATTTGAATTTGAAAGCAGGCGAAATGACTTTGATGACTTTGACTGTGACAGTAGTCAATTACAACTCAGCGTGCAAGTGCTCTACTCTCTCTGGTTTGTGGTCTAGGCTGGGCACAGGCTGGGCGAGCATTATATACAAAGTACCTACTCTGTGGCGACTAATGCTCGCCACAGGTTTAGTGTTATTAGCATTAGGTTTATTATTTAGTAGTTTAGGTTTATTTATAGGTATTAGGAATTGGTATTAGGTTTATTATTTAGTAGTTAGTAGTTTATTATTAGGTAAAACAAAGTAAATTATCACACAGTTGGGAAAAAGTTAATTAAGCAATTTTTTTGCTGTTTATTTACAACGGTGACATTTGAGACGGATTTTGGTATTATTTGGGACAGTCTTCTTGCGATGGAAATGATGTGATTTACGTTTGACGCCGATGTGTGTTGGGAAAAAGTTAATTATGCAATTTTTTTGCTGTTTATTTACAACGGTGACATTTGGGACGGATTTTGGTATTATTTGGGACAGTCTTCTTGCGATGGAAATGATGTGATTTACGTTTGACGCCGATGTGTGAGTCCGTTTGTGGCGCCCCGTAGCCCTCCCTCACACGAATGGAACGATTTCGATGCGGTTTCTTTTCATTGAAGAAAATGTTGAAAAACCAGTTTTTCTTGCCGAGATTCTTAGCTGTTTGGTAAAAATCGGTTTAGCCGTTACTGCGTAGGGCGTTTTAAATTTTTTGTGTGTTTTATGTCTTCATTTATAAACTAAATTCGAGAGGTTTTTCTGGGATGATTTTTAATTATTGTACCATAGGGTATTGTCCTAAATCTTCGCAACAAATCTTGATTTTAGTTATTTACTTAATAACTACCTACTACATTAACCACTAATAATGAAGAGTCTATTTTATACTTCCCAAATAACATCCCCTGCCGGGTTATTAGGGACATACATTATCTTTGCTATTTTTTTATGAAATGCCTGCACATTTTTCTAAAGTACATTTCGCTAGGTGTTCACAGTCACAAGCTGTGCCACTGAAAAATAAAAAATATTTATTTCGAACAAAATGTACTTAGTTTACAGATAAAAGTTAGGTACCTACTTAAAATTATTAAATTTAATTTGAAATCTAGCATTCATACACACAAACAAGAAATTACATTTTGAATAAACAATGGCCCCAGTAACACCCGGTTAACTGGATATTAAAATTTAAATTTACCTAAGTAAGTACCTACATCCTACATAGAGAAAATAATCACTAAATAGAATACATTTTCATAAGTACCTATTCAATACATTTCAGACAGATCAGAAAAGTTGATTCTATGCTCTGTGGTTGAAATGAATCAACATGAGTTTCAATTTTTATTCAGCTCATCCACTGAGCTCATCACAATCTTTTGTCTATGGAATTGAGAAATAAACTGTCATGTCACGTCAATCAAGCTTTCAGTCCACCTGATCCGAGTCGAATCAAACATCAAACCAAACCACAGACATCAAACATCCAACCTAAACAGCAAGCAAGCAAAACAGGATTTGTAATTTTGTAGAATAAAATTAACGCTGTTTCTTTAATATTTGTAAAGATTTCCAGTGTTTGCTGCTAATTTATAACAATGGCCAGAGAAAGTAGTGCAGGGTTTGATAGGCACATTACCATCTTTTCTCCAGAAGGAAGACTTTACCAAGTTGGTAAGTGAAAACCAAAGGCCGACAGTGACTTCCAAATTTTCAAATGGTTGCTAAATTATCTGATCTGATGAGTTTTAAAGTTTCCCAACTAAGTTTTTGACAACATTTAATTGGTATATTAAAATATCAAGCAATTCTTGGTAGATTCTTAAGTTATTGTAAATACGAAAAATTGAAGAGTCATGTCAGTCAGATACCTTATATTTTGTAAAATAAATTACTTAAATAAGATTTTGGTTACTTAAATAAGGTGTTCTATGAATAACAAGCAATGAATGATTGTTATTTCCAGAATATGCATTGAAAGCCATAAACCAGGGTGGGTTGACGTCGGTGGCGCTGCGCGGCGTGGACACGGCCGTGGTGGCGGCGCAGCGCAAGGTGCCCGACCGCCTGCTCGACCCCGCCTCGGTCACGCACCTCTTTCCGCTCACCAACAGCATCGGATGTGTCATGACGGGCATGATAGGTCAGTTAGAGTACAATTGTACAGTATAATTATTATGAAAGCCTAATATGTTTTTATATCTGCATGGTTGATGTTTCAGCTGACAGCCGATCTCAAGTACAGCGTGCCCGTTATGAAGCTGCCAACTGGCAGTACAAGTATGGGACAGAGATTCCTGTCCACATCCTGTGCCGTCGCATTGCTGACATCTCCCAGGTGTACACTCAAAATGCAGAGATGCGCCCCCTTGGATGCAGTTAGTACTATAATATAATTTTTAAGTTGTGCTTACTTTACAATGGACCCTAATTTTTCCTATTCTTTTATAGGCATGATGCTCATAGCATATGACGATGAGAATGGCCCGAGTGTGTACAAGACTGACCCGTCTGGGTACTACTGCTCATACAAGGCCATTGCTGCCGGTGCTAAGGCCACTGATGCGAATGCCTATCTTGAAAAGAAGGTTTGTAATTATGTACATGATTTTTACCATCAGATATTACATAAATAACTAGTTGTTCCCTGCAGTTCCATCACATGTTAGCTTCTCATGGAATGTTGGAATAAAAAGTGGCTTGTTATGACTTATGCAATTCCAGGCTGAAGTTATTGTTTTTCTATGGCAAATTTCATATCAATCATTCAGCTATTTTGAGTAACATCAATAAATTTTTATGTATTGTTTATGATATAATATATTTTTTAGCTAAAGAAGCGGTCAGAGCTGAGCTCGGACGAGGCGGTGCAACTCGCCATCTCCTGTCTGTCGCAGGTGCTCTCTGTGGACTTCAAGTCCTCAGAGATTGAGGTCGGAATCGTCACCAAGGACAGTCCTAAATTTCAGTGAGTAATGAGATGCTTCAACAAACAAGAGTTATTGTTTCGTAAAATCAAATAATAAGTAACTTTCTTTCATTTTTGCAGTGTGATGACAGAGCAAGAAATCGATAGACATCTGACCGCAATCGCCGAAAAGGATTAAACTTATTAATTATTATATGAATATAAATAAAGTTTTTTAAACATACAATTCTAGTTTTATTCTTATAATTACGTTAATATCAATCGACCAAGAGGGGGGCGGAACGGTCGAAGCCGGTGGCGTCGGGCACCGCGCGCGCCAGCTCGTCCAGGGAGCAGCAGAACGTGTAGCCGAGCGCCGGGCGCGCGTAGGCGCGGTGCCGGCGCAGCGCCGCCGCCCACGCCAGGCGCTCGCAGGCCGAGGCGCACGGCGCCGCCGCCAGCTCGGCCGCCGTCGCCAGCGGGTCGTTGAGCACCAGCAGCGCCGCGCCGCGCGCGCCCGCCGCCACCGCCGTCCACAGCAGGCGCGGCACCGGCCAGCGCGCGCCGCCGCCCAGCGCCGGCCCGCCGCCCGCCGCGCCCGCCCACACCTCCGCGCGCCGCTCCGCCGCCAGCCGCGCCACGTCCGCCTGCACGTGCCGCAGGTTGCCGCGCGCCACACCGGCCCACACCGCCACCTTGTTGGATGTCAGCTCGGCCACCGCGCGGTACCGCGGCTCGAAGTACTCCGGCGCGAGCAGCCGCCCCGTCGTCAGCGTTTCGTCGCCCAGCGGGAACCGCTCGGCCTTCAACGTCTCGCGCAGCCGCCGCGTCATGCGCGCGTCCGACGCGAACAATCGCTCCATCTCGGAGCGAGCGCGTATCTCGAACGCGTTAGCGAAATTGGCGAGCAGGCCCTGCGCGGCGCGGCCGGCGTGCGGCGGCGGCGCGGCGGCGCGGTGCGCGCCACGCCCGCGTCCTCGTCGTAGCACAGCGCGGCGAGGCGCAGGCCGCGCAGCAGGAAGGCGCGCGCCTGCAGCGGCGCCGCGCAGCCCGCGCCCAGCGCCGCGTCCTCGGCCACGGGCTGCTGGCAGCCGAGCTCGCCCAGCGCCAGGCGCTCGCCGCCGGCCGCGCGCCAGGCGCCGCGCTCGCAGCGCAGGCGCAGCGCGCCGCTGAGCGGGTAGCGCCGGAAGCGGCCGGGCGCGCACTGCAGCGCCAGCTCGCCGCCCTCGGCCACGCTCACGGTGCCGTTGCCCACCTCCGACGTCACCAGCGGCATGTTCTCCGGCAGACACTCCGGGCACGCCAGCTCGATCATGCACGGGGCTGAGCGAGGAGATATACGAACATTACGATTGTGCCGATAGTTTGGGGAACGATAGGTAATTTATGATGATTTTTTAAATAAATAAAAGCATGAAGGTACTTTATAGATACTTACATTCCGTCAAAAGTACCGACGGGAACCAGAAGAGCGTGTTAATAACTCCGAGAAGAAGCATCGTGTTGTAATGTGATAACATGATCGACTCGAGCGAGCGAGCGTGCGACTCGACGAGGACTGCCGCGAGTGCGGCGGGCGAAGTCGCGCTCCGATAGCCCCTGACTCCGTGATAACGGGCCGCGAGGAAGGACGCTTTTGTTTGTTTATGTCCCTTACAAATGGACCCCGTTATCTCTACAAATGAGTCCATTGCGGAAAAAATAACTTGTTTATGTGGGCATTAGACAATGTTTTGTTATAAATTAAATATGTATTAAGAATTGTAAGTAAGTTTAGGGTAAGTTCAATTACTTCTCTTTCACCTCATTGAATAAATTGATACAGTAATAAGTATTTGGTAAGCTTAATCACCACGAATACCTCTTGCGTCTGAAAAGTTAATTAGGTAACACAGTTACCAAAAGGTTACAGTTTAAGTACATTTATTTCCATTATCTATTATAGTATAGTACACCTTTCATTCTTTTCATCTTAGCATGCAGAATAGCAGAGGACATAGTTAAGAGCATAGTTTATTGCCCGTAGTATTACCAGTAAACGCCTTGGTAGTTGGTGGTCTAATGGCATGTGCACTAGCCTGCCAAGACTGAATGAGGTCCTGGGTTTCAATTCCCAGTTCGAGCGAAAACATCTTCCTACTTTTCAAACATGTCGCGGGAAGTCGGGACTCAGGTTCGAGATCATCAACATGCATAAGGCAAGCGTGGTGATTACGCCAATTCATCCTCACTGTACTGATATCTTCGATGAGATGATAGGCCTTTGCCCTCTCAGTAGTTGGACATTACAGGCCGATAACTACTTATTTTACTACCAGTAATTTCTATGGCAAAGGTTTATGGGCTTGGTGTTTGTATTGAATAAAATGAATATTTTGACAATAGGTTTTTTTTTATTATGAACATAATATACATTGCGGATGTTTATTTATTATATTATAAAAGCAAGTTAAACCGACAAGACACATTACACCGTACGATAAAATAGTAATTTATTTTTTAAGTAGTATTATAAACAACAAACATCGTTTGTATGCTGTAGGATGAAGAAAGAGTATGACGACATTACTAAGTGTGAAACTACTTCTAAAATGCAGTACTCGCTTGCCGACTCATTCCATCCGGTGTTACTTCAGCAAGCGGTACGCCAGCCAGGGGATTTTTAAGGTATTGATCTAAAGTAATCTTAAAATATTATATTTGAAATTTATTATGGTGCGACGATGTGTGAAGCCGTCGCTAGAGCGCCGCAGCACCGCGGCTCCGCCCCGCGCCCGCCATGCGCTCGGGCCACTCGGCTCTACACAGCCGAACCATACAGCACTGTGAGCAACGAATATAATTGCCACGGCCGATATCATATCTCAGGACAACACTTACACGACACTACAACCAAATACTTAACATATAACAACGCGTAAATAAAATATAAGCTTGGTGTCTAAACATATGAGATAACACATAAATGGACGAAATAATGTAACACATATTGCTGTTATGATGGAAAAGCTTTTCTTCATAAAAAATATACATACTATTAATTAACATATGCGATGAATGAATATAAGCATAAAACCTTATTTCATGATACATTACATTTCCATAATTACAAGGAGTTAGTGACTCAAACGTACGTAACAGGCGATCGAATTGTAATTGACTATATTTTATTATAGTTTGAAAAAGATGTACTCAAAAGTAATATGATAAACGAAAATTACAGTTATTGCACAGAGTAATATGTAATTGTAAATGTGGCAATTCACTCGACGACACGGCTCTCATCAATTTCGTATAAACAAACTAATATTACTTACAATTTTGGTCACTCAATCACATTTCATTAAAGTAAACACCTAAGTATAGTAGATATAAATCTTATAAATGACTGTGCGCAGGACATGGCTCAATATTTTGATATTAAGATCATTGCAGTTGGTATAAAATAAGTTCCTTAGACATAAAATTATGAATTGGTCATTGTTTCAAATGATGTGGCATAGTCAAAATATAAAAGCAACCTGCACACTTATAAATCACTTGGGACAACTGAGTACCAACCACATTGCACTACTTGCACCGTCATGTGTAATCCTAATCATTCAAGTAATATAACTAGTTATTTGTCAAGTAAACAAGGATGTCTTCATTTTGAGTTGATATAACTTTTCCCTAGTATGTCAAAGCTTCACATTCGAAGATTTACCACATCATTCGCATAATTATCCTTATTGTAATGAGAGGGTGACTGTACAGTGCACACAGCGAGGACGTGTCGGTACCGGCGCCGCGGCGCGGCGCCGCCACGAAGCACGGACCAGGTCAACAGTTTACACAATGGTTTTATAACAGAATGCATGTAATTGGGTATGAATGAGAATGTTTGATGAGTGGTGCGTGGAGCGCCTAGGAGCAGCAGGCGCGGGCGGGCGGCGCGCGCGAGGGCCGGCGCTCGACGGCGATGCGCGCGTGGTCGTTGTCGGCCTCGCGCCCCGCCGTCTTGTCGAGGATGGCCTCCGCCAGCTCCGAGAACGCGCGCTCTATGTTGATGTTGGCCTTGGCCGACGTCTCCATGAACCGGATGCCGTGCTCGCGCGCTATCTGTTCAATGCAATGCACAATATAGTATAATATAGCAACACATATTGCTTACCATGCATATTTTGCTAACCAATTGTTATTGAATAGTAGAATAACAGTGAGGATTGGTCACTTTTATAGTTAACATAAAGCATCAACATTTTATTAGTAATTAAATGCCTATAAAAGCTCTGTAGGGCATACAGCATTACTTAAATCTATACTAATATCATAAAGCTGGAGAGTTGAATTTGATTGTTTAGCTGCACTAATCTCAAAAACGACCCGTCCATTTTGTATAAATAATAATCCTTTTAGACTTGGATTGCTGCATTCAAGAGGAAATAATTTTTTTAACAACCATGGGCACATCACGGGTAGAACCGCAGGGTGCTGCTAGTTTATTTTATAAAACACATATGTAATGAATCATGAACTTACTGCCTCGCCCCGCTCCTTGCTGACCACTCTTTTCTCCTCCATGTCACATTTGTTCCCGAGGATCATCTTTTCTACATCCTCATTGGCATGCTGTAATATCACAACATACAAAATTAGATACATTGATTCAGAGCTGTGTCGGTGTTTGAGACGAAATTACTTATAATCTTTGTACAAGCAATAGAGGCTAGTAATTAGCACCAAATGATATCATAGAGCTGGTACCTCGTCTATATTTCGTAACCATTTGACGATATCGTCGAATGTCTTCTCGTTGGTGATGTCGTACACCAGCATGATGCCCATAGCACCTCGGTAGTACGATGTCGTGATCGTATGGAACCGTTCCTGTCCCGCGGTATCCCAAATTTGCAGCTTTATCTTCTTTCCTCTAAGCTCCACTGTCTTTATTTTGAAATCGATACCTAAAACATGTATACGTCATGTAGTACGATTGAATAGCTAGTATAAATAAACTTACAAATGATAAGGATTTTAAATACTTAATAGCTACTTTTGTTGTAAATTAAGATTGAAATTTAACACAAATACAAAGGTATCTACCGATTGTGGATATGAACGTCGTTGTGAAGTGATTGTCGGAGAATCTGAATAATATACATGTTTTTCCGACTCCAGAGTCTCCAATAAGGAGCAGTTTAAAAAGTAAGTCGTAAGTTTTTTTGGCCATTGTATTTTAATTATTTGCCAATTTTCACTGATTTCACAATAAAATAAAAATTATCTAGGTATACTTTATTTTACTTGACAGAATCTGACCACAGACCAGGAAACTAAAGAATCTGATCTGACTAACTAACACAGACAGACCAATGCAGACCAACAGTCAACACAGACTGGCCACAGCACAGAGACTGGCTAACTGAATGAATGAACAAACGAACAGTAATTAAGCTACTGATACACATGCTTGTAAGTAGCACGAAAGCATGCTATTTTTAAGCAAATGCTATCAAGTAGCACGTGTGTATTGGGCCTTGCTTGACAATAGCATGCTAGCTCGTAGTTTGCTAGTTTAACGACCTACTGTTGATTTACTAGCATACTACCTGAGGAGCGGGGTAGTGGGGGCTGCTTTAAAAGTTAATACATTTTACTTTTCTCATCGTCTTTGCATAATACCCACCTGCAGTGTTCCTGTAGGAAATGAATTAATTCTATTTTACACAAGGAGTCGTTTTCTTGCACTGGGAGAAATACCCCGTGAAATTAACTTCTGGATACAGTAATACGCTGGACACCTCCAGGTACGAGATATAAATTATTGGAGGGGAAACGAACGAACGAAGTACTACCGAACGGTCCGAGACCTTCTACATGAACTACAGTATACTCAAAACTAGCATGCCAATACGTAGCATATGTAAACATTACGATAGCATACTCAATATTAGCATGCTTTCAAGCTAATCTTTCAAGCATGCTTAGTAGTGCGCTACTTTCTAGCATGTGTGTCTGTACTTTTATGAATGATGACTCTCTGGTTCGTGGGCTGACTGCCACAGACCACGAAACAAGACTGCGACCACCCAACCACCCATGGCTGCGCTGCGACACAACCAGAGACAATCAAGCAATAGCAACCACAGATAGCAACGAATTCAACAATTCAACCCATAACAACAAACAAATCCTGCGAATCAATAACGAAGTTCCGTTAGCTGTGATCAACAGTGATCAATACAAAACTATTCGTAGTCTGTGGAGAAACCTAAACGAAAGGAAAGTGTTTGTGTCAATCACTCACTCACTACCTGTGCTCACTACTGGGGATTGGGAGTGGGATTGGGGAATTTGGTCTGTGTTTGGAACTGTGTTCGGAAGGGAAAGAAAGAAAGGAAGCAAAAGAACAATAAATCGATAACTGATTTCTATTGTGTGTTTTAATATATTATTTGGATATACGTTTAAGTCCTGCTATCATTACGGTTAGTGTTCATAAGATGTAAGGATTATATTTTATTAGTTTAGTTCACCAATTATTATTCCACTATGCATCGTCGTGGCGGGAAACGTATTCGGATGGATGATCCTCCTCCAGAATACGTAAATCCAATGACTCCGGCCACTCCTATGACCGAGTATGGTGGTCAATCGATACACGAACCAGAAACACCCAACTATTCCGGCTTCAATGTGGGAACGGTCGCCAACTCGACGGCCGTAGATCCTCCTAGGGAGGAAGCGGAGGAGTCGCATCACGAAGAAGATGAAGCTCGCTCGCCGTCGCCCACGCCCACGAAGAGAGTGACACGCAGCCGCGGGCGGCGCGGCGATGGCGGCTTCCCAGGCAGGCTGGCGGAATCGCCGCCGCCGCCGCCGCTTACGCGGCGCCGAGGCCGCGGCGGTCGCGGGCGCGGGCGGGGCCGGGGCGCTGCGCCGCCGCCCGCGTACTCGCCGCCACCCGTGCTGATGCCAGGAGACGATGAGAATAGCCTCTACAACATACTAAGATTCAATAAAACTGCGATCAACGTAAGTATCAATTGTAAACTTGACATGCCTGAAAGCATTATGAATAGTTGTTAAAATGGTATTATGTTTTGAGCAGCAGGTGGTGGACATGTGGATAGAAGAGTACAAGAGTAACCGGGAAGTGGCGCTGGTGCAGCTGATGCAGTTCTTTATCAACTCGTCGGGCTGCCGCGGGAAGGTGACGCCCGACATGGCGCAGATGGACCACACGCTCATCATCAAGAAGATGACACAAGAGTTTGATGAAGTCAGTTTATAACTTCAGTGTTATGTAATCTAATCACTAATAATGGTGGCAACCTAACAGCGAATATGAAATAGGATAGACCAATCGGGATATATACATTTTCTCACAAAACGTAAAATTATATTGAACATGGACCTTGTAAAATTTCCAGGAAAGTGGTGAATATCCCTTGATAATGTCGGGCCAAACCTGGAAGAAGTTCCGCTCAAACTTCTGTGAGTTCATCCAGACGCTGGTGAAAATGTGCCAGTATTCCATCATCTACGACCAGTACCTCATGGACAACATCATCTCGCTGCTCACCGGGCTCTCTGATTCACAAGTCCGGGCATTTCGCCACACTGCTACACTTGCAGGTACTTTACCTATTTCAGATTTAGTAATCATACTTCTTGAAGTTAGTTCTTTGACAGATACCAAGAATACAAGCCAAACAACAAACTACATAATAGGGGATCATTTATAATTCCAAAATGAAGTTATAATAAAAATTTAGTGGTTTTATAAGTTTTCCTGAATTGATGTTGAGAAAAGAAATTGAATGTACTTCGTAATTTAGACTCATGATCAAAATATGATGAGAGTGGTGGTGGTTATCCCAAAAATCGAAACTTGTTTACCTGGTCATGATATGAATATAGAGGAGTATTTATACGTCGGGGAGTGGTTTGTGTGTAGTGATGAAGTTGATGACGGCGCTGGTGGACGTGGCGCTGCTGACGTCGGTGAACTGCGACAACTGCCTGCGCCAGTACGAGGCGGAGCGGCTGAAGGCGCGGGACAAGCGCGCTTCTGAGCGCCTCGAGGTGCTGGTGGCCAAGCGCCAGGAGCTGGAGGAGAACATGGAGGAGATCAAGAACATGCTCTCCTACATGTTCAAGTCCGTGTTCGTGCACCGCTACAGGTATATATATTTCACTCGCGCACACAACATATTTATCGTCTATCTATACAGATCTAAGCAGTCAACATGATCTATTTGCAGTTTAGGCTGTTTAGGTATGAGGTTTCAAATCTAAATTATGTTTGTTACTGTATTAATATTATGTTTGCTGCAGAGATACACTACCTGAAATAAGAGCCATAACCATGTCAGAGATTGGAATATGGATGGAAAAGTTTCCGGCGCACTTCCTCGACGACCTGTACCTCAAGTACATTGGGTGGACTCTGCACGACAAGGTAGGAGCACATACCATTACCATATGAGTCTATTGGAGTAATTTCCGGTGATGTAATATGCCATGTGTGTGCGTCAGGTGGGCGAGGTAAGGCTGCGGTGCCTGCAGGCGCTGCAGCCGCTGTACGAGTGCGAGGAACTGAAGGGCAAGCTGGAGCTGTTCACCAGCAAGTTCAAGGACCGCATCGTGTCCATGTCGCTGGACAAGGAGACGGAGGTGGCGGTGCACGCCGTGCGGCTGGTGATCGCCATCCTCAAGATGCAGCCCGACGTGCTCACCGACAAGGACTGCGAGAACGTGTACGAGCTCGTGTACTCGTCCGTGCGCGGCGTGGCGGCGGCGGCGGGCGAGTTCCTCAACGTGCGCCTGTTCACGCCCGCGGCCGCGGCGGCGGCGGCGGCCGGCCCGCAGCGCAGCCGCCGCGGCAAGCAGCGCCTGCCCAACACGCCGCTGCTGCGCGACCTCGTGCAGTTCTTCATCGAGTCGGAGCTGCACGAGCACGGCGCCTACCTCGTGGACTCGCTCATCGACTCCAACCCCATGATGAAGGACTGGGAGTGCATGACGGACCTGCTGCTGGAGGAGGCGGGGCCGGGCGAGGAGGCGCTCGACAACCGCCAGGAGTCGTCGCTCATCGAGCTGATGGTGTGCTGCGTGCGCCAGGCGGCCACCGGCGAGCCGCCCGTGGGCCGCGCGCCGCCGCGCAAGGCGCCGCACGCGCCGCCGCGCGAGCTGGCGCGCCAGGTGGCCGAGGACCGCGCGCGCCTCACGGCGCACTTCATCCCCACGCTGCCGGCGCTGCTCGACAAGTTCGGCGCCGACCCCGAGAAGCTCACCAACCTGGTGTCCATCCCGCAGTACATGGAGCTGGAGCAGTACACGACGGCGCGCCAGGACGCGCCGCTCGCGCTGCTGCTCAACAAGCTGCGCGAGCTGGTGTGGAGCGTCAGCGAGGGCGACGTGGTGGAGGCGTGCGCGCGCTCGCTGGAGGCGCTGTGCGGCGCCGGCGCCGCGCGCACGCCGCTCACCGCGCGCTGCGCCGTGGCGCGCAACACCGTGTGCGACCGCCTCGTGCACCGCTACCGCGAGGCCATCGACGAGTACCGCTCGCTGCTCGAGGGGGTGCGTACACACCCCCGCCCACACACCACACACCACACACCACACACCACCCTACACATTACAGCTATTACCAAATACGCACGTCACGAATAGAGGTGATAGTGTAGTTATTAATGCACACAGATGTTTTTAATGATTTGCCACTCGGCGCGAGACTCAATTTATGGCTTGCATTCTAGTCACTTATCTATTGTTTCTTCCGTGAATGTCGGATGTGCATGCGGTCCGTCTCACGCCGTACGTCTGTCGCAGGGCGAGACGCCGGACGCGGACGAGACGTTCGACGTGGTGAACTCGCTGCGCAAGGTGTCCATCATGTTCATGTGCCACGACCTGAACGACACCAACATCTGGGAGTCGCTGTTCGAGGAGCTGCCCAAGTGCCTGAAGCAGAACGAGGCCGGCATGCCGGAGGCGGCGCAGGTGTGGGTGGTGCGCGCGTGCTTCTACTCCGTGCTGTGGGCGCTGCACGCGGCCGAGGAGCGGCTGGCGGCGGGCGGCGGCGGCGCGCTGGCGGCGCTGGCGGCGCGGCGCGCGCACTACGCCGACACGTGCCGCGCGCTGCTGGCGGCGCGCGCGCCCGCGCTGCGCGAGGAGGCCTACGTGTCCCTGTGCGACCTGCTGCTGGTGTTCGCGGAGCAGCTGGCCGCGCCCGCGCCCGCGCTGCGCCCGCTGGTGCTGGCGCCCGACCCCGACCTGCTGGACCAGCTCAACGACTTCATCCAGGAGGTCGTCTTCGTGCACCACAACTACGGTACGAGCCCGCCCCACGCCCACACCCCCACCCCTTTGTGCTCGATTTTCTCCCTTCTATCAGTTTGTGTCAGTGTATCCGATATTAAATACTCGAAAGCACTCGCTCGTTATGTCTCAGTTGAACGTTCGATAAGATCCCCGTTTGTCTACGCCTAGTCGGTCTCTATGAATATTCTTTCCTGTCTCGTTGTCCTTCTGAAATTTGAGTTTGGATAATATGTATTGTGCTTTAATAGTGTCCTTTTCCTGACCTGCCGGCATTTCGGTGTCGGGGTGTGCGGTCGTTCCGGAGCGAGAGCGCTCCGGGCGGTCGCACCCAGAGGAAAAATATGCATTATGATGATAAGTGAAGTGAGACACTCGGCCGCCGCGGGGCGGAGCCCGAGGGGGGCGGAGGCCGAGTGTAACGCGAGTGTTGTTGCATGCGGCGCGGGCGCGTGGGTGAGTGGCCGCGGGCGCGGACAGTTTGCCCTTAGTAATGCCGTCCGAAGGCGCCGCGCCGCTCTTTATAATGCATATTTTTGTCTCGCCTCGACACATTACTAAGGGAAAACATGTCGCGGCGCTCCGAGCATGTGTTGCGATCTCTAGTCTGCGTTGCGCTGCTATTTCCGTTGCTGCCGAGGGCCTCCTCGCGCTTCTTCTCAATGTTGCATTGCTGTGCATGCCGACGGTCTCGTGTCGACCCTCTGTCACTGTAGTCATGTGACCGATGTCACGGTGGAGGGCGACTCGAGACGGGAAATATTTCGTGATGTCACGAACAGACGTAACGAAACATTTCAGTCACGCTTTCTAGTGAACCCGGTAGATTCAAAGCCGAGAGGGCTATAGCGTGTCGTGTCGTTTGCAGACGGTCAAGACGAGAGACGCATCGAGGAGTTGCACAAGCGGCGTAATTTCTTGGCGGCGTACTGCAAGCTCATCGTGTACAACGTGGCGCCCATCCGCCGCGCCGCCGACGTCTTCAAGCACTACATCCGGGTGAGGCCCGCGACCACTGGTAGCTAACCTAACCAGTAGCCCCAAAGGACGAATATTTCTCCTTCAGTTACCAACGCAAAACAACGCCCAGTGCCCCAATCAATGGACCTAATCTTCTATTTCATTAAACGTGCAGAAATACTAAAACAAATAAAAAAAAATACAGTATGCAATTAAAACTAATAATATAAAATGAAACGGGTCTGTATCGTGTTAGATAATTTAACGTATTTACTAAAATACGTACCCGACGTTTCGAGTGGATTACACCGCTCGTGGTCACGGGAAGACTGGCTGGAGAGGCGAATATTCACTGCACAATATTGTTTTTTTTCCAATTACCCGCACAAACTACCCAAAAAACAATATTGTAATTGGAAAAAAAACAATATTGTGCAGTGAATATTCGCCTCTCCAGCCAGTCTTCCCGTGACCACGAGCGGTGTAATCCACTCGAAACGTCGGGTACGTATTTTAGTAAATACGTTAAATTATCTAACACGATACAGACCCGTTTCATTTAGTATAATGAGTGCAAATCGTGTGAGTTTAAAAAGTTTAATAATATAAAAGTTAAAGTTATTATAATTATTTAAAGATCCTATTTGTCTTCTGGTTGGTTAACTCGGTTGTCCGAGAGGGCCAGACCTCCACTGGTCCGAACGAGAGGTGCTACGGCCCGTGTGGTGCGTGTTGCAGTGCTACAACGACTACGGGGACATCATCAAGGCGACGCTGAGCAAGGCGCGCGAGATCAACAAGCTGAACTGCGCGCTCACCATGGAGCTGGCGATGCAGGCGCTGTTCTCGGAGATGATGAGCAAGCACCGCGAGCTGCACCGGCAGCTGCCCGAGTTCCTGGAGCTCAAGGAGCTGGCCAAGCGCTTCAGCGTCATGTTCGGGCTGGACGCCGTGAAGAACCGCGACGCGCTGGTGGCGCTGCACCGCGCCGGCGTGGCCTTCGCGGCGCAGGGCGCGGCGCCGCCCGCGCCGCCGCCGCGCCTGCTGTTCCTGGAGCCGCTGCAGGAGTTCTGCGCCAAGCTGCTGCGCCAGGACAAGCGCCACGTGCTGCGCCACCTGGACGCGCGCCTGCCGCACTCGCCCGCCTGGGCCGACGACTGGGCGCCGCTCGCCGCCTACCGCGCCGCGCTGCTCGCCGACCAGCCGGACGAGCGGCCGCCCGTGCGCCGCCACTACGCGCGCCGCCGTACGTACACACACTGACACACACACACTGACCGACACTACCGCGCCGCGCTGCTCGCCGACCAGCCGGACGAGCGGCCGCCCGTGCGCCGCCACTACGCGCGCCGCCGTACGTACACACACTGACACACACACACTGACCGACACTACCGCGCCGCGCTGCTCGCCGACCAGCCGGACGAGCGGCCGCCCGTGCGCCGCCACTACGCGCGCCGCCGTACGTACACACACTGACACACACACACTGACCGACACTACCGCGCCGCGCTGCTCGCCGACCAGCCGGACGAGCGGCCGCCCGTGCGCCGCCACTACGCGCGCCGCCGTACGTACACACACTGACACACACACACTGACCGACACTACCGCGCCGCCGTACGTACACACACTGACACACACACACTGACCGACACTACCGCGCCGCGCTGCTCGCCGACCAGCCGGACGAGCGGCCGCCCGTGCGCCGCCACTACGCGCGCCGCCGTACGTACACACACTGACACACACACACTGACCGACACTACCGCGCCGCGCTGCTCGCCGACCAGCCGGACGAGCGGCCGCCCGTGCGCCGCCACTACGCGCGCCGCCGTACGTACACACACTGACACACACACACTGACCGACACTACCGCGCCGCGCTGCTCGCCGACCAGCCGGACGAGCGGCCGCCCGTGCGCCGCCACTACGCGCGCCGCCGTACGTACACACACTGACACACACACACTGACCGACACTACCGCGCCGCGCTGCTCGCCGACCAGCCGGACGAGCGGCCGCCCGTGCGCCGCCACTACGCGCGCCGCCGTACGTACACACACTGACACACACACACTGACCGACACTACCGCGCCGCGCTGCTCGCCGACCAGCCGGACGAGCGGCCGCCCGTGCGCCGCCACTACGCGCGCCGCCGTACGTACACACACTGACACACACACACTGACCGACACTACCGCGCCGCGCTGCTCGCCGACCAGCCGGACGAGCGGCCGCCCGTGCGCCGCCACTACGCGCGCCGCCGTACGTACACACACTGACACACACACACTGACCGACACTACCGCGCCGCGCTGCTCGCCGACCAGCCGGACGAGCGGCCGCCCGTGCGCCGCCACTACGCGCGCCGCCGTACGTACACACACTGACACACACACACTGACCGACACTACCGCGCCGCGCTGCTCGCCGACCAGCCGGACGAGCGGCCGCCCGTGCGCCGCCACTACGCGCGCCGCCGTACGTACACACACTGACACACACACACTGACCGACACTACCGCGCCGCGCTGCTCGCCGACCAGCCGGACGAGCGGCCGCCCGTGCGCCGCCACTACGCGCGCCGCCGTACGTACACACACTGACACACACACACTGACCGACACTACCGCGCCGCGCTGCTCGCCGACCAGCCGGACGAGCGGCCGCCCGTGCGCCGCCACTACGCGCGCCGCCGTACGTACACACACTGACACACACACACTGACCGACACTACCGCGCCGCGCTGCTCGCCGACCAGCCGGACGAGCGGCCGCCCGTGCGCCGCCACTACGCGCGCCGCCGTACGTACACACACTGACACACACACACTGACCGACACTACCGCGCCGCGCTGCTCGCCGACCAGCCGGACGAGCGGCCGCCCGTGCGCCGCCACTACGCGCGCCGCCGTACGTACACACACTGACACACACACACTGACCGACACTACCGCGCCGCGCTGCTCGCCGACCAGCCGGACGAGCGGCCGCCCGTGCGCCGCCACTACGCGCGCCGCCGTACGTACACACACTGACACACACACACTGACCGACACTACCGCGCCGCGCTGCTCGCCGACCAGCCGGACGAGCGGCCGCCCGTGCGCCGCCACTACGCGCGCCGCCGTACGTACACACACTGACACACACACACTGACCGACACTACCGCGCCGCGCTGCTCGCCGACCAGCCGGACGAGCGGCCGCCCGTGCGCCGCCACTACGCGCGCCGCCGTACGTACACACACTGACACACACACACTGACCGACACTACCGCGCCGCGCTGCTCGCCGACCAGCCGGACGAGCGGCCGCCCGTGCGCCGCCACTACGCGCGCCGCCGTACGTACACACACTGACACACACACACTGACCGACACTACCGCGCCGCCGTACGTACACACACTGACACACACACACTGACCGACACTACCGCGCCGCGCTGCTCGCCGACCAGCCGGACGAGCGGCCGCCCGTGCGCCGCCACTACGCGCGCCGCCGTACGTACACACACTGACACACACACACTGACCGACACTACCGCGCCGCGCTGCTCGCCGACCAGCCGGACGAGCGGCCGCCCGTGCGCCGCCACTACGCGCGCCGCCGTACGTACACACACTGACACACACACACTGACCGACACTACCGCGCCGCGCTGCTCGCCGACCAGCCGGACGAGCGGCCGCCCGTGCGCCGCCACTACGCGCGCCGCCGTACGTACACACACTGACACACACACACTGACCGACACTACCGCGCCGCGCTGCTCGCCGACCAGCCGGACGAGCGGCCGCCCGTGCGCCGCCACTACGCGCGCCGCCGTACGTACACACACTGACACACACACACTGACCGACACTACCGCGCCGCGCTGCTCGCCGACCAGCCGGACGAGCGGCCGCCCGTGCGCCGCCACTACGCGCGCCGCCGTACGTACACACACTGACACACACACACTGACCGACACTACCGCGCCGCGCTGCTCGCCGACCAGCCGGACGAGCGGCCGCCCGTGCGCCGCCACTACGCGCGCCGCCGTACGTACACACACTGACACACACACACTGACCGACACTACCGCGCCGCCGTACGTACACACACTGACACACACACACTGACCGACACTACCGCGCCGCCGTACGTACACACACTGACACACACACTCAATATCATCTCTGTTTCAGGTGGTCAGAACGAGGAGGAAGAAGGTGAAGAAAATCCCGAATCAGATGGAGAGCACCCGGGGTGAGGCTTCGCCTGTATTTGATATGATACCTGCTCGCGTTACAACGGAGAGTACACTAATACGTGCATGGTATTGAAACAGTCACAATGACTCCTACAACTACACCCTGTGGAACGTGAGGTGCAAGTACAAGGAAATTCCATTCCTTGTGATGACACCTGTATTTTATACAATGCCGCACATAACAAATAAATAATTATTCAATTTGGTGCACGACCTCGTATGCTATAGAAGGTTTGATCACCAACCCGCATTAGGCAAGCGTGGTGATTACGCTTTATCCTCCTCACTGGACTGATATCTTCAGTGAGATGAGAGGCCTTTGCCCAGCAGTGGGAAAGTGCAGGCTAATACTACTACTACAGATAGAACAAATGGCGCTCGATATTTTTGCACTCACGTTTAGTATAGGATTTGTAACTCATTCACTTTCAGAATTTTCATGTTGTTTGTTACATAGTTGTATGAGACATTGCTACTATAATTCAACAAGTGACATCTTTGATATTTTATTACATTGCAAATACAACATCAATAGATATAATAGAGGGTCTACGTAGTGGTGCATATTTTTATAACCCATACTATGATTACTGGTAACCGTTATCAATTCCAATAACCAGGATGGAGTTTTTAATTGCTGGGTTTCAAATGTTTATGAACTGATTTTGAAATTACAGAATGGCCTGACTGTAATCAATTAGCAACAACAAAGACTAATTTCATTTAGAAAATTTTGTAATAAATCGGTTTTTGGTTTAGCTTAAGTGATTTCGTAATGTAACAAACTATCCGAGGTATTTGTTATTTATGTTGACATGAATTGGGCCTTATTGATGTAGTTCAGTAAGTAGTATTAAGTAATGAATTCTATATGAGTAGTATGTGTGAGGTCTTGGGATGAGCTGCGTGTTGTCCGTCTCATTGTGTGAGATGTGTCGCGTTCACCGCTATTCAGATTTGGTTTCTATGAATCTACGTATTTCCTCAACGTTGTAAGTTTAATGTAAGCATATTCATCAATAATATTTCCAAAACAAAATATATTATAATATCCACATATTTTATCAATTTTATAATTTATCTATTAGTAATTAGAAATAATATATATGTAGTTTTTCTTATACAACGTTATGTTTATTTTAACTACTGAAATATTACACATGTTATTATTATGTATTTATAATTTGTTATTTATATATATTTATGTCGTGTATTTTTCTTGTAATATGTATGTATGTATATGTGAATGTCACGCATCTCATCGCATTTTGAAATTATTTTATTATGTTCTAAGTTGTTAGTTGTCGAGTAGTATAAGTAGTAGTAAGTAGTTAGTTACTGGTATATTATAATATATTTTTGTAATAAATACAAACGAGTCTACGTTAAATATGTATTTTATTTATTTACCTGAAGTATTGTACTTCTATTGCGGAGTTTATTACTTGTTGGGTAAGTACAATTGCAGTGGGAGTTCGTGACATTAAACATCTCCTCTTGGCTACGAGTTGGATCGGTATCCTCTCGCGAGCCGGCGAGCCTTACGAACATCGGGCGTGACGTCACTTATAGAGAGAGAACTAGAGTAGCGTACACAAAGTGTGGATTGATTTATTTTCGTTCCTCAAAAGTTAGAGATATCCTTGTTTCTGTATAATGAATGTCGGCGGTCGACCACATTCGGGCGATACCTGACATGAGTAGAAGGAAGCAAAGTAAAAAGTATAAACGTCATTTGAATAGCGTCGCTGACACACGCTGCTTTAATCACTTAACTCTCATATTATACCAAAATATCACATATAATACGAGCAGTTTTTACTTGACAACATTTCTATCTCAAATATCATTTTTTTATTACATAATTTGAGTTGTATTGTATCATTATATACTATTGTAGCTGTGTAGTGTTTACATTCTCGACAAATTGGTTCTTTTAAAGTGTTCTTCTATGATGTTAGTCACAAGAAAGAATCCTTTGAGACCAAAACTAATGAAAAGACACGAGTTTCAAATATTATGGCTATACACCGCTAGATGGCGCTAGTAGTAGTTTGATTTGAAGTGGATCTTGATAAGGTAACTCCGATCATGTTTGTCTTCATCGAGTCTGAAGATTTTGTGTTTATTGAATTAAACATACTCAGAATAATCGAAGATAGAAGAGCGAATTCGTCATATGACATGCCAAATATAGGAAAGAAGGTAAAGTTGATTGGAGGAAAGCAAGGACGGATCCAGAGAAAATGTTTGTCACGTCAATACTGGTTTTTTTGGGGGAATGAAAAATAGATGTTGTCCGTTTCTCCGACCTACCCGATATGCACACAAAATTTCATGAGGATCGGTCTAGCCGTTTCGGAGGAGTTTAACTAAGTACAAACACCGCGACACGAGAATTTTATAGGGTCATTTCGCCTGTTCGCGTCCAGCGCCCTATTCGCGTCCATTTTTCGGACCTCCCTATAATAATTCTCGAAAATAGGTATATTAACACAGTAAATCGCCGAAAAGTCGTTACCGCTAATACCTAATCGTATAAGAGGCATATAGAAATAGACAAAAGTTCTGTGAGCTAAACCAATCATGTCTAGAAAAAATACTTAGTTTCCGTTCTTCAACAAAGAAGCGAAAACGCGCGAAATGTCGGCAAAAAAATAGTGAGCAGGGGCGCGTTCGACGGTAAGTATTTTATTGTTTTATGCGTATTTTACAATACACAGCTGTTTTTATTCTTAAAGCATGAAAAAAGGAGTAATATTAATTATGTATTTGCTTGTTTTTTTTAAAGTTAACAGTTAAAATAAGGTGGACGCGAATTACTACACCGAATTTATAAAACTTCCACTTTGCGACCACAATGGACGCGAACTCGTGTATTTATGATTTAGTTAGTTTTTATTTTTATGTGATAAAATTAAAAAAAGGAATTTGTTTTTATTTTTTATTTATGTATTATTATCATGCAATCGTAATGAGCAATTTGCGTCCACGTTATTATGATTCTAGAAAAAGATAATTAAAAATAAAAATCGTTCATCACATGTGGACGCAAACTATACCTACAAGGAAATTGTATTGTACCAAATTGCGTCCATTTTTTCATTAAATTCATATAATAGCTTATAATATATATTTTTTAACTTGTATAATTTAAAATGCATTTAAAAAAAAAACTAAGAGTTAAAACTAATAACACTCTTAAGTTGAAGTTTTCTTTGCAGAAATTTCTATCGAAACTGAATCTGAGAGGTCTCTTATGAAACTATCAATAGAACGAAATAGTAATATTTTAGAATTGGATGCAACTAAAGAAATCTCTAGTACAACCATCTTCCGCAGCTGTTGGCAATTCAAGCCAAAAAAACCTGTGATCCATTTAAATTAAAACCCACCTAATGCTGCCTGAAATTTCTAAAGAAGCAAGGAAACCTAATAATCAAAGGACTCCAGCAGCCATATCTTCTGCTGCATGGAGAAAGTATTACGAACATAAAGCGCAGATCAAGAACGAAAAACAGGAAGCAATCCGAAAAAGAAAGAAAGAATAGAGAAATAGAACAGGAGAGAGCTCGAGAGGTTCAAAAAATTAATCCGAAACAATAAAAAGATTATAAAAGTTACATAGGAAACCATAGAGTCGATAAATGTGGAATATGAGAAAGAAAATGTACCAGACGTGGATTAACGAAATATTCTTGAATAAAGAATCTGTTAAAATACAATTTTTCTTTACATTATCTAAAAATATCACCCCTACATTCCTTTTCTTAGCTGGTGGACGCAAAATGGTCTATGGGTGGACGCAATTTAGATTTTTTGGACGCAAAGTGGGTAAAACGCCTATTTTTGAAGTTTTTCTATTTATAAAAAAAACACAAGTACTTTCGAACAAAACTGTAAGCGAACCTTATAGTAGACTATATAATGAACACATTACATAAATTTTTCATTGAAACTAGGGCTGGAACATTTTTATTTTCTCCTTCAAACTTGCCAACTCCACTAAATGGACGCGAACTGGCGAAATGACCCTATGCTAGATATAAAAGAAAGTCGTGTTATTTACACTATTTATAACTCGAGAGCTGCTGGACATAATTTCAATGAATATTTTTTATCTTGGTCAGGAATAGGATACTAAGTAGGTAATAGAAATCCCGAAATTCCAATGGGAACGAGTGCGTTGCGGGAGCAAGCGCGGGGCGCAGCTAGTCTTACTAATATTATAAATGCGAATATTATTCTATGTATATATATTCCCGCGGGAACGGGTACCACGCGGGTGATACAAGTGAAGTATCGGTAAAAGGGATGGATGAAGAGGCTTGCATCGGGTTCACCGGCAAGAGCTGTTCATTGAATAAATGGAATGTAAATAGTTAATAAGTAGTATAAATATGTTTTGTGTTTTAGAAGGCGGCGTAAGATAACAACGCGGGCGGCGGCGCGCCGGCTGCGGTCCAGCCACGTTGTATCCAGGTGCGAGACTTTATTCACTATCGCGGGTAACAACACTCGATGAACCGCTAGGAGCGCGACCCACCCGTTGACATTTTCTACTTTCGATTGACAACCTTCTAATTTCGAAGTCTGGTAAATAACTCTGATGCTCTGAGAAATATAACCGAAAAATTTAACTTTTTAGGATTCCGTACCCAAAGGGTAAAAACGAGACCCTATTAGTGAGACATCGCTGTCCGTCCGTCCGTCTGTCACCAGGCTGTATCTAAAGAATGGTGATAGCTAGACAGTTGAAATTTTCTCAGATGATATATTTCTATTGCCGCTATAACAACAAATACTAAAAATAAAACAAATATTTAAGGAGGGCTCCCATACAAGAAACGTGATTTTTTGCCGTTTTTTAAAGTACGGAACCGTCCGTCCGTTCGCTAGTCCGACTTGCACTTGGCCGGTTTTATTTAGGGTTTTGTTATAGAGATGTAATCTGTGGATTATAAGGTGAACCCCCACCGATGCTTATCTCTCATCGACTCTATTTGTTTACTTTGTAATAGAGTCTGAGCGCTAATTCTATTTTATAATATATCTTTATAAATTAAGAAGCTACATACCTACAACTGTCTTCTAATTCCTTTAGGGGGGTGTGCGTGGTAATATTGGTTGAATTAAACCACAAAGATGAATTGCCAAAGTTTATTAGCCACACACAACACACACTATTTTAGTTTTTAGAAGGATAGCAAGACAGGATCAATGTAGCACATAATACATATCATGTAATTAATCAAAGTAGTAAGTGAACAGTTCACGCGTGGGCAAAACGCGAGTGCGCGTGAGAACGAGTTGTATGTGTCTCTCGTAGCATACGCTGTGATCGACTGCGCGCGCGCGATGCGCCTCCGCGTGGCTTCACATTCCACAATTAACTTAAATGCAAGATTTGCACAAATTCGGAACAACGCATATCGCGCGGGTTTGCTTGCCGAATTATTGTTTGTTTACATTTGGTTAGAAATTATTTATTTGTGTTATGAATGTTATGTTACTGGGATATGAATGTGTGATGTATGTAAGTGGTTTTTAATATATTATTGTGTGTAAATAAAATATAATTATAATGTATGTTTAAGTGGAGGTCACCTACATCATCCCCCTCCAGAGACCGACTAAGGGCGATAAAAGTCAGGGAACCGTACTGTACGACCTGAACGCGTAGTTGTTAGCGCGGTCTTTTCCTGCGGTGGATGAACAGGGACACGTTCTGGAGTTGCAGTGTAGGATCGAGGAACGGGTACACGAACGTCTAGTATATAGGCTGGCTTAAGGCGGTCTATAGTTACTGTGAGATCTTTGTTCCTAACGCGAATAATAAATGTTTTACTCCTTCTTTTGAGCACTTCGTATGGACCAGTGTAAGCAGGCTGGAATGAGCCACGCATCACTTCTTCCCTAAGGAATACGTGACTGCATGTAGCTAGATCTTGGAATACGAAAGCTCTGCGATTTGAGTGGTGTTGGGAGGGAACCGGACGAATATTTTCCGCAAAGGACTTCAACCGAGCCGCGAAATCGGTGATGTCGGTGGTGTAGTACGCAATATCGTGACCGAAGAATTCGCCAGGGAGACGAAGTGGTTCACCGTACACCAACTCAGCTGATGAAGTCTGGAGGTCTTCCTTAAAGGCACTCCTAATGCCTAGCAACACAAGTGGAAGTGATTCGGTCCACTTGGTGTCTGCATGACAGGTAATTGCAGCTTTTAGTTGCCTGTGAAAACGCTCCACCAATCCGTTGCATTGCGGATGATAACTCGTTGTCCTACGGTGATCGTAACCGATGGACTGAGAAAGCTGTTGAAACAGTGCCGATTGGAATTGTCCGCCTCGATCGGTTACGATCTCGGTAGGACAACCATATCGTGCCACCCAACAGGAAATAAACGTTTTGGCCACTGTTTCCGCGGAAATATCGGTAATAGGCACAGCTTCCGGCCATCGCGTAAAGCGATCGACGGCTGTGAGGCAGTACCGATAATTATTGGATGATGGTAGTGGGCCGATTAGGTCTAGATGTACATGTTTGAACCGTGCTGAAGGTAAATCGTGCGTACCTAAAGGTGAGGCAACGTGTCTCGTTACCTTCGAGCGCTGGCATGCCAAACATGACTTAGCCCATTCTCGGCAGTCCCTTCGCATCAGTGGCCAAACAAAACGTTGTGCAACGAGTTTGGCGGTAGCATTTGCACCGGGGTGGCTGAGGGAGTGGAGACTGTTGTAAACTTGCATTCGAAGTTGTTTAGGGACGAAAGGTCTGGGTGTCGGTGTACTGACGTCGCAGTACAGAACGGTACGACTCCCAGGTATATTCGTCTGTGTAAGGCGAAGTGAAGTGTCACCTTTGAGGTGTTCCGCAAGGTCTGGATCTGAACCTTGGAGCTCAGCCATCACTTCAAGGTCAACTGGTACCTGCAGTTCATCGACGCGTGATAGTGTGTCGGCAACCACGTTGTCCTTACCAGCAATAAAAACGATATCGGTGGTGAACTGCGAGATGAAATTAAGGTGTCTATACTGACGTGGTGAGCAGTTACTTTTACGTTCACTGAATGCGTAACAAAGAGGTTTGTGGTCAGTATAGATAGTGAAGTGAGTAGCTTCCAGCATATGGCGGAAGTATTTTATACTCTCGTAAATGGCAAGGAGCTCACGGTCATACGGAGAGTATTTCGTTTGTGACGGGCTTAACTTGCGAGAGAAAAATGCTAATGGCTGCCAGTCTCCATCCTTGAGCTGTTGCAGGACACCACCTATCGCCGTGTCTGAGGCGTCAGTGGCCAATCCTAATTTAGCTTGCGAATCAGGATGAGCTAAAAGTGCTGCATTGCACAGACTCTTCTTGCAGTTTTCGAACGCTTGCGATGATTCTTTAGTCATAACAATCGGATCGGATGCCTTAACCGATCCGGACAGTAAGGCGTTCAGGGGTGCTTGAATCTGAGCGGCGTTGGGTAAAAATCGCCTGTAAAAATTTACCATGCCCAAAAATCGTCTGAGTTCTCGGACGGTTTTTGGTAGAGGGAAATCAGACATTGCCTTTACCTTGCTGTCCAGAGGTTTGGTGCCGCTTTCAGAGATTTCGTAGCCGAGAAATTGAATATTAGACACACCGAAGACACACTTGGCCGGATTGATCAATATACCGAATTCTCTCATTCGCGTAAAAAGTTGACGCAAGTGTTCTTCGTGCTCACGTGGCGTGCGGCTGAACACAAGAAAATCGTCCTGGTAAGGCCAGCAAAAGTCTAAGCCACGAGTAAGCTCATCAACAAATCTCTGAAAGGTTTTACTTGCGTTACGAAGTCCAAATGTCATGACTAAAAATTCAAACAATCCGAAGGGTGTTGTTATTGCAGTTTTCGGAATATCTGCCCTATTAACACTAATCTGATTATATGCTTTCACTAAATCGATACTCGAGTATACAGTACAACCCGACAGGTTTTGCGAAAAATCCTGTATATGACGAATCGGATACTGATCTGGTATAGTACGAGCGTTTAATTGGCGGTAATCGCCGCATGGACGCCACCCATTATCTTTTTTAGTCACGAGATGAAGAGGTGATGCCCAAGGGCTGTCAGAAGGACGTGCGATACCGCTTGCAATCATAGCGTCAAATTCTTGACGAGCTACCTTCAATTTATCAGGCGCGAGACGGCGAGGAGAACATGATACAGGTGGACCTGGTGTGGTGCGAATGTGGTGTTGTGTATTGTGTTTTGCGATTTGAGGAGTTCCAAAAGGACGTGTAATTTCCGGGAAATTAGACAAAATTTTATGATACACAGTATCACCATTAAAACTAGCTACCTTAACACTTAAAACAGCATTGTCGCTTAAATCTAAACAAGCTACAGTGCTAACATTGGTTAGACTATCGATAAGCTTCTGTTGGCCAACATCAACAACCAAACGATAGTGAGAAAGGAAATCTACGCCTATGATTGCTTTTGTGACGTCAGCAACAACAAAACGCCACGGAAAATCACGCCGCAGACCCAAATTCAAATTTAATTGCATGTAGCCGTAAGTGTCGATAGTCGAACCATTGGCAGCACTGAGCTGATATGTTGATTTACAAAGTTGCCTTTTAAGGGCTGAAACCGGGTACACACAAATGTCACTTCCAGTGTCTATTAGAAACTGTATCTGTGAACCACGATCCGTGATGAAGAGGCGACCTGAGCTGGGGTTGTGGCAATCATCAGTCGCCATCACTGACTGCCTCTCTCGTTTCCCTGGTTGTAGTCGCACGGCTGGATACACCGACGAGCTTTGGAACCATGCCGTGAGTGGTACCAACAAACTGGGTACTTGCGGTAGTTCGACGCTGAACGTCGTGACGTCGATCGGCTGCGTTGCGCATCTCTGCGGCGCTCGGTGGGTCGAGGTCGATGTCGCGATTGGATAGTTAAAGCGCTCACCTGGCGCGTCAGCTGAGCTACCTGGCGTGTGAGCTCCTCAACAGCTATTGATGATGACGGTACCGTTGAGGTTGCAGCAACTTGATGAGATGGCACTGCGATGTCATGGACGCGGTCAGCGAGTTCAGCGAGTGCGTCAAGACCCAGGGTAGGCTGTGACGCAACGATAGGCTGAAGTGAAACGGGTAGTCGGCTCGTCCAGATTGTTTGGAGAAATTCTTGAGGGATATCTGGACCGGCGAGATGTTGAAGATGCCGAAGGAATTGTGACGGCTTGCGATCACCTAGCTGCTCGTAGGTCAAAAGTTGTTTGACTTTATTTTCTCTCGACGCAGACAACCTTTTGATTAACTCCTCTTTGAGGCGTTGGTAATTGGGAGGACCAGTGAGGATGTCCTCTATTTCAGCAGCATACTGACGGTCGAGCGAAACCAAAATGTGGTAGAATTTGGCTGCTTCGTCTGTCACGCGCATGATTGCAAACTGTCCTTCTACTTGTGCGAACCAAATTGCTGGTTTTTCAGGCCAAAAAGGTGGTATTCTTATGCTCACTGGATTACTTGCAACTGTTAAAGCGGGCACGACGGGAGACGCCATCTTGATTTTGGAGTGGCGTCGTGGACGCGTGTCCACGTTACCGGTGGTATCTGAACCACTCGACGCCGACATCCAGGCTGCGAATTGCTCCTTGTCTTCCGTGTTCCTCAGTTTGTTCCGGGGTCACCAGTTTTAGGGGGGTGTGCGTGGTAATATTGGTTGAATTAAACCACAAAGATGAATTGCCAAAGTTTATTAGCCACACACAACACACACTATTTTAGTTTTTAGAAGGATAGCAAGACAGGATCAATGTAGCACATAATACATATCATGTAATTAATCAAAGTAGTAAGTGAACAGTTCACGCGTGGGCAAAACGCGAGTGCGCGTGAGAACGAGTTGTATGTGTCTCTCGTAGCATACGCTGTGATCGACTGCGCGCGCGCGATGCGCCTCCGCGTGGCTTCACATTCCACAATTAACTTAAATGCAAGATTTGCACAAATTCGGAACAACGCATATCGCGCGGGTTTGCTTGCCGAATTATTGTTTGTTTACATTTGGTTAGAAATTATTTATTTGTGTTATGAATGTTATGTTACTGGGATATGAATGTGTGATGTATGTAAGTGGTTTTTAATATATTATTGTGTGTAAATAAAATATAATTATAATGTATGTTTAAGTGGAGGTCACCTACAATTCCTATCGAATGATGTTTTTTTTTCAAAAATACGTTGTGTTGATACCGTTCTTTAGAAGTACATTTGCTCACATTCGTACATATTAAATGATAGTTATTATAAGTACTAGGTGATGATGTGGCCGATGTGTGTCCAGGAGCAGTCCGTCGCAGCCCTGCGCGTCTCTGCCGTCCGCCACGTCGAACGACTCCGACCTCAGCCTTCATTAACAATCACCAACTATTTGTACCAGCACATGTTGATTGTTTTCCGAAAGGATATAATTATTACTATTTGTTGGTTACTGCGGTAACGAGCCTCAAACAAACTCATTGTACCGAGCTGGTCCGAGGCCCTTATAATATTGTTATATTTTTCTAGAATTTTTATGCTTTTGTAATAAATTAATATTTAGTATATTTTTATTTTATTTTTAATATATATCGGACAAATTGACACACGGTTATTTAGACCCAAATAAGCTCTAAGCTTGTAATATAGAATCTAATTAACAGATACTACTAGGTACATACATATACATACACAAATCCTACTTAATATTATAAATGCGAAAGTTTATGAGGAGCAACAAACATACATCCATACATACATCCATACATACATCCATCCTCACAAACTTTCGCATTTATAATATTAGTAGGATAGGAAGTAGGATACAATTGACACCCAGACGTCGTCGCCAACAACTATGCCTTCACAGATTGTTGACTCCGGGTGGGAATCAAACCCGCAACCCCCGACACAGTAACAGATGATGTATTTCTATTGCCGCTATAACAACAAATACTTCTATATATAATACTACAAATATTCAAGGGGGGCTCCCATACAACAAACGTGATATTTTTACCGTTTCTTGCTCGATACTAATAATTTTTAATAGATAATACGGAACCCTCCGTGCACGAGTCCGACTCGCACTTGGCCTGTTTTTTATAATACAACTATTTTTATACATATAAACCTTCCTCTTGACTCTTATCTATTTAAAAAACAACATCAAAATCCGTTGCGTAGTTTTAAAGATCTAAGCATATATAGGGACAGACAGCGGGAAGGGACTTTATTTTATACCTACTATGTAGTGATAACATATAGAGTTCTCTTTAGGGTCCAAACATTACAATTATAATAATTAGAAATTAGGTATGTAACCCATTTCTATGTATTTTGCATTTTTTGTGAAATTACTGAAGTGCGACGTCACTGGATAATGACGAGGAATGATTTAAATCCAACCGATTAAGATAGTTAATAGACTCTCATGGAGGCTTACGTCGCGATCAGATCCACGTCACGGCTCACGTAATGAATCGAGTACCGCATGCATGATGAAATGCTCCTCCGACGCCCGCGTCACAGATAACAGCCATGCAATAGATTAGGTTATTACTAATACAATAATTACTATTATTGTATTACACAACTTAATAAATATATTTATAAATATATACATATACCTATATATATTTAGCCGCTAAAAGCACTTATGGACCAAGAGCCCGTGAACCCCAGACCTTCGTTATTTTATAAAAGCTGAAAGTTTGTCAGCGCATGCTCCCAACACAGGTAAGAACGATGGACTATTATGAAGTTTGGGCTATCGTGGCTTTGGCAGGTAAACGGTACTAAAGGTCAATGGTCGAAAACACCAAGTTGGCCATCGATTTCGATATCACCGTCAAAGGGTGACTTGTACAACTCCTCAAGAGCTTTCAAATGACATAGGTCATGTCACTGTTGAGCATTAGGATCAGCGTCCATGGCATAGGCCAACTCCAATCTTCGGTGGTCGAAAACACCAAGTTGGCTGTCGATTTCGATGTCACCGTCAAAGGGTGACTTGTACAACTTGTCAAGAGCTTTCAAATGACATAGGTCATGTCACTGTTGAGCATTAGGATCAGCGTCCATAGCGTAGGTCAACTCCAATCTTCAATGATCGAAAACACCAAGTTGGCCGTCGATTTCGATATCACCGTCAAAGGGTGACTTGTACAACTTGTCAAGAGCTTTCAAATGATATAGGTCATGTCACTGTTGAGCATTAGGATCAGCGTCCATAGCATAGGTCAACTCCAATCTTCAATGGTCGAAAACACCAAGTTGGCTGTCGATTTCGATATCACCGTCAAAGGGTGACTTGTACAACTCTTCAAGAGCTTTCAAATGACATATGTCATGTCACAAAAATCACACTTTATTATTTGATGAATTTAGATCGGTATTTTACACACCTTTAGTACCGTTTACCTGCCAAAGCCACGGTAACCCAAACTTTATTATTAGTCCATCGTTCTTACCTGTGTTGGGAGCATGCGCTGACAAACTTTCAGCTTTTATAAAATAACGAAGGTCTGGGGTTCACGGGCTCTAGGTCTATTATGTAAGTTCGTGTAGATTAGTGGTCAACCCTGGTGTCGGAGTTGTTAGACCGCCTCCGACATGGCAGGACGACTGCTACAACCGGAACCGACAATTTGACATGCCCTCCCAAGCACGTTATACCAACAATTAATTACGAAATCTCGGAGGCTCAGATGAAACTTGTCGCGTTATAGTGAAGTTTGAAGCAATTTTATTTTTTAGATTTGTCGGGGGGGGGGGGGGGGGGGGGTCAGTGTAAGGGTTAAATCAAGTTTGTGGGGTCGCCACACTTGTCCCACGGCCGCCATCTTGGAAATGGTCTTTACGGTTTATCTTGTAAACTATTCGTCCCATAAAAAAAAATATTGTAGGAAATTAAATTATCTACAACTTTGACCTGCAACTTTTGTGGGAGAACCATAAATAAAAAGTTATAAGCGGAAATGTACAGAAGAAAAAAAAATTTCGATACAACTTTTTTATTATTACATAAAATTTAATAATATAAAATGTATCGAAATATAATAAGTAGGTATATTTTTTATTTGTTAGTTTCTTAGTAACAGCCTCCGTGGTCTTGTGGTTTGAGCGCTCGGCTCACGATCCGGCGGTTCCGGGTTCGATTCCCGGTGGGGCCTATATCTCACAAAAACTCATTGTGAGACTGTCCTCAGTTTGGTTAGTGCATTGCAGGCTAAATCACCTGATTGCCCGAAAAGTAAGGTGATTCCGTGCTTCGGAGGGCACGTTAAGCCGTCGGTCCCGGTTACTTTCTACGGATAGTAGTCGTTACATGAGCCATGTCAAAGGCCTTTGGCGGCTCAATAACTATGACACCAGGATTGGTCAGACCAATTGACCATCCACTCGATGAAGAAGAAAAAGTGGGCGTCGAGCAGAATATAGGGCCGGGGGCAACCGCCCGGCCGCCCTTGAATTTGCGCATTGGCATACGGAGGCCCGAGACGCGCTCGCATGGAGCGGAATTTCGCTTGTACCTTCTAGAAGCGGTCAAGCCCACCCTGAAAGAATGGGTAGAACAGAGACACGGGCTTCTTTCGTACCTACAGACTCCCGCAGGTCCTCTCAGCAGGTCCTCCTCGCAGGGAGTTAGTTATTTGCAAATTGGCTTTAATTTCGTATAAAATGTCTCGTTATATATAAATAAACGACCATTTACGAATGACAACGTATATTGACGAATTACATCAATCGCATCAGTTGCGCAATTTAGGCAATCACCACCATTTGTTTTAATCGAATCATATTCAATGTACGTTTTTCACGTAAAATATACTTATATTATTATTGGAATGACATTTTCAAATGATCGTTTACTGCACGTGCACGAACACCTGCCCGCCCGCGGAGGCGGCGCGCGCGCAGCTCCGCCCCGTCCCGCCGCCCCGCGACACGTCACCGACACCTACCGTACTTTCAATTACGTATTAACAAGTACTGTAATATATAGCGCCGCATTGCAATTTTACCGGCATTAACTCTTCCAAGTGGGATTTGTCGTACTGTGTCAACTTTTCTTGGTACAATTATTTAACAAATTAGACAAATCGATCCAACCGTTTTTTAATTTCAGCGAGCCTCACAAATATAAATTCATTTCTTTATAAATGCACCTACAAAGTACCTACATTGTATACACAAGTAACAAGCTCCTAAAAGCGGCATAACCTTTGACTAGCCCGTTGGCGCAATGTATTTTAGCATTACTTTTGATGTGGCTCTTGGCTACCCAGCTATACCCCTTATGGTGTTTAAAGTAGGAGGTACTAGTAGTTAGTGTTATTTACTCTGTTTAATAATTAAGAGACGTTAGTACCCTTTGGTAGATAAAAATGTACGAGCGTACGCAGGTTTATAGATGATATATTTGTAAATGTTCTCACTACATCGAAACTATAACTGAAAATCAGCTCTCCAACTGAAGTTATTTTGTATGTTCTTCATAATTTTGACAATATTTTAATTTTTATTTGGGTGTGTCCCGTTGGAACCCTTACAAGCAAATACTCAAGTAGAGAGAGTGAGGGACTCGGTGAGGACTCAACTCACAAATGCGCCTTGTTTTTTGAAGTCTTAACATTGAAGGGAAAATAACATCGCCCCATAGGTCCTTGTGCCAAAATGAAGTCGCTGTCTACTTCAATGAAAATAGTAAAATAGCGGCCTAAATACCCTGTCTACAACCGCCTTTGGCCAAGGGACCCGAGAGCTGAGTGGGAATAAAACCAACTCGCATTGTTGTAGTGTTTGCACATTACAACAATGCGAGTTGGTTTTGTTCGGTGTCAAACTAAACTAAGCAACGCGCGCAGCACGATCGAAAAGGGTTAACGCTAATACAAACCGTCTACTCTACCTGTTCTACCTCGGAGGTCAGCAACGATACTCATCTAAGTTTCGATCGTCGCGAGGTTTTTAGGGACGGAGTCTACCGGGATTGTAGCTCAGTCTTATTTTCAGTAATAGGTACTTACTTGAATAGAAAATTAATATCTGACCGTAGTCGAGTTGCTGAGCTGGGCATCAACTGCATCGGAGCCAACAAAGTGATGTCAATACGTAAGTAGATACCTAAAATTGCATGTACAAAAACATACACATATGATGGACGCGAACATTCGGCCGACGGCGCGGCGTATCTGTTAGTAAGTATTTAGTTTAAGAAAGTAAAAATATGTTTTGTTAAGGTTATAGAGTAGATCACGAGGGTGGTTTGCGCCACATCTCACCGCGCGGAGCTTCCGTCGCAAGTGACTCACCCCTCTGACTCATTACAAATATGAACCAACTTTCTTCAAGTTATAAGATTACCTATACGTAGGTCCTATAGTTAACATTCGTTCTAGGCTAATTCCACGCTTGCAAGGAATTGCTTTAAATTTGATTGTGTCCATCCATAAAACTCGAATAAAATATAATAAATATTCAGTCTCTTAAATAGTTTTATCTTATATATAAAATTCTCGTGTCACAGTGTTCGTTCGCGTACTCCTCCGAAACGGCTCGACCGATTCTCATGAAATTTTGTGAGCATATTGAGTAGGTCTGAGAATCGGCCAACATCTATTTTTCATCCCGAAATTCCCGCGGGAACGGGTACAACGCGGGTGAAACCGCGGGGCGCAGCTAGTCTTATATATAAAATTCTCGTGTCACAGTGTTCGTTCGCGTACTCCTCCGAAACGGCTCGACCGATTCTCATGAAATTTTGTGAGCATATTGAGTAGGTCTGAGAATCGGCCAACGTCTATTTTTCATCTCGAAATTCCCGCGGGAACGGGTACCGTGGTTGAACTCCTCTGAAACGGCTCGACCGATTCTCATGAAATTTTGTGTACCTACATATCGGGTAGGCCTGAGAATCTGACAACATCAATTTTCATCCCGAAATTCCCGCGGGAACGGGTACAAAGCGGGTGAAACCGCGGGGCGCAGCTAGTCTTATATATAAAATTCTCGTGTCACAATGTTCGTTTCCGTACTCCTCCGAAACGGCTTGACCGATTCTCATGAAATTTTGTGAGCATATTGAGTAAGTCTGAGAATCGGCCAACATCTATTTTTCATCCCGCAATTCTCGCGGGAACGGGTACCGTGGTTGAACTCCTCTGAAACGGCTCGACCGATTCTCATGAAATTTTGTGTACATATCGGGTAGGCCTGAGAATCGGACAACATTAATTTTTCATCCCGAAATTCCCGCGGGAACGGGTACAACGCGGGTGAAACCGCGGGGCGCAGCTAGTAATATATAAAAGTACCTACTTAGTTATTCCCAGGTCGACCGAAAACATGTTTCTTACTTTTCAAACATGGCTCTCGTTCGAAATCATCACCCCGCAGTATGCAAGCGTGGTGATTTCGCCTAATACTCCTCACTGTACTGATATCTTCAGTAAGATGTGAGGTAATTGTCCAGCAGTGGGACATATTATTGCAGGCTAATACTTTCTTTTACTTATTTACTTACACATACATCTGGGCTCTTCCTTTTTTGCCAATGGGAATAAAATCTGTATTAATGCCCGATTTATTAAACAGGAGGAAGCTTTCAAACTCTGTGTGTATTTTTAATTTATATCTGCTGCCTCATTATTCTGCGTCGTTAGTGAACTTATTCCAAACATATTACTCGTTTAAGGGTATACTTGTAGCATGTTTCAGTCGTTTCAGTCGCTTTCAGAAAGGTGTATTTAGGTGTTGGAATAATGTGTAGGCAGTGTTGTATTGAAGTATTTTTAGTAAATCGTTGTCCTAAGTGGATAATGTATTTGTGTCTATTTAATTACCACAGTTTAAAAAGGTATCTTTAAAAGAATAATAGTACCAAATGTGGGATAAAAGGATTTAGCGGGGTGGGTTAAGAGAATTATTAAGATAATCTTATATTATAACAATTTAATAAAAACGTGGTGAGCCTGATACAGGCAAGAAGAACTTCGCTACCTCCGATACATTACGACGAGGGGCAAGTCTTTAGTTCTACAACTACATAATACTCAACGAAGTGTTCCACAGGAATGTGTTACATCACAACCGTCGTCGGTCCTCAATAACTTAACAATACGATGGGAGGTCTCGCCCGCGGGACCTCGTGGCACGGCCATCTTCATCAATAAATTAATAGTCACTATCACTAACTAATACTGAGAGGCACCGCTTCCGCGGCAGCAATAACTTAACAATTTACGAAGAGACGAATAGGAACTGTGTCGGCGAGCGGGCGGCGAGCGGCGCCGCGGCCGCCCGCTAGTGCACGTCCTTGGAGTCCCCGTGCTGGAAGATCATGCACGAGCAGCCGATGTACACGTCCATGGAGTAGGGCGCGCCCAGCACGCCGGCGCGGACCTCGCGCACCGTCACCTTGTCGGTGACCTGCACGCACTGCGAGTAGTACTCCGCGTGGTGCGCGCCGCAGCACACGGGCGCGTGCTTGTGGTGCAGCCGCCGCTCCAGCTCGCGGCACACGGGCTGCGGGTCGGTGTCGCACTTGTACATCTTGATGCGGCGCGGCACGCGGTTCGGGTCCTCGTCCACGGCCTCCACGATGGGGCACGACGAGTTGTGTTGCACCTTCCACAGCTCCATCGACTGCGGGTGGTTCGACTTTGCCTCGTGATCTTGGATCGGCGCCGATTGTGCGAAAACTAGCACTAGCACTAATGCGAAAAGCTCCGTGTAATACATTGTGGCGGTGGGTCTTGTGGCGTGTGGTCGCTGCAAGAGGTTGCTGAGGGAATAGTATCGAGGTCCAGTGTTTGCGCTCTTTATATGAATCGCGGGCGCGCGTGTCGCGTGCCGCGGTGGCGCACGCGTGTGGGTCAGTCGCGCGCTGCACGCCGCGCGCGTCGCACGAGCCGCGCCCGCCCGGGGCCGCACTCATCTCTCATCTGACTTTACTTCTTATGTGTCCGTGGAGTGCGCCAATTACTCACCGCCGCTGTACGATTGGCTCGACGCCAACCAATCACATCGGACCAGTGATGATTATTTACTCGATCAAAGTGAATTTGGAGAATTTGGAAAATTGTGTGTTTGTGCATATTATTAGAGACTAATAGTATTAAGTTGTATCCAGTGCTAAGTGGGTGTTAGCTCTCTAAAAATATATGTACATAATGGTTTGGGCTTTACAAATTTATTTTGAGATGTATAATTAATTTTTTTATTTATTATCATAAAACATTCAATTATGTATGAAAAAGTTGCAAAAGCGGGTGGACAGATATCATTACATGCTGTAAGAGGGACACCTCGTAATCATAGTTGCAGTGGTGTTCCGAAGACCACCTGTACTGGGGTTTCGTGATAAACTCATGTTATAGAAAAGTTAATACTTTCACAAAATACATCACAGTCACACAATCCGCCTACGTCGTAGCATTTCGTAGCGCGTAGGCTTTCTATATGAAACAGATTTTCACAGCTTCACGAGGAGTATCGAAAGTTCGTTAACCTCGTGCGCGTATTTTTGTCTGTTGCGAAATATGTTGAGTTATTTGAATGCAGAATTGTAGATACATGGTAGTGTGTATAAATATATAAAGAATACATTATGTTATCTGCTATGAACACCTTATATATTAGTATTGCATCCAATATGCGCTATAAACATATAGGGCATGAAGTCTCTACTGGTACCCATACTGCATAAATTACCAGCGAGTGCAAATATTCCAATAACTGAAATGAAATGTACGCTTCCAATAACAGTAATGTAGGCCATGGTGATATTTATGACGTTCGTAATATTCCGCGCGTGAAAACGGTAGGTATTTAAACAAAGCAATTAAACTATAGGGAATTTTAATTGGAAAAAGTGTCTACGTCACCGTGTTAGACAAACAGGAACGGAGCGCAGCGTGACGTGGCGTGACGCGGCGCCGCGTGACGTCACGCGTTCATTCACAGCGCGCACGCCGCTCTGTTTACAACACATGGTCCGGGCTCATAGCAACAATACACATTTTACAACACAACATCCTCGTAACATTTAGAATAATTAATTAACATGAAGAGTAATTTATTATTTTTCCTTTAATTAATACATATAAGTTGAGCACCTCGCGTGTCTGCTACGTGTTACGCTATTAACGAGTAAATATAATTTGATTTTGATTTTTCGGTGAGTTTGTAATTCATTAAAATGTATGAATAAATAAGGAAGGAGGTGTTTATCTTCGTTGCGAACAGAAGGCTGTTTTAAATGTTTCGTATCTGTGTGTGGGCCTGTGTGTGTTTAAGTCTGTCTTGCAGAAATGTAATGTGTAATTGGAAACGCAAATATTTGTAAATTCTGAATCATTTCTAGAACATGTAACGCATCGCCGAGGGAGTTTAACTCGTTCACTATGACTGTTGTGTCTGTTGTGTAAACAGAGATGTATCACTAATAAGTAGCGGATGAGGCTCTATCATTATATGTAATTCGGGAAATCAAAATGATAGTATGATGTTTGAGGTTCTTAGATTGTTCAGAATTTGGATAGGACCACTTGCTGACTACGAAGAACCTTCTCGTGTTCGTATCTGTACTCTACAATAACTGCATAGAAACCTACGTGAGAACGAGAATTTTATAATTTAACAAAATACTAAAGTGCATAGCATTTAAATTTGCCGACTGTATTTGTATGTCTTTAAACTTGTTTTAACAATCACAACCTGACATGTATTTTTATAGATATAGTTTAGGCAATAAGATAATACGGTAGTTACTCGGTGGGTAAACTTGCGGTTGTCCTGTGCGCCGTACATACGATATGGAAATAAGTTAGTGAATATGTTATTAAATAACTCGTTAATAAGGCGGTAAGTGATCGGTGCCCACCGACCATATCATGGCATTGAATGAAATCCGTGCTGGCCGGCTTAATTCTGCTTAAAAGTACCTATTTAAAAATTAGTATTGTATACAAAAGATTTTTGATAAAATGTAAAGAAATTAAGAGAAGCATATTAGAAAATATTTACCCGTTAACTACCTACCGGAGTGTTGTCTAATATCTAGGCTGAGAATTTATTAGGTTGGTATTCTGTAAGTTTGGTGCTATAATAATACTTAGTCGATAAGGTTTTATGTATTAACAGTTAAATTACTTATCATATACAGCATTCAGTAAATGAACAATAAATACATGAATATGAACATGACCTACTTTTATTTATTACGAGTATGATTTGAAACTAATATAATAGTAAAAGTATATACACATAAAAGTAATGCAATGATTTTTCGGAATACCTAAACATTTACCCACTCAATTACAAAATGCTTAATTTCAAGATTTAAGTAAAGAAAAAAATATGATTTATAATTCAAGTTTGTTAGTTGTTTACCAGTTTCGGTTGAGCATCGTGTTTCCAGTTTGGCCACATAATTAAGTATCGAGTGCGATGTTGTGAGGCTCACTCGTTCGAGTGGCGATGGGTTTCCCGCGGACTCCCGCGGAAACCTGACGCAAGTTCAATGACCCCTATTAGCACGAGTCTAATGGAAATCAGGAAACACAAGTTTATATTATGGGTTACTTAATTTGTGTCACTTGAATTTTGACGTTTGTTGGACCTGTAGGAAAATACCGCAATATACATACATCGCCTGTTGGTAACAAGACACAAACCGATTGTGAGAGTGAATGTCTTTATAACTTTTTAACAAAACTATTAAAAGATCTCAGTGTTCTGTTCGTAGTAATACATGGCATAAGGTATGCCCTTTAGTGTTGAATTGAGACATGCCCTTTAGTGTTGAACTACGAGAGTCTTCCAATATCATCAATAGGAAGAGCATAAAGCTGATTTTGACTTTGGTCGTTCAAAATCAGGCCGCCGGCCTTGCCCGCCGGGTTCGTGCCGCCGGGCCGGCGGCTTTGGTGTGTAGACAGCTTTACCGACCGACCCGGCTACTACACCGGATCCTGGTGTTTGAGGCCTACTCGTCAGTTATATCGATGTGTGCCTCGACTACGAATAATAATATAAGTAAAAATATTGTTATTGCGGTTTCCAACGTGACAAGAAAAATACTGCTACAATACTATCTATGACGTACAGTCACCGCAAGTGTCACAGATTCATTCATCATTCGTAGTAGGTACCAACCAACACATGATCTAAATACATACAGTGTCATATGTCTATGAAAATAGCAAAATTTGATAATTATGTTCCCGAGACCCAACCCGTAGAGTGCAACCACACGCTTCAGATGCGGATTCATCACCTGTACCCTAGTACACTGCGTGCCAGTGCACTTGCTAGTTAATTTAGTGACGTATACCGCGATTCCTACTCGCTTTCACTAATAGTAAGTATCTCACACTTTTGATTCAAAACCGAGTCTTTTGAACTCGCTTGCTAACGCCTTAACTCACTCATTAACTTCAAAGGTTAACAATGAGCAACTGTTCCTATTCTGATACTTGGACCATTTTTCTTTACTTATGCTCCTTTGTAAGTTTTGTAAATAAATAATTCAGAACAAAAGACTTCAACGCGTTCCTAATACAATAAAAACAAAAATCAAGACTTGTTTCAAACTGGTTCCGTAACGAGTTGAATCTTCCTCTAATGACAAATACCGATAAAAATCTCGTAAAATATGTTCGTGCTAATGGTCGATCACAACATGATTCACAAATGAATGCCATAAAAAATATTAAAGAATTCAGTGTGTACAAAATACTTTGAATAGCGGTCGACGTCACGCGCCCGCGGCC
Organism: Cyclophora albipunctata; assembly: GCA_963082685.1. Taxonomy (NCBI): domain Eukaryota; kingdom Metazoa; phylum Arthropoda; class Insecta; order Lepidoptera; family Geometridae; genus Cyclophora; species Cyclophora albipunctata. The sequence continues at coordinate 204,724 of OY720123.1, forward strand.
TTGCTATTGCGACACGCCCCGCGCGGAGACCAGGCACGAGATGCTGGAGCGAATGAATCATGCAACACAGCGATAACATCGTCAACATAACACTGCGGTAACAGTCACTTTATACACATTTCAAATATGAACAATAATATGGACAACTCTCTCATAGCAATATATGTATTATGACTGATGAGAGATAGTTTGTCGTTGAAAACTCGCACGGTGTAAGTAGTCTCCTCGGAACAAATGACAGCTGACCGTGCAAATATACAAAATATTTACAATATCACCGATTTTCCAACCAAATGCAATTCCTCCCCATCCCTTTGGGAGTGAAAATCTCATCTAAACCTACGTCAACCACATGGATCTCTCGTACTTCTACTACCTGCATTAGACAAAATGTGACACGCACCTCATTGAAAAGGAACAAATAAACTGCACTCTCTAATTTTCTTACAGATAATCTTCGTGGTTGATATCAATATTCCGAATACGAGGTTTCCTAATATGATATAAACCGCACATTTTCCGCGTGAACTCTGGGTTTATCGCTCGTACGTAAGCCGACGGCCGGCACGCGCGGCGCGTGGCCGGGTTTCCCGCGCCACCTGCCCGGTAATCACACATTAGTTTCCTCTTTTGCATTTTGGTAAAGTAAAGTCAATCATATTTACATACAATACATTAACGAGACCATTCTTCTTTTACTTCCAGATTTATAAATTCCGGTTCCTTATCCTGATACTTTCTTAGTTCTGTCTGTATCAATAAATGTACTTGATAAACCTGAGAAACTGGGCACACGTGTATCAAGGGAAAATATTTTATAAAATATGATTAACCGTGTTTGATCTACCTGTTGCGCCAAAATATTGACAATCGCTGAGTATTTCCGATGACGCGCGTGACCGGCGAGCCCGCTGCACCGGGCGGCGGCAGCGGCGGGTCCGAGTAGGAACTACTTTCACTCCGGCCTCTTTCTCCGACCGCCCTTGACCGGCGCTGACTCACCTCCGCGAACTCCTTCAAGGACGTTTCATATTGTTATGAAACATTGCGCAGAGGTTACACCAGGCAGTTCAATGTTGTAATTATTGTTGCGTGATGTGTGAATGTCGGAGCTTGGTAAATATCCAATAATTTGTTGAACCAATTCAACCGTGACGAGAATGTAAACGTTAGACACTGACATTGGATCTATATTTATGTGAGACTTGGTTTTAATGTAAAGGCAATACAACTCTCCTAGTTCAATTAATAGATGCAATGAATGTAGTGTCCAATGTTTATTAATTAGAATTAGACATCAGCCAATTAAAGACCGATGTTACTTAACGTTCGTCATGGCCTTTCTCTGTAATCCGCGTGATTTCACCGCGTGCGCGTCATATGTGCACTAGCGCGGTACTAGCTGTTAATGTTGTAATTCTTCGAGGCATTCACGGCCGATGACAGCCCGCGTGACGTCACGGTGAGGTGCGCCGAGTAACGGGACACCGCGCACCGGTCTGCTGCATACTTAATGGGAACTAAGAAATTGTCTACATTAAAAAGGTTTGAGGAAGGTCATGTATTGCGAGGGCGACACAATAAAGCGTAGTCCTACTACTACCTGCTCATTTAAGAATATATCATGTTAGTAGAATAGGAAAACTAAATGTTTCCTCACTGCAGGTCAAAGGCGAGAGCGGATCATCGTCAAGATCTATTCCGATCTAATACCAAAAACTAATACCATTTGGTATTACTTTATTTCCGAATTTATTTTTCATTCCCAACGAGTACCACGTTTTTTTAAACAAAAAATGTATTCCTAACGAATACCAAAACATTAGTTGTAAGTACAGTCAGCTAAAAAAAAAATAACCCTAACCTACCGAATTACTTACTATTCGGTAGGTTAGGGTTATTTTTTTTTACTAGTTCCATAGTTATCGGTTAACATTAATTAACATTGTGAGAAAATTAACTAGTGGTTGTAATAACTGCAAATTTCTTCTATTTGATTGTTTATAAATAGGTAGGTAATATTGTAATTATGTTGGACTTGGAATGGTAACAGTAAATTATGTGATATCTGTTAAATTTCTACAATTGTCTAATTAGAGGAAAAGAACCTTTTGTGAGTTATATGTATATCAAACCATAATATTGATTAAACATTAACTGAAATCATAACTCAAAGCATTTTAATTTTACTGAACCTGACTGTACTTTATTCCTTCAAACTTATTTTGGTATTGGTTTACAATGTGGTACTCGTTGGGAATGGAAAATAAGTTCAGAAATAAAGTAATACCAAGTGGTATTAGTTTTTGGTATTAGATCGGAATAGATCATCGTCAAGAAGCTCAAACACGAGCTCGAGCTCGCATGTCTTAATGTTTTTATTACGTCACAACACAACGCATGGCCTCAGCAGAGGATTTTCCAAAAATGTAAGTGAGCGTCACGCGACGTCATGAGAGAATTGAAAATCAGATAACCTGGTGGGTTTCCGAGAATGACCAAATATCACCACGCGCGTCTTCGAGGGTTGGAAGATATTTCGGTCACGTCTGTTGTTACGTCGGCGCACGTAGCTACTCTATCTATTTTAAGGACGTTTATGATAGGCACTTAACCCTTAATATTAAGGATAATAGAATAATGTAATGTTTAAAAAAAATCTAGTGAAGATCTTAGAGAGAAAGGAAACCTGACCAACCTAACTGTTAGTATGTTTGCTGCAGGTCCCACTTGGCTCTGAGGCAACATCCGCTGGCAGGTTGTGGCATTGTTTAAAAAAAAATCAATATGAAATTAATTTATATACATAGAAAGAATGTCAAACATTGATTTCCTATCGGAGATTGCCAGTCGAGGTAGGTTGTTATGATTGGCCGCAGTTAATAGGTACCTACTTGACCTTTTGCAAAGTTTAGTATATCTCTTTAGTTTAGTTGTTCAATAACCTCCGATCAAATACAATACAGACACTTTTTCACTCCGTAGTCGATTAATGAGTCGTTAACATTATTTATAGACTACATATTAAACTCATCACTTAAATATCACCATCGTAGACACGATACTCGGAGTGATGCGATGGGTTATAGCACCGCGTGCGTGTGCGGGGGACCGGCCGCGCTCCCGGGTCATACATTTTGGGCCACTGACAGTTTCTTTCTGTACGGTATTAATTTCACTATCAATATACGGCTAGAGTTACTGTTCTACTGCTCAACTTAACGGCCTACGCACTAGCTTAAACATACACGAACTAATACACGTATATAATTGAATAATTAACGATAAACGTAATATATAGAACATCTCTCTTGTTAGGCATTTTTCTAGATTTATCTAGACTAGAATATCAATTATTTGTTATATTTCAAGTATTTTTGTAAGGCAATTTAATAAATATGGATGCGGCAATTCCCGTATTTCTATGTCCTATTTTTAATTTCGTGATAATTTAAATTACTCTTACCAACTGAGAACCAAATGTACCGACTGAGAAAATGAATGGAAATGAGACCTACTAATAATATTATGGATTGCGTTATATATATACATATATAGGTATATTATAATAGTTTTAAAGCAAATATAAACTTGGCTACGGAAAACAGTTTGATACATTTAATATTAATTTTACCCTAAGTTAGGTGATAGTAAAAATAGAACATACTACATATCTGAAAGATATGTTAATGATAAAATATTGGGATTTCCAATACCGTTACAACACATTTAATAAAATCGAAACACGTAATATTCCAAAAAAACTTTTTCCTGGCCGATTGTAAAATGCGTAATTACTTGCGTAAATGAGTTGCATATCGATGAGCAAGGTTCTATTATTAGACGTTATTCCTTGCCGCGGAGTGTGTCGGCGAAGAGTGGCCGGACGCGGGGAGCCGACGCGGATCTCAAACATCTCAGTTAGCGGAACTCGTAAAGTGACCACCGTGTTTGTGTTGGTTGTTGTCTTTTGTCGAGTAAGCGCCGCCCGCGCCCGCTAAGTGCGTCAATGCCTTTATTGAGTTACTCGGAACGCGGCCAGGGTGCACCCATTCACTCACTTATCTATAGTTTATGTGTATAATAAAGATGTTGCTTTGGTTATTAGCACGTTCAAGCTAATCACAGAAACTTCCCGTTTGATTTGAATAATATTTTTTGCAGTGAATAAGCACATTCCACGGGGAGGTTATAGGCTATTTTTCATCCCGAAATTCCCGAAACGGGCACAACGCGGGTAAAACGGCGGGGTGCTGCTGGTCAGACAGATAGAGAGATAAACAGATGTTACTGTATTGTCTTCTAAACAACTTATGTTATTACTATGATCAAAATATTACATAATGATTCTTCGAAGAGCTAATCCGGTCGTCTCGTGCTGTTGCGATAGAACGGATAGAGACGTGTAACTCGCAGAGGCACATTCCTGATAAAACTCAACATACGTAAAATTCGAATTGAGAACTTCCTGTTTTCTGAAGTCTGTCATTGAAGTTAGATATAAGAATAAGAACCTCAGTCATAATAAGGTAATTGCCACCTTGTGTTGCCATCCTAAGAAGTGTGTTATACTTACAGATAAACGTAAGGATCAAGTCATATAGTATAGATTAAGGGCATTATTCATAAACGCTTTTTAACAGCAGCTTAGCTATCAAATGGTTTGTCCCTTTCCGATTCACGCTATTTGCTCAAGAGCGAAAGAGACAAAACACTTTAAAACACTGTTTAATTCGGTTCGGTTCGGCCCATTCCGTGGTATCTGGTATTTAGGTTACTTTTAATTAGACGATCGTATGAAAAACTCGTATGTGTTTAATTCCAACTATGATCAGTGAATCAGCACGCGCCATGCACGCGACTGATTGGTCCCTAATAATGATTGGACTCGGGATTCCCTATGAATCCTATATTCAAGGAAATTATGTAACGGTACCTAATACAAATATAGATCAGGTGGGTGGTGTGCCTGTGATCGAGTTAGGAACCTCCTCGTATCGTATATCATGTTGAAAACGTGCCTGATGGGTACAGTCAAGGTATCAACTACCTAAAAGGACACAGACTCCATAAAAAATAAAAATTGTGGCGGTATCATGATGTTATGATTCACATGTGTAATTGTTCTGAGGCTCGCTGACCACCTGAAGCCTGCTCCCGGGCGGCCGGCGGGCGGCCTGTGCCGCGCCGCCGCGGCCGTTGACTCGAGCAGGACCCGACCTGTCACCTTGCTTGACTAACTAGTGAAGAATGCAGCAAAAACCTGACACCTCCGCACCGCCACTACTCGGAACCCTCGACGTTTGAAGCGCGCCGCTCCGAGCGCCACTTCATTTGAATCAATGTACTAAAGTTTATTCTCTCTCTAATGTTATGTCTTCGGCGTTGTTTTTCAATAGACCCCACATGGTCTTCCGCGCTACTACGCAGAAGGTCGTTGTGAAGATCTTTTTATGAATTACCGTGAATTTATGAATGAAATGCTTTTCAAACATTAGTCATTTGTGGGTGTTACTAAGATCCGTTATCTTTGTCGATGATTTGTTTAATGAGGGATGTTTATTTTTCGTCTTATTTAATGAGATGATGATGTTCAAAGAGTTCGAAGTCCAGGAAGAGCCCTCGCGTCGAGCGTCATCGTGGTTCTGCGGAGTGCGGAGTCGCCTGACTCACTCGCTGGGATACCGGCCGGTGGTAAGTGAATGTTGTCGCCGTACGGACACATCGCTTGTGACACATACTTACACTAATGTGCGGACATTTTGTGGTTTTATTCAGAAATTAATAAAAGAATCATCATCTCATAATCACCGTTTTCAAGTGAATTATTATAATTAATTTTAATATATTAATACATTAAGCTGCATTTTAATAACTAAATATAATTTACACAAGTCCAAATGGGTTTACACATATTATGATAATTTTGTATTTGAATTTCCAGTGAAATCATCTTTAATTTTAATTGTATCCCTTTTGTTGTGTTTTAATTGTTCCCCAATGTCAGAAGGTATGGATTTAGATTGCATGTAGGTAAACTTTAAATAAATCTATATAATGGGCATGGAATGTTCTAATTTACCGCTGAATCGGTAATTTTCGTTTCCTGTATAAACTTAATTAAACATCTAAAAATAAAAAGGAATTGCATTTGATTAATATTGAAACTCGACGAGGTCGTCGATGAGGACGGGACGCTTGCCGGAGAGATGGAATCTTCTCTGGAAGTAACATGGTGTGAAATCGTATTCCTTTTGGGTTTTTGTTCAATAAGAAGATAAAACTTTAATTTTGTGATGTCCTCCACATTTCTATTTCTAAGATTATTTTTACAAATAACTTTAAGTCAAATGCAGGTTCATATTTTCCTCGAGGAAACTGAACATCTACAGAAATAGTCTACTGAGTATCTCAATCATTAAGTGCATAGTTATTAATCTTTATTAAAGCAGACGTTAATGAAGCTGAAGTTTGATTTTTTTGTTCGTTTGAACGCGCTAATCTCAGAAACTACCAATCTTATTTAAATAACTTGTTTTGTAATGGAGAGCCACATTTAACGGGAAGGTTAAGGCTATTATTTATCCCGAAATTCCTACGGGAATGGGTAGTACGCGGGTAAAACAGCGCTGCTAGTTTCGAATATATGAATATTTTTTTATTGAATAGATACATTCGAGAATAAGGTTTATAGGTTTCGTTATTGTTCATAGGATGTGCCGGAGGTTGCGGGTTCGATTCGCACCCGGAGTCACGATATGTGCAGACATAGTTGTTGGTGACCACGTCTGGGGGTCAATTATCTAATATATATAAAAGGCAAACCTGACTGACTGACTGGCTAACTAACTTATACATTAACACACAGCCGAAACTAGATTGAGAACTAGAGAGAGAACCGAGACTAGAATTGGGTAAAGTTTGTGGAAGCTTAATTTTTATATAAAAAGATTTAGAATATAATAAATGATCTATTAATAAAATAATCCTTATATAAATAAGTATTTGTTTCCTTATTTATCTTAAAATACATAACAATGGTACAAAGTGAGTAGAAGTTTGTAATACCTGTAGGTACAACAATCGTTACAGTTATGACTCCTTCGTAGTTATTTTGTGTGTCCCTCTTCACAAAGGTCCCGGCGCGCGCGAGTGCTTCAGATTTGCGTGGATCCCATAGAGTTCGTCCAAAGCCAGCAGCGCACGTTATGTGATGGCCTTATTTATCATTCAAATGCTGCGTGATCCTTGTACTCGGGCCGCCTTGTACCACAGAAACACCCATCGAACTATATCTACGTCTCATAAAAAATATTAATATACTAATTCCAAATTTTATAGGTACTTTTTGCTATCATAAATCAGAAAATAATTTTGCATATTATGCGTGAAGAAGCAAAAAAGTTAAATTAGACACTTATAAAATCATTAATAAACAAAACGTGTTATTTAATGTTATGTTAGTGATGAGTCGTGGTATAATTGGACCGTATTGGCCGGTAATAGGGTTGTTATTTGTATTCACGACGCGTTGTCAAGGCATCGTCGCGGTGAGTCCCCAGACTCGGCCCAGGTGATCACGTCATACTATATCAACACGAGTATATGCTTGAATTGGATATGCATATAAACATATGGAAATATGGACGCAGACGGTCTCCTTTCGACGATTTATCGTTTCAAGCTCAGAATATTGCATATTGCACAGTATTGCATTAAGAAACGTAAAGATTTTTTAAATTATGTTGCCTCTTCTCTATAAACGTAAGTATATATTGTAATAAATATTATGTATTTCAGTATATCATTGTGTACTTACTATTATATTACTATTGTATTTCAGTTAACTTGTACTTTAGAAAGAGTTTCTGTAACTTTTATAGGATTCATGTAAAGACACCCAGAGTCCCGGACGGATGATGGAATGACATAAACGAATGTTGCGGCGGATACGGACACAGACCACCGTCGGTCTTATGGTGTTAAGAATACTCGTGTAGGAGCGCCCGCTAGAGACAACACTGCCAACTGACATTTTGTCTGATAGACTAACAAAATTTACTGACAACTGTTACAATTCACTAAAGACAATTTCGTTCGCGTCAAACAAGTCAGACAAAAAATTGGAGTTATTAATAATAATAATAAAAACGCGATACAGTAATCGGCTCGACAGCGCAAATTAGCATAAACATAAACATTGTCGCCGCTCGTGCCGCGGCCGCGCGGCCGGCGCGCGCCGCGTCCCTATTAATACATTATTAGTACTACAATTCTCATAGTATATTTTCTGCCATATTGTTTCACATAACACGTCATAGGTACACTTTTTGTTTGGGTGTCTATGGATTTTATAATTGAAGGTTAAAGTTAAATGTCAATAATTTATAAAATATGTGAATTAATACTCCAGCCCGCCCATACACACCTTGTTGGGCGGGCGGAAATTAAATTAAATTTATGAAACTGCGGAAATAATTGATGCTCGTTGTCTCTACTGTTGGGCTGTGACTTCAGGTGAGGTAGAGTTAGCGGATGTCTTCAGGGAATGGCGAAATATGCAAAATCATATTATTAAAATGAATACAATCAATGGTAGCAAATTATTGTCTGTAATGTAAACCATGTCGCCGGCAACAAGCTGAAGATCAATACGACAAACAATCATTACTTATAATGAAGTAAAACCAGTTGAGTTATTTGAAACCTGTTCTCATAATATAATTAAATAGCTATGTAGGTATGTATGATAATTACTCGTGGGAATGAGCATACGAACCGCATGCTAATGAGTTGATCACCGAGACATAGGTCGGGGATTCACTCTGACTATTATATATGTGGTGTAGCTGCTTATCTAACTAATCGGCTATTATTTACTGTAACCACCTAGCCTAGCAGTTAGTTTTCGTTAACATTTTACAGTTAGTAATCGATTCGTTGACCACATTATATATCTAAAGGGAGACAAATCATTTTTGTGAGAACTCTTTGACGTGTTGCAGAGCGATTTTAAATTCCGTTATAATGATATAATATACCCAGACTAATTCATACACGGTTAATTAGACCCGAAGTAAGCTCTATGCTTGTGTTATGGAATCCAACTTACTGATACTACACACACATACACAAATACGTTATAAGAATATATAATTGACACCGAGATGTCGTCGCCAACAACTATGTGTTCACATAAGCGGTTGTTCTTTCAATAATTGTGAATGTATGGTGCAACGCATGACGCGGGCCATCAAATGTTTACGTTTATTTGTTTTCCTTCCACTTGCACAACGTTGTCTAAGTTGCTGATGTTTGATTCCCACACGGAGGTGGTTTTACCGGAGTGTGACGTCAGGGCCGAGTCGACATCTCGGGTATGTGCTGGCTGCGGAGGCTGGGCGGCGCGTGCGCGAGAGAAACTTTGTTTGGGAAATCGGAGCGGAAACCATTCACGTCGTTATGTGAGCACAACCTGCTCGGTGGGCGGCCCGCCGCGCGCGCGCACGCGCACGTGGGCTCTCCGCCGCGCATATTATCATCGTTATTACAACAATTTTGTCATTATACTCCCGCCAATTATAAACAACTACTCTTATAAAATAGAACCAGTTTTTCTCAGCTTGGAAACACATCACTACATAGTATAAAATAAAGTCGTCTCTGTTTCGTGTCTGTTTGTCTGTTTGTCTGTATGCTTAAATCTTTAAAATTACGCAACGGATTTTGAAGCGGTTTTTTGTAATAGGTAGAGTGATTCAAGAGAAAGGTTTTTATGTAAAAAAATTCCCGAAATTCCCACGGGAACGGGCACAACGCGGGTAAAACCGCGGGGCGCTGCTAGTTTTGTATAATATCGCCATTTTTTTTTGTTATAATATTGTTTAGACCATTCAGTTATTGGTGAATATCTATGATACAGCTATCGTAGTTCATACAAGACATATACATAATAACTGCACGTTCCAGCCGCCCCAGTGACCCGCCTCAGGAATATCAGGGATATGGAACGTGGCCTTTCCCTCACAATCCACGAGCGAGTGTGGACCGGGGACCGGGCGGGCCGGCGCGGAGCTCACCACCAGACGGTCAGCGGGGTGGACGGGATGTCTCGACACCATCCGGACGCAATGGTCGCTATGCACGCATTGGTGTAAAATTATCAACAATGCCTGTAATTTGTTGCTTATCCACGTAGAGCGCATGATTTAGATAAGCTAAATCCTGAGTATTTTTTAGTTGATGTTGTTGCTATCTACCATATTAATATGTATGAAGTGTTTACTATTCCACCGACGAATGTATGTCACAGACGTGCGGTACAGTACTCGGGTTTATTGTGTGCTCGGGATTATCCGAAGGTAACCAAAGTACCCGCCAAATGATTTACATACGAATACAGTGCCTACTAGAGTAGCGATAGTACCCGGAGTACATACTGCGCACTATAACACTATTATATCATATGTAATTTATTCACGCGTACGATAATAATTAATTCGTTATTATCGTACGCGTTAATAACTATACGTGATTTGTTTGCGATTATAATAAACTGGTTTAATCAAGGTTTAAATCATTAAATATTATTGAGCACTAGTGACGAACCCTCGACTCGCGCATACAACATATCTACGCCAGTATTGAATATTCTGGAAAAAGTTCGATATTCCTAAGGACCAAAGCTGTTCATCACCCAATAAAGCAAACAAAACAAACCACCAGGATATTGTATCAGACGAGCTGTCCTCACGGTGTTCGGGAGTGTTTCGAGTCGCTTGCGGTCAGACAGAAGCGACGCCAGTTCTATCAATTCTTAATTGTTATCTATCTATCTATCTCTATAAATAAAAATGAATTGCTGTTCGTTAGTCTGCTTAAAACTCGAGAACGGCTGAACCGATTTGGCTAATTTTGGTCTTAAAATATTCATGAAAGTCCAGGGAAGGTTTAAACGGTAAGCAGTGAGGAAAAAAATGCAGGTGAAACCGCAGGGCACAGCTAGTTGTTGATACATATTTCCGGTAATGCTTAAAAGTGTAAGTTCGAGTGGCCAACTTGTGTCCGTGTTTTAGATCGCCCCCGGTATGGTCCGGCGATTTAAACAGCCCGGACCGGGATTTAAATGTTTACTATTATTTATTTACTATTTCAGGGGGAGGAAGAGGATCAGGCTTAAGACCTCACTCGCCTAATGCGGGATGGTGATCTCACACCCGAGCCATGTTTGAAAAATAGGAAACATGTTTAATTTTGTCACTGTACTGACATCTTCAGTGAGATGAGAGGCTTTTACCCAGCAGTGGGACATTACAGGCTTATACTTTTTTATATTTTCATTTGAGATACACATCAATTTTATGTTATGATGCGTAACGATTCTCACTTATTCCTCTTATTATACCACAAAAAGAATAAATATTGTTAATATTGACAACCAACATTAGAAGGAATGCAACTTACATTACGGGTTTTGGTTTCCTGAGTCTTAGCATTAAACTTGAATAAAAATCCTTAAAGGCCGTAATGTATTACATAACATGTTATATAGAGACCTATAACTACAAATTGAAATAATTAAATCCAATATTGTATTTAATCGACGGTTAAGCGCGTTATGCATGAAAATGAAACATGAGATAATCCATTAGCTGTATCCAGACAAATAATGACGGTACATAATATAATGTGTGTTATTTACTGAACGGAGTGTGCACTGACGTGACTCGGAGATGGATAACATCATCGCTGATGATGCGATGTGATGTGGTGTTTGCACAACTTTCGGCGAGAGTCGTGTAACCGAAGCACCGCGTGTCGTGCGCCCGTTGGGTGGACGAGTGTGGTGGAGTAGTCGTTAGCCGGACGAGCCGGTCATCGGCGCCGGTCCGTCTGCTTCACGCATATTTTATCATTTTTTGCGCGACTTCGTTCTTACGAAGCTACACATATTCCATAGTAGCATTCCATAGCAATAGATTTTTGGTAAAGTAATGATTTCTGTCTGTGCTGCTTTAAAATCGAATAAATTATTTTTGATATAAATTTTTCAAAGTTTGAGCACGGGCATAAAACTTGTAATTTTCCTTATTGTGTGATAACGTCGTTAAAAGTGAAGATACAGAGATATGTTCTGATTACGGACGAACCGGAACAGGGAACCGGGAAATGCCACCATTGGTTTCCCATCGAAGTTGTTAGTGAAATGAAAGTGAAATTAGTTTTGCTCAATAACACCTAGTCCGTCTGTTATTTTTTTCATTAAATTATTTTATAGCCCTACAATTTAGTGAAGGTTTAAGTTAAGGTTTTTTAATTCTTGAGTTATAATTAGGGGTCTGATGATGAAGACCAGGGATGTCACTAAAAATCGTGAAATAAAAAACTTTAAAAAAGAAAATCTAACCACCTTCAAAATAGCTTAGCCATCTCCAGAGGCTCGAAAGTAAACAGACCTTTTAATTGATTCAACTTTAAAATCTGTCAGGTAGTCGATTAAATAGGGAGCGCGTTGATGTCTTTTATTGGAGACCTCGAGCTAGGAGTACTCTCTGACTTTAAACATTGATTCAGATATAATTCTAATTAACTTAATTCTAATTAAATTATGATCAACTGTATAAATGGTTATTAAATCATATTTTATATTAAAATTATACTTCATTGCTTCGTCCTTCGAGATTAGGTAACATTGTAGTTTAGGATTCGCCTTTCTACCACTAATTTGAAAGCAGGTTTTTTTTTGCGGGTACTTGATGCTTCTCTGCGGGCCGCTTGTCATTTAGCCTCATTCGCGTTTTAGTGCCTCGCCGATCACCACGATATTCCTTTTTTTGCAAAAAAAGTGTAACACGATGTCGAAACGTAGTCACAAAAACGAGGATAGTGATTACCTGAGAAAAAAATTAAGGAAAATAGAGAAGAAACTGGCTAGATGCGAGAATAGATCGCGTAAATAAGTTCGTTCCGAATCCGATAGTAGCAGCTTATGGGCGACTGTTCAACCAGCGCCCATACTTTCAGAGCATGAAGGTAAGCTGAGTGCATAATGGATTATTGGATTAATGGATTACCTACACAATGATAATGTGAATAGTTGTAAGGACTATATCCGTATCAAATTAAGACATTGCGTCTCATCTTGTGGGGATGTTACCTTTACTTATTTTGGAATGCCAGATAATTGGCTATATATATTAGTGATTGTGTACATTTCGAGGGAATGTTACCTTCACTTTATTTATTATTTAAATCTGTACGGATGTTAACTAAAGTGTTGTGCATAGTTTACAAGGACTATCGCCGCCCTATTTTTATATTATGTACCCGGATCTGGGACAGTTTCACGACACACGTAATGAGACTATATAATATTCTATATACACTGACTTTTTTAAGTGTCATGAATAACTACTAGGTTTGAGACCTAAACACCTTTTGGTACCTAGGTACCTACATTGGTTTATACATTTACATTACAGATGAATTGGATGTACAGCCCGAAGTGGATATAGTGTCGGTGGTTGTAGACGAGCCCCAGCCGGGTACGTCTACCTCTTCTGCACAGGCCCAGGTGCGCAGCAGACAGAGCTACTAGTCGAAACAGATCCTATGGAACTGGATGAGGACATCTTAAACTTATTGGGAGAAACTCCTTCAAAGGATAAAAAATACGGAGCAGATATTCGAGGTGAGCTAGCTGTACGTTGGCAGCACATCGCTACGACTGGTTTGACAAGGGATTCTAAGAAAGAACTCATTGAAAAACACCTGGTTCCAAAGAACTGTACTAAAATTGACGCACCGAAGTTGAATACGGAAATAAAGGCCGCTTTATCGGAAATACTTATTAAAAAAGACAAGGCGCTAGAGAACAAACAAGTGCAGTTCGCAGCCAGTATATCTTGTATAAGTGAAGCACTCACTCGATTATTTTCTTTGGAACACAAGGACCAAGACGTTATTAAGTTATTGATCGAAGCTGGGCGACTTATGTGCGACTCACAGTATAGCGAGTCAATGACGAGAAGGAGTTTCATATGCTCCACGATTAAAAAGGATATTAAAGATCAACTCTTTACTACGGAAATAGACAGTTTCTTGTTCGGAGAAAAGTTAGCCGACACACTTCGAGCCGCTAAGGCAATTTCAAAATCGGGTGCCGAGATAAATATAAATGCACCCGTTAGAAAGACAACCTCAGCGCAAAAGCCGAAACAATCGCAGGTCCCGGCTTTAAACCAGAAGCTTCCGCTCCCAGCAGCCAGGCAGGCGGGAGCAGCGAGGAGGTTCGAGCCGACGACGCCGGCGCCGCGCCCGCGCCACCCGCACCAGCCGCGACAGCCGCCGCGCTCGCAGAAACCATCGGGCCCGCGTCGCTAGATCCGGTACGTTCCGCAGGACGCTTGAACTATTTTTACGAACAATGGCAATTAATAACTAATGATCCCGTTATACTGTCGTAGATCAAGGGATATAAGATACCTTTTTCTAAACCGGTTACTCAGTCTCGAGAACCGAGTTTACCAGCGCTATCCGCGTCCGAATCCCTTCAATACAAGGTGGCCATCACTGAACTCATAAATAAGGGAGCTATATCACATTGTAAGCCATGTGTAGGACAGTTTCTCTCTAGTTATTTTCTCATTAAAAAACCTAGTGGGAAAAACAGATTTATATTAAATTTAAAATCTTTAAATAAGCATATTTTAACGGATCACTTTAAAATTGAAGATTTGAGAGACATTGAAACTAATTTCTAAGAACAGTTTCATGGCCACCCTGGATTTGAAGCATGCTTATTTTCTTTTGTCCATAGATCCGAGCTATGGAAAGTACTTACGATTCAAATACGAAGGTAAATTATACGAATTTAATGTCTTACCTTTTGGGCTAAATGTAGCTCCTTTTGTTTTCACCAAATTATTAAAACCTGTGATGTGTTTACTGAGATCGTTAGGCTACGCGTCTACTATATATTTAGATGACGTATGTACTATCTCACGAAATTATCAAGATTGCCTAGATAAATATCATATGTACCAAAAACACTTTAGAATCGTTAGGTTTCATCATCAATGTCAAAAAGAGCTGTATCACTCCGAGTAATGTTTGTAAATATTTAGGTTTCATAATACGAGGGCGGGTCAATAAGTCCGTGACTTTTTGAATTTCCGACCTCTTTACTGAAACAATAATACTGGTCCCGTCAACAGGCATCTGTCAGTTGACTCCTCTGAAAATTTGAACTTGCTGCGTCAGTTAGTTTGTGTTTTACAGCTATCTTTATCAGACTACTCACTAATTTGACGAGAAAATGGACAAAAGTGAATTTCGTGTGCTTATTAAGCATTATTTCTTGCGAAAAAAAACCATTACCGAGACCAAGGCAAAGCTTGATAAATACTATGGGGACTCTGCACCATCGATTTCCATGGTAAAAAAGTGGTTTACTGAATTTCGTTGTGGCCGTACAAGCACTAAAGATGCCGAGCGTCCTGGACGCCCAGTTGAGGTCTCTACACCCAAAACATTCGAAAAAATTCACGATATGGTGTTGGCCGACCGAAGATTGAAAGTGCGAGAGATTGTGGAAGAAGTAGGGATCTCGCATGGCTCAGTGGTTTCAATTTTGAATGATCACTTAGGCATGAGAAAGCTGTCCGCAAGATGGGTGCCGCGTTTGCTCACAGTCGACCACAAACGCAATCGTGTAACAACTTCACAGGAAGGTTTAGCATTGTTTAATCGTAATATGGAGGAGTTTTTGCGCCGTTTTGTAACCGTGGACGAAACGTGGATCCATCACAACACACCAGAGACCAAACAACAGTCAAAACAGTGGGTTTCCAAGGGTGAATCGGCGCCAAAGAAGGCCAAGGTGGGATTGTCGGCCAATAAAGTTATGGCGACTGTTTTTTGGGATGCACGCGGGATAATCCACATTGACTACCTTCAAAAGGGAAGAACAATCCATGGGGAATATTATGCCAACTTATTGGACCGATTCAATGACGATTTAAAAAGAAACCGACCTCATTTGCCCAAGAAAAAAGTTCTTTTCCACCAAGACAATGCAAGGGTGCACACATGTGCAGTTGCCATGGCCAAAATCCATGAATTGGGCTATGAATTGCTCCCTCATCCGCCCTATTCTCTAGATTTGGCTCCGAGCGACTACTTCTTGTTTCCAAACCTGAAGAAATAATAATAAATAAATAATAAATAATAAATTTTTTATTCATAAAAAGTATACAATAATAACTTAAATCTAGTTGCTGGGGTCCCCCTTTTAGGCGTTAGCCTGTGCCAGAAAAACCCCGCTCTTCCATGCAAGTTTTACATTATTAATATATTGTACACTATTTGACATTTATTTCCAAAACTTAAATTTAGTTATCACTAATTTATATATTAGCAATACAATATTTATGAAAAACATTAATTAAGATTAAGATTACATTATTTTATACTTAGTATAATATAATAATCTATTTAACAATTAAATACATTAATAATTGACAAAAGTATAATTAAATTATTTAATTAATTTATGATTAATTTAGGTTTTTATATGATTAATTTATGATTAATTTTGGTTCATTATAATATTGATTGATTATTGTTTTTATGTTATCTACTATTTATTTTATTTCTTATACACTCTCACAATTTACTTAATTACTAACACACATAGTTTTAAATTATAAATTTCATTTACAAATAATCATACATTTTAAAAGTATTTTCACAATTTTCATTATAGAATATCTTCGACTTCATTATAGTTAAGTGATCTGATAAATTCTATTACTGTCATTTTACACTCGTACAGTTTTTTGCTATAGACATCTAAATGTTTATTAAAGTAATTGTAGAGCATCGGTCCACGTGTGAAAAACTGACGACTAGAAAATATTGTCTTTGTTTTAGGAGTACTAACTACTGCCTTTTTGCGTCTGGACACTGTTTTATTAGGTTCATATGTCAAAGTTTTGTGCATTTTTAGGATAGTCTGCATGATGTATAGTTTCCTAACTGTGAGTAAATTATTATTCTGATACAAACTTTCAGTCGGGTATCTACGATTTTTAAAGTACATTATTTTTAAGAGAGCACGCTGTGCTCGTTCTACTATAATGAATTTTGTTTTGGATGCTCCACCCCATACCGGTATGCAATATGTTATTATGGATTGTACCAGTGCTACATATATTTGATCCAAAAGATAGTTGCCTTCAGTAGCTGGTCTTGGCACAACATGTCGTAAAGTTTTAAAAATCCACATTAGTTTCCGAACTCTGCTTGTGACATATTGTAGGTGTTCATTCCAAGAGAGCCTATTGTCAACTACGACGCCTAAGTATTTGGTGTGATTAACTTTGGTTATCGTGGGACATTCACAAGCCGTTGATCTTGTATTATCACAGTGGTGAATTTTTATGTTAAAATTACCATCTGGTTTGGTACGAATATCAATACCAAAACACATGTAGTTGGTTTTTAGAGTATTTAGTGTAAGAAGATTATTTTCCAGCCATTTTGCAATAATTTTCAGACCATTCTCAGCACGAATCCTGACATCATTCCATGATTTGCCTGTGAAAACTACAGCTGTATCATCGGCGTAAGAAAATATATTGGCATTAATATCCAAGTTGCAGAGGTCGTTGATGTAGATAAGGAATAGAGTTGGTCCTAATACGCTACCTTGTGGTACTCCGTATGATACATCAGCATCCTCACTGGTAAAGTCACCAATTTTGACTCTTTGTCTCCTATTGGTGAGGTAGTCCTTTAATAACCTAAGTGCCATGCCTCGAATTCCGATTTTTTCCAGTTTTTTCACGAGGATGGAGATCGAGACGGTGTCAAACGCTTTTTTTAGATCTAAAAAAACAGCCATAGTTTTAATACCTTTATCTAACTTTTCTGTGATAAAATTACTTAAAGCTAACACTGCATCTTCAGTCGATATACCCTTTCTAAAGCCATACTGTGATGACGATATTATTTTAAATTTCTCTAAATAATTGAGCAATCTTGTATTAATAAGCTTTTCTATAATTTTTGATAAAGCTGGTAAGACAGATATTGGTCTGTAGTTGTTTACGTCGTCTCGATCCCCACCCTTGTGAACTGGAGTTATATTGGATTTCTTAGCGCATGATGGAAAAATACCTTTTTCAAAACAAAGATTAACGAGCCGCGTTATTATAGGTATTATTTCTTTTTTAACATGCTTCAGAAATCGCGTAGATATATTGTCCCAGCCTGGAGCACTGTCAGATTTTAAACTCATTAAAACTGTTTCAATTTCTGCATTGTCTGCGTCTAATAGCACTAGGGAATTTAATTGTTGAGATTTATTCTTTACCGATGGATGATTTACAAAAAAATGTTTTTGTTGTATATTTGTCGCCAGGTTTTTTCCTATGTTTGCGAAATATTTATTAATTGTATTAACAGATTCACCAGGGGATGATCTTAAGTTTAACAGTTCGTTAGTTTCAATTTTAGGTTTATTGGTATAAGTTATAGATTTCAGATTTTTCCAAAGCAGTTTATTATTTGATAATGAATTTGCAAGTAGCTCTCTGTCATGTTGTCTTTTGAGTTTCTTAATAAGTTTATTACAATAGTTTCTATATCTAGTATAAGTTAGTTTTAATATGGAGTTGTAGGGGTCATTACGACAGTTTTTTTGTAGTTTATTTCGATTATTTATGCATTTAAGGATACCAGGAGTTATCCATGGTTTTAAAATACGTTTACTTTTTGGGATACTACAGACGATCGAGCATACACTAATAGCCTCTCGCAGTTCTTTTATAAGAAGGTTATACAGTTCTTCCGGATTTTCACAGAGAAGAAGATTTTCCAAATGTTTACTTTTTAGATATACTAGGGATTTTTCAAAATCTACTTTTGTTTTAGTTTTGATTCTAGGGTATGTGTGTTTTATTTTCTTTAAGCACAATAATGTTGTGTTATGATCAGTAGTGGTGGTGTTCAGAATTGCAATCGTAGCCGATGCTTTACATTTATTAATTTTTATCATGAAGTGATCCAAACAATTTTCTCCCCGTGTTGGTAACGTATGACCAGTTAGAATGCCAAAATATGATAACATATTGAGATACTTTAGTCTATTATTATTGTCATAGGATGTCTCCTCGGCTTTAGCTCTTATGTTTATATTAATGTCTCCAGTTAGTATGATGTTATTATTTGTAGGTATAGATTCTAAGTAGGTACTCAAAGATTCTAAAAAAGGTTCAGTATTAGCAATGGACGGTGAGCGATAGATGCAAATGATGGTATTGTTAAATACATCTATACGGAGACAAGATGCCTGAGCTAGACGTAATTCTTTTACTTCTGGTTTCAGTTTATCTTTTATGTACACTACAACTCCGTCATTTTGGTTTAGCTGATAGCTGGTTTGAAACGCTATGTAACCGTCCAACTTAGGAATAGGTTTGTCTTTATTGAGTCTACATTCAGTCATTACCATAATATCAGCATCAAACTCTAAGTTAGCCAAACTAATTAGAAAATCGTCAAAATTGTGGTAGATACTTCTTATATTTTGTGATATAATGGTTAAATCATTTTTGTTTACTTTCAGATGGTTACTTAGTTTAGAACTGTCGCACTTGAAACTACTGGCTATTTCTAGATTGTCTAATTCATTTACAGTATTTAGCGTGTCAGCCATAATTTTTATTCTTGTATAACAATGTGTAATAAATAATATCAATTATTGAATTTATAATAGTAGTCAGTGAAAAAAAATGATATGAGGTTTGTATCGGTAGGTAAAGTGATTGATATTTTTGAAGATAATATCCATGCATTCTCAATAAATAAACAAAAGCAATCAGAGTTAGTGCCATACCATCCAATGTAATAAATAGTATCAGCGAAATCACAATTAAAATAATGTATAGTATTAATGAAATTATAATGAAAATAATTAATAGTATTAATGAAATTATAATGAAAATAATCCATAGTATTAATGAAATTATAATAAAAATTATTAATAGTATGAATGAAACTTTAGTAATAACAAACAAAATTAAAGTTACTGCCCGACTCAGTCATACTTTTAATTTATGTACTTGAGCTTCGTCCTTTATTTGTATTATCGGAGAATTTTCATTCTTTCTTATGTATACTTTACCGTAAGCGGTCCAACAAAACATATAGGCTTTTGACTTGACCAAGTCTCGACCAATAAAGTACAGCCTAGATGCCTTTGCAGTTAGGTTTTCTGAAATAAAAATCGGGGTGTCTTCCGCCGTACGCAACCCTAAGTGCTTAGCACATAATTTATTTTTTTGTTTAATATTGAAAGCCTTCGCTTTTCTTAAAATATCGTTTTTTATAAGCGTTGATGTAGTCTCCACTATTATTGGGGTATTTCTCGCTCCTTCTTTTTTTGCCTTAATACGGTAAATATCTTTTACATCTGACTTGTTTATCTCGCAGTTAATTTGATTTGACAGGTTGATAACCATTTCTACCAAATCTTCCTTGGTCTCTTTTTCGTTCCTCGGTGCATTTCTAATCTCAAAAGTGGTTTTCCTAGTTGATTTCTGTATTTCCTCGATCTTTTCCTCCAAGACAGTAATATACTTTCGGTCCTCCTGCACCTGAGTTTCTAGAGCTTCAATTTTCTTTTTATATTCCTCATTTTGCGCTGTTAAAAATGATATAGAATTTTCTATATTGAGATTTGTTTGTTGTATATCTATTAATGTCGGAGATATTTTCTTTAGCTCTTCCCCTTGTTTGTTGATCATGGATGTCATTATTTTTTTAATTTCCTCCTTAAAATCAGAGAGTTCATTACACAGTTCACGCTCCGATTCTGTAGAATCCCGCCTCCTTTTCGAGCGTTGAGTCACAAATAGTGGCGTTGTAGCTATATCCATCGTATTCAAATTTGTGTCCGACAGTGAATGAGTTATGTTTACTTCAGATGGCGTACTAGGCACTGTCGCAGGCGGAGTTCTTTTAAGAGGCATTTTCGTGTGTTTCTAACACTCAGAAATAAATACTAAATTAAAATTTTAAAATTAAAAAATCTTCGCCTGCTGGGATTTGAACCACGTTGTGTCAGCACTGCAGGCAAGCTCTCTAACGCAGGTCCAACCGAACTTTATGGAAGCGGTTGAATTTATCCAATACGTTTGTCTCTCTACAGAAGTGAATATACTCTTCGTGTTTATAAGCGCCTGGTACCTGATGCCTTAAACTTGCTTCAAACTCACCGATGTTTTCACATAAATAGCGGTTTTTTTCCTTTACAACTCCTTGTACTTATGTCAGCCTGGTAGATGGTGACAAGTTTTTGCTGTTTCCTGTTGTCCTGGGTGTTCCTAGGGGAACTCTTCACTTCTCGCTCACTTTTAAATATGGCCGCGGGTGTCAATGACAAAACACATAAGAAGAAACAGGATAGACTGATTTAGGCAAACTTTTAAAGATTAATTTGAAATTTTGAAATAAAAATTAACCAAAATCGAAATTGCGATAGTCTCAGTGGGCACGTCTGCACTTGACCAGTGATCCAAAGGAAGAGAAATGGCTTGGTGGAAAAAGATTTGACTCCAATAATGAAGTCATCTCGCAAACAAAGGCCTATTTTGACGACCTCGACAAATCATATTTTTTGGAAGGGATAAAAAAATTGGAGAAGCGTTGGACAAAGTGTATAGAGCTCAAGGGAGACTACGTTGAAAAATAAAATATATTTTTAATAAAAAAATCTGTCTTTTATTGCAAAAGTCACGGACTTATTGACCCGCCCTCGTAGATACGAAAAAATTTCATGTTAGACTGACTGAGGAGAAACGACATTTAATTAAACAAGAATTAGAGTCATTTCAATCAAAAACTCGTTGTAAAATTAGACATTTTGCACGCTTGGTAGGACTCCTCACCTCATCTTGCCCTGCGATCCAATACGGTTAGATGTATACCAAGCAAATGGAGAGATGCAAGTATCTTGCCTTGTGTAACACGAGTAGTTACGATAGCTATATGTCGATACCACATAGTTTATTACATGATGATTTTACTTGGTGGCTAAAATCTGTTCAAGTTGCAGTCAACCCCATAAGACAAGACAGCTACTGCTTAGAATTTTTTTCAGATGCTAGTAAAACAGGGTGGGTGGCAGCATGCGGCGAGGAGACCGCCAGTGGACAGTGGAGTATTTCAGAATCTATTAAACATATTAACTACCAAGACCTCTTGGCAGCTTTCTTAGCTTTACAAATATTCGCTAGGAGTTAAAAAGATTGTCAAGTTTTATTGCACGTTGACAATACAACTGCTATTTCGTACATCAATCGTATGGGTGGAGTGAGATTCCCACACCTCACTGAAATAACAAGATCGTTATGGCAGTGGTGTGAAGCTCGCGGTATCTTCGTATTCGCTTCATACATTAGTTCTAAAGATAACGTAATAGCAGATGAGGAGTCACGTAAATCACATCCAGACATGGAATGGGAACTAAAAGATCATGCTTTCGATAAAATTGTACAAACCCTCGGCCAACCAGACATTGACCTCTTCGCATCTAGAATAAATAATAAATGTACTAGATACATATCATGGAATAGGGATCCCGGAGCAGTTGCCGTGAATGCATTCACTGTAAATTGGAAAGATTTATCCTTCTACGCTTTTCCTCCCTTTCCCTTTTTTATATTAAAAGTTTTGAGGAAAATAATAGCGGATAAGGCTGAAGGTATTGTAGTGGTGCCATTTTGGCCCACACAACCCTGGTATCCTCTCTTTCAAGAACTTCTCTGTTCTGAATTGATCCAATTTAGGCAGTGTGATATGTATTATTATCTATTTCCAACAGTATCCCCAAGCTCACGTTGATTGCAGGGATGTTATCAGGACGGCGCTACTGAAGAGGAGTGTACCGCCATCATCGTTAGATATTATGATAGCTTCACTATCAAATAATTCCCTAAAACAGTATGAAGTCGCGATACGACGTTGGGTCGACTTTTGTGGAAGGAACAATGTAGATATATATGAGGCATCAATTCCAATGGTACTTTATTTCATAACTGAATTATTTCAGTCCGGGTTACAATATGGATCATTAAACAGTCATCGCTCTGCTCTGTCTTTGATCCTAGGATCGAGAGTAGGTTGAACCCGTCATTGGTTTTAGAATTTTTGTCAAAATGGTATCCCAATAATAATTTAAACCTAGAATTATTAACAAAACAGTGTGTGACTTTGTTAATGTTAGTAACGGCCCATCGAATGCAGACAATTGGCAAAATAAAATTAGAAAACATAATTGTCAATGGTCAGCAAATTTCTATTAAAATACAAGATTTACTCAAGACGTCACGGCCAGGGTCAGCCCAACCTTGTCTAAACATCCCATTTTACAAAGATCGACCGGAAATATGCCCCGCGGAAGCCTTGCAGGCATATATTGATAAGACGAAGCCTATAAGAAACAATGAAAACGGCCTATTTTTAAGTATTAAGAAACCGCACAAATTAGTATCCACGAATACTATCAGCCGGTGGGTATGATACACTATCTGCTAGTGGAGTTGATACCTCTATATTCTCTGCTCACTCCACCAGCCACGCAGCTACTTCAGCCGCTGATAGAAGGGGTGTCAATATCGACACAATAAGAAATACAGCTGGCTGGAGTGGCAGTTCTACTGTATTTGCCCGATATTATCGGAGGGATATTCAGAATAATCAATCTGATCAATTTGCTTTGTCAATTCTAAATGCCGAAAGTTGATTTAAGTATTTAGTACCTACCTGTATTGAATTAAACATCTTATAGGTACCTATAGTATATCTTCTTAATTGGTATAAAATTAGCTATCCAAAGAGGTCATTTTGTTATAAACCATTGATTTATGATATGATTATATAATTATAATATACAACATAACATACATTTTTGTTTTAATAATATTTCACTAACTTTCAAAATCTACAATGTTACCTAATCTCGAAGGACGAAGCAATGAAGTATAATTAGTGATTAAACGAACTTACCTGAAGGTAAGTTCTATCCAAATTATACGAGTTGCTTCGTCCGAAGAGATTAGCTCCCTCCCAACCCTTACATACCCTAATTAAGTGAAATATTAGGACTCCAGGCTTTCAACTAAATGAGGCTAAATGACAAGCGGCCAGCAGAGAAACATCAAGTACCCGCAAAAAAAAAACCTGCTTTCAAATTAGTGGTAGAAAGGCGAATCCTAAACGTATTACTACAATGTTACCTAATCTCGAAGGACGAAGCAATGAAGTATAATTTGGATAGAACTTCACTTCAGGTAAGTTCGTTTAATCACTAATAATATAACTATGTTGAGAGTGGGAGAGAGATTCAGCATTATGACCTAACAATTTCACCATCTGTCCACATACCTCTAGTTCATGAAATTCGTTAAAAACTATCATCATCTGTTACTCAACAATTAAACTAATATTTACCGACAGGCATAAATACGTGTCAGCTGATGCAATGTTTGTTGTTATGAGTGATTCGCGATGGTCGCGCCACGATCAGCTGACCGGGCGGGTCCGGGGACCGGTCCGCGGGGGCGGCATCGACCACCACGGAGAACTACTTTTTACCACAACATTGACTCATTCACTATTAATGTTGAGAAATAATATTGAATGAAATGAGACTGCATCGCGTTATTTATTTATTTACGTTTATATGTAATATATTCTAGCGCGATGAGTGCAAATCGTGTGAGCTTAAAAGTAATGTTGAGAAGTGTACGCACTACGCAGGTAAACGAGTACTCACCAACCAACCAACAAGTGACATAAGTCATGTCAAAGTTGAGAATTCGTGGGAATTCTCAACTTTGACATGACTTAAGGAGCCATAGCTTAGCCCAAGGAAATTCTTCGGTGGTCTAAAACTTCAAGTTTGACGTCGATTTTGATATATGTCCAGGAGTGACGCCCACAACTCTTCAAGAACTTTCAAATGACACAGTTCGTATAAATGTTGAGCATTCCCATTATGGTCACGTCACCACCGACCGATGATAATTCTTTAGGAGTCGAAAACATTATGTTGGTGTTTCGATTTTCACATAGCAGCTAGTAACTTGTACAACTCTTTAAGGGCTTTCAGATGACATCGGCTGTTGAGCATTTAGGACAGGCTCCATAGTAATCAGCCCAAGGTCCCTTACTGACAAGTTTTTTTTGACTTATTTGACGAAAACCGTTAATATGAAAAGGTTACCTTACTCAGCTTCAGCGACCAGAGTTCCGTCACACGTGTTTTAGAAGTATCAAAGTCATCGACATCAATTACGATCGACAGTTTGTGGTTAGAAAAATTTACTACAGTGACAAAAGCAAAATTGACTATAGGATGCGAATTGTTAACCGCAAATAAGTGAGTTTCTCCCGCCTGCGCGGTTTCTGGTGAAACAAGCGGTGAGCCGCGCGCTGCACATACAAATGTGTTGTGACCGCGCCCTCAGCAGCTGGGGCCGGTGGACTGTTACTCATCCAAGTTACGACTCGCTCATCCCGGTTGGGCCGGCCAGGTGCGGTCGGCCCGATCAACAGACACTTGATGGGCACATTACAAAATGTATACAGTTATACGCAAACTGCAGACAGACATTATAGAGCTCGGGGAACAGTTTATAGTTAATATCTATTTTATATAGAGGTATTCGTAACTTTGTATGTTAATCTCGAGAACTAACAGTCCGATTGGAATAATAATATGTATTGGAACATTTAGGTTGGAAGTAATTTTTTGTCACGAGCTCTACTAGTTAATGGCCTATAATAAATCCCTTTTAAAGAAGTTTAAATATTTATAGTTCATGGTTTTTATATTACCCATATGGATACACGGACTAGTAATAAACCACGAATTAGTAAGGTATTGATTACGTAATTGGGAATTTCGATAATTAATCACAAATAATTTTGATATGTAAGGTAAACTGCAGCGGTTAGCTCGTTGGTTGGTGAAAATGTGTACTTTGTGTAAATGTGTGTGTTTAATAATGATTATGATTCGATACTTTTTCTCTCATTTTAAAATACTTAAATTGTTAATTACACATACTTTGATTCATTATTTATATACATATATTTATTTTTCTCTATTTTCATCGAATTGTCTTAAATGTAATTGCAGATTCTTTCGCCCTTTTTACACTCGATTAGTCGCAGGTGGAGATGAAATACAAATGAACTCGGAGGAAATAGACGGCGAGCGAATGATTCATGAGTTAACGAATAGTTATCAAATGTATCAGAAGCCGATTTTTAACGTTTTCATCTGACAACCTTCATTACGGGAAACACTGCGTGATTCATCGACATTGGTTTGCAGAGCTCGCCGTATCACACGATTGTCTTCCTTATCACCGAGATATAAGGCCCACGTGGTGACTTTAGAAATCATACTTACGTGGTTAGCTAATATGGGGAATATCCATTTTTTCACGTAATTAATATTGAAATTGTGTAACCGGCTCGTGCGGAATGTGTGACTGCGAGTCGATGCTCTTTACTCATCGCTCGGATGAAAACATTTGCGTTTTTAATAAACTTGATATCAATTCACATGAACCATTTACATGGCAAATTGTGCTCTATGTACATTCGAGATGACTTAGTATTCTCTGGGTAAGTGACCCGGTGAACTCTGTGGTATTTTGGGCTCATTTCCGTTTACAACGGGTGCCTGAATATTAAGTAACCTGCCACTGCGTCACAATGTGATGCACACGTTTGTGTTTAAACCCAGCTCATGTATGAACTTTTTAAGCCAGTTTAAGAGGAAAAAAAGAAAAACAAACTTACAAACATTGACTATTGTAAGTGTCTTCTCGTAACCATTTTACTTTAGGACTTACTAAGTAGGAACGCCGAATGTACAAAAAGTGGCTCGATAAAAAGTTAGTTATTTCAATTTATTTATTTTCAAATGAAGCTACAAAATATATTTGACCCAGTTATTGAGACATCACCTCCATACTAGTTATAGTTAGTACCAACTGATCAAATTATGAGAAAGAGACCCTTATCTCTCTGGTGGGCGAACTTATATTGTACACATAGTTATTGTAATTATTAATAAGGAGTACCAGAGTAAAATAATAACCGGGTGTTTATTGAAAAATATAATTTACAACTTATACTTTTGTCTAATGTGACTGTTATTATTTGACAAACTTTTCTCATTTGTAGGTAATTATTGATGCATGATGATATTAGTGAGATACTCGTGACCTTCTGATATAATATAAACGAGTTTCACGTTCACGTCAAACTTTTCGTAAAATGTATTAAAGTAATGAATCAGAGCAGAGAGCAGCTTCTAGACGTAAGAGTAAGAAGTTTGACGCAAGACAACATAGAATCGTATCTTTGAAGAAAGGAAGGAAGGAAAAGGCTGCTCGGCAAGTTTTCCGCGTCGATACAACAAATATCATCGAGATACCTGAGGGAGGCACCGATCATTAAATATCGAGTACATCCTTGTTAGTCACCTGCTCTGAGTCAGAGGCTCCTCATTACGTATCCCCGCGACATCTGTCTATCTCCAACTCCTGAAGGGCGGCAGTCTTTGACAAATCATAGTTTTTGCGCGAAATCTGTGCAATCGATCGGAGCACGTCGCGCGGAGCTGTCACCCGCTGCGTGCTGGTGATGAGGGGAGATAGTTCAGGGAATAGATTGATTTGTAGTGCGGGTCCGTAACGTGTGTGGGTTCCTTCTGAATGGAGGGAATTACATAAGGAATTGGGAGATCATTTCTCGGATTAAGTGTACAAGATTTTATATTTATTGTTTAATAACAGTGAATAAATATCAAATGTATAATTAAATTCACATTTGCGGTTATAAAGTGAGAGTAATGTACATTTGTTTGGCTACAAAGTGGCGTGAGGTCAACAACATCCGCGCCCGCGCCGGCGTCATGAAACTGCTGGGCTGAAACCCTTCACTTGTCGTCAAGTACGTCAAGTGAACCGACTTACATTGCGCTTTGAGTACCGGCCAATCTACCAGATTGTATATCTGACCATCGATGTAACACAAACAATAAAAGAATCCCGTCCAACGGTGTCGAGTAGTTTTGAAAGTCCGGACATTCCATGCATAGATGCGCTTTTTGTTCGATGCAGATTGCTGGGCTAGTTCTGAGAGGGTGAGTGCGCGTGAGGGGAGCCCGCAGTGTGTGGGACAGTGACGCACCGGATGTCGGCCCATGCCGGCGGGTCGCGGCTGTGGGAACAATGCGCGCAGGCCTCATGCGTGGTATATTATGGCTCATTTGGACTCTGGTTTCGACACGAACTCGAAAAATAATTTGATTATCTTAAATAGTCACATAAATTTTCCAATCTCCTTAATTATAAAATATCCTAATACACAGTTTACTTTCTTTACAGAGCGCGTATCTATAAGATACTAGCTGCGCCCCGCGGTTTCACCCGCGTTGTACCCGTTCCCGCGGGAATTTCGGGATGAAAAATAGATGTTGTCCGATTCTCAGCCTACCCGATATGTACACAAAATTTCATGAGAATCGGTCGAGCCGTTTCAGAGGAGTTCAACCACGGTACCCGTTCCCGCGGAAATTTCGGGATGAAAAATAGATGTTGGCCGATTCTCAGACCTACCCGATATGTACACAAAATTTCATGAGAATCGGTCGAGCCGTTTCGGAGGAGTATGGCAACGAAAACTGTGACACGAGAATTTTATATATTAGATTTTCATAAATTAACTTCTTACATCCAGTGCACAAACAGAGCATAAAGATACTTCTTGTATATATTAATCGGTACTACTGTTATTATATTAATTTTAGGATATCCTGTAATTGGCTGAGTTATTTTAGATCATTCCTGTTATTTAAGTTTGCTGTTGGATATCTGTACGAAATAAAATAAAATAAAATTTCATTTTTGTATAAAGTACCAGGCGACATTCAGACCACATGGATAATGTGACTTGTAGTTTCTAGTTTACTGTTTCTGTTTTTTTATGGATGTACTTACTAGTAAT
This sequence comes from Cyclophora albipunctata, assembly GCA_963082685.1. Classification (NCBI taxonomy): domain Eukaryota; kingdom Metazoa; phylum Arthropoda; class Insecta; order Lepidoptera; family Geometridae; genus Cyclophora; species Cyclophora albipunctata. The sequence goes on from OY720123.1 coordinate 233,818, forward strand.
TTAGTTACTGACTAATATTTTTAAATAATTGTATAAAATTACTCAATTATTTAACCGCATCCGCGATCGTTGACCCGTCGTAAATGTTACAATAAAACAAATAGGTGTAGTCACTGCAAATAACTAAGTTGATATGAATTTAAAACTAGTAAGCACGAGTATGTTCAAAAAAGTTAAACGAACAATACAATATGCCCCTAATTCAAATTGATGTGACTTACTGGCAGTTTCAGTTAACTCTACTGATTGCATTCACAGATGACAATATTGTGTCATCTGAAATACCCTTTCATGTGACACAATATTGTCTTCAGATCGGGTATCGTATTCTGCGTACTGACCCGAAAGTCTGTGAGGAGGCGGGCGCGGCGTCGTGTCACTCGGTGGACTCTGAGTGGCCGGCCTCGATTATGAACAGCTCGCACTTTGTGTCCACAGGTTGTTGGCCCGTTTGTTTGTAAACAGTGTTGCGGTTTCAATCATAATCTAATGACTAGTTTTTACTCGGCGCGTGTAACTGTTCTCGCGTCCGGGAATTCGCGGACTTTCCGATTCAGCGCCGCGCCGAGACGGTCATCAAGTTAACAGGCTGTCACGAGGCGGGCTACCAATTAAGTAATGGGTCCTTAATGTTATTAAGTGTTGTGGGAAAATTCCAACATTTTGAAGAAAAAATCTTAAAATGCTTAGGTAGTTATTTTACTATGTTTTTATTTTATTATAATCTACGTTAAGTATGTTACATACTTATTAGTCTTAATAAACTATTATTTGTAACACCTTGTTCTCAGATTTACCAGCAAATTATTTCGTATCGAACAAATCCAGTCGAAATCACGTCTGACACGATGTACGCATCAAAATAATAATTGGAAGCAACAATTAATGGTTTCTTATGAAGCACGCAGCGCTCAGATTAAAATGGCATCATCGGCCATATACTGCAATGCTGACCATGTTTAGTAAGATAAAGTTTCCTTAAAAATAGTCTGCATTACCGCGGCTCGTTGAACCCACGCCACGATCGCATTGTGATTACAATACAGTGTCAGGTCGGTCCAGTGAGTGGAGCCTCGCGCGTGTTCTCACGGTCCGGCGCGGGCGCACGTGCCGCGGCGCGCGTCCCGCGACCATAAACAACGAGTGTCACCTCAAGTGGAGCAGAGAGCACGGAGCGGCGGCCAGCCTCCTTACATCACACGCGCTTCGTAATCGAAATAGAACTAGCGCGACTCCCACACACGGTCTCGATACTACGCGGCAGATTAATAAATTAGGTCGTAGATTTATTGCCTGTTAATTAAAGGTACATATTTTTGTGTCTTAACAATTAATCTCATTGGGTCTCATATATCTAATGTAGATATGTGCAAAATAGGTCGTACATGGTCGGGTAAGGTCGATTTTTATCAGGATGGCGCATTGAGTTATATGTACTAACATTTAACTCAATGGCATGGCGTGGCATTTTGTTATAAAACAAGTAAGTACACCAATTTTCAAACTGCAATAAATCATTAACCTATCCACAAACCGAAGTAAGAAAACTTGTTATGTTATTAACAGTCGGTTGACGCCACGTCTCTGCAATGCACATCGCTATCACACGAGTAGAAGCTTGTATTTTTTATCGGGAGAGGTGGCGCGCCGACCCCGGATGCAATATACGTTTACACTGGAAGGTATATACGTGACGCTGCGCACGCGCCGGGTGCCGCGTGCCGCGTCTATTATCTCACTGACATTTGGAGACAGAGGTGTCATAATAGATAATAGACGCGCGCCGCCAACACAGGTGGCTTTCCTGATAAGAGGTTTCATCGTCACAAAAATAAACCGTAGGGACAGTAGCGGAGAAATGTTTCCACGTGCTCGTCATGAACCGGCCAATTCTGCTTACTGTACCAAAAAGCTAGAGATTAACATTGAGAATGTCTTGCCACTTTGATCTTGTACTTTGATACTTTGCACTGATGAACTGGAATGGAAGAGTTAATAGAAAGAACGAAAACAGAAGACAAGGATGAAGAAGATACGTAATGAAAGTGCAGTTATAATGATTATTAGGTACCTAGTAGGTCCCTGTTATAGAGAGTTACGTGAATCGGGAATAGCAAGTCATTGTAACTTCACACGTCATAAAGATCAATCAGGAATCAGGATATTATTTTATTGAGTCATAGGAACTACCACGGACACAGGAAGCACAGAGTAAGACCAACAGAGTAGTCTTGTACGTCGTCACGTCTGCCAACACATCGTTAATGGAATAAGTACGCGAGCGTCTTGTTTCAGATTACGAGACAAGTGAATCACGGCGGGTATTCCATTGTTATCTTTGAGTGAACATCTATTTTTAGCAGCCACATGCTGCACTGCACCCTGACGTAGTCACATCCGTGGATTAATAGAGTAAACGCAATCTGTTGATTTAAAACTAACTATTTGAATCAACTTATTGTATTGTTGGTACCTGTTATAAGTCTTTCATAAGTATACCTAAGAGTTCTAGTTTGTAAATTAGCTTAGAGTTTTAATTGCATGCTGTGTTTATTTCTTTTTATTAAATAAACCAATAAAGAAAAAAAAAGTTCTCTAGCTCTCTTCTCAATCTCTCGACATACTCGTTCTTAGTAACTACTACTTACTTCTTTTTACTGCGTTACTTAATATTTATTACCACACGTCCACCAAAATTATTACTCGCTAATGAAAAGATATTTATTTATTTATTTCTTACAGATATCCAACAGCAATCTTAAATAACAGTAATCTCTTAAACTTAATTAAAAAATATATCTTAATATTCATTTGTGATTAAAAGAATTCCTTTTTCTTCGGTCTATTTAAGACATAAGAATAGCGCTCTTGTCGTATTTTTTTAACTCATCTAATTGATTCAAAACATCACTATGTAAAGTCTCATCGCCCTCATGTGCGGTAGTCTCAAAGTGCATCGCCCGCGCGGACGTCACATGTATGACGGAGTTCCACTCAACTTTCCACATTATACATCAGGCAGGAACAAGACTTGTAAACATTACGTGGCATGCTCTGAGAAGTGATGCGTATTCACAGTGCACTGCGCAGGCAACGCATGGGAACCGTTCCGATGTAGTCTCAGTCCGTGGGTGCGGTGCAGGATGTTAATTTCAAAACAATCCGATTTAAAAATCTTTAACTAATTTTTAGAATTAACTGCTTGGAAGTACAGGGAGATTGAAATGGAGCTCTAAGTTTTAAATGTGCTCCGCTACGATAGCAAATTAGTCATAACATTTACTTGACATATAATTTTTTATGTAATTGGTTACTGGAAAAAAAATCCGGGAACTGCAAAAAACCCAGAACAAATAGAAAGTGGAAATTTACGAATTCGATCCATATTTGGAGTCGTCTCGCTTTGAGTCACCGATGTGGTCCCGGATGAGGGCGGGTTTCAGCTGTACGTGACAGTACGTGGCTGCCCGGCTCGACATCACTAATGGGAGGTGGCTCTTATGTCAATGGATGAGAGATAGTAATGCCTTAGCAAGCGGATCCTTTGGTGGTGCATTCACGCAATGCCTCTGTTAAATAAGTTGGTTTGTTATGGATAGGACTTCAAAATTTTAAAGCGTTTATAGGTAGCATTCGTAAATACATTTGTGAATGAAGCCTAACGAAGGATGGACCTACTTTAATGATTGAAAACAGGCTGATGCAGTCACTGATTTCGTCCCACTTGGTCCTAACAAGATTATAATATGATGTATTAATTGGTTCAAACTATTCCATATTTTTTCGTTGACCGGATGCGACCCGGTGTCGGTCGAATGCTCAAATGCGGTCGAATGCATTCCATTCCAATGCATACATTTGAGATATTGTTCCGAGAAAGGATCAGAGACCATGATTCTTAAATTTTCATAAAGCAGTAGATAAACAGCTCTCGCCAACTAAATTTGTTGAAAGAATTTAAATTACGCAACATTCGTTTCCATAATTCTCACCTGCTTTACCCATTTCTTATTTATTAGTAGTTAACTACTAATGAACTGAAAGAAGGGTCCGGGTAATACATCGTCATGACGGAGATGTTTAGTAAATAAATAAACTCGTCAGGGTTGGTTCCGGACCTAGATTAGTTTGTTCGCCGCGCCCCGGCGCCGGCGGCGCGGCCGGTGTGAGCCGGTGTGAGTCGGTTAGTTTTCCACAGTAATACGTATTTTCCACCGATTTCAAGGTCCGTGCCGCGTGTCCGGCGTGTCTCCGCCGCGGGTCGGTATTAACCGCGCGAACAATCGACGGGTTTTCTGTACTCGCGCCGAAAACAAACCAACTCGGCGATTAGTTGCGGTCCTCTATTTAAAATCATTGGAAAGTACTGACTATTCTATTACAGACCATTGTCCGTAAATTAATTACAAAGAACAAGGTTAACTAAGTGATGTTTTGGTGTTATCTGTTTAGTTACCTACACCACCATTTGATATAGATATACCCATACATTATATACATACGTACTGCAAAGTTTTACAATAAACGTCGTGGCGCGTGTCGCGAACCCAATGAAATGGGGGTGGCTGAAAACAGCGCTGAAAATCAGTACAAGCTGAGCTGATAATATGAATGACACAACATATATACTTAAAACGCAATAAATTATTTTCTCCTTGTTTATTTTATTTATAAATATAATTTTAAGGCAATTCATGTTAATTAATATGGAAGAAGGAAATTATAATCACTTATTTTAATAATTTCCTCCCGATGTACCTATTTTAATGTTATATTTTAATTTGGTTTACCTTTTACCTAAATCGATCGTTGTACCCAACGGTAAAGTAATATAATGAAGAGTGGGGAATATTCTAGTTAGGCGTGTCAAAAGTGAAGAACCTATGATCGGGAGAGTAGTAATATTCTTTGACCTATGACGTCCTCGCTCGAATATTTATTATCAACCGCATAGTAACAATATGGTATCTTTTTATACAATGACTAGCTGATCCGGCAAGCGTTGTTGGAAAAATTAAGGGGTGGACCACCCTTAATATTTATTGGTATGAAAACCAGTACAATGATAATATATATCATGTGATCCTCGAGCCTGCAGTGTCACCGATGACCGGATGGGAGGCCTCAACGTGACGTCACTAAGTAGTACTGGGGACGCCACAGATTACTCAAAATCACTGATAATTTTGTTTAGTAACGGACTTAAAAATAATCTTTCTATTACCTGTTATGAATACACTGTAACTGACATTTTGACATATTATGAGTAAATATGAAACACCGTCATGTGTGTGCCCTCCAAGAAATCCATGGTGCTCTCAGATGAGCTGATAGGAGGTGATATGTTCATAAGTATCATAGCAACAGAACTGGCAAGTAACATTGGATAACTTGATTCCTGTTAGCTGAGGTAGTACCAAGGATAATGTTAAGTATAACTCCTGAAATTATCTATCAAAAGTAGAACAACATTCAAACATAACTTTTGTAATTAAGTACCTAATACAAAAAAAATATACAACCAAATGCTTATTAATTCAGAGATTAGGTACTTGGTAAAACAGTTATTTATTATTTTATATAAACAATACACCATTTTACTATTTTCCTCCTTAAAGTCCGTTGATAAGTTTGCGGACGCAACTCTAGTACGCGCGTCACCATGAAGCAAGAAAACTTTGAGAATGTGTGAGCTCAAAACACATCACATACAATAACAGTGATCACCCAAGGTCCCGCACTATCCTCGCTGCGTCAGCGCAATACCTAGAAATTAAAATGTAGGATACCTGGTTATTACATTTTACGTGATACGATAGGTATCGTGTGTCGAAGTTCTAATCTGAACTTAAATTAATTTCAATAATTAAAAGAATAAGTACATGTTTTGGGACCTTATTCCGTATATTAATGTAAATTCCCACATAGGTTAGTCTTTTTAAAATTTCAATTTACACACATTGTTAAAGTATACTCGCATATATAGGAGAAAAGTATAAAGTGTTTGCGGCGTGCGTGCCCAAAAGACCTAGTTCCCGGATACTGTTTAGTGTACTGAGTCATTCTAATATGCAGCACGTGAGGGTAGATTCAATAGAACTTGGAAAGCATACTCTCGCGTCACAGCCGCTACCTACTGGTATTAGTCTACCCGCGACCACGGGTGGTGTAATTCACTCGAAACGCCGCGAAGTTTACTTCAAAAACAAACTCGTGTGCCGCGAAGAATCCCGTGTGTTGACAGTGTGTGTACGAGATAACATCAGGTGAGTTACAAACCTTTTGTCTGTAGGAAATTTAGACAGTAAATTAATGTTTTGCAAAAAGTTAAAGCCTGAAATAACACAATCTCTGGAAAACGATAATGGGCACCCGGTAAAACGTTACCTAATATAGTTTAATATTGATATGAATGTAGAGTTACCTGAGTTATTGAACTTTATCTTATTCTATCTGCTACCACTTAAACACAACCGCCTCACAAGTCGAGCCCGTCATGTCACCACTATGGACCCTACGGTAACATGTGGTTGTCGTAGCGTCCTGGGTAAAGTAGAATCAGATCTAAGATATTCACTCTGGTGAATTTTTCATTACTTCCTTGTTCTTACAGCTTATCTGAATGATGCAGAAAATAATATTCTTCCGCAGTTTATTTTAATATGGCATTGATTTTACGTTCAGTCGGAGTGAGAATCGATGGTGCCGGATGAACAGATCAAACACGGTGGGGTCGGTTCACTAATGAATTCATTCGGCATTTCATTATTTCATTTTGCTACCAGACGTGTCACTTTGAGTGAAAGATGCAAAATGAAAAATAACTCAGTTAAGTAAAGTTCGTGCCTTGTTATTCATTCGGTTTAGGCCCATCTCGTAGCCAGATTTGGTAGCTAGCTTCCAAATGGGAGAAATAATCCCGATTCGAAGCTGGCTACGAAATAGGAATTCGAAAGTCAAAGATTTAGGATTTTAACTAGTAAAAAAAAAAATAACCCTAACCTACCGAATAGATCGTTCCCATTTAGTAGCTAGCTACAAGATGGGAAAACACTTTTCTCATTTCCTAGCTAGCTACCAAATCTGGCTACGAGATGTGCCTAACCTATTCATTCACTATGAAGGAGGTACGCATAAATTAAGTTGTTTACTCCAATTGTAGTTTATTATCATAAAACATTTGTTTAAATAAAATACCGTTTCTCTACGTCACGGGGCTTTGGCTCAGCAAAATAATAATGAAGAATACACGTAACAATAAATACCTAATTACGTATAAGTAGGAAACACGCGGCCGCGGCTCCTTCAAATGTGTTTCCAAGCGCTGTGACGTCGGCGACCGCAGACTCTGTTAATGTAATTGTCAATTAATTATTTAATTAATACATTGAGCTAGTTCAGTAGGTAGGACCTTAGAAGACTAGGCCATTTCAATGACGAGGTAGAGGAGATGTCGGGACCTACATAGGTATTCTTTATGACTTTTGGGTAGTATTTGGAATAAAAATAAATAAATAGGCTGAACTTTAAATACAACTAATATAAAATTTTCAAAAAAGAAATCTTTCTGTTTACTTTTGGAGTACCTATTGGAAAAGGATAGGTAGGGTGACATCCGGTTCGAGGTTTATTTATTGAAACAATGCGACTTCTTGGCAACTTACTTTTTGATCCACTGTGATAGGAGAATTATTATTTATCAACTAGCAGCGCCCCGCGGTTTTACCCGCGTTGTGCCCGTTCCCGTGGGAATTTCGGGATAAAATGTAGCCTATAGCCTTCCTCGATAAATAGACTATCTAACAGTGAAAGAATTATTCAAATCGGTTCAGTAGTTTCTGAGATTAGCGCGTTTAAACAAACAAACAAACAAACAAACAAAACAAACTCTTCAGCTTTATAATATTAGTATAGATTTGTACCAAATTCTGTTTTCTGTACTTCTTTGATTTTTTAAATCACCGATGTCTATATCAAACCCATCCGGCTCAAATGCAAGTGGGCGGGGCACGTGTCGCGGATGCACTCCGGGCCCACAACACCCAGTGGGTCCCGGGAGGAGCCGCTTAGGGCGACCTGTGTCCTTCGACAGCGGGTGGAGGCAGACCGCGAAGGTCAGGGAGGGCTGGAAGTGATCGAGGGAGACTAGCCGCCCAGCAGTGGGACGATACGATGTAGGTTGAGGGAAAAATGAAGTAGTAAATAGCCTAATTAATGAAGGTTACAGGCAGGTGCTACGTATATACTTATTAGTGATGTAACGAATGTTGTATTTTTCACATTCGCGAATGCGAATGCGATTGCGAATATTTATCTTCAACATTCGCGAATGCGAATGCGAATGCGAATATTTTAAAATTTCAAAAAAGCGCGCGTAAAATGTTTGACTGGTTTGACGTTTCGTGTCGGCCTTATATATTTTGAACATAGCCGAGCCTATATTGGTTAATTGAATAAATATAATCACAGAAAGTTCATTCTTAAAGTTAAAAACTTGGGCTCCAGCACCAGCCTTTCAGAAAAATCTGTGACGTTAAAAGAAACTATGAAAATGATGATGGACTCAAGTGAAAGCGAGGAAGAACTAGATAATGATATTCCAAATCCATTAGAAGTATGTATTAATAAAAAAAAATATTAATGAATATGTTTTGGATAAACGTATTGAAAATGAAGAAGACCCACTTCTTTGGTGGAAAGTAAATAGCAACAAATATGGCATTCTTTCTCCAGTAGCCAGAGAATATTTGGTAACTCCGCCCACAAGTGTCCCCAGTGAAAGAGTTTTTAGTGGAGCTGGACTACTTTACACACCTCACCGAAACAGGCTGCACGGAGAAAGAGCCTCCAAACTTTTATTTCTAAAACTGCAGCGCCCCGCGGTTTTACCCGCGTTGTGCCCGTTCCCGTAGGAAATCCGGGATAAAATGTAGCCTATAGCCTTCCTCGATAAATAGACTATCTAACAGTGAAAGAATTATTCAAATCGGTTCAGTAGTTTCTGAGATTAGCGCGTTTAAACAAACAAACAAACAAACAAAACAAACTCTTCAGCTTTATAATATTAGTATAGATTTAACATTCCATTGCTTCAATTTAATTACTAAGAATAAACAAATACAACAACTTTAATAACTAAATAGTCAACATGTTATTAGAAATAGAAAAACTATATTTTGTGTACCTTCTTACTTACTTATATATCATTATTTTTATATAGGTATAAATAAATAACTTGCAATTGAAACCAAATGTTAACATAACAAGTATTAGAAACTTTAGTTTAAAATAAAAATAATTATAATTTTGTTTTTGAAAAAGGTTTATTACAAATAGTTAAGTATTCGTTGTTTTGTTTTTTAAGTTTATATTTCATTTCTCAGATACATAAAGTGCAATGAAAAAATATAGGTACTTTTAAAGCCAAAGGTTATTAATACTTAATACATTAGATATATAAAGTTTAATAATTTTGTTTTAAGTAATTGTTTAGTTTTTTAGTAAATAGAAATTGTAAACGTTATTTAAAATGGTTGTAAAGTAATAATATACTACTAAATAAATACAAACCTAGTTATAACAAGGCTGATTACTCGTAATGTTAGACTTGATAAGATCTCTGAAGTTCTTTTTTTCATAAATGAGACTTAAATTTGGAATGTAGAAGTATGATTTAATAATAATATCTAAGTGTTATCTATTGTATTTTATTTCATATGCATGCAATGCATATAATAATTTCCTTTTTGATTATTAAAAACATTCGCTAAATATTCGCGTAATTTTCGCGAATGCGAATGCGAATGCGAATATTGCAAAATATGCGGATATTCGCGAATGCGAATGCGAATGCGAATATCCGTTACATCACTAATACTTATACGTTTATCAATTACAGGGTGGCTTGTTTAATTAAATCGGTCTGTATGGGCGTGTTTGAAACTATTAAAAAATTTAAAATTTAAGATCTTTTAGGACCCACCCACACCCTGAAGTAACATCATCTATAACTTGAGAACGACTAGATGGATGTTAATGATTCTTATTTTATGTTATTCATCTTAGTCGGGAGTAGGGTAATAAGCAATAAAAATTCCGGACTTCCCACGGGTAAACGGGTGCGCTGCGGGTGAAGCCGCGGGGCACAGCTAGTAACAGATAAAATAATTACATACATATTAAATTAGATCAAATAATGCGTCTCGACAGAAATAAGTTTTAAACATGTTGAAATCTCATAACATATTAGCGATTAACAAAATCTTTAGTATCACCATTGAATTATATGTGTGTTAGTACATATAACTCTATGAGTTTCACCTATTAGTTGAGTATTTTCTATTAGCAGGTATTCTGAATTTCACTTGCATCGCTGCGAGTCACTTCGTACTGGTTTTAATTACATCACATTGTTCTTATTATTGGAAACTACACATACTCGTAGGTATAGGTACGAGCTCGTGTCATTTTTACGTACCTTACACTCGGTGAAGCGTGCGGTGAACAGACGCAGGTAATATGCGGGCTATTACGGTAATGTCCTAGGTTAGTTCTAGTCGTCAACAGAGGTCTAGGGTCGGGGGAACCCACTCAGTGCCTGGGAAACCCAACACTCGTGAAACAGTTTAAGATAAACAAAATACTGCTCTGGGTTTACCTACTCGGCGCCGCTTCTTAAACTTGTTCATGTTCAGCTAAGTGCTGCCACAGATTAGCAGCAGTATGTTGCTAGGGGTCAACACTATGGAGGTAGTAGGTACAGTTCGTACACACCTTAATGATATCGGAAAATACCAACATTCAGTACATTAGGTGCGAACGATTATTTGTATGCCCGTATTTCCCACTGCCTATTTTGTACAGATTTTATTAAATAGTCTGTAGATTTCCTAGCTTTATTAAAGTCTATTAACTTTTTTGAAAAGTAAATTAAATAATCACGATTCTCATACTTACTAATTGTAAAATAATATGGGGTTTTCTGTTTTGATTCATTAAGATATTTTAATTGAGTAAATTGCTTTTCCAAATACGAACAAAATATGAAATAAGTACGTAATACGTAAAACTCCTGTGTTTTTCCTAAGAAATCAGTTGCTGTCTCATTCACAATTAACAACACAACCTTAACCGAATCTTATATTGTAATGTAACGTTGCAGTAAAGTTACACCAGTTACCCTTAGTGCTGCCATCTAGTGTTAAGTAATAAAATCTTTGAAACCTTTATAGTGCTGCTTTGAAGCGGTAAATGGATAAAAAAGTTTATTTGTAAGGGCCATACCTCACCGAGATGCCATGGCGACGTGGCCAGCGACGGCGCCAACTAGTTCTTATTGAGATGTATGACGGCTAACTCACTTGGCGACTGACGGGCGACGTTGCCAAGTAGCCAGCGTAGCCAGAGTCGACCGCTCCGCATGCGGCGACTGGCGACGCTTGCTACCTGGCGACGTCGCCAGTTGTTTGCACGCGTTTGAATGCTCCGTCACTCACTTAGTCGCCAACCAGTCGCCGCGTTGAACGCACGTCGTATTGAGAGCAAAATGTCGTTCGATACTGAGAGATTTATCATAGAAATTGAAAATCGGCCGTGTTTATGGAACAACGCATTGAAAGCTAGTACTCTGACCGCAACTTGAAAATTAAAAGTTGGGATGAAATGGATGTACCCATATTTTTTTCTTTTTTCGTTTCATCTTTTTGCGACGCTGGTAATATAATAACAGTGCAGTAACTTCCACGCCCATTCCTGAATGTTTCGAGACAGAACTGAATGCATTGGCGACGCGATTTGGCGACTCAGTCTGGCGACGCAGGGACGCCAGACGTAGCCATGGCGACGTCGCTGGCCACGTCGCCATGGCATCTCGGTGAGGTATGGCCCTCAATGCCATCTGTCTGTGTTGAGAAATAAAACCAAATAATGCGAATGCAAGTATGATGAATAGTTGATTAGCTAGTGCTGCCACCTGGTGTAAAGTAGACGAAGCATTGAAGTGCTGCCATCTAGCGGCGAATAGTCGACAATGTGATTAGCTAGTGCTGTCGCCTGGTGTGAAGTAGCCGAAACATTAAAGTGTTGCTGTCTAGTGGCGAATATTTTTTATTTTACTAATGCAAGTAGGTATATTCGTTAGTCTGCTTGCAACCTTGTGTTTAGAAGTGGGGACATTAAGGTGCTGCCATCTAGCGTTAAATCGTTAAACAAATTATAATTCATAATGGAAGTACTTAATTAAGGTACTTAGTTTGCTTTCGCTAGATGGCGTGAAAGTATTTACAATATTACTTTCAAAGTAAAACTATTTGATTTGGAATGCACAAAATAAAGATAATATTATTGAAATGCAATGTATATTTATTCAGATTCATTTTTAAATGTTTGATTAAACTTAAGACTAACCAAACCTATCACAATTAAAATAACTGCATTCTAATAACTTGATTTTTACCACGAATTATCGGATTGAATTACTAACTAATTATGTTTGAGTGTGAATATTTCGTAGTCGCGTACAGTGAAGTTGTAGTCGGGCGTGAGCGAAGCAGGCGCGAGAGAGTCCCCGTAGGAGTGCAGGTTGCTGTAACTCTCACTGTTTGAGTTGCAGTTGTTGGAGATCAGCAGGTCCGCGCCAGCGCCGAATATAGGTCCGCAACTGAATGAAACGAGGACCTTTAATAAATCATCTCTTATAACTATACAAATGAGAGAAAGCATTGGCCTGACTCTGACTTGTGTTTTCCTGTTTGTCAGTACTGACGTTGGTAGGTCTATCTACAGCTATTTCTAAGTAATTTCTGTGAACATGGTTAATATTGTGTAGGGCTGTTAGATGTTCATGGTGTTGTCCATATTTACAAACGACCGACAAAAAACTTAGAATGAAAACAATTTGTTGTGTTTCTAAGCGCTACAATGCTATAATCTAAGCGCTATAATGCTTTGGGATGTTTGGAGACGTCAGTCCCTCGGTCGGATCAGTGCGTAGATCAACGATTAGATCCCAGAATAAGGATTTGTCTTCCTTTTTATCTTCTCTAAATACATCTTTCACTCCCTTTCTATTTCGTGCTGGCCTGTATAGAAGAAGACCCAAGGCCCAAGAAATAACGAGTTTTGGTCGATATCAAATGCTATAAGTAATATAGTTACTCTGGGTGGTAGCAGAGCGCGAAGGCCTTCTTGACGAGCGGGTAGCGGGTGGGCGCGGGCGCCAGCGCGAACAGGAAGCTGCGCTCGGCGCACAGGTAGCCGCCGGCGCCCGCCCAGCCCGCCTCGCTGAACCCGCCCACCACCTCGCCGCGGGACAACTGACACACGGAGTGGGAATCTATTACCAGTGTTACTCCCGAGTCAGGACAACACCGGTCAATATGACAACAGAGAACAGACTCGTAAACCCCACGAGGCGATGTTTCATGGAGTACGACTGCGCTGCAGGGACATATTCAGTAGAATTATTCTATCTCCTTGGAGTCATGAGGCAAGCTCGGTATTTTAGAGGCATGCAAGAGAAAAGAACATAGATCCAACTTGTGGCGACTCTTAAGGAGAGATGTTTAATGTTCCATACGTCAGAAATTATCATAATGCAGTTAAATCATATTTGGCTAGCGCACCTGCACGAGCAGCAGCACGGGCGCCACGTTGTCGGCGTGCTGGTGGAAGGCGTGCGCGGAGAACCCGTGCGACGACGCGCGGAACACCACGCGCCAGCTCTGCTTCGGGGTGCCGCACCTGGCGCGCACGACACGCTCGTTAATACACCTAATCACCTTATGCCTAAGATTTCACTTTGAGTTAACACTATCACCAAAAATGCAAGTTAAGTGTAGGTGAGAGATATAAGTTAAATTGAGTGAACTGTATTTAAGTGTAGGAAAGTGACTGTTTAGTGATTGTTTAACGGTTATACAAATTGTTTGTACTGATCAGTTGAACACTTCTAACTATATAAGGCATGTTTACGTCAGTTTCTTTTGTATAGAGAGGACTGTTGTTACCAGAGTCCTGTTCGTTCATCACGCAACATTTTTCCCAGCCCTCCCAGCAGTTTTATTGCGAGTGAATTATAATAAGTTAATTTTACCAGTTATTGATGACAGATTGGAAAGCGCTCTTGTCTTGCTGCAGGATAACCGATCCAGCGAACATGTTCACAGCCAGCCTGCGACCAGAGAAAAAAAACTTCATAAATCAGGAGGAGGTGTGTTAGATCAATTTCCGTAATTATTTCGGTATCCATGAATGTCCTCCCAAAATAGTTCCACTTACAGCCAAATTCCAAGAATGTTGAAATGGAATTATAATTTTATAGGGAGATAACTAAGTTTTTGTGGAGTCAGTATGACATTGTTTGAATGATTGTGGCGTATGTGAGATGTGATGTGTGGTGGAGCTCGTATGGTAAGTGAGGGTATCGGCGAGCGGAGTACCGCGGCTGGTGGTCGTGGTGCGGCGCGGCGTGCAGCGCGGCGCGGCGGTAGCGCTCCAGCGACAGCTCCATGGGCACCGCGCCCGTCGGCTCCACCTCCTCCGCGAACACCGCGCTGTCTGCACAGGCCACACATCACTTCCACGACTACCCACTAGCCACTATGCACTTATTAATATTAAACAAGTCTCTAAGTAGCAGTAGTATTAGCCTGTAATGTCCCACTGTTGGGCAAAGGCCTCTCGTCTCACTGAAGATATCAGTACAGTGAGGAGGTTTCAGGCGTAATCACCACGCTTGCCTTGCCAAGCCATGTTTGAAAAAGTAGAAAACATGTTTTCGCTCGACCTGGGAATTGAACCCGGGACCTCAGTCTTGGCAGACAAGTGCACATACCACTAGACCACCAAGAAGTCTCTAAGACATTAGCTTTTCCCCGCCGTTTTACAAACTTTATACTCGTTCAAGTGGGAATTTCGGAATAGAACGTAGTTCTTTAGTTCCGATATGAAAGAGTCACAAACATTATTAATGCAAAAAAAATTAAAGGCGAAAAGTAAAACGTTTGACAATGTACGAGTATTATTTAGAGTATATCGTTAGTTTGTGCAGTGTGTACCGATGAGCAGCAGGCGCACGTGGTGCATGAGCGGCGCGAGGTGCGCGCACACGCGCGCGCGCTCCTCCTCGGCCCAGTGCGCGGTGGGCTGCGTGACGCCGGCGCGCTGCTTGGCCCACGCCAGCGCGCAGCGCCACACCTCCTCCTCCTCCAGGCACAGCTGCACACCACACGTTTAGTCATCTCCACTCTCATACTTATTATAGATCAATACCCATAGTCGACATGTATTCAAGTCCGGGAAGAACACCATGATAAAGGCACCAAAAGAAGCACATCACACAAGTATTACAAAACAAATAACATTCAACATTTAACTGACCTATTATATTATAGCAATACCTTTATCAATAGGCAGGGCAGGGACTACATATTCCACCTACTTTTAGGCAAAAATGTACCTTTTTCCTTATGTTACCTACTTTTCTCATTTTGTAGTAAATCAATAATGAATTAGATGGACCAACATGGCACAGATGAATGAATGCAGCATATTTAAGCTTGGTTTCAAAGACTGCAGAGAATCAATACCAGACATTATACTAACAAAGTCTGATGATATCAACTTGATGAGTGCCTCCTTGGGCAGGTTAAGGAAGGCGTTTGTCTTCACACAGTCAGCTGCATTGTCCCCGATGAAGGTGATGCAGCGCTCCATGAATGACGATGCACTCTTGCCTCCTGCAAAGTGGATTAATAAAATTGAATTAAGACATCACTTCTTTTTTCATCTATTTGTAATTAAAGTACCTCTTATTGACAGGCAAGTGACAAGTGATTGCATAAACTCACCTTTTTGATTAGATATCCTTATAATTTACAATAAAGGGCTCATTAACACTGAATAAAACCAATTTTATTTTAGTACAAATCTTAATTTTATTCTAAATAGAATCTTACATTGTTACCAAACTTTAGGTAGGTAGTGGAACCTTTGAAAATAAACTTATCATTACGGACACAGTCCCTGTGACTTCACACTTATTACACTAGGAATGAAACAAAACTTATGGTATTATTTTATAACCTAAACACAGAACATTATACACTCGCGTTCGGATTTACGTTTTGTATGAGAGTAATGTTATCTCCTTTCATCATAATTCGTCCGATTTGACGCCTGTTTTTGGTCTTGACATGGTACTCCTCGGCCTCGTCCAAAACAATGTTCATGTATTCATCGAAGCCAACAATGTGTCCTTCCAGGCGCAGGTTCACGTTTTCGTAAAGCCAAATTTGTACTCTGCTGCGATTTTGTAAGTAACGGAAGATAAGGTTGATGGGTTGTACCATCACCTTCTGTACTTTTGGTGGTCCTTTATATGCCATTTTTATTACTATATTTACCGAAATTCAACGGTTTCAAAAATATACAACAGCCGCCAATTTGCGCCGGCTTCAGAAAATGTAAAAAAAATTAGCGTTACGCACGGCATCAGCGTCACCCCAATGACATTCACGATTTGATTTGAGTTTGACGTTTTTGACGTTCCGAAATATTGGATCGACTGTCTTAAACCACAGAGCTTAAAATCTTAAACCTACTATTGGAAATAGACGGTTTATTTTTCATAGGTTGGTAGCCATGTAAATATAGAATATTTTTAAAAAGGAGTCAGGCAGGTGTAAAAAAAAACAAAATAGGGGCTCCCACACAAAACTGCGATGCGATGCGATGCGAAGTGAAATAGTTATATCTATCGCCATTACTACAGTACAAAGAAAAGAGATGAATATATTAAATGGAATTCGCATCGCATCGCATCGCAGTTTTGTGTGGGAGCCCTTATATTTATGTTTTATGCACTGGTTTTATGTTATGTCGTGATAATAAATCTCATTAAAATCACCGAAACGGACAGTAACACAAGCGGTTAAATACCTGTACCTACTAATAATACCTAATAATAATGTGTAATAAATTATAATGGTATAATTTATTTATGACAGTCGGCCTACCATAACTGGTGCAAAGGTGCAATCCAATCCACTTGAATGTCGCGGCGGGAATAAAAAAATAAGTAAGTAAGCGATGAAACTCATGATGTTCAAGTTGTGTTATGAAATTAACTATTTTGTAAAAAATTGATGACTTACAAATAATTCAATAACAAAAAGTGTGCGATGGCCGGGAATCGAACCCGGATCAACTGCTTGGAAGGCAACTATGCTGACCATTACACCACCATCGCATCTGTCCAGAGGGTTGAAATATTGTTTAACATGCCATACCTGGCCTATCTTGAATTTCCATTGCAGCGGCCAATAATGTGCATGCGCTTTCTACACTCAATGTTGAAGTAACATGATCTTCACACGCAGCGCGAAGATCTTCGACGCCTAAATCGGCAGCCAATGTCATCATCTCGAATACTCCCGAGTCTTGCAATAAAAGCTGTAGGAAGAGTAGGTTAATTCATTTTTAAGTGAATATAAGTTAATAGTTTTTTATATAATTATAAGACTAAGATTCTGACCTTGCCGGTGTAAACATATTGTATGAATAGTCGGAACGTCTCCGGTTGAACGTGCGGCATTCGAATTGGTACCGGCTGCCCGCCAACAGATGGCGTCACCGTACATCCCGGGATGCGGCACACTTCGCCGCGTTTCGTGTTTTGAAAGCTTTTGCACCTGTCCAAACAAAATTGTAAATAATTGGTACCAAATTACCTATATGATTAACGTATTAAATTACGAACCCAGAAATAGGTACAACAAAACTATGCGAAACCCGTTAGTAAAATTGGTTTCTACTTCCTAGGAAGGACTTAACATAACTATACGTTTTATTTTTTAAGAACATAAGGTACCTAACTCACGGCGTAAAGTAGGTAGGAACATAGAATTAGTAGTATTCAATACAATGTGTAGTTGTAGGTATAATTATGTTTCATGTCTATGATGTATCCTACCAAAACACCCTGTAAAACCCTGAACCCAGCTTAGTCTAAGGCCTTTACTGCGATTGCTTTATTAATAAAGTTAGAAGAATTTAAGCACTATATACCTAGATTGTTCTAGGCTAGAAGAGTCCTACCACGCTAAATACATTTTACAAAGGCAGTATGTCGATTTCTATAATAACTTGGCTGGGCTCTTCGGGTTTCTCATCGGGTTCACCAAATACTCCAGATCTTTGATGTTCCTAGATTTGATAGTTTTTAACAGGACATTAAACCCTTTCCCTAATACCAAATTTCCAAAAATACCAAATTTCAGCTCTCGAGGTGTTTGGGAAGCACTATTTTGTACTAGTTTGATGATCACTGAGTGACTGAATCAATGTCGAAATAGTGAAACTTTGCTTTTGCATAACTTCGGAAATATAAGATCTTCGAGTTTGAAATTTTGAGGTTCTTGTGTATGCTTATAGCTTTCTATAAGGCGATAGTTTAAATGCTCTGTATCTATCCAGAGGTTCGCATCTCTCAAATAGCACCTAATTACTTGAAAAAAGGGGCCCAGAAAAGTGCGGTACGGCATCAGTGTTGCTTCCATATAAACTTTATAAGATTTCTTTTATGTACCAACTTTGAATAAGATTCTATCGGTACTAGAATAGTATGGGCTGGTACAATAAATAGATGAGTACCTACCGAATGGATGTACCGGTATTCGTAGTCGTGTAGGTGTTGGTCGGACAACACGCGTCAAGGTCTTCCCGCAATTATCTGATTAATCCTCCGTCGACTAGTCCGCGCGCCCGGGCCCGGGCGGCTCTATTTCATCACCCCGTCTTGATTAATTGTAAGCGCCCCGAAAATGTGAAAAGCCTCAGATAGTCATTAATCTACTGCGGTCTCGGATCAAAGGAAATTTGTTGGGTGGTTAATGTGTCTATAAATAAAATGTACAAACGACTCGCTGTACAGTCTTTGACATTGGGATTTGTCCTTCCATGAGATGTTCAGACGGACCTTAATTCATGGTGATACGCTTCAGTAGTAGTAATGTTCAATAGGTACCTAAACTGAAAATATTTTTAATTTTATGTAATGTCGGGGAACCGCTGCACTACATGCCTAACGCACAGTGTGTATTTCACTGGAAATGCGTGCTTTCTCCCATCAAAACCGCGTTTTTTCAAGTTTTAAACTATCTAATAGAATACAACTTATGAAATTGTTTATCACTTTTGTACTTTGTCACCCTTTAATATTGTCATTGACATGTTAGGAGGTATTATATAAGTTCGGAGGTAGGTTCTGACGCCTGCTTTACTTTCAGTTGTATTAATAATCGGCACGCCATAGCGCGAAGTTCCCATCGACGTCTCCGATAACTTTTAATAGCGTGCTCTGTGAGTGACAAATATCTAAGTGGCTCCATCGCTCAACTTGGAGCGGTGTCGTGTCGCGATATAGTTACACTTGCTTCTGACATATTATTTACATCAACTACTTTGCGACTCAAATGTTCAACTTTATGTGATGTGAAGGGGTGATGTGTCATACTGTGCCATACTGAGAGTAGGTAGAAGCAGGTAAGAGCAGATTTTATTTATTGTTGATATATGTAAGAAACCTCAACCCTCTAACTTATTGTAGATGCAAAGTTGTTCGAAGGGTTCGTTGTTCTAGTTATGTATTTTATCGAAATGAACTATTCCTTCAATTATTTACTTAAACTTCACGGACAACCATAGTTCTACTATTTTTTTTTGTGTTGGCACGTACTAATGTAACTACCAATTTTAATTTGTATTGTATTATTTTAAGTATGGCAATAAACGTATTTTTTTTTTCTTTTTTTTTTTTACTTAAGTAATTATGTTCAAAACAATAACAAGTAAGTAGGTAACTTAATTTCACCAAGCCCGTATTTTTTTTTTCAATTCTAACATCATCAATTTGGAGACATTTTCGTAAAGGGCCGTAACTATCATAATCCATCAGGCTCCAAACATGCTAGTAGCAGTTTATGTCTTGTGGTGGGTGATTGATGAGGGCGCGACCGCGCGAGGCAACATCTCGCGGCGCGATGTGCGATGTTGACGCGCAATTTGCATTATAGCGATTAATGGTCGGCCCGCACTCGCGGCCGCGCCCGCTGACAGTTGCGCGATTAATCAAACGGTTATATAAGTATGTGACATCGTTTTTTAGATAAATGTCTTGCATTTTGTTGGTGCAATGTGTAAGTTTATTCTTCGGCCTTTTGTTTATCATCTCTATCACTACATATTATAAAAGAAAGTCGCTTTCTGCCGTCTGTCTGTCTGTCCATATGTATGTTTAGATCTTTAAAACTACGCATCGGATTTTGATTCGGTTTTTTAAATAGATAGAGTGATTTAAGAGGAAGGTTTATATGTATAAAAATTCCCGAAATTCCCACGGGAACCGGCACAACGCGGGTAAAACCGCGGGGTGCTGCAAGTAGTTACTAATTTATTTTAGTTGACAGTTAATCTAACTGACCCATGTAATATTTAATAAACTATATGTAGTTAACATACAAGAATGCATATTGGTGACCTACAACATATTTCAGCTAACCTACATATAATATTACAAAGGTGTCTAAAAGTCTGTCTAGCTACTACTAATAAAAAATGTAAGAAAAAATATCGTGCAAACTTGAAAAGTAACGTGACCTGAAAATATTTCCTTGTAAAACTAACTATTTAAAATGGGTAGTTTATTTACGTTGAATAAACAAAATTACTGAGATATTTCTCAAATAACACGTTACGTGTCGCCTTTTTCTAATTAGGCAATTCACTTGCTTTGCGTCGCTACGAGGCTACGCGGCTGCAGGGCGGGCGGGCGCCGCGCGTCTTGAATGTCGTGATTCGCACGCCACGCTACCGTAAACGTAGCAATTTGAATTTCACCACATTGAACCAACACGCAACAAAAACTCAAGTTACCTCGCCCAATGTACGCGATTTTCAAGAAAATTACACTAACTTTGTAGTTTTTCTCATTTGCAGCGGTAATTGTTAAAATAAAGCTCTGTTTGTGGAATTCATTAGTATTCAGTATTAAATGGCTAAATAATTTTGCTGCATGCACTACAACTTGGTTTTTACCCTCACATTTTCACTATACGTTTGGGGGTTTCTATATAATTTATCTAGGTTTCTTTAGCTACATTCCTTTAGGGATGTTTAGAGCCAAGCTGTCTTTTTCTGGCGTATGATCGGATCGCAATTAGTTCGGTCGGAGCAGTAAATACCGCTAATAAGCGCTGCTCTGAGCCGCTGTCAGATCCACTGCTCCCAATTTGTGGTCCGGCCTCCCGCGACGCCGACACCCGGGACATTGGAAATAGCCAACATCTTTAATAGCATCGGCCTTACTCTTCGATATTTCCTAGTTTACACTCGGAAAATAAATTGGAACTGCTCCTTGCAAACTTTTCTGTAAATGTTTTACTTCTCAGTATTTTGTTTGTTCCTAAATTCAAAATGTTTATTCAGTTTAATTTGATTTCGCTACCCGCGAATAGATGTCGCTGTTTTAAATTATTTCCATTGTTTTTCGCGTGCTCCTAGGAAAGTTTTCTCGTTTATTTCATTTGTGAAATACAATGTCGCGGCAAGTGGTTTCAATTCAGCGCGAGCTGAGCGCGATTAAAACAAAACTTGTAACACATTGTATTGTGAGCTTCACAAGTTTTTCAAGTTGAGGATAAATTGTTCACACGTGTGCTGAGGAGTTGACAAGTTGTAATTATTGTCGGAGAGGCGGGGATTGACGTGGGGACTTGTGAAAGAATATTAAAATAATATTGTTATATACAGTGAAGGCCACAAGGATTATGATAGGACTTACAATTTTGTAATGAGGCATATAGACAATCTGTAGTTAAGTTCTAGCTAGGCACATAAATTCTCCATAAACCCAAATTATCGTCACCATCCCTCCCCTCAGGCTGCATACCTTATCGCCGTCAACCATACACCATCACCGAACTAGGTCACAGTTATTCGTTAATTTCTAACTATCAACGGCTGCGCTATAAATCGTGGGTATCGCATCATTGCCGTCGCTTCCATCAATCATTGCCCCCACCCCCGCCCTGGGCTGGCGCCCCCCGGCGCCCGGGGGCCCTGGGCGGAGTAATTAAGTCCCGAATTATCCCGGCACTGATGCTGAGTTTGTTATGTAAGCAATTTACGAACTGACTGACGGATGTCGGTGATTTAGTGATGGCACGTGATTGGGTGTCATTGATTTCGGTGGTTCAGTTTAATTGCGGAGTATAGACACGAGTAGGAAGTAGGAAGATAACTGCAACATCAAAGGAAATGATAACTACTTAGATTGGAAAGCGATTATCACTGTGAAATCATACAGCTTTAGGATAAAATTAACAAATATTTAAATAGGATAAAAAATTAGCAGATAGCTATTTTTAATGAAAAACGAAGTATTCTAACCCTAAGAGTTCTTACCCTAATCTCGATATATTGTATCTGGCGCTTTTTGACCACCTATCCAACATATTTGGTAACTACACACCTATCGTAGCTAAATTGAAAATTATGCTTCACCGGTGTATATTTTGTGTGACATCATGTCCGAAGTACTGAGCATTACCTCGCCGAGTGGATGGCGACGTAATACAAATCCACTTAGCATCCCGGGCGTTCCCTGCAAATTGTTCCCATATTTTTGAGATAAAAAGGAATATCGAGAAGTATTTATGAACGGTTTCCGCGCCGATAAACATTGTAAAAGCTCGCGAGTGGCTGCGAGCGACCTTCCGCGGAATGATGTAGAGACGTGTGTTTACTTACTGTGTATGTACTACAGGACAGTATGTGTACTTAACAGATGTATGTATGAAAAACCTTTTGGTATCTAACATGTTTAGGGAAAAAATATAGCTGTCATCTACTTGTATCCAGATAACGTTAGCATTTGTGAGGGTTTAGTTTTGAATTGATAACTTACGGAAGTAGGTATATTTATTTGTATTTTCTATTCCGCAGATGATTCGACATCGTGCATCGTGAATAGAACTCATCACTCATAGTCTGCTGGTATGTAACTTATTTTATGAACATGTTAATTTTGGTTTGTGTTTTAAGAATATTACTTACGTAAATCTCAGAAATTATATTTATGTTTGTTTGTAAGATAACATATTTACTCGTATATACATACAGATATAATGTTTTTAATTGTTATCATAAATGTTTTGTATTCAATTTCAAAGTAGATACCTTCTACTTTGAAATTGAATAAAAACAGAAGCGTCATTCATAAAAAGTGTGATATTTATCCTTTATCCGTACATTAAGAGAGCGGTGTTGCCATCAGCATACCGGTATAAATTAGCGAAGCTGGCAAGGATGATTGATCGGCGCGGTTGTTGCGAACTTTTAGAATTAAAGTGAACCCGTCTGTGGGAGAGACGGGCTGCGGCACCTGGTCGCGGCGGCCGGTAACGAGGTATTGATAACAATTACGATTACACTTTTATAATTAACGTTATTTGCGATGTCATCAAAAAATTAGCCTTTTAAGTGTTTAGTTCTCGGCGGTGTTTGCAACATTGGAACTTGAAATATGTTTCTTAAACATGCACGAGTATGCATGCCTGTTACGTTATACTTAGTTCTACTTCTTCAATATACCTACCTATAGTTTTAAATGTACTCTGTGATTTTATTATAAGTCTTTCTCCGCCACTAAAGCTGAGGCTCCTCCACTGCGGGTAGTTGAATGGCCCGGTAATCTCATTTGGAAAGGTTTTCAATAGTCTCGTACTCTCGTACGAGATTCCTTTCAAGTTTACACTGAGTGTGTAAACCTTTTATGGCTAGCTAATAGAACCGACTCCAACACAACACACCTTCAACTAGCTAGTGGCTAACAAGGTCTGACTTGAGAAATATATAAGTACTTACAATAATTGTTACTCGATTAGATTTGAGTGATTTTGACATACCTACACTTGGATAGACACGTAGATAAACCACGAAGCTAAAACAAAGAGGAGGTGTGGTAATTCAATTTCCCTATGAAACGACGCGTGATAGTTTGCGGGGTGAGGGGGCACTGAGGTGGTGTTAAGCTCCGCCCACTTCTCAATATTCCATCTATCGGCTAATAGCAAAACTACTAGTTTAGGTTGATGTTGATGTTACTACGTAGTTCAGCTACTTCACACTAGGTGTCAAAAGTCTTAATGTGATGGGACGTACTCAGAACTCAAAACTCAGCTTCAAAAAAATTTTATAGGGAAATAAATCAAATGAAAAGACTTTTTTTTAAAACAATCTTTTATTATTTGTTAATAAAATGAACTAAAATAATAAAATAATAATTAAAACAAGATAATAAATGTATGCACTGACATTGCAACCTTTAACGAAAAATTAAGCTTCTTTGTCTTCGTCACAATAATATCGTAGATACCTAATTATCTAGATACCTAAGTATCTTTTACACCTTGTATTAAATCTTTGCGTTTTTATCACGTACCCAATTTTTGTTAAATAAAAGCATGTTACATTTTTTTCTTTTGCAATCGCGATCACGAATATAAATAACGACAAAAATGTACACCGCCATTTTGTTAGGGCGGCCATTTTAGATTAATAACAATACCGACTACAACTAATTAATTGCATTGTCATCAGAACCAAAGATGTGTTGCAAATTTCAGCTCAATCGGTAACCGGGAAGTGGACCAAATTTAACTTGCAAGATTTAATTTCACACAAACATCGGGACAGGTGAAACTAAATAAAAGCTTGTAATAAAATAAGAGCCTTTGCACACGACGTTTTTTATACGCGCCGTCAACGCGCATTTGTATCGATACAAACGCGAGTCAAATGCACTTTCTAGACTGTTGCATCCTACTACGAGGGCGGGTCAATAAGTCCGTGACTTTTGCAATAAAAGACAGATTTTTTTATTAAAAATATATTTTATTTTTCAACGTAGTCTCCCTTGAGCTCTATACACTTTGTCCAACGCTTCTCCAATTTTTTTATCCCTTCCAAAAAATATGATTTGTCGAGGTCGTCAAAATAGGCCTTTGTTTGCGAGATGACTTCATTATTGGAGTCAAATCTTTTTCCACCAAGCCATTTCTTCAGGTTTGGGAACAAGAAGTAGTCGCTCGGAGCCAAATCTGGAGAATAGGGCGGATGAGGGAGCAATTCATAGCCCAATTCATGGATTTTGGCCATGGCAACTGCACATGTGTGCACCCTTGCATTGTCTTGGTGGAAAAGAACTTTTTTCTTGGCCAAATGAGGTCGGTTTCTTTTTAAATCGTCATTGAATCGGTCCAATAAGTTGGCATTATATTCCCCATTGATTGTTCTTCCCTTATGAAGGTAGTCAATGTGGATTATCCCGCGTGCATCCCAAAAAACAGTCGCCATAACTTTATTGGCCGACAATCCCACCTTGGCCTTCTTTGGCGCCGATTCACCCTTGGAAACCCACTGTTTTGACTGTTGTTTGGTCTCTGGTGTGTTGTGATGGATCCACGTTTCGTCCACGGTTACAAAACGGCGCAAAAACTCCTCCATATTACGATTAAACAATGCTAAACCTTCCTGTGAAGTTGTTACACGATTGCGTTTGTGGTCGACTGTGAGCAAACGCGGCACCCATCTTGCGGACAGCTTTCTCATGCCTAAGTGATCATTCAAAATTGAAACCACTGAGCCATGCGAGATCCCTACTTCTTCCACAATCTCTCGCACTTTCAGTCTTCGGTCGGCCAACACCATATCGTGAATTTTTTCGAATGTTTTGGGTGTAGAGACCTCAACTGGGCGTCCAGGACGCTCGGCATCTTTAGTGCTTGTACGGCCACAACGAAATTCAGTAAACCACTTTTTTACCATGGAAATCGATGGTGCAGAGTCCCCATAGTATTTATCAAGCTTTGCCTTGGTCTCGGTAATGGTTTTTTTTCGCAAGAAATAATGCTTAATAAGCACACGAAATTCACTTTTGTCCATTTTCTCGTCAAATTAGTGAGTAGTCTGATAAAGATAGCTGTAAAACACAAACTAACTGACGCAGCAAGTTCAAATTTTCAGAGGAGTCAACTTACAGATGCCTGTTGACGGGACCAGTATTATTGTTTCAGTAAAGAGGTCGGAAATTCAAAAAGTCACGGACTTATTGACCCGCCCTCGTATAATATTATGCGAAATTTTGTGAGGATGGATGTATGGATGTATGTTTGTTGCTCTTTCACGTAAAAACCACGCGACGGATTTGGATGAAACTTTACAGTAATATAGATTATACAGAATAACACATGAATGTACTTATTTATTTATTTTATCTACACTAATGTTGTGACATTCTATTTATGTTTCCAATACTTGACTTATAATTACTACAGTTATAGCGCAGACAACTAAAACACTCAATTTAAGCAATTGCACATGATGTTATAATATCCACATCGATATCGTAAAATCTCATTATAATATCGCGCCCTGCGGCCCTGCGCGCGCATCTGCGCTCTCATTGGTTAGATTTTAATGGCGGCAAGTTCACTGTGACAATACACGTACGCGTGAATTTAATGTTTCGCAATGTGTTTTGTTTTTAAAATTTTGTTTGATTAATTGCATTAGTGAAGATAAAGTAGTGTATGCAACTGCATATAACACGGGTACACCCTTCTTTATATGACAGTTGCATAAACTACTATAATAAGACATCATTGAAATGGCAAGAACAAATTTTTGTGTATTTTGTTGGTGTCCAATCCGGTCTATTAAGTTTTGTAATCCATTGCTGTTTTAAATTATCGTCGGATGGAAATCTAAAACGAACATATAAAAATAATTAAAATTACTTTTAATTAAATTAGTTGGTAAAATTTTTACAAAAATCTGAGTACGGCCCTGGATATTTCTGAAGTTTAAAATAGTTATTCTAGTTGACGATAGATGGCGGCCCATTAATAATATAATAATAAAAACTATAAAAGTACTGTTTTAGCTACTAAAAGGTATTTAGGACTAAGTGTATAACAGTTTTTAGTATTTACGTATTATTATTACAATATAATACTGCAAAATTATACGTAAACTTATGTATTTTCTTCCGAAATGTGTCGCCATCTAGTGTCAAGTAGTAGAATTTTAACGCTGAAAGCTGAGAATGTTCTAGAACTTTTATATTTATTTGGGGAAAAAAATACTTACACATGAAATGAGATGCCACTCATATTATCAGAACGTCTGTCTGAGTAACTTTGACATAGTAAAACACAACACTTCATCCTTTTCTTGTTAAAAACGCAAAAAACACACTTTTATTGCGAGTCTCGTCACATGTGCACCTGAGGAACGCTGATAGCATACTACAGCGTTCAGGTGGGCGGAGCCTAAGTGGCTCCGCCCACCATGACAACGTCAGGACCGAGTTGAATCCCAGTGCTACGTTGCTTAGGGCAACTCCTCTTTGTTCTAGCTTCGTGAGATAAACCAACCGGGTAAATACGTAGATAGACTTGTATCAACTTCAAGGAACATCTTCCCTAACTGTCTTTCTTGGTAGATATCGTTAAAAAGTAAACACGATACATATAAATAGAAATACGGCATTAAATCATAGTTCGACCTCAATACACATTATCTGCCGCAACAAACGGAAAACATTCGTTTTCTATATTCATAAAAAACAACATACAGTAAACTTATGTCATATATCAGAGAGTTCTCGAATAGGGTAACCGGGGGAAGTAAATAGTTATTTTTCCAATTTACTGTTAACAAAGTGCGAGCTAGTGTGGCGAAGTTTGTGCATAAGTTGCGAACTGCGCGCCCTCTGCCGGCCACATGTCGGCGGACATCGATTTACATGCAAATTGGCCGACAGATTTTTCCGAACACTCTCCCTTGAGCCCTGAACTTTTACAATACATAATTCATTTGAAACGGACGCCAAAGGCCGGCCTTCCTTCGTTTTGTATTTAAACTTTATCTCATTTCTAATGTACCGACTTAATTATAATATACTAGTTGTAAGGGATGGCATTAAACAAGTTTTTCAAACAAATAAAATTACACCTCTGATATTAGGTACCTATTCAATAATTGGCTTGCCTCTAGCTAGCTAACTAACACACATAAAGTAACATATCTAAGGTAAATGGTTGAATAAAGAAACTCTTCAATACACTCAGTACTCCATACAAAAGCAGAAGTACATTGGTTTACTACAACAGTTGGCAAAAACTACTCCATGTCCCTTGCTAATTTTCGAAGAAATAATTTTGTTAAAATATATGAACGCCCTCTACAACACAAGCTTAGTGTTTCCAAAAGTTACGGACAGATGGCGCTAGTAATTGTAAAAGTTGAGCTATTTCGTTTCTTGTGTGCTCGTTACATTGAAATGAAACTGTAAAGTAATGAATATTAATTGAATGCAGCAATACTGTGCGGAGTTACGCTTCTAGTCCACAGTGTTAGTAACGGCTCATCAGACAAATTACGTCGCCTCGGCTCTCGTTGAAATTCATTTGCATTTGAAACGTTTCATTTACGAGCCGCTCAACGGGTGCAATTTACAGCATTCTGAAGGAAATGCTCGGCTTCGGAACAAAATTCATGTTAATTTATCATGGACTTGAACCTCCTTGCAGATTATTTTGAATTAGTGTCATTAGCTTACTTGAACTGTCTTCGAAATCACATATTAATTTGTTTGGATCATAAGCTAGCAAAAAGTTCAAAACATCACCATTTAACGGTTGGGTTAAAATTAAATAATAAATGTACATATTAAATTCTTATAAGTATATCAACATTATGTATTGCAATTTCGACTGGTCTATCATCTCCCGTATGGTCTAGTGGCTAGGATACCTGGCTTTCACCCAGGAGGCTCGGGTTCGATTCCCGGTACGGGAAATCACTTTTTGCTTACCTTGCCATCATTATCAGTGTATGGGCATAGACTTTTTCCTCCGCTGTTCCCAAAATGAAAACTAAATCGGCAGAATCTTGATCTTCGGACAGGCGTTGCAGATCTCGGAGGAGGCCGGGCAGGCCGGCCCGCTCGACGGACGCCGCGCAGCAAGCACCCGCGACTCGATTTGACATTGTTTCAACGATACTTTCTTATCCACAAATATGGTCTAATTAGGTATACCAGAATGTTCACAACCACTCAGTCTTGTAATTAAACCTATTCACTCAACTAACGGGACAATAACATAGGAATTCAAGTCACTTACTCAAACTGTGACACAAACAGATTATTACAAACTGTTTTCTACTTCACAGTATCCCGATAACACAGTTGACAGTCAATTAAACTTGCGAAGTCGAAATAATCCAAATTTCATTCACGAAACCCGAAAACTTTTGCAAAAGCTTGTCAACATAACCTCAATCAGACGCGACTAAAGTTTTGATTTACCAAACAACATTGTGTCTGTGTGTGTTTTCCAACTGTTCTCTCTGTGTATAGTTTTGCATTCAAAATCTCAGGTAAAGTGTACACACAGGCTCTGACTCAGTATCACGGCGCACACGCAGGTACCAAACAGGTTCTAGGCTTGACGTTTCTATTTATATTTCTATCTTTGTCACTCGATTGTGTATAAATGAGTACTACACGTATTTCGACCTCACTGTCAACGGCCTCCGTGGCGCAATTGGCTAGCGCGTTCGGCTGTTAACCGAAAGGTTGGTGGTTCGAGCCCACCCGGGGGCGCTTCTTTTTGCCGTTACTTAACCCAGTAGAAATTAACCTTTGTCATGTTGGAGGCCATTTTACGTTCAATTTAATATTAATCTCTATTTTAAAATAATATTTGCAGTTTCGTTTGTAAAACAAACGACAATACTCAGCTTCATTACGACTAGTCCGTTCCATGTTCACTAAACGTCACACATTTCAATCAAATCGCTGAGCTGTTTAGATCATTTGAAATTCGGAAGTGCTGACAAGATACTTCCAAACCAACGTAATGGTTGAACTGGCAGGTTGGGGCTCGGGGCCGATAGAGAGCTCGTGTCGGCGGGCCACATCTGACAGCGAGGAAATTACAACCCTTCCCGGACGCGTCAGCCCCGAGTGCTGAAGGTAAGAAATAGTGCGACATGACGGAAATGTAAGTGTCGATTTCACCATCAAATCATGTGAATTTTACGGGTGTTATATGACGTTTTATAATGTGAAGGAAAGTACATATATCTATGAATGGTAATATGCTTGGGTGAGCGATCGTACAAGTCAACAATTTCAACTCTGTGGCCCTATAAAGGATTTGAAAAAAAACCTGCCCCTGATTTTCTAGATTTAATTTATTATCCAAAGGTACTAGTTAATCTTTTAAATTATTATTGAAATACTTTCGTGTAATTGTTATCTATATTTGGCTCTGCCTAAACAAATTATAAGAATTGGAATATCCTCAATTATAATGTTACAAATTGCGATATCACATGATTATGTGCTATCTGATACTTATCATAATCCCGTCCTACGTACAAACGCACTAGGCAATGGGCATTCGCAAAATAGTTCACATTACAGCATTCTGAAACAAACACATAAATCAGATTCTCACGTTGGAATATGTGGAGATTCCATTAATTTGTAGCAGTCCCGTGCATGCCCACTGCTCACTGCACGCCGGTAGATGTCGCTCGTGTTCGTGCTAACCGTGCGATTCGCGCGGCATGCGTCGTCAACAAACACGCGGCATTTTAGGGGTTGGTCCCGCTTTGTGGCGAACTAAAGAAATTATTCTGAAATCATTCCGTGAACTGTTTGAGATTTGGTTTACAATGGCATAAACAATGTTTAGTAATAACTTTACAATAAATCGCTTCTCATAAACACCACATGACCCATTTAATGCCACTTCCAAAAAACATTATAAATCTAAATTGTTCCAAATAGAAACTAAACGGTAAATGAAGATTAAAACGGTTAATGTTAAACGAATATCGCAATAAATACTTATGTACATTATAGTGAACGCCATTATTTAATAGCGTATTTATTTGTTCAGGTGTAACGTATTGTCTATGAAGACTTGTTAACGGCCCCTAACGACTGATATACAGCCTATCTGGCTTTTAAGAACGAATATTTAGTAAATAAAGTGTCTGTGAGATGTGTTGTTTGATAATAATTCGTTGGGAGCGAGTTGCGAGTGCGCGGCGGCGGGAGCGCGATGACGTGTTTATGTCTTCATAACGAATGGTTTGTTGTCGTGTCAAGGTTGCCTGAAATGTACCACGGATCACTTTTGAAAGATTTAACTGTTTGTTACTTTTACTATTCTCAATGTGTTCAACCCTGTGAGTTGCCAGACCGCCCGAACTGTACGGCCTCGGACTACCGATGGAAAACAACCGACACTGACAATTTATGGCTTACGAGTCAGGGAGAGTCAATTCTCATCTCATACTTAAATGAATAATATTGGAACTAACGGAAGTTGAAAAAACATTCGTTTAAAAATAAACTTAAAAATACAAATAGATAGATGTACGTTATCTTTATAAAGTTTGTTTAAGATTATACAAATCAATCAGTGTCGCGGCGCGGCGGGTCGCCGGTCGCGGCCGGCCGATAGCCGTGTGTGCTCTCTGATAATCATGAATATGTCGGATTATGTCCCTATTCGTGGACACGGTATGTGTTTGCTAACACATGTTGTGACCGCGATACTCGTGGCTCCCATTTTGTATTTCAATAAATGGATTTTATAGTGTTTGTATCGTTTTATGACCGCGCCTTGATTTGTCAACGGACAGCGTTGCTAGCCGGGCGGCTGGTACTTCATTTTAAAGATAAACAATTACTCATCGATTTTATTCGCCTTTTAGTCTGCTCATATAATTATTAGATATGGATGTCATACTCGTACATGACATTCAATATTACTTTGTACAATACATAATGTACCTACTAAACTTCTCATTTATTTTTTGTCAGGGAGTTTCTTTCTGTTTTATTGATAAGTACAATATGGTTTTATGAAACAAAAACTTTACCATCCAATAACACACGACACCATAATTAATGAATATGTATGTAAGTATTAAAACAGGCAATATAAATTCAAACATCTGACAGCGAACAAATGATTCCCATCAGGGCCACTCCCCGCAACTTGAAAAACGCGTATCATTGTAACCCCCCACTTAATTACCGCGACCACTTGTCCACAAAGAAAGTACTTAACATTCTAATTATTTTACCGATTCTGAATAAACCTTTACGAGTGCAAACAATCGTGTCAATTACATTGGTGCTGAGCTAGTAATTTGGCTATAAATAATGATTTAGCTGAATAAATATGAGCAGAAAATACTGGAATGTAAAACGGTTTTCTGCCACGTTTCACATTCTTTGAAGACAGTATGCCTAACGTTTTATTACTTTGAAGATTGCTTTCACCTTATACCTACTTCATTCATATTATTCATGTTGGTTAAGGTCTTAACGTCTCCAACAACTCCCAAAATATTTTCTTGATATAAATTGAGGTAAGTCAACAACTATATATGTACTAGTAGTGCGTATATGAAACAACTACGTACGTATGATCCTAGAAACAAAAGTATAGTTACGCCATTGCAGTCTCTAGTCAATATGAAAAGAAAGAATAGAGTCAACGAATACAGTTCGAATGGAAAGAGTGTGTGTTGCATCCAACCGCACGAGACCCGAGTAACACTTGGGGCGAGTCGTGATGCGATCTGCGCCGCAATTATACCACAAAAGAATCAATTAAAGGCCGCGCCCGCGCCGCGACCGCTCCGCTCCGCCAAAGCGGAATGAAAACAATATTGCACTTGCCACTGTTAGCTCTTGTGCTATTCTACATGCAGTGGTGGCAGAGCTAGGCAGGGACAGACATGGAAGGGAGAAAAGACATGGGGAGGTTTTGGAATATTACTTTTTAGAAAATATTGATATTGTATCTCATGCAGGTAGGAACTACGAACTAACAACGCTCATTATGTGGTACAAACAAGACTATAATTTTGCGAGCTAAAAGATAAATAAGTCTCAAGGCACGTCGGGGGGTGCCGGGGGGTGCCGGGGGGTGCCGGGTGACCATGAGCTAACGGCTGTCGGTTTTACCTTTAATTTACCCCTTTACAGTTCAGACTGTGTAGGTACGGTGAAGCACTGTAAGGATGCAATGTATTCTCCGGTAAAACATTCAGTGAGGCGAACTAAATGCAAACAGTTAACTAACTACATACATACATATGTGTCTAATTGGAACATGTCCTTACTTATTATACAATTTCAAGTGTCACCTCTAACCGTAACACAGACGCGTCTCGTGATCTAAGCACTAGGGCTTACCTCGGTAAGTTCGGCCGTACTTGCTTTGAGGTGCAGATCAAAGCGCACGCGTTCTATTAGCTCTGATTACGTACGGCGCGCGGGCCCTCGTCCCATCGGCGGCTGCGCTCGCGACTCGCGGCTCATTGTGCCGCGCGCTGCGGGCTCGACTCGACTCGACGCGACACTACTTCTAGTGTCATTGCGTCTTTAATTATTATCCCTTTGAAGCTCGCCCAATAACGGCGATGTATTATTATATGAGAACAGAGGGGTTAAGTAGCTCTTGTTCTTGTCGGTGTAATGAGATACGTTCAAAGGTTTACTTGTGGCAAGCTATGACAAACACAAGTATCTACGTTATAAGTTATACGAAGGATAGTTCTTTGTTTATGTTTTACTTGTCGGCGCCACTTCAATAACACGACTTTCATTTGTTTTCTTTATTAGATATGATATTACAATGTAGTACGTATGTTGTCAGTTATTTTCGGCCGCTCACATAGTTGCGTTGGTGGTGTAATGGTCAGCATAGTTGCCTTCCAAGCAGTTGATCCGGGTTCGATTCCCGGCCAACGCACTTTTTTGCACTAAACAACGGCATTTTTAATTCTTAGATATACGAGTTCTCGTGTTAGAGTAAAATAATGTAGATTTTATTATGTTTAATAATATTATTATTGATTTATACATAAATCAAACTTAGTTACTCTGGCGACCTTAAGATGGCGCCACTGGTAGACAATTCAATTCTATTTAGAACAACATCGAGTAATAGTGTACTTACGTTCAAAACATCTTCCAGATAATCGAAGTAGGTATACTGTAAGCTGTAGTACCTATAGCTTGATAAATTTACATACGCATTGACTTAAATTTTCTATTGTGTCATATGTTAAGTGCAGTAAATCAGCAGCTGTATATTCGTAGATGAGAACCGAGTCGCAAGTCTGTTTGCCGTTACAAATTAGCGTTGCATGCAGCCTCTTGTTGGTACACCCGCGGTCTTATTACTTACAAGGAACTGGGAAGAAACGGGTAGTTTACAATGCAGTTCTAGTTTTTAAGCTTCCGTTTAAACGAAGTAGATAGGACTTTAGTAGCTTTCCACATTATTTTACACTGCAACGTAAAATGGGTGGTTTGTGCGTTTGACATGTCTATATATTTGTTTGTGACATCGTAGTTCCTTAGGAGAGGTGTCGACACATATACTCGTACACAGACTGACACGTCAAACTTATAATAAACAAGCAGTGCCCCGCGGTTTTACCCGCGTTGTACCCGTTTCTAAAAAGTAGTCACAAACCTGCCTCTCGAATCACTCTGTATGTTGGTGAAAACTGCAACACATTCCATTTAGCTGTTTTTGAGAATATTTATTGCATATAGGCAGATAAATTTTGGGGACTTTGCGTAATTTAAATAAAACTATTAGACTGTAATGTCCTACAGCTGAGCAAAGGCTTTCATCTCACTAAGGATAACAGTAAAATGAGGAGTATAAAACATAGCCGTCCAGAATAGTGCAGGAGTCTGGCGCCGCGGGCGCGACCCACATCCATTCACGTCATTTGCAACATCTCTGTTTGCCATCGCATTCCGCCGCGCCGCCCGGCTTTGTCCGCGCTCCCCGCGGGAATTCCGCAGACTTACCGCTCTCACTTCATGTTTTACTTTGAACTAGCAGTGATGCTTGGATTAACGTAGTTTTCAGATTTATACGTTTCGCCCAAGCTAAGTATGGAAGCTTTTTGTTGGGAATTACATGTTCAAGTAACATTTGGCTTCTTACATCTAACTGATATAATATGAATGAGCTAACAGAAACTATTCAGTATCTTTATAGATGAGAAATTAGTTGCAGAGACGGTAGAGTACCAACTCCACCTTGAATGTAATAAATAATGACCTAATGCAAACTGGGTCTTATGCTACGGACTCTACTTTTTACCCGAACGTGGTTAGATAGTAAGTATGTTTATGTACTTTGCCCATCATTACATAGTATAAAATAAAGTCGTCTCTGTTTGTCTGTTTGTCTGTATGCTTAAATCTTTAAAATTACGCAACGGATTTTGATGCGGTTTTTTGTAATAGGTAGAGTGATTCAAGAGGAAGGTTTTTATGTAAAAAAATTCCCGAAATTCCCCGGGAACGGGCACAACGCGGGTAAAACCGCGGGGCGCTGCTAGTAACCTATATAATCGTCTCTTAGGAAGCCATATTCACACCAAATGGTCAATTAGTGTTTAAGCTGTGTTTAAGCGGATTTCCTCTCGGTCTTTAATTTCGCCGTAAAAGCAAAACTTTGTAGTACATAAACTCATCTACTACCCAGTATAAAATCACTATCTCTTAATTTCCAAGTGCTGAAGTCAAGTCTCAAGTTCGAAGCACACATACCAACGCTGATTGGCAATTTTCGTGTATTAGGTCGTATGCAATATGAGGCGATAGGCGGAAGTAAAAAGCAGTCAAATACAAGGCAGAGCCTGCGACTGCACTCGACCGTGAGTGACATTCATTAAACAACGACCCGCAGACGGGGGGCTAGCGATCGTCTAGAAGTGGCTTTATTTAATATATCGAAAAATATTACTTACTTAGTTACGATAATGTTTAACTTTATTTTTTTATCTCATATCTGTCATGTCATGTCATGGTGTATGAATGTTGCGGTAGCGCTCGTGTTTGGACCGCAACCTAAGAACTGACTTGGTCATCTAACATGGTTATTAGTTGTATAGGTGGAATGCGGTATCATGCGTGTAGTGTGACGGCCACTTGGTTAAAAATCTTTAGAAATATTCTTAGGATGTAGTGAACATCTGTAAAATTTACCGCCCGATTGTGTAAATCGCCAGAGCACGAAGGCATTAAGACGGTATACTGGTTTCTTATGTTTAAGCGAACACTACTCATTTTGAATTTAAACTACGTTTACTACTACGAAACTACGTTTCGGCCCCTTTACAGGAACCGTGGTCACAGAACACTGAGTGTTATGCGTCTATAACGTCAGATAAAAATGTAAATTAAAAGCGAAGTGTATCCGTAAACGTAGTTTCAATTCATTAAGACGGTTCCAAAACTGCCACACCTTGCCTGCCTTACTCAGGTATACCACGGTTAACTGATACGAGCACTTCTTTTTATCAGTGTCCACCTCTAGCCGTGCCTCCGTCTGGCCGACATCCCCAGCTACTTGAAGGCGCCCCCACTCTTGCCCGCTAAAAAGCCATTACGCCGCCTTTGATCTTGCCGCGCTTTGATTGCGAGCCTTCGACTGGCCCTCTTTAAACTATTGCCTACTACAGGTAGTGACGTCACTCATGTGCCTCCTACTACATGCTAATGAGGGACAGATAGCTAGGCACGCTAGGGTCTCATGTTCGGTACACTCTGTAGATATTCTGTATGTAATGTAATGTCAATCCCACCAAAAACATAAATGTAAAAAAGGAGAGCCAAGTTCAATACAAAAATTATGCATGGCTATGGGCTTCGCTGCAAAAAGAATGGAGATCTAAATGAGGGCCAAGTTCTAGGCAATATCTCAATATGTATTTATAGGAACAAAATAACATTATGAACAAGTATTGAACTCTATTTCTTCTCTTTATTCGATACCTATGACAATTGCTGTTATTTAAAAATGTGAGATCTTAAAGTGGGTTAGATTTGACTTGACCAGTTTTCATTACAGCAGTCATTTTATAAAGTTATTCAACATATAACAACAAACTGGCCAAGTTAAATCTAACCCACTTTAAGATCTCACATTTTTAAATAACAGCAATTGTCATAGGTATCGAATAAAGAGAAGAAATAGAGTTCAATACTTGTTCATAATGTTATTTTGTTCCTATAAATACATATTGAGATATTGCCTAGAACTTGGCCCTCATTTAGATCTCCATTCTTTTTGCAGCGAAGCCCATAGCCATGCATAATTTTTGTATTGAACTTGGCTCTCCTTTTTTACATTTATGTTTTTGGTGGGATATCATTACTTTTTGTAAAGAAAACTAGGTATTGATTTTTATTGTTTTTTCTTGCGTTTCCGCTGCATAGGTACTTTGGTTCGTTCGCATTTTAAATCGTATCGTATAGTGCTTGTGAGCCGCGCGCTGCCCCCGCGTACAAGTGCAAGGCGCGAGCGAGTTCAACCAGCATTCTTAAATTAGTCAATACATACATTATATCGGTAACAATAATACATCGCTTTACTACCATGCAGGTATAAACCAACCGACTCGCTAAATTTTTACCAAATCGCTACCGCTTATAATTGTGTACTATTCATCAGAGCGTGACGCTGATTGGCTGGGGCGACGGTGGACCGACCGCGTCATAAGTACCTACCGCGCGCCGCCGACGACACACCGTTGGCCGGTTGTTTAGCGCGAAATTTAAGTTTTTTTGAATGGGGACACCACTTATTTTTTTTATTTAACTTTACGTTTATATTGCAGTTAAATAGCAAATATAATAATACATATATTGGGATAGTTTCAAATATCTGCTAGTAACGGTTCCAACGCTACAATTAAAAAATATATTTTTTGTATGGGGACCCCCCCTATTTTTTAACTATTTTATATTTTTAGATTTTTTCTTACGCTTACACACAATTACCGAGCTAGATTCCAAATTTCATCCTTCTAGGTCATCTGAAAGTAGGTTAGGTTTAGGTACTATATGTCAGTCAGTCAGTCAATACTAAAATTTACGACTTTCTGACGTTCATATCTTTATAACCGTTTGAGCTAGCTTCATGAAATTTGGGTTTCTAGATGTCCTAATGGATATAATTAAACACACGAAGTTTCATGTGTTTACGTTAAATAGGTTTTGAGTTATAGAAGGGTCAAAAGTGGCACCAAGTGGTTCGTGTAATATTACACTCGGCGCTGGCTAGCCGTTCCTTTGCTTGAACTTGGCTTGACACGCTGCCGCGTGTCTAGATGAGAACTAGTTATGTCGTTGTTAGGTTAGAAGTAGCTAAATTGTTGATAGATGGTGTATCAATGACTTTACTATTTCATATACGAGTATGTAATTAAAATTAGGAACTCACAAATTACTAATTACCGTACTCGCTCAGCCTATCAATCTTTAAACCTCTAATTATGGATTGTGAACAGAAACATTTCCGAGTTTCTTTCGTAGTCGACGGCGAAGCGGCGGAGCGGCGCGGCGGCGCGGTGGCGGGCGGTAATTAGCCGCTCTCAAACAGGGTATATTGTCATTCATACGACACGACTCGTGGTGGAAATTAGCTGGTTCATACGTACACCACTACTTTGTGTCTTTGAGTTGTAAAGCACGCGCTGAATGGGATTTGGAGTCATTGACAGCGATCGCTAATGGGAAACGCGGTTCGGTTATGTTTTACATGTAAAGAGTTCGCGATTTCAGGGCATTTTTATGAGACAAGTGTTTCTTTGTAAACCGATGACTTGAACTATTTCCGATTCACAAGTGACTGCACATGACCGACTCGCTGGCCTTTTGGTCTCCTTCTTCCGCCATCTTTGATCTCGTTACTCGAGAAAAGGTTCCCCTAAAATAGAGTTATGAACATTTGACATATTTTACGATACCAAAGTGGTCTTTGATTTGCTGATTCCGTTTTGCATCAAGAATCTGAACTAAAAATGTACAGTGTAAACAACAAGTAACGTCGGTTTTCTTTGGTAAAGTCTTGGGGTAAAGCAATCTAATGTTTGAGAAGTGGAGAGGAGTTGTAAGAAGCACTTCATCGAGATACAGCATTATCCGCGACCGGCTCGCTCGATCTCAAACGACCGCTAACTTTAAACAAACAAGCGCGGGCATCTCTCAACTTTACTATTTTTCTTTCCATCTCCATCCACCAATCAAGAGATGCAATCCTCCCGCTAACTCTTTAAGTAGTGCTAACTTTCTCGAACTTAGCGGTACCGCGGAACAAAAAACTAGTAAACAACTGAACAAGCAAGTGATCCGCCGAGGGCTCATCATATATTCCCTTTGCTTCAGCTCCCCCCTCGCCCCGCGCCCCGCGTCTTACCCCCTTCTGGTTCAGTCAAAGGAATCCTTTCCGATTTCAAACGCAGAGGAGGTCAATGGATAAAGTTGACTTTTTGAATGTAGAACGTTGT
The DNA here is from genome assembly GCA_963082685.1 of Cyclophora albipunctata. Lineage (NCBI taxonomy): Eukaryota > Metazoa > Arthropoda > Insecta > Lepidoptera > Geometridae > Cyclophora > Cyclophora albipunctata. The sequence continues at coordinate 273,298 of OY720123.1, forward strand.
TGCGACTTGTTTGTAAATAGAAGGAACTTACTTTCGAAGATGTGACTAGGTGACCGGTAGATGGTGATGTAGGATAGTATAACTCGTAAAAAAAAACAAATTTCGCCAATCAGTTCTTCTAACGTAAAAAATTGTGTTACGATATCGGTTAATTTTAACTAACCTAATAATATGTTATAGTAACGATTGATATCGTTATCAAATATCAAATATCTTTTGTTTTAAATAAATAGATTGTTCCCAACCAGTAAGGTTCAAATGAAATGAAATTTTAAATATACCGTGGTTAACATTGCCTCCTTGGTTAGGTATTGAAAATTTTGGCTTATAGTTTTATCCACAAGGAAATAATGGGGGGTTGAATTGGCTTGAACTGCGTCGAGAAAAAGTGGTACGGCCGTGCTGTTATTTTCTGGACTAAGTGGGGGCACTGCCGTCACCCCAGATATTGATTTCTTAAATCTCTGACGTATCTTATTTAATATAGTTATGTTAAAAAATCTGTCAAAGTTTATTGTCAACGCCATCATTACATACATAGTCTCTTCAGACCACGAAACAATACTGCTGTTAAACCAAGTCTGGCAAGTTAAAGCCTTCAAGAAGCATGTTACAAAGTTTTGATTTTATTAATATCTTACAATAACTCGAGTTGTATTTTTCATCTTTGTTAAATTTATTCACCCCACGGCGCGGCGCGTCTGAGTAGCTCGGTTGCCTTAACCTTCACCGTCAGTGAAACATCTTCAAGATCGATTCTTTATAGCCTCAATTCGTTTGAGCCTCGCATGCACCCCTGATACCTTCCCTTGAGGTCGACCCTCTCCCTCACACTCCTACCAACTCGATTCCTTCCCTCTCTCAAGCAAACGTCATTGCGTGGCGCATTGTCTGCCGCCGCGAGTCCACAAAAAGGGACTTTATATCAATGTGTTTTGTTTTAAAATGCAATATGCGATTTGCGTGAAAAGGAAATTGGCATTTACATCGACAGTGGAAAAGCTAGTTTTCCGCAGCAAAATTTGAAAATGTACACCATGACCAGGTTTAGGAGGGCCGCGGGTGCGCCGGAGGGGCCTTAAGAGGTTGGGATAAGGTCGAGGTTCGGTCGCGAATGTTGTTTTTGAATGTAAATAAATTAGTCGGCGATGCGTTGGGTGAGCGGCGAGTCGGTCGCATTCGCTGACATGTGCCGGCACGCGACTGTTTTTGTGTACTTTTTACTATTTTTCGGAAAGTTTTATGGGTTTTATATATGATTGTATTATTTATTTAAAAAGGATTCAAGTGGTGTCATTATGGTGCAGAGAGTTAGAGACTCAGGAGTGTTATTGTAACAGTGGCCTAAGTTTTGTATACGAATAAGTTTGTGATGCTCGGTTTTTGGTTAAAAGATCGAAGATATCGCCAGGAGAAGGTATGTAGTAACGTATATCTAATTATACTAACGTAATCCATATTTGTCTGAATCTTAAGATATTATTTATTCAGTATTTATATTGCCGATTACTTATTAAATAGTTTGTATATTAGCATGAAACTACTCCACGTTGCTTATCAATTACTTCTACAAATGAAACACCTAAATAAACAAGCAATAACCATATAATAGCTATAATTAGCGTTAAAGTACACAATCCAATGTTTGTTGCAAAGAAGCGTTCGGCAAGTGTTGCGTGGTTCAATGACCCCGCTGTTGTCATGGCAACGTGGCTGTCATGTGCTGGGGCTGATTGCTACTATTGCCAGCGAGTGTACGCCGTAGTAGATGCTACAGTGTAGCGTGCTACGACGCTACGGGCTTGATATTGGTTGGATCTCATTTAAATTACTTTTGGGATTATGAATTGAAATTTACGTAGATATTCAAAATGAGTAGTGTTCGCTTAACCTTACGAAACCAGTCCTTTTAGGATGTTATTTCATTCTTGAATGCACACATAGATAATTATCGTTAATATCTTTTATTAATGATTGTTGTTTGTGCATTAAAGGTATGCTAAGAAAGCGTTCATTTTGTTTAGTCTATAAATTTTCTGTTACTAAATTTAATTACTTAGGGTTAAAATTCTAAGTTACTATGCTGTATTTCAGACATCCGATTAAAGCCCAATTTCGTAGTACGAGTACGAGTACTACTGCTAAGTAAGCGGAGAAAACCAACCCATTGGAGAAGGTTTTCTTTCCGCCTCTAACTAAAATTAGCAAACCTTACTCCCACCAGGAAGGACTTTATCAGGAAGCTGATTAACATGTAAAGTTTATAAAAAAGCCATAAACCGAGTTCACCCAGTGACACACATAGCATCCCCAGTCTCCCCTACAATAACCGTTTTATAGTTTTATAACTGCCGCCCGATTAGAGCAATTAAACAACAGTTCTTGCTGATTTACGACTGTTTGTTCACATCCCTAGTTTACGAGTTAACAATTTTATCGCGGTTTATTGCGGTACTTACTGGCTGATTTGAATTGTAAGTACCGATACATGTTGGTTTATGAGTTTCTATTCGCAGTATAAGCTCCGCAATCAATATTGTTGTGCACCATGATATTATAGAAGTAACATTTTGAATTGAAACTACGGAGACACTTAATAGTCGACGGGCAGATGAGTAGTATGCGGTGGTTTACCTTGTAAAGGAGTTGTGATGTGAAGCGCAATGTATTTTATAGGTAGGTACTTAGTCTACAAAAGAATAAAAAAGTAAAAAATTGTCACCCGATTATAAACAGCTGCGTATAATAGGTATAAGACAGGGTGTAGGTGTGAATGCATCTTCCAGGCGGGCGCGCCGGCACCTGTGTAGGGTTTCCCCCGGGATCGATGCGCCCCCGCCCCCGCCCCCGCCCGCGCCCCAACTAATGCCTCGATGTGCACCCTTTTACTTATTATAATTTTATATTAAATCGGGGCGCGGCGCGAGAGGGACCGCCTTATAATTGATGTTATTTTTTGATATTCGATATCGATTTCTTAACTTAGTGCTGTTAAGTTTGTTGTCTACATTAGGGTTTCGCAAGTCTGTTTTGTTCACATAGATCCGAAAATCTGTGCTACTGACAACTATACCAAAGGGAATGTGTTATCACGGAAATTACAGCTACCATTGCAGTACAATAAAAGATTATCAGCTCTTTCCTATGTATATTTGTAGATCTCAAATAGATTCGTCAAATTACCATACATCACCAACATGTCGAATATTTCAGACAATACTACTTCTACAATGTGTTTACATTTGTTGCAATAAATGTTTTTTTGGTCATAATTAGACACTTATTTCAAATGTACGTAACAACATGTCAATGTGTCGATGTTAACGTCAAATTCTCACACACATTTTTCATTGCGATCAATTGGCGTGCGGTTAACCACAGATCGCGTATGAACGCCCTTCAGGTTTAAACATATTTTATGACATGCTAGTAACTATTGTAACACGACGAGGTTCTAAATAAGTATGGAATATATGTATTATTAATATTGTGTGTGCCAACTTTAAATAGTAAACATCGGTAAAAGATTTTTAAGCCGAATTTTCTTCCTCACTGTTCTGATATCTTCAGTGAGATGAGAAGCTTTTGACCAGCAGTGAGACATTACAGGCTGATACTTTACTTGTATGAAGAATTTGGTCATACATATCACATTTTATTATGGCTATCTTTAACTCCTCTCTCATCCAAACTACATTATCTTTCCATATTAGCCCCATTAACTGTACTTCATATGCACGCTACACACGCCTACGTATGTTCCCCTACCCGACTGAACTCGATACTCGGAGGTGTGAAGCAATCACGCGACACCGGACACCGCGCGCGGTCCCTCAGCGATCAGGTTACGGGTAAAGCTCGCCTACACTTCATTTAATTAGTAATTAATCATAACCTCGATAACAAATAAGAAAGTAGCATTTTTGGAAAGAAACAATAATTTATGATAGCTCTAACCATAATTACATATGAGCATGTAACAAGTATTGCCTGAAGGAGTTTGAAGATGTCTTCGATTAGATTTCATATTACAGCTAAGAGCTTAGTTTGGGATTAATTAACCGTGTGTAAATTTTCCCTGTAAATATTTATTCATTTATTGTTAGGTGTGTGGATACAATGAAATTGGGCGGTGAAGAAACTTAGATACCGGATTTTGCCTCCTCAAAGTTTAGTTTAATCCTTTTAATAGGAATTACCCAAAATTATTGAAGCTATATCTATACTAATATTATAAAGCTGAAGAGTTTGTTTTGTTTGTTTGTTTGTTTGTTTGTTTGTTTGTTTGTTTGTTTAAACGCGCTAATCTCAGAAACTACTGAACCGATTTGAATAATTCTTTCACTGTTAGATAGTCTATTTATCGAGGAAGGCTATAGGCTACATTTTATCCCGAAATTCCCACGGGAACGGGCACATCGCGGGTAAAACCGCGGGGCGCTGCTAGTTAGCCATAAGTGCGCACAGAACATTAACTTGAGTGAAACTAATTTCCCTTGAACGTTTCATTCTAGTGAGTCATGGCTCACAAACTGTTTCGGCTCCGTTTACCTAAGTATCATCGTGTTTTCACTTTCTCACAATATTTCGTTAGATACTTTACAAAATTGTGTTTACGAAAATAGCAAATTAGTTATGGCAACATAATGAGTTTTAGATATGCGCATACGAGGAATTTTTATCATTATTTTGTGGCTGTCATTAAATCCTTTGTCGTAAAACCGTCATGAACTGCATAATGGAATAATGCATACAAAAGTAAAGCTCGAGTAGGTAAGTGTCGTGTGGGTCCAATCCTTGTGTCGAAGTTAGTGCCAAACGGAAGAAAAACCAAAAGTCGACACCAATTCGAGATAGTCAAAAATAGCCTACTTTCCCATCTCTCCGGAATTATGAAAAGCCATGTTCTTAATTTCAATTTACCGTTGTTTATTTTTCCGGAGTTAATTTAAGCCGGCGGCGTTAAAATATTTATTTGAATGTCTGAAAATCTGTGAGTTGTAATAAATCACGTCTGAACCGCAGATTATACGTTTAATATTCATAGAGCGATGTTTGCGTTTGTTACGACCGTGTGGGGCGCTCGCAGCGGGCGAGCTACTGACCACTTCACTCGAATCTACTTCTAAAAATATACATTTATAAATGAAATTACTTTTCCCAATGTTATTTAATAATGCTAATAAAATGGTTTCAATAATTAAATATCAGATAGATGTTTTGAATTACATTTTTCTAAAGGATCGCTAACGTTGGCCGAATTTAGAAGTTACAAGCTAGTGATTACAAAAACAAGCATTCTTTAAAAAGTGCACAAAGTTCAATAAGTTATGCACCACGATAATACATTCTTCGACAATAAAAATAATAATATAAAAAAAACAAACTATAAAACACATAGCTAATTCTCTTTTTTAAACAATAAAGTCCAATTAATTGACGTAATATTAGTTTAAGCGACATAAGCTCGCTACTCTCCCCTGTAGAGGAACCTTAAGCCCGCATCGGTATTCCTAGCGCGCGCTCCGCATCACTGCTAGATAAAACTGCTGACACCAAACATTTATAGTTTTATACCAGTTTATATATTGCTACCTTTGCGCCCTTGACATCCACATGGCACTAAAACGTTATAATATTTTGTATTTAGTTCCGCAGTTAGTGCTCATTAAAGCTATATTATGTGTTTAAAAAACATTATGTTTTCCTAAGGCGTGGTGAGGCGGCGAGGACATAAATCCATCAAGACGAAATTGTAGACTTGCACTTCGTACGCACAATGTCAGATGACCATCAGAGAAACATTGGCCATAGGTTGTGCGTGGGTTTGTGTTTTTGTGAATCTATTTATATTTAGGGTATGTGTGCCAAAAAACAAAACACTGCTTTACCAGTTGACTCTCTAAAAAAATCTAACGACTTTAATTAGCATTAACGCTTCACAGTTACTTCATTTGGAAGTTAACCTCACAACTCAGAGTGAAACCCTCATACATGAAGTTAAACCCCAAAGCCGGTGTTAATTCTACATCAAAATCAAAGCAAAAAATCTTGTGCCACTCAAAAATGTCTTAATTAAAACTTATTTTTCACTAAAGGCTAGTTTAGACGAGCGAGGCGTCGACGCGCGGAATTCCGAAAGAAGCCTTTAATTAATGTCGTTGTAAGCTCTTTAATTGCGATCCAACGTCGCTTTGATACACACATAGACACGAGCGCCGCTCACTGTATAAACACTATTATGTACTTTAATAATTGCCTTTTTGTGAACATTAATTCGAATCAAAGAGACTTTCATGTACTCAAAACAAGTAGAGTATTGACTACGTATTTATGATTACCGATTCATTAAATACCTAATGTATTTTCAGTCTTACTGGCATCATCTAACAATATCATTAACGATATTGTGCTTATATTTATATGACGATAGGAATTGGGGAGTCCTATAGTCATATAAATTTAAGCACAATATCATCCATAACATTGTGCATAAGTATTTCCTTAATAACAGCTATCTCTATTAATTAACATGAACTTCAACCCTTAACATCAAACAAAAATATCTAAAAGCCTCCATCACCCTCTCGCAGGTAACGTGTAAATTTTTACTCTTGGAATTCTTTTAAGATTAGTTTTTGTCGCGCGTCGCTCTCGGCACGTTGCGGCGAGAAATAAGCTCGTGTGTAATTAGGCTTACAAGAAATTACGTGGGACTTCACACCACGCAGCTTTTAGAGCTAACGGCGAATTTATGACGCGACGGGCAGGGTGCATGTGCTAGTGAACAGGTTAGTTTAATGTTAGTTAATACAATACATTCACGCAGTATTCGTAACCTGGTTTGGTTTCGGTTCAAGCCTACATAACAGATAGTTGGATTTATATTAAGTACATTCACATAATTTTGAAGAATCAATTCTGTGTGATCAATTGTGTACTCTGTACATTAAAGTATAAATTTACTGTAGATCAACAGAGATCTCACTTATTCATGTAAAAACAATAAACGCGAATGGAAAGCCAGTTTAATTTAGGCAGTAATTATCACAGATGATGCTACTAATTATCATAAAAGCAAGGAACATGATAACATTGAGAGTTGAATGCATTTTAAACCTATGTAAATAGAAGAAATGTTTTAATTTAGAGAACAGGTGGCTATCTCGTTTCATTGAAAAGTTAAAAGGTAGTCCTGATTATGAAAACGTAGAATAATTATGTAAACTGGGAATTAACAAGTAAATGTAGGGAATATCTATTCAGGCAGAACTAACGTTGGACCATTCAGTTAAATGCACAGTACAGTAACAGCCTCCGTGGTCTTGTGGTTTGAGCGCTCGGCTCACGATCCGGAGGTTCCGGGTTCGATTCCCGGTGGGGATATCTCACAAAAATCACTTTGTAAGACTGTCCTCAGTTTGGATAGGGCTTTGCAGGCTGAATCACCTGATTGCCCGAAAAGTAAGATGATTCCGTGCTTCGGAGGGCACGTTAAGCCGTCGGTCCCGGTTACTATCTACGGATAGTAGTCGTTACATGAGCCATGTCAGAGGCCTTTGGCGGCTCAATAACTCTGACACCAGGATTGGTCAGGTTGACCATCCACTCGATGAAAAAGAAGAAGAAGAAGAAGAAGAATGCACAGTTACATTTTTTTCCCTAGTTTTAATGGTGTAGTACTAAAATGTATTACTTCTGGCAGTCCTGCAAATAAAGTTCAAAGTCAATGATCATTATCTACTTTAACCACTAAATAAATATAAAAATCAATGCCACTTTTCGTTATATTTTTTTAATTCAAGAACGGGCTCACCTATCCAAACCAAATGTTTAGGCTTTGTTCGGACTAATTAGTAGATGGTTTATGTGAAGTTTGCACAAAATATGTCGAGCGGTTCTTAAATTCCCACGAGAACGGGCACAACGCGGGTTAAACCGCGGGGCGCAGCTAGTTATACACTTAACTTTAAGTTTGGTTGAAATAAAAACAACACTAGGTCTGGTTCCACGGCTTTATTCGTAGAAATATAGTCAGCCTTCCTCGGGCAATCTTAATTATAGCGAGACCGAAATAAAACGGAATAACAAAAAATCTATATCTTGTATTGTTGTCTATTATAATTAAACAATTGCGTTAATGAAGGGCCCACAATAGGGCCCTGAGTCTGGCCCGGGGCCCCGGGGCACGAAACTTGTCTTTTAGAAGCTCTCAAATGAGCTTAATTTTTTTGACATCGCACAATAGAAAGAAAGAAAACGGTGGAGGAAGAAAATGAGAGGTTTTGTTATATTACGAGTATTATGAAATATTTAAATGATACAGCGTGCAGCTAAGTAAGAGAAACAACGTTTGTTCAATGTTATTTTATTCGGTTTATGCGTCAAGGGACTACAAGGTAAAATGACGAGGTATAAAAATGTCTACTGGTCTTATTTCGTCCCAGTATAATATTGACATGGTATATGTCGGGTAACCTCGATAATCATCCCACTTTTGATGTCGGGGAACAGCGATATTTACCCCACTTTTGATGTTGGGGACATGTCACATCAGGATAAGCATGAGCATTATACTGTCAATCCAACATCTTAGGATTTCTAGGTCTTAATCTTGAAATAATAACTCACAGGACTTCATTACAATGACATTGCTTGTATTTTACACACGATCATCATGGATTACACATTACAGTTAGGATACGTCTAGATTCAATTAATTGATGGAACCTAAACGACCTCCCTACACCCCATAGTCGTCCTGTCCACGCCATAGAATCTTTTCCTAATCCTATACTCGATTCGCAATACGATCGTGATGTCGTCAACCCATCATTCTTCCCATCTACGTTCCAATGTAATCCCCATCCAACCATCTCCATTCGTCCCATCACCTCTAATGTACGCCATCTTTACTTATCATAGACTCACTCACTCACTCACTGCCACAGACCTACCAAACCAGCTCACATCCCTCTATCGAACAACTGTCATCTGTCATAGTGCGTAACACCACAGACTTAACATAGTCTATTCTCATACCACAGACTACACCACGAAGGTAGAACTCACGTCACGGAATAACAACACTACAGATTCCATCAGTCAGTTGAATTTACAAACTACTCTTTAACTTCTATAGCTTGATTATACGTCCATCTCCGACACGGCCATCCTGCTAGCACACGTCCTCGTGTGTTATTCTGTAACAATAAAAACATAGCACAGTACATACCGTTCGGCTACTCCTGACACCCAACTTTAGTATTAACTCAACTTTGAGAAGGTAAATTGAAATAAACTTCTCGGCAAAACTATTGTTTTCTTTTAACTTAAAAAAAGACTTACAAGGAAAGAACAGAAACAAAACAAGAAGTTACAATAACCGAAGAAAATGCTAGAGCAGCAAAGTACCACTTTCATCCACTATTTACAATCATTAAAGCAACATAGAGATACTTAAGCATACGGCAGGAATCTTATTCGTGGCCTGTGGCTTTTCACTAAGCCCCTCCATCGAACCTCATGTTCGTTTCCTTGCATTCCACGAATGCCGATTCCCTCGGAATCTATGGTCTCTACCAGACCCGACCTCCACCAGAGCCACCCGCTACCGCGCATCCACGGACTACTCAAAGCAGATACCGACTTCTAACGGACTACGGCTACGAAATGGCTACTGGGACTGACCAGCCGAACTAAGATTCCCCACCATCATCCCCAGACTCAGTCTCCTCTACCTCAAGTGGTACTTCGCCCTCGGGCATCCGTCTTAACCTATCATGCGCGTACTCGTAAGTACGTTTAGAGTTCAAAGCTTTCAACGTGTTACGATCACCATCGTTCGGTCACTCCTGACCTAATTAACTACTTCAACGAAAGACTTAGTAAAGCTCAAACTATTATTCTTTTCCAATGAACAAATTTAACTATCTCAATATTCATGATCACATTGCTTATCTAAACATTAGAACTAGAACATCGTCAGGCGCAAATACCCATTAAAATTAAATTAATCTCAAATCAAAGTAAAAGTCAAGTGTGTGTGTCTCTATTGTCCGGCTATCCCCGTAGCCCTAATACGCAGTCATCCCTGTGACTGGCTGTGATCATCCCAGTGATCACCCATGACCCTGATCATCCCTGTGATCAGCCACTCCTGTGATCATCCCAGTGACCACCCGTGATCATCCCCGTGACCACCCAAATTTCAGACTCAAGAGGACACGCACAACTAGTTACCACACAGTCAAAAATGACTACAGTTCATCCTCACAAGGCTCAGAATCACTAACAATGGGTACTTGCCCTTCAGGCATTTTCCTATACCAGTCAATGACATTAGATTGTGTACTCGTTTTCCTCTAAACCTCGCGGCCACAGTAATTTGCACTCGCTCGGTCAACCTGACTATTAAGAAGCTTGTTCTTTCTTAAATTCTTGATTTCAATCAAAAATTAATTACAATTATTATCAATCGGGAATCATCAATGCTATGTAACACATGAATACTAGGTACCACGTCATTTTCAACTTTAACTTCAATAGACTATTAATCTCAAATGCACATCACAATATGAGCCATGAGTAAGTAACAGTAAGTTTGTCTAGTCACGTCTAGTCACGGCAACCAGCCGACGAGCAATCACATTGCTCAATAACACACGGTCTCAGCAGACCACTCCACAGTAAGGTCAATCCAGACCACGATCATCGCCGACTTCGAACATTGAACTCAATAAGTCACATAGTCACATAGAAACCCTTACTCATACTCTCATATTTTACAACGGGATAAACATCCAAAATACTTTCAATAAGCTTTCTACTTTATCAAGTGGTACGAAGATTCACTACAAAACTCTCAATGTTAACTGACTCAAATATCACAAAATAGCTCACCGGATATTTCCCAACTAAGATACTTCAATACGCCAATTCATGCCAATCATTACCGCAATCCCTCATATTCCTCAGGTAACAGGATTGAGAAGAGAACCACGTTCTTCCCTGGACGAGGTTTATCAATGCTCACAATAATTACCAGCATTGCACCAACATGAAAATAAGAAAACATATTAGAACATATCACATTACGTACAAGATTACACTTGACTCTTTCGGAAGCTCATAATTACCTTCTTAACTCCACAATAGAGTAGAAAACTAACTAACTATACTCACAGAACATTCCAAGTTTTATAACCAATTGCAAAATAAACATTGCGTAAAGCGCATGACAGTAGCGCTTTTGGCGGGATGATGATTCAGACATATCTCCGAATACTACGAGCTTCATAATCCAGGGGAAGGTACATGAATTTCAATCTCGTCGTCGTCGTCGTCGTCGTCGTCGCTGTCGTCGTCGATAACATGCACTAACGAGCTCAGCTTGCAGCTCTCAATATTCTTTCATCTTATCATAAACCTAGCTCCGTGGTTGATCTTGAACACAATCCATGGCGATATGATATTCAGCACGATCTTTTTCATTCTCTGCTAGATGCACGGTGGGCAATAGCGATCTTGATCCCACTTCTGATGTCGGGTAACCTCGATAATCATCCCACTTTTGATGTCGGGGAACAGCGATATTTACCCCACTTTTGATGTTGGGGACATGTCACATCAGGATAAGCACGAGCATTATACTGTCAATCCAACATCTTAGGATTTCTAGGTCTTGATCTTGAAATAATAACTCACAGGACTTCATTACAATGACATTGCTTGTATTTTACACACGATCATCATGGATTACACATTACAGTTAGGATACGTCTAGATTCAATTAATTGATGGAACCTAAACGACCTCCCTACACCCCATAGTCGTCCTGTCCACGCCATAGAATCTTTTCCTAATCCTATACTCGATTCGCAATACGATCGTGATGTCGTCAACCCATCATTCTTCCCATCTACGTTCCAATGTAATCCCCATCCAACCATCTCCATTCGTCCCATCACCTCTAATGTACGCCATCTTTACTTATCATAGACTCACTCACTCACTCACTGCCACAGACCTACCAAACCAGCTCACATCCCTCTATCGAACAACTGTCATCTGTCATAGTGCGTAACACCACAGACTTAACATAGTCTATTCTCATACCACAGACTACACCACGAAGGTAGAACTCACGTCACGGAATAACAACACTACAGATTCCATCAGTCAGTTGAATTTACAAACTACTCTTTAACTTCTATAGCTTGATTATACGTCCATCTCCGACATATATGTATGTCGATGTATAAAAATGTCAATGAGTAAAATTGTCGAAGTATAAAAATGACTACTTTAGTATTTTCTTACTATTCGGTAGGTTAGGGTTATTTTTTTTTATCGGAATAGATCGTAACTGGCCTAAATTTTTAGGTTTAGGCCCATCTCGTAGCCAGATTTGGTGGCTAGCTTCCAAATGGGAGAAATAATCCCGATTCGAAGCTGGCTACGAAATAGGAATTCGAAAGTCCAACATTTAGGATTTTAACTAGTAAAAAAAAAAATTACCCTAACCTACCGAATAGATCGTTCCCATTGTAGTCCCTAGTCGCATAAATCTTCTTGCCATATAAGATGGAACTACATAATTACCTACTCATGAAAAGTAGACATTTTTATACGTTGTCATTTTTCATTTTAGACCAAGTAATTGTAGACATTTTTATACATCGGTTTTATTAGACTAAGACGTTTGTATACCTTGGCTTTTTAATACTCAGACGAATTTATTTTCAGAAAGTAGACATTTTTATACCTCGTCGTTTTACCTTGTAGTCCCTTGACGCATAAACCCTCTGTGCTTCACAATATGCTCACAATGTAATACAAAAACAAAACTGACACACACAGCATGTATCATTCGAGTTAAAAGTACCCGCTACCGGCCGCGCCACCAACGCACCGTCAATATGAACCAATATTAAATGAATATCGCGACCTCAACATGATCTGTTTACACGAGCCAAGTGGCGCGGTCACGCCATATTTGATCATTCCAGACAACACTATCAACTCGGTATTATAACCTCATCTTCAAAGTTTATGGCATAGGGATGCCCAAGTCCACAACAGTAGATCGAAGTCTTCGCTTGTAGGTTTTATCAGAGAAGACCGAAGTACTTCCCTATTTCGTATGGTTTATCGACGTTTATAAAAAGTATTTCAAAAGCTAGATATTGTATAAGAATGAGTCAATCTGTTTAAAGTTGTAATTATGTGCTATTTTTGTTGGATATGAATAATGTCCCGGCAATTTTATTTTATTATTTATTAGAAGGTGCTTCTATAATCGTATAAAATAAATTGGCGCCTTGTTATATCGATAGATGTTATCATTGATCGATATCTAACTGTACTCTACCTCACTAAGCCGTCAAATAGTGCGAAGTTATAATGAAAACGTTTAGAATAGTGATGGTTAGAAGTGGATAGGTTTTACAACTAACTGACTCTGTGTGAGACTGTGTGACGCCGCCGTGGGCTGTTGACATCGCCGCCGCTCAGTCTTACCGTTTATTACTTTAAAAACAATCCTGTTATGATTGGGAGTTGGTTTTGATAAAATTGCAGCCCCAATTTTAGTAAAATTTTATAGTTTCGTTGCGGGGAAAATGGTTCGGGTTTCACAACGAGAAGTTGGTGGACTTTTGTTTAAATGTCGGAAATAGTAGTATTCTGTTTTATTTGCATTCAACCGTTGCTGCGGGAATATTTATTTATTGCTGTGAAAGTGGATATAGCACACAAACAAAAGTATGTTTTTCAAAGGTTACTGGTATTTTGTAGAGATTTAAGGCATATAAAAATCTTACCCAAACTTTCTAATTCAATCATATAAAACTAATAAATCATCCATACCAAGATAAGTATAAAGAATCAAAAACTGCCAAGCACACGGTTCCCCAAATGCTTTTAATTTTCTCTATGATTTTCCTCACAGATACCCTAAAAAGTACACAATCTACAAATCACGGTAAAAGTTACGAGTATATAATTACGGCGCTATTACCCGACCCGCCCCGCATACAAATGACAGTTATGCGTTACAATTAGTTCAGTACGCACACCGCGCCGACGCGCAACTTTTAATAATAATTTATATATTGTTGCATTTTTGTTGCAGACTCTACCGGCTCGTGCGCCACTGAGAGCAGGTGAGATAACGATGTATAGTTTACGTGTTGTTTGTTCTTTATGAATCTGATATGATGATATTATATATTTTATGTAGTCCTACGAGAATACAAAAGTATATTAAAGTTACTTTTATAAGATATTTTATACTTTTCGGTACCTTTTTTCAGGTCGTTGTGGTCACTTAATCTAATTGTTGAATGTTATTTTATACTTATTACGGTAATTCACGGTATGTTTTTATTTAAATCGGTGAATAAAATAAATTCGATTCAAGTCCCCATGGAGCACAAGGCTAACCTCCGTCGCTATAGGCAGGGGTGGCAAACCCCACTTCATTAGATCGCGCCCCCAAATTGCAGCGCACGTGTGTTGCGTGCGGAACACGGTTGGTCACCCCTGCCGGCGCGCGACGTAATCCAATATACGTTGACCTCCCCCGGCGCGCTCGCACGCACTAAGAACATTTGTTTCACGCATCGTAACGAACGCATTGCTACTGATTTCTGTGTTGATCTTTTTGCTTCGTTTAGTAATGTCGATCTTAGTTTTATTTATGCTGTTATAACGCATACTTAGGAACAATCTTCCATTTATTACGTCATATAAACACCAAATTGCACTCATTATGGAAGTAAATAGTACAAACAATTTTCATAAATTCTGCGGCTTCTGTAAAGTTATTCGTCCCCGCCCGCGCTCGCTGAAGTTCCGAATGTTCTGCAATTGTATTTTATTTTCAAACTGTTATCATTTACATATTTAAGCATCGTCTGCTAGTTCCAAAATTCATGTTAATGAGTTTTCTCTAGTTAGTCTAGCAGTCAGTTTTATAAGCATAGGCTTTAGGCACGGATGGTAGATGCTATCAAGGCCAGCATAACAGTATTGGAAGTATTAGCTGTAGTGTGAAGCTGTCAGATTCCTCTGCTGGACATGAGCCCTTTCTCTGCCCTCGCGGTATATATCAGTACAATCGATTTAAGTGTATGTATCATTTTCTATGTGTATGTATCATTTTACTCTAAGATCTTCAATTTGGCAAGTGAGTGCATAACATCATAATTTACTCTTGTAATCGGCACATTATTTACTACTTTACCATCGTTATAACGGAAATAGTGTAGATAAAGTAAAGCAAAGATTTTCATTTTGTTTGCCAGTAAGTAATCTTAATCATCGATTTCCTGAATCAAATAACGTCCGAGGTTGTCTAAAACTTCACCAGAATTGACCATTAAGTCACATAATATTAAAAAGAAAAATATACCTAACGTATACCTTTATTCGTTTTGGAAAGTCACCTCGGACCTCCCCTCACGGTATGATTTCCACTGAGAATAGCGCGAGACTGCGAGGGTGTCTGCGGCCGGAAGCGGGGCCCGGTGCAGTCTCAGGGACGACTATCAATGTTTATCTTTAAAATACACGCCAGTGCTACAGTGGCACCTAATACATTTTACAGACAGGCTTTCGTGCATTTGGTATTCGGCTTTGGTCAATTACATTCTCTGTATGTAAAAACTTTTATTCGCGAAGGTATAAAATGATATATTATTATTACAAATTAAAAAAATATGTTCATGGCGCGATTTCATTTATAAACAGATATTTCGTAGCGTGTCGTCATAAACGGCTGGTAATGTATGTGAAAGGGTTTGTAATGATATAATCGAGAACTGGTTGAACTAGTTATATAAATTTAAATACTTTACAATGAGAAACATTACTCTTGGCAAATCTATGGATTAGAATTTACCTATATCAGGAGCCATGACCAGGATAGGAGCATCTAAAGTCAAAGATTCAGCGGTATTCGAGGGTCATTCACACATGGAGTAATGACGATAGATAGAGGTGTTCCCGTGATGTATCGCCGCGGTCGGACCCTCACGCGCGCTCTGGGCGGGGGCGACGCGGGGCGGGGTGGCTGTCATGGGCTACAGAGGAGGTGCATCGAATTTGTATTGGTGAATGGTTTTATAAGAGACTCTTTGTGGTATTCACTAAAGTAAAGACACTATCATCCATGGTGATACAAAAACAAAAAATGTTATTGTGGTTGGAAATAGGGATGCAAATGACATCGTATCGGCTCATAGTTAATATTAAATAGTAGTGCACTGTTATTGTGCCAACAATTTTACCAAACATCTCATCGATATCATCAGATATTATTTCGAAGCCAGTGGTTATATAATACTTTACAAAGTTAACCTCAATAAAGTTTTCATAATACATATTATGAAAACGTTTCTATGTGGGTCACTTGTTCAAGTTATTTGTAAACAAAGCAATAGAACTATCATAACGTTTAACTTAATCAGATTCCGTTGATTCAAAAACATCATAAAACTGTTGACAAACAAACAAACTTATCATGAAGCTTCGCGGTTAATATTAATTGAATTTCAAGTTGTGTGGAGCGTAATTTCTTAACCGAAGATTGGTAATTATTTTGAGTGTTCCGTATTTCATTATAATGTTTTGATATCGTTGGAGCAACTTGTGCATGGATATTGATTTTATGAATACGGATTTACGATACTTCTTGTAGCTTTAGACAAGGTACAGGGTGGGTTGTCCCATTAACTGCCTCGGGCATACATGTATAACTAGCGTGTCAATTATAAATGCCGCCTCCATTTTATTTATTTATTCATTGTGACGACGTAACGCATCACGTCTATTTGTTATATTCCATGAGTACTTGAACTGAATGAGTCTTCTAGTAAATGTATGCTTATCAAAAGAAATAATATCAAAATGAAACAAATGATGTAAAATAGTATTGAGTAACACAATGTCTTCGTTAAATCTTTTTACTGCCCGTTTCGTCTTTATTATTCTTTTCGTCAATAGCAATTAAAAGTATAAATCTTGCCAATAATTAGAGGAAATCCTATTAAGGAGTCGATATTTAACCACAAAGCAGCCACAAAGACGTTTCAAAACAAACGATTTTCTTTGTAAAGTGACAAAAACTCGATTATATTAAGAGAATTAACAATAAAAAGATATAACGAGACGTGTCTGTCCGTCGGTGTTAGCGCCCCTCGCGGACTTGAGGACAATAGTCTTTAACAATCCGGGGCACTTGCGCCACTTTGACGAGTATTTTATTAATTACACTTATTAGATCGTCTATACAAGCGTTACTGTGGTTAAATATTATATTTTAAAATGATCCGTAGTCTGATGAACGATGCATAGTAAATCGTAAATTGTGTCTAAGTGAAAATCTTACAAGGGAGTTTTTTACCCTTTTCCATTTCTGTGTTCGCTACCGCCTACTTAAGTCATATCTCCTGGTACAATATAGGTCAAGCCACGAAGCCTCCGAGACTTATTGATGTAAGCAATACATTATGTAAACAAGATATTTACTTAGAAAGATGCGCCGATATGAGCCCACTCCCTAGGGCGGCGTAGCACCGCTACGTATGCCCGTAGCGCTACGCGCTACAACTCTCGTAGCATTGCGTAGACATGACATCGACAATTTGATAGCTACGAGTGTGTAGATTTCAATTCGAATATCTGCCTGCGAAGATCTGCCTTATTAATTTAAACGAATTTGTTACTACTTTATAAAAATATTTTTCAATGGTTAATCTAAATCAACAGTGATTATAGGAACAAGAAATCAAATCCCGAAGGAAATGTTAGTAGGTCTTTTAAAAACATGCCCCTTTATTTTAAGATATTCATTCCTTTTAATGAATATATAAATTGACCGAATATATTGTTTTACTCTTGCCGTATCTAACAGTTCAGTGGTAAATGTTGCGAGGTGACGGGCAGGTGAGCTCCAATATCTGTGATGGAATACTTGTTACTCGTACACTCGCTCACAGCTTAACATCTTGCCGATATGGGACTTGCCGTAAAATTTGAATATAAAGAATGTGCTGCGGTGATGGTAGTCTCGGGAAAAGAAAACGCTTGCATATACCTCGAGTGTCACGGATGCAAATATTTAAAGTTGATTTAAGGTTCACAATTTAATCAATGTTTTTGAATATCTTACTTCATTGCACACAGATACCTACAGTACCCTGTGCCCTACAACCTGATCTTCATTACGTTCCGTCCAATACCTTACTTTAATTAATCGGAATAACATGATTTGTGGCGATGCACGACCATCTTAGAATGATATTGCAAATGTTTTAACTATGTATTGACGTTTAAATTAGTACTTCTTGTCCTTAAACAATTTTTTTAACTGTTTTGAATAATCATAACAATTACACTTTCGCACCGAAATGTACAAAAGCAACCTCTTAGCGGAGGTGTCAACGCTTGGAATGAACACACACTTCTGATTCCCGCCGCCTTCACTTTACTGATGCGTTCTATACACAGACACACAACACGAACGTAAACTCTACGCTAATATTGTAAATGAGAAATTGTTCGTTACCTTGTCACGGAGCTGAGCTAATATTTCACAATGATAATAACTCGTTGTTAAATAAGTCAATGCTTGTGGTTTATTGTTGAGAGTTAACGGGGAACATAAAACAAGGCGTTTAATTATTATAAGCTTGTAAAAATAAGTGATTACGGTTAATTCGGAGGAGTGTAATGGTACGCCACACTCTGTACTGCAAAAGACGATGTCTATGGAGGTGGAATAAAAGTGTCAGCCCGTAATGTCGCTCTGCTAGGCAAATACCTCTCATCTCAATGAAGATATCAGTACAGTGAGGACAAAATGTAACTAAGTTGGAAATTATTGCCTAAACTAAGCATTATTATACTGGTAAATAATTTTAATGTTGAGTACAAAATAGAGCTTGATACAAAATGCGCAGAACAAAATTACCATCAATTACAATCCGCAGTCGAGTAATTAGTAAAGTAATTATCATCTCTTGTAATCGACGTCTACTTGGGAACAAATCGCGACTCATCAACATTCATAATTCATCATTAGCATACTGAGCAGCTCGCGAACTGTTAGTATCAGTCTTGTGTTTAAGAGCCCAAGAATTCAAACATTATGCAAATGGTGGTAAGAAAAGTTAACGGTTTTTAATAAAAAGTTAACTAAGAGTTACTTTTAGTGATCCGTATTTACACGAGTTAAACCATTTACGATTATTATGTCACTTTTATGTCTATACTCGCATAATTGAATTTACAGAATGACCATGAAAGACTTTGAAACGTTTACTGAGTTCGTGTTAAAATTTTTACATTTATTAACGATAGTTGTACGTGCTAAAGAAAGCATGCTTCGTCCTTGTCATATTGTACGATGATTTTAAAATGCCTGAAAGTTGCGGAACCCGTAAGCGGCAGTCCGTCTGTCTCTTGTCTAGTTTTAAATTTCATAAAAGTGTGAAGCTGTGAGTCTCCGC
The DNA here is from genome assembly GCA_963082685.1 of Cyclophora albipunctata. NCBI lineage: Eukaryota > Metazoa > Arthropoda > Insecta > Lepidoptera > Geometridae > Cyclophora > Cyclophora albipunctata. The sequence continues at coordinate 292,812 of OY720123.1, forward strand.
TGGCTCGAGATTGCTCTCTTCGTATTGTTAGACGTTGCTTTTTTGTGTATTCTTCTTACAATTGGCTTTCTTCAAGAGTATTACTCGGCTCAAGCGTTTATTTGTTGTATTTTTAAAGAGAATTGTTAATTTTGTTATATCTGAATAAACGGAAAACATATTTGAGTTTACTTCTTAGATTATTTCTTTAATATTTGTAACTTTAACTATTTATCCTTCTTGAAATGTGTAATAAAAGCGGAGTGAAGTAGCAAAGTGATCGTCAAACTATCGTGAATGCATTAAGTTTACAAATTGAGTGGATCGAATTCACCGTCACATTACGACAACTTGGAAACTATGATGGCAACTACTCTCTCCCGTCCAGGGTTGACACGTATGTGTATACTCGTAGTATACTTTTCAAATCAGTTTCGGATTAATTACTAGTATAGAAGTGATAGAAGTGATTACGTATCATTGTGTTGGTTATTCTCAATGTTGCTCAATGTTGTAAAATCTGTGATCAGTTCAATAAATGTTAATCGAACTTGGATATCGCCTCGTTGGTGCATTTGTTTATATTGCACCTTTTAGCTTTGACTGAGTTTCCTAGTTATGAAATGGTTTGTTAAATCATATGAGTGGTAACCCTATTTTGTACATTTCATTGTCCAAAGCGATTTTCTAGATGGCATCCCTCACCGTGACTAATCTTTAAATCTCCGGGATCTGAGCCGCGGGGGGAGGGAGGGGGCGAGTAGCGCGCGGGGCAGGGCTCATCGAAGCTTCTTTGATCTCTTTATTAAGTGATTCAGATACTCGAGTTGTTTATTGACGTGATAACAGTGTTTTATTATGAATTGCTATTTATACTAACGATCTATCTTATGGTCGTGGCGGCCATTTTGTTAAGCCTTATAACGTCGGGCTTGGGGGTCTTCTAATTATTGAGTGATTTCCCGATAACATAATATTAAAGTAATATAGCGTACCGCAGACTGTTAGTAATTGTCGGAAAGTTTAAATTGTGTATTGCTAATCCAGTTTCATAAACCATTTTATTGAAAAATGTTCCACTTCTGAAACGGGGCTGGATTTTCGCTGTGTATATGATATTCTTTGTCTTCCACCGCCATGTTTTATATCGAACTATAAATATTACGGCCCACAAATGAGGCTTCATTTACTAAAACCATTTTCAGATATGTGGAGAAATCTCTTCTGGGCGCGTATTGTGGATATAACCTTCAAGGATACAGATGAGCCTTGTCATAAATATTGGGTCTTATTACGTATAGTAATCATGGTAATGAATAATACATGTTCCTTATTTTATGCCTGGCTAGAACGAATCTTTAGGACCTTTTTACGTGGGCTATACCAAAATCTTTAGGCTTTTTACTGGCGTTCAACAAATACATACAGAGGAGGAGTATTTATAAACGACAGAGTACTTATGTATTTATGTATACTTATGAAAAACGATTTTGTAAAAATATATTTATTTAAATACTTAACAAAAACAAAGAATCCGTCGAGGTATCCCATAATATCTCGGTCGCTATTAAATCAACGAGACGCAAATTACTACCCCTCTAGATCAACTACTTGCATATTTTAACGAACACAAACTACCAGCCAGCACTCCCCGCCGACTCTAACGCCGCCACATAGATATCATTTTCCGACACCGCGCGCTGACAGAAAACTTTGTTGAATAAACTAGTTGCATATTTCAAAATGCTCACCAAATTAGGGTTTGCGGCGACACGCTGCTTATTTCGAGGGGGTAGAGTACAGTTTCACGTGTGAGCTCCGCCGGTGCTTTTGGTAATTCGTGTAAAGCGGCAGGCTTTGTCCCGTGGTCAGAAATAAGAGGAAAATGCGCCATCTGCCGGCCGTTTTCGTTTCCGGCATCCGACTTCCGGTCAGCGTTTACTGAAATTTTGATCACTATATAATACAGAGAGTAATGCGCGCCTTGTTTGAGACATGACAGACGAATGAGGAGTGATGAGAGACGAGGGAACGCCGCGCCGCGTCGTTTTTTAGTCTTGCTCTGAGCCGGGGCAGATGTGTGCTTATTAAATTAATGCCTCATTTGCCGGCTTTAATTCCAAGTGCTTTTATCCGTTCTGAATATAGTCCGGATAAACCGGACAGACGAGCATTCGGTTCATTTACATCGTTCTTTACAGGAACTAAAGGCTATTTCTCCTACGTTTTGCATAAAAAGTAATTTTGAAAGGACTATGCAAAGCTAAGAAGGCTACCAAGTTAAGAGAATACTTTCTATAAAAGCTCTTGGGTTGTAAGTGCATCTTTGAGGGTTAAATTAAATAAACGATATTGAGCGCGATGGGGATACTGCGGGTAGTAGTATCTATACTATAGTATGGAGAGGAGGTGGGAGGAAGTCTGCTAGAATAATTAGAGGGACACTTGTGCAGTAGCCGGCTCAATCTGGTTACAGCAAGCGGAGCCAGCGGAGCATTGATTCGATTACTCGCTCGCTTCCTACGGTACTCGCGGGGAACTAACACCGCTACCGGCTATTATCAATTTTATCATTTACTAGCAGCGCCCCGCGGTTTTACCCGCGTTGTGCCCGTTCCCGTAGGAAATCCGGGATAAAATGTAGCCTATAGCCTTCCTCGATAAATAGACTATCTAACAGTGAAAGAATTATTCAAATCGGTTCAGTAGTTTCTGAGATTAGCGCGTTTAAACAAACAAACAAACAAAACAAACTCTTCAGCTTTATAATATTAGTATAGATTTCAAGTTAACTAACTACGAGTATTCGTGTGTTTGGTAAATACGGTTGGTGTCAAGTATAGCTAATCAAGTATTCCACAAAGTCTGATCATTCTACAGTTAAAGTTTTAAGTAGTATTCAGTAACTGTTTCCCATTTTAAGCAGTTTCTTAAGTTATTGTCTTTAGTTCTAATTCATAGGGTTGTAACTCTTCTGGCTTTTCGTTTTTTCCAATAGTTTGAATATTGTTGTCTAAGATAATATATTACTTATCATTAGTTATGACCAACTAACTAGTTATGGATTCGTGTGCTAGGCACAATTCTTTAAGCATAGAAATGAGAGGAACTTCTACATTTCACGTCTTTTCTGTTTTGTTGCTGTGTTTCGAAAATATTTTTATTTAAATAATTAGTCCAAATATTTGTTTCCCCGGTAGTACAGATTCATTTTGCACTTAACGCAACTCTAACGGCAGGTTTATTAATTCTTTTATCCGCGTCCGGTTCACTGCGGCGTCGTCACCTGGATGACAATGTTAACTTTTATATCAGACGGAGACTTCATCCATACCGACTCGGATGTCGTAACATTCCAGCAGGGTTTGATGTTAATTTTACTCTGTACTTCCGAACTGTGAACCTAAAGTTAACCTATTGGATCATTTTCAGGGACAAAACTGAATTTCAAAAACTCTAGACATTATTTTAGTAATTTATTTCCTGCCTATCTTGTATTGTTGATATTATATATTAATTTACTATTATTTTAATCAAAAGAGCCTATATTTTGCATGTGATATTTATTTACATAAATTAATAACAAGTAAGTTCTTGCATTTTACGAAAAATGTACTGTAATAGTACGGAAAGTAATATGGGTGTTGTTTGAGTGAGATGTTTAAATATGTTTGAGAGCAGTCCCAGTTCAAATAGAAATAGAAACTTCAAGGATGCGAGTTGGCTATTTGATGCCCGCTAGCTACAGTGCAGATGTTACCTACAGTACAGTTCATTTTAATGTCATCTAGGGAAGTACCAGTACATGTTATTTTTAAAGATATTCTTCTCTACTTCAACCTGTGTAGGTATCTTCCAAATCTCTCAGTCTCTGATGGTTTTAAATATTAATTTATATCGTTTTATATCCGAATCATCAAGCGTTTGCGACTTTACGTGGTGTTGACTTGTTCGCTTAAAGTCGTTAGTAACTGGGTCTAGAACTAATACTAGATTATTTTACCCGAAAGTCGAAAAAACCACTTGCAGAGTTCTTTTCGATATTTCTTCACATCACTTTATGATTTGACAGCTCCTTTCATCCGCCTTCGCAGTCTTAAGTCATTCTCAAATCTTTTACTACGTTCATTTTTTGAATTGTCTCTCTCAATCTCAGAACTATTTCTTGGCCAGACGAGTATGATATTAAACATATATGTAATGTCTAATAAATTGTCTCGGATATTAGCCATTGTTTTTACGCTTATCTTTAAAGAAGCTGGTTCCTGTTGGCGGGAGGCCAATGCAATTTATCTTGTTGAAACTATTACGAGTAGTTCAACTACGGTTGGTTTAACGTTACCCACAACTAAGCTCTTCAAGTACTCCCTGTGCTTAGAACGTGCGCTGTATTGTATAATGTCCACATGAATGACGCAGGTAAACACTACTTCGATTATCTATAAGTTATTTTATATCGTGCTCTTTCATAATAGAGTGCTTTTCGTTTATTTTATAATTGAATATGTCTAAATAATTATAGTAAGCCAACATTTCATTTTCAGTACGTGCTTTCTAATAAACTTGATACTCAGTTTGAAACGTAAATATTGTAATAAGTTTTTTGTTTAGTTGTATAGTATGTATAGTTTAAGCAAGCTGCATGTTACTTCGTGTTGTTCACTCTATTTGTTTTTTCCCTTTTAATCTGTTAATTTGATGCTCGTATTTGTTATGCTTTCTCTATTTCCCTTACTTTAGTTTGTCGTCCTCGTTATAAATTATAATTACCATTAGTAGTGGAAACTTGTAATTGGCCGTCTGCCCACATGTTTACATGTGTATCAAAATTATAATCGTAATGTAACCTAGCTGTAAGTTTTCCTAAAATTAATAAAATAAAATAAATAAAAAAACGGATTCCAAATTAATTCTCTGAAAAGTATTTCTAAGCTACCGGACCAGTAAGCGTTATAAAATAGTTAAAATTTCTTGGTGGAGAATTCCTCAAAGATCTAAACGTAGTGAAGACAGTTCGTTGGTAGCACTTGTCTGGATTGCACCGGGAATACCCCAAGTTCACCGGGAGCGGCGCTCACTGCACTCGATTGTTAAAACTTTCTACTAAATTTGATTATGGCTTAAATCTCTCTTTGCACCCGCGATTTCGAGTCAAGTTAGAGTTCAAGAAATGAAGCTAGAACTTTTATTTAAGGGACACTTTTAAAGATTACATGGTTGTTAGGATTAAAATTGTTGACTGTACCATAACGCAAATCGTTTGGGAGGATATTACTTTAAGGATATAAGTAAAGTTGAAAGTTATGGATGGCTAGGCTAATAGGCTACTGGCAGACCCCACCATCATATGGGATTTACCAGGAAGATAAAGACAGATCTACCTACAGCCAGATATTACTATAAACATCTATACACACATATGTATAATCCTTGCCCACTGGTTCAGGCGAGCGAGTACACAAACACGATAACATTATCGCTTACGCCGCGATGTTCATCGCGTCATCGACTTCCGCTGTCACTGTAGGGGTGCCGCGGAGGGTGGTTGAAATTTCAGATGAAGAGTGTGTTCTGATGAGCAAGAATGTGAAATGGTGATTTTTATAAAAAATAAATAATTCCCCGCGATTACACCAGCAGCAGTACTTTATGGCAGTATGGTGCTATTTTAGGCTGAGGACGAACACAAAAAAGATACCTTGAAAAACGGTCCAGGCATTTTAGAGCTATGAATGGTGTAACACGATTCACATAAAAATAACTTTTTTGGTTATACTAATATGTTTTACACCACCTCTGTAAGTTTAAGATCCCGCTGCACGGCAAAGGACTCTCACTCACCGACTACACAATAAAGATATGTTAAAAGATCACAAAACATACTTTTGATCGATATATCATATCGTGAATCTCATCCCTACAGAGAGGGTGTGAACGATGAAATACTTATCGGATGGAATCGGTTCGTTCCGTCGAGGCGGACTGTCGCGAGCATTGACGTGAGATCGCACCATCGTGTGATCACTCGGCTACTCACTACATAGTTTTATATTTAATACTTCGCTGAGCTCGGTGCCCGCTCGCGTGGAAACAAATATTCAAATACGTTTATGTTTGTTTTGATCAAGTGTCTAAGTAGCTGTCTGACTTTTATTCATCGTATTCTGAATATGAGTAGACGTAGGTTCTGTAAGAGTACTCGTGAATATTTTGTTATATGAATACATTATAAAGTTACAGACAGAATAACGCCAGTACCCAGAGACGGCAAATATTTCCTTAGTAGATAATAAATGAGGGGTTTCCTAAAATGACGCCTATTGGACGTCTCTGAGTGCGGCAGTTAGTGTACGTTTTTAGGTTTTTTAAACAAAACACATTTTCCTACGAACTAGAAGCTTATTAAACAGTCACATCTTTATTAGCGTATAAACATAGTAAGCTTAAGTGAACCCGTTGTAGAAATATAAAAAAGAAAACAGTATTTACGAATGCAAAGATTTGACCGAATTTTCTAAAAACAGTAAAACAATAACCCAAAGATCTATTCCGATCTAATACCAAAAACTAATACCATTTGGTATTACTTTATTTCCGAATTTATTTTTCATTCCCAACGAGTACCACGTTTTTTTAAACAAAAAATGTATTCCTAACGAATACCAAAACATTAGTTGTAAGTACAGTCAGCTAAAAAAAAATAACCCTAACCTACCGAATTACTTACTATTCGGTAGGTTAGGGTTATTTTTTTTTTACTAGTTCCATAGTTATCGGTTAACATTAATTAACATTATGAGAAAATTAACTAGTGGTTGTAAATAAGCATTTTAATTTTACTGAACCTGACTGTACTTTATTCCTTCAAACTTATTTTGGTATTGGTTTACAATGTGGTACTCGTTGGGAATGGAAAATAAGTTCAGAAATAAAGTAATACCAAGTGGTATTAATTTTTGGTATTAGATCGGAATAGATCAACCCAAATACCCACTCAAGCAGAGTTTATGTGTTTTCAATAGAGTGTCTCTAACGAACGATGAGATTCCGCACTATATTATAGACATGCTACATTAACTCGACTGTACTTCGGACAAGTTAACGCATTACTAACACAGAACTCTTTTACCAGCACTTTTTACTATTTACAATATGGCGGTTACAGGTTTTTACTTTTAGTTTTGTTTTGGTGTTTTATGGTGGGTACTTAGAAATACCGATACTTGGGCTAAAGCAGTGTCAGTTAGTTTATAGAGTCTTGGTCTAAGTCTAATCAAATTCTGTTCTGCGAAATTCTGTTCTGAAATTACAATTTTTGACTAACAACGCGATTGTTAACAATTTCTAGCGAACACTATTTTCAATAGAAAATGTTTTAGAAATCACTTTTACCAAAAACTCTTAGCACCAGACATTAGGGACCATCAAATAAACATAACAATTTCAACAATCGCTTTAATTCCCGAACTTTAATAGGATAGTGAAATCTAATAACTCGAGTCAATATTCACAATTGCTTCAAATCAAAACGTGATTAGAGAGCGGGGGTAGCGCCCTCTGACGTCACAGCGATTGGCTTCGTCTACAGGCAGACACGACACTCATTATTTACGTTACTTGTTATATTACACTAGGATAATTAAAGACCAGACGAGATCGTGGGTGCGCACTTTTTATTGAGCGATTCTTAGTAAATACAATATCTCTAGACTAAACTTGACCTCCGTTTTAACCTTTACTGCGAGAGAGAAGGTCGAAGGTTTAGTTACCGCAGTGATATTTAGATACAAAAAATATGTTTAGATACTATTCTATCCCCTTGTTCGAAGCTTTAAGAAATTAATAAATTGTCTGATTCATCCGCGTCGAACACGTCACCTTTGGAACTTCAGGATGTACTCGTCCAGTTTTGAGTGCTTGCGACATTGAATACAAATGCGTCCAGCGCGAGGATCATCAAACATCATCGAGCCACCCTTTAATCACTTTGACTATTACGATATATGATTATAATATTATACAAATATTAGCAACAAAATGTTTTCAGTATTTATTTAGTTCGCAATTCGATTTCTCAGTTATTTGCGTGACGGGCGGGGTCACTGGCAAATATGAAAAAGAAATCAAACGTCTGCAAGGGCGCGAGGCGCCGGGGGATGTTTGCCCGAAGGGGTGAGCTCAATATCGCGGCCGAAGGAGCGCGGTCAATATTTGACAACCCTGATATATCGGGACATCCATCACGCCGCGCTGCAGGGCACATATTTGGCATAAGTTTTACTTAGTCAAATGGAAAATTCCATACGCATATAAAGAGACAGATCCAGTACCTTGGCAAAAGTATTAAATTCCACAATAAGACTTGGTAGTATCACTTCTAGTACTTAAGAAGTAACTCATACATCTTTTTTTATGTCTAAAAACGATATATACAGTCCGAACCTTTTTAGGCCAAACCCCTTAAAATATCTGAATCAGTAATAAACAACGGAAATAAACCGGAAAATAAATCATTTCAGGAAAACGGCCGATAAATTAAACCGAAAAAGTATGATTTGCGATTCAGCAGAATTCGGCTCGTAATGACGGCGCGGCGCGGCGTGCGGCGTGCGGCGTGCGGCCAACCGCGGCCGGCGAATTATAACTTCTAAATGTTTTCTGTGATAAGTAACTTAATTATAAAAGAGTTGACCCGAAACCTTTTTCAGATGTTAAATAACTCCGCCGGACCCTCCTTACCTTGCGTTACCCTCGTTGGGTTATTTATTTCCCGAATTAAGCCCAAATTACAAGTTGTTATAGAAAAAGGTTGCTTCAGCTCCAATGTTATTTTGTCTTACACACAAAGGTGTTGTTAACTGTATTACTGTACTGATAAAATGTGCGCATACCGAAAACACGCAGAATCACATATTTATGAGGTGGATTTTTTCCCATCACTTACAAATATCACAGCTGAACGCATATAAATAATGAAAATATGGAATCCATTAACAAACTAAATCATACTCCTCAATATTCACCTGCAATTAAATGAGCGATGCATTACGTTTATTGCTGCAGGGGTGCGCAACATTTGGGCCCACAACATAATTATTTAAAGTTTTAAAAGACATTCTACAATCGAACCATTTGGTCTATTTCCTTCGATAACCTGAAAAACTTTCATGTTAATGGTCATAGTTCATACTTCAGTTATTGTTAAACATAGCTGTTCATATGAAAAATGTTGACAACCCCTGGTCCATTACCAAGGTTCGCCGACGAGTGCATGTGTGAGCGGCTAACTCACTTACGCACTGAACTGAACGCCGGTGATTCAATTTGAAACGTTTTATCAAGTGCAAATTGCTTCAGACTCCTGTCTTTTGCAATGGACCGAGTTGCCTCGCAGAGATAGACAACATTTTGGAGTGAGAGTAGTATTCGAGGAGCAGTTTGATTGAGCGATATAGTACCCAGTAACATTGATACATCTGAAAAGTTCGGTTATATAGTATGGTTAATACTTGGATGGGTATCTAGTAAACTGTGGTGATATATCTTTGATACTGTACGTTCCAGAGCATATTATTGGTCCTGTTTTTAGAATCCATGCGCCAGTCTGAAAACAGTCAGTGTCTAACCTACAAGAAGTTTTTTTATTTTACAGTAGACCATGAAAATGTTGAACATACTTTGAACTATAGAAAATTATTAAATCTTCTGTAATACTTTCATACTCATAATTTTCATAGTACCTTAAAAAAATATGTTAGAATTAAGTAAATCAATACTTAAACAGTTTCCTTTGTGAATAGTTACCAATAAATACGTATTACTGGTGTGTTGAGTGTTCGATAGTTGGGCACAGATGGGCCGAGGTGCGTCTCGCTCGTCTAGGCTCCAGTAGATTAGCAGGGCCGGGCGCAGCTGCGACCCTCGCACAAAGTATACTTGGGATTAGGCTTCTCGAAGTGTGGTAGACTAGTTGATAAAGTTTTATATGGATTTATATAATGTTCATATGAACATTATATAAATCCATATATGTAGATCAACCCTGGTGTCAGTTTTAAGACCAGCTGAAGACCTCTGATATGGGTGAATGTTGATATTGCGATTATGAATAAATCGGTATCGTTAGGCAACCGAGAAACCAAAGTTATAAGAAACGATCGAATTGGGGAAAATAAATAAAAACAAGTGCTCGATTAAAACTTGGCTGTTCCGTGGCACAGTGCGCTGCATTCAAGTTATTTTCAAAGTAATTCGTATTTCAGGATAAGTTTCGTAGCGGAGTCGGGAAAATATGTAAAGGAAAGCTATTTCAAAACTCCTTGGAAATAAGTGTGACCATATTGACCATAGACACGTATATTTGTACGTAGTTTCAATTCTTAACGGCTATTGTCCATTAAACACAAGCAGCAAAGCAATAATTTTCTTAATAAGATATTTTAATCTTACAAAAGAAGAAATAATCTAGATATCTTTAGTTTATGCCAACTCAATACACATTATTGAAGCAGTAGGGAATTAGATAACTAACAATTTACATCTCGTAGTCTTCTATGACCACCGTGCGGCGTGTCAGTAAAAAAATAAAACCGCAGATTTAAAAAGTATTCTTTAAGAGGATAACACAAAAGTAACCAAACTATTATTCTGGAATTAAGTACATACATCCTCATACAAGCTCCAGTCTTGTTCTATAAAGTCGAAATAATCCTCTCCGCGTTGTGCATTCAAAACATGAATTTAGAATCACCTCGGATACGGTGCGCGAGTGTATGCAAGTAAAACAGTAAAAGTGCACTATAGTGATGGAATTAGAATGTGTTCCTGCGGGACCCTCGAACCGTTGCGTAAAGGGAATCAATCCTAGGGCTGCTGCGAGATTGGGGGTAGACTTGGAAGGATAGAGTGTGCTCTTGCACATAATATTCATATGTGTGAGGAGTACGCTATTTTGAATATATGCTCAAATGACCTTAGGTATTATTATTAGGTTGTATTTTGTACTAATTTGACAATTGGTTCGAATGTACGGGAAGAATCTTAACCACTTAAAAATGATTGATTTTGTGTGCTGCTAAGATGTTCTTGAAAATATTGATCTTGCAGGTTATTTGGAATTCGCCGCGTGTAGAATAGTAGATGTGATTAGAATAAATCGGTAAGTCAGTGTTGTTGTGGTGAACCCTTTGTTCGGACTTTTAGTCGGCCTAAACGCCTCGGAAATCGCCTGACGAGCGTTTATTGGCGTTATGCTAGTGGTGGTGGCAGCCCTGGCAGTAGGGTTATCTCGCAATTGGTTTAGTGTTTACAGTTGCGTTGTGATTGCCGCAGACTGTCCGATGCGGTCGTGTCTGTCTGTTTGTCCAGCAAACAGAGCCGATAGCGAGTTGTTTTTACTAATCCTGAATCACAGATCGTTTGTAAACAGAGACGGAAACAGCGGTTAGTGCGCTATATTGTCAAATTAAGTAGTTTTGTCTTTGTTTTGTTGAACTAATCTCTGTGCAATTGGTAGCTGTTCAATGTAGATACAACTACAGTATTTAGCTTACTGTTATAAGCTCTGATAGATACGTGTAGACAAAAGAGGAAAATAAGTAAGAATTCAGAATTGGTGTTATAATCACGTATTTTCTTAGGTTACTTAATCAGTTACCGTACAATGACCTATTGGTTATCTACAGCTAAGACGGAGTCAACGTCTATATTGGAATAATTAATATGTGAATTGAATTTGTATTGATTACCTTGACACCTATATCATTTTAAGTGTAAGGCTAAGTTCCCACCAAGCGTCAACTGCAACTGTTCGGCACCGTTCAAGCCAGCCGCCCACAGCCGCGCCCGCCTCCTCAACTATTTGCCCTACCTGGCGGAGTGTAAGTGTCCGGGTCCAAGGCGCAGTGTTTGCCTCCTCGACACCAGACTATCGACTCCTTTGTACCTCGTTATTTGACGTGCGGTCACAATACTTCTTTACCTACTCCTTGACTCGTGCCTGATTTCAATTTATATGGGAACTCTTCAAAAGTACGCAAATATTATTCGGTTTCTAGGTTCAATTTAGTTGAGGGTGTGTGATTTGGGGTAAGCAACAAAAGTTAACCTACGTAAATAAATAAAGATTAAATCAACACTTTCAAACTGTAGATTACAAATAAACCTTTCTAAAGGAAATAGGTTACAAATTGAAATCTAAGGACTTGTTGACCATAATAATATCCATTCTCCCTTTATATCCTAATATAATTCTGGAATTAGTAATTTCCTTTTTATTAACCAGCGACGGAAAGAGCGAGATGTTATAATTTTATAATATATGTAGTATTGTTTCTGTTTTGTTATTGTGGCTATTTTTTGCCATTCTGAGGGAACAAACAGCAATATGTCGGCAAAAGATAAAGATAATGGTATAAATAAGCCATTGGCCGCGTGAGTGATGAAGGAGCGCCGGCAGGGCTCCGGTAAGCTTCTGATCCCGCCTGATTGATTGCGCCCTGCGGGGATCAGCGCACATCGGGACTCGAACCCGCACTATAACGTGTTGTCTTACTGGCCTCTGCAGGCATCATCCCGGTACAAGGTAGAGAGTTTCTAATAATGAGGTAAGTCTTTGGAGGTGAAGTAAATATTGCATGTTTGTATATGTGATTTTTTCCGGTCGCAAGTACGGTCGTAATACTTTTTGATATACTTTTACTTCATACTCGGGACCATAATCATGGTTATGAATTCGACTTAAATTATGTCGTCAAAAGCGTTTTTTGAATCTTTAAAAATACATTCAATGTTCGTTCACTTCATTGGAAGTGCGACGAGAAAGAGCCTTAGATAAAGAGGTAAGCGAGATAAAATAAAAGAATAAATTCAAGTATTCGTCCACAATTATCCGCTACATAATGTCCTCTCGGAGGCCCCTTTCAGCGCGTCGCCGCGGTGGCGGAGCCCTGTCGCGCACCGCCGCCACTTCACGGCCCTTTCAGACCAATGTTAAATTCTTAACGGGTTCAGAATAAAAATAAAACGCAGCGTCCTCTACAATGATGCAAAATTTTTCCTTTTTTGTAACAAAATATGTGAGTGTAGATGATTCGTTATTTCTGCCCCGTCTGCCTGTCTGCTGTCCGCCGGAATATTTTCAACGCGAATTCTTTCTTTCATTCCTGTTTCAAAGAGAACTCTTTACGTATGTGGTTATGTTTTTGTTAAGTGAATGGATTGTTGGTTAGATCATTACATGCGTTATTTATGTATTATGTTAGGATTCAGTTTTCTCGACGCCATCTAGCTAAACAAACATCAACAAAGAGGAGCAAAACTAAAACTGCCTTACATAAACTGTTACACAAGTTATTTCGCCATGAATTGTAGTACACAAAACCATAAAACCATTAAATACTTTGTGATTATCATAAATGTTAACACTCCCTCGGGCCGCCACCAACACGACTCACGATAGTTGCGTTATTTATTGGACTCTTTCACGGCACACTCGTAAACAATTGGTTTACTCCCAGTTTACAACTGCGTCGCTTCCCCGCGGGTGTTTACGTTGGGACGATTTAGATATTAATAAGACAATTCTCAATTCATAACAAACACCGAACAATCAAATATGCAAAAATATCTACAACTTTGTTTTTTATCATGCAATCGTTAATATTTGTTTAAATAAACTATGCCGCTCGTTGCATTTATTATGAACATGAAAAAAAAACTACAAGTAACAATCTGCAGTGCGCCATATTTTCTTAATGATAAGACTTTTGCTTTCGTTAGCGTTCTTTGTGGTTTATATTTAAAGCCCACTCAAAAAATCGCCTCCATTTCATCTATGATAGATGATAAATATCATGGAAGGTAGGGGAAGGCCTAGAATCAGTTACATGAGTAAAATTAAAGAAAAAGTGTCTGTCATGTCGTATAGAGATGTGAAGGAGCTTGCACTGAATAGGAATAGATGGAGAAGTCTGCATCGGACTCACCGACAAGAGCCTTGCTCTTAGATTTATGATGATGAGATGATAAATGCTGTTTCGGACATTTGCCGCATGATTAGAAGCTACATGCAGCATACATTTTTATCTATTTTTTTATCGATTTTATCTACGGGTTTCTGAGGTTAAAGCGATTTTTCTCTATTACTTACTTTTATAAATCTTACACACGTACACTTGCATATCCCATACATAGTGTAATCCTCCACTAATCCAGTTTTGCATCTCAATCAGTGGCGGGCTTAGTGCGCTTATTAAAAGTGCATCGCTGCATTAATGTTATGTGTAATCCTGTGAGCGCGCGGGCCGGGCCAGCGGCACGCGATCCCTACTAGAGTATAATCTAGGGTATTTAAATGTGTTTTTAAGACGTGCTGTTGTATTGTTTAATCAATGTTTTAAAGAGTCTTAAACATAAACTAATATAGCCCTTTTTCAATCGTACACTACAAAGAATACGACATATTTCTATAGAGTGAGGTTAATTTGATAGGAATGGAATGAAATCAAGAAACGATTTTACTCTAAAAAAGGTTGACTTTGGTATTAAAATTGTTTACATTTTACGTTATTTTATTAGTTTATTTCATAAATTATGTGTAGTTTATATTTTAGGAGTCTTGAAGAAAATAAAAATGTATGAGCCTTAAGGAATACTGAGTTGAAAAACAGAATTGAAAATCATACATTTTCACTTCTTTCCAGTTACTTAAAAAACGTTTAAATATATAACATGTGTGAAGAGACTTGTTGTTGTGAGCTCCTGATCTTCATCTGTTTGCTCCTCATAGTGGTCGGTGGGAATGTGACCACGTGGTCCAGCTCGGAAAGTATTACCCAGAGGGGAAGGGATAGCTCCGCGTTCAGCCGGTCGGTTTGCTTGTTATTCTACAATACAAGTACGTTATTTGCAACGTTCAAGTATAGGCTCAATAGATACACTTAATCGTCCAAAGGACAACACAGTCGGGTAATTGAATAAAATATACTAGTAATTACTAGTAGTCTGTTTACATGCCTGAGTTAATGAATTTTTTCAATTTAATTTAAGCGATGTGTTTGATAAACGTTTATAATATTAGATCTAACTTCTGGTAACAGTATCTGTGCATTTGTACACAATTAACAAAAGTGAATTCCCTTTTCATAATAGTAAACTCTAATAAAATCATAATTACTTACGTAAGCATAAATAATTAGATGATTGTTTTATCTGCTGAGCGTCAGCAGTACGCAGCATCCGGCTTCGTCCGGCGCCGGCGGGCTTATCTGACCGGATGCCGCCGGATGCGCCGGCCCACCTATACTAAGGATCCTCCAGGGATACCACGGCCCTGATCGAGGTCTAGTTTGACTGAGGTAAAGCGTATTACTGACTAAGCGATCCAACGAATGTCGGTTACATAGAATGTTTCTCCTATTTGTCATATATGCTTTGTGTACGGTTGTACACCTGAACAATTAATTAACATAGATATAGCAGATACTTTTTAGCAACGTATCTTAAATAAAAAAAAGCTACGTATATCTATGGCTTTAAATGAAGGGTGAGCGGTGGTATTTCCCTCCGAGCGCCTGCCGTACTGTGAGTTGTAGTTTTGCAGATAACGCATAAAATAAAAATACTTATCATTCTTTCATCATCGTCACGTACGAGTATGTGTAATGATGACATGAACGTTGCTAATAATAATTGGCTTCAGAATGAGATAGATAAATTGCACGCAGTTATCAAGCATCGGTGGTTCAGTGGTAGAATGCTCGCCTGCCACGCGGGCGGCCCGGGTTCGATTCCCGGCCGATGCATATATAACCTTTTGCTCTCTTTTTGCATGCATATTATGTTTTACTATCAAATTTTAAATTACAATTATTAAATTATTTATCTAATCACTACATAGTATAAAATAAAATCGCTTTCCGCTGTCTGTCTGTGGCTATGTATGTATGCTTAGATCTTTAAAACTACGCAACGGATTTTGACGTGGTTTTTTTTAATACATAGATAGAGGGATTCAAGAGGAAGGTTTATGTATTAAAATTCCCGGAATTACCACGGGAATTGGTACAGCGAGGGTAGAACCGCGGGGCGATGCTAGTCTTATTATAAGTATGAACTAAAACAATTCAATAAAGAAATCAATTTTTCAAAACATCTTGTAATATAAAAACTAACCAACCCTACTCACGCCTATCAAAGGGTGAGTGTTGGACCAAGAATAAAATTCTCGACAAAACATTTTCTATACACGTCCTTTGTAGCCCTTCGCCTGTGTAGCTTATACCATAAAGCTGTTAGCCGACAAGAGATGGCGTTGTCGGCGTGGCAAGTAAGTGGCGTTTAATTAAAAATATGTCAGAGATGTGGGATTAAACGCTGGGGCTGCAGCCGGTCTTAGGGCCGAGGTCGGGATATTGCCGCGCTGTCTGTCTATACGGCGGTAATTGAAATTGTGGTTTTATTTATTGTACGTTTGGGTTCGAGCGCAGCGGTGCGCTGCTGATAATGTGCTAAATATTCATACTTACACGTTGCGTAAACAATATGTCAAAGCAGAAATAAAAATAAAAAAATGCAAAATTTGATATTTTAGTGTATTTATACAGTTAGTTGTTAAGCCAAATATTTCGGAGTAACAAATGGTGTCATCTGCGAAGTGGCCACAGTTTAAGTGAAGCAGTAGGTAGTGGTCGGGTGGCCGGGTAGCCGGGTGGCCGGTGGCCGGTGTTATGCAAAGCGCATCGATCCCTCGCTCAGGATGTCCTGTGGGATCGGCGACAGCTTGCGGGACTCGGCCCAGCTTATGGATGGCTTAATATTGTTTGGATACTTTGTATCAATCTAATGTGTTTACATATTTATAATCATAAATTCTATTTTTAGAATAATTTAACACTGGCTTTGACTACCATATTCAGGAACCTTAGTTTATGGATAAAATGGTTCAGTTTGTTCTAGCACCATCCAAGACCGACCCAATAAAATAAAACTATTTTTTTATTTAAAATTAATAAATATTTACAGGATTCACATATTGTTAATTAGACCCTAACTAAGCTCTAAGCTTGTTTTACAACGCTGTAATTATACTTAGTTCTCTCTACTTATTTTAAAACCTTTCTTCCTAAAGTTTCAAAGTTAGTTTAATTTAATGGGGGCTATAATCACTATTTATAATCATGAAAATACTTACTATTAATGTTACCGTTCAAACCAACTGACTCGAAATATATTTTCTATCGCGTTAAAAAAGGTTTATGGATTATTTTAAAAAACTACTTGTTTCCATAATAGTAGAAAGTAAGTTAAAGTTACAATTAATCATTCTTTTACTATAAAGCGGTGTAATTGCTGTTAGAATTAATTATTTCTATGCAGTACCCACATACGAAACACTCCGCGCCCCGAATTTAATGCCAGTGTAGTATTGTCACTATGACAGCTCGTTTGTGTATTTGTCACCATTTAACTGCATTGTTTACACTATAACATAATGTAGGTAGAGTTATAAAATTACATTTAAAATGTATCGTTTAAAATCAAACAATTATCAAATGTTTCAGTCAGCCCTCGACCTCAAGGGTCCATTTAAAATACCGGGAAACATTTTTAAGTTAACTTATTAAAAATCCTGTTTTACTAAGTATTTATTGAAAACGAGTTTATACCAGCCATTTTCGTCCAATAGTACGTAACGCCAATTTAAGTGGCTCTCTGGATTACCGACTTCCAAACCGATTACCCACTGAACGCACCGCTCGGAGTCAATATAACATTTTACTGTCCCGATTAACCCCCGATGTCAATCATCCCCCATCATCACGGAGTACCTTGTTTTACCCAACCTTGTAATCGTCACTTTGACAAGGTCGTAAAAATTTTATTTGTCCATAAAGTCGGTGCCTACGAGGGACCGTCTCGCACTTGAGTCTTACTACTCACAGCCGAACGACTGCAACATTTACGCTAGTTATTACTTCTGTGTGTGGAATAATAATATTTATTGGTTGCGGTGACCTCGTTTGGTGGTGAAATAATAGAAAAGGTTAACAGTTCGTTAAATTCCTTTGTCTGTGATGTTCCGCAAGACTTCTTCTTCTGTATGGTGTGTAATTCGTTATGTGTGTTTACAAATCACAATGACCCAAAACGAGTAGTTAACATATACATAGTAGGTAGTTAGTTAGTAGTAACCTTATATCAACAAAGTCAACTTCATTCACAGTAAATAGAAAATTCAACTCCTCCCATAAAATGATAAATCAGAACCGATCATAAACTTTATGAACCCTAAAACTCAAATTCGCTCCGAAATCAACCGAAAAGCGTTAATCGTCATAATTCACAAATCTGTTAATGTGAACGAAGTCGGTAACAAAGCCCCCTGAAGGTACCTGCAAGGATTTAAGAGTGGGCGCCGCGGCGAGCGCCTCATTCGCCGCCCGGAGGCTACGCCGCCCGCCCGCGACGCGCGCCGCCCTGCCGCTCTCGAACTCGCGCGGACGACACGCGGAACAAAACTCCTACTCAATCACTTAATAATACATACCTCTAAATTTAACTCTTCTTCTTATATACTAGTATTCTATTCTAATGTTCTTAAAGTAGATCGTAGTGTTTAAAATTATTAGATATATTAATTATCCGTATTCTTACTCGTCGGTAGGCCAACTATTTTAACCGTAAAGTGTTTAAAGATAAATTAATAGTTTTAACGGTCGGTTAAAAATAAACGGTAGTTAACAAGTAGTTTACATTGTTTGTACGGAACTATTGGTGGACTTATTGCTGGTCGGTGCGGGGGAATGTGCGCCGTATTCCCTGTGGTGTAAGGTCAGTGTTTGTTTGTGTGCCTACTCTAAGGTGGTAGGAGGTAAATATTTAGACTGTATGTGTATAAAGCAGAGTCGTATATTCGTGTTGTAGTTTTATGTAGTCTTTTGTTTTCCACTGTTTGCTTCTTCTTGTTTTATTCAAGTTTTATTCTTTCTATTCTTTTTAAGGCTGATTTCGGGATTTGTACGAAGGAGTCGTAGCTCTACAGTAAAGAGTATTCGAAGCAATTTCAATTATTTGACAGATGTGTCCGTTGAGTGTCAATGTGGCGTAAATAGATACTACTACTGTGATAATACTACTGTTCCACCAGCACTTATTTCACAAACTTAAGTGTGGTATAAAACTAATTGCGATGGATTTGAAAATCTTTCAGACTTATTGTTGTAGTTTTATGTCTATTTCGTTACAATTCATTCATGACCCCACTCCGAAAAGTTTGAACTTAGTTTTTATTGAAATAAAGACTTACAAATCGTTTATTTAACGTATTTTAAACAGGGTGTTGTTTTTATATTGCATTCAAATAAAATGTAATAAATACTATGCAAAATATTTAAAAAAAAAAACAAAGAAAACCCTCCTCTTTTAATTAGAATCTCTACGAGTATCTTCGAAGATAAGACAAATGACGACGTAAGCTTTATGCTGTTACATCATAGATAGCCAATTAAACGACGTAACATATTAACACACTATCGGTTGATTAGGCCGCGTACACACGCCGCGGCGCGCCGTCATGAATTTTAATTGAGCTTGATCACGGCGCGCGTGGTGCGGCCGTAGCAACGCGGAGCCGCGGCGGGCATGTCTTTAATTATTACATTTTATATTTTGTATTTATATCTCATCTCTGTTTATGACGTTCGCTACGTTTTGGTTCAAAATATGAGTCTATTTTCAGAATGTTTTTAAGCTCTTTGATTCTATTGTTTTACATTTGTTGATTTTTGTTGAAACTAGAATATGTTTTACAAATATAAAATCATGATTAAGTTACTCAGGATACAGCCCATAAACGACTTTCAGGTCTTTAAGGTTTATAGTAATGTACGTCAGATTGTAACATAACGACGCCACCACCTCTACTCCCACCTGCATCCAATCAATCGGGAATGTCTACCTGTGAGTAAACATCGACCAGTTGTAGAAGTCCTTGCTTCATTAGGCGCATCTCGAGGATCCATCAGCAATTCAGCACGATTGATATGCAGGCCTCGTTCACACGGTAACGAGCGGCCGCCGGCGCTCTGGCGCGCTCATGTGTGAATGCAGCCTATAGGTACTTGCATACTATTACTGCTGTTAGTGGGTAAATACAATGTTAAGTGCTCCATAATAGTCTTCGGCGAGGTATTTGTAGATGCTTTGCAAGAATTACTGTTTTGTAGTTCAGTTTTTTTAGTTTGTTGCAATTTCTTGTTGTATTAAATAAATTTGAGCGGTACCTATCTTACAACTTATATGAATATGTAAGATTTACCCAAACCCACCGTAACGAAGTAATTGATTTCTGACTGGTAAGTTTGTTCGTAACTCCGCCCCATACTTGAACAAAACTAGCCTTTCACATCCAGCAAGCTTAGAGGAACAACTCAAAGTCTAACTAAACTAATGAATCTAATCAGACACCTATTAAAGCAAGCGGGATCGAGTGCGCACGTACCGCTAAACTTTCGCACAAAACCGAAGATTGGCCGAAGTTATCCGAATTAAGATCACGTGGGCCAATCACGGTGCATTGTGCGTCCGCGCTCGGACCCGATTCAATTACGCGCGGCCGCCGCGCCGCACGTACGCTCCCTGTATACGCGGCATTAACACTACTCTATGCCAAACTGACATTCCGGAATTTTATAGCAACTCTTATATTTTACGTGTGATGTAAACATGAAAAATCAGGCATCTTTATGGTTATTGGTTAGAGAGTTTTACAGTTATCTATGGTGACTGTAAACATCTCGTAATAACTTGAGACTGTTTCCGTTGACATATTTTGACCATATAATATTAAGGGACTTTCGACTGTAATATTTTCGTACACAGAATGATTCATTTTGTTTTTGAAAAAATGCATAGCATTTTGCACAACAAGTCAAACGGAAGGGTCCGCCTCACAAGCGTTAATTAAACTCAGATTTAGCATATCAAAAGGTGATATGCAACGAAATGTGCATCCGCCACCGCCCGTTCAAACGCACCGTCCATCATACGGCGGGGACGCATCCTTGATTAAACCAATTCGGCCCCAAGAAGCCGAAACCGAATCGAACTTATTATAATATAAATCGAAAATTCAGTGTGACTGACAGACGAACGCTCGGGGTGACAATTAAAAGGGGTGTCCGAGGAGGGTGGCTGTCATCCATCACGCGGGATTATTCGGTGCACTATTATTATTAGCAGCCACCGATAACCGGTTTAATCCCGTTTTTGTTCGTCCATTTTCGCCATTGTGAGAGAATACAGTTGTTATTGAGAACACGTCATATGTTGGTGATTAATTTGTGTGAGCTTTAATAAATATTGAATAACTTTGAAGTTAAATATTGGTTCATTGAGACCACTTTTACGCCAGATGACCGAATAAAGTGTACACGTTCGTCCCTACCAAGTTGGATTTAATCCAACATTTATAGATTCACCAATTGTATTATTTCAAATGCGAACTACGTCCGACAAACAAAATCCCCGTTACCATTTATCCATATATAATTCCCATTATTTTTCACTTTCGATCTTCAACTCGAACAAAAACACATCAAGAGCGGATCCCTCGATAATATTACCATTCTCTTCGTCAGAATACGTAATGTGACAATAATCTTGAATGTAGGACAGAAACCTTGAATAAAAATATATTGGAGCCTCCTTTATCTTTGGCTGCTCGAACCGTTCAGGCGATTTCAGCGCTTGATGAAGCGCTGTAGCGCTGTTTATTGAGTAATAACGTTATTTGAATTTACTTCACTCGAGGAAAACTCGACTCAATTCAAAGAATTTAGTTCCTTTGATTCTTGATTTAACTTAATCTTAAGACCTTATCAGAGTTGTAACAAGTTGAATTAACATTATCAGAAAAAGATTCGTAAAGAAAAATGTTAGGAGAGCAAGCAACTAAATTACAACTAAAGTAATACAAAACTACCCGACGGGCACTTAAGCGAGTTAACAGGGCGGACTTCGTAAATAAAGCTAATACAATATAACTAATTTATAACCGTAGCAAAAATGCTAAACGTGCGAAAGCAAGAAATACGGGCACTTTGGAAGCAAAACCGATATTTTTCTTATCTGAGACGTGTCTGATAAATAATTCCTGGGAAATTCCTGGCGGCGCTGCGAGCCATGAATATCACTTAACATGTGATATACGCCGGGTTTGCTCGCATTCGCGGAGCGCGATAAAAATTAACGACGCACACTTTTCCTTGAGACGACTGAGCGCGGGATGAGGATTTGATTTTGGACGCTTTTCTTTAACAGCGACGAGATTTACGTTGTTTATTATCATTAGACGATTTTACGTTTATTTGCACATCGCACATTATGAAACTAATAATGATAATACACTTTTTAAACTCACACGATTTGCACTCATTATACTAAATGAAACGGGTCTGTATCGCGTTAGTTATCCCGTGACCACGAGCGGTGTAATCCGCTCGAAACGTGGGGTACGTATTTTAGTAAATACGTTTAATTATCTAACGCGATACAGACCCGTTTCATTTAGTATAATAATAATGATAATGATAACGACATGAAGGTGAACGGGCTCGAAGCCCTAAAAGCGTGATTACGATACTCTCGCGGTGACAGCCGTCAGTACTCCGCTGGATAAGCAATCAGAAGCCAGGGAGAGCATCGCACCGGCCCGGGACGGACTCGGACAACGAGCTAGAAAAACTCTCTTAACACACATTCAGCAAGATCTTAAAATATTCCAATAAATATTCAATCTAACAACAGAAGAAAGTCTCTTTTTAATGAATTCCATATCGCTGCGCAAACCCCTTAACTAGTCTTGTTTTATATTAAACTAGTTCACCATTATATATCATAAGGTATTGACGTTAAAACTGTAGTTATTTCAACAATTTTCAGTCTTAAATAAGTAAAGAAGCATTACATTGAAGGTTCGCAGGTCTCTTAATCTGCTGTCCGGAGACAGTTCGCCGACCAAAAAGAAGTTCCACCATGCTGAAAGCCAAGATAGACTGCTTGCTCCAATCTATAAACTGATATAGTTGACTCTAATTCGTAGGTTTCAAAATGTGCCTTAGCGTTCTATAACTTAATCTAGCCGCCCATCCAGATCAGTGAGAACCGCGATGGTACACTGAATCTTCCCGATTTCTTCTAAATGGTTTCATCCCGGTATGCTGTAGTTGTGAGAATTCGTATATTTTGTAAATCTGTATGTCTAGTCCTGCCGCCTCGCCTGCGGCCGGCCCTGCCGCGTCGGCGGAATGGCTTCATTCGAGAGGGATCTCAAGATGTTTGTAATTTCCGTATTTCTCAGTCATCACCCGGTTTCGAGCCTTTCCTCTACAGTAGATATTACATTGACTATTTAATTGTATTTACTTGATTTATTATCGATTGTTTATTCTTTACGTCTTTGTTTATAATTATCCTCCTACTACATTCACAAAGACTTTTTCCTCAGTAAATAGTATGCCCATGCAATATTTTAATCTTAATATCGATATTATTATAATCGGCTCACAAAATTAACTAAAAACAAAAATACTTCCAATCTCTGTTAACAAAATATTTAAATTAACTGGTACTAATATTAGTGCACGAAGTACAAAGCTAGGCATAGTTCTAGTCGAACTGGTCTGTACCGCCTCTCCGCAAACAAAACGAAACTTCATTTAATTCTCGTTTGTTGTTTAGTTTCGCCGCCATGATTGCATTCAACACGAAATAAAACAGAATATAATACTCGGAACAAACGGCGAGAAAAGAAAATTGCCAAGTCATTTACCGTTTAGAAGCTTAGCGTACGGCGATGGCAAGCGTTTAAACTAAGACTTATACGAACCGATGTCAGAGTAATCTTATTGTAGGAGGATTGAATCAATAAATCTCTTATTTGTAGACTCAACACTTGACTCCTCACAAACGATCGCATTCATCAGGAAAATACGAAAAACTGCTATCCCTACATCCTTGCACTCTATAAAAGTGGGCTTCATTTTTTAACGGACCGCAAAAAGGTTGGGTCGCACTTAAATTATTCACACGCGTACTTACTCATTGGGGGATAAAAAAGTGAAAACGTGAGCTCCCCGCACTACACCCCGCGAAGTGAGGAATGACTGAACCTAACCCGCAGCGGATGCGTCTTCTATTTTAAAAGATTAGCTAAGAGTCGGAA
Source organism: Cyclophora albipunctata (assembly GCA_963082685.1). Classification (NCBI taxonomy): domain Eukaryota; kingdom Metazoa; phylum Arthropoda; class Insecta; order Lepidoptera; family Geometridae; genus Cyclophora; species Cyclophora albipunctata. The sequence goes on from OY720123.1 coordinate 317,014, forward strand.
GTGTGAAGATAGCTCGGGATAAATGAGAAGCGTAATTTCAGTTTCAACCTTTTTGTGAGAAGAAAATGATAAATTACTATACAGCGTCGCGTTGAGTGAATAAAGTTTCATGAAGAGGGTTGTGCCCGTTTCGTTATACAAGTCTTCACCTTTCTGTCACATATTTCCTTTATATATGAAAGTGAACTAAGTATAATCGTGTCAAATATGAACATATAATATTAACGATTTACTGAACACCTACACTATTCTATATTGACTGATAACCAATGAGACTGACACCCAATGAATATATTTGCCTACCTAAACCATTAATTTTAAATATTTTATTGTGAAATATATTTCCAAATAAACCTAGCATCATGTTAAAATCCGCGGTCGTAAACACATTACACAGGTAACACTTCCAAAGATGTTTCCATAAAGGTGTGAGTTATAATGTGAGTCGAGGGAGACCCTCATCCGTGGTAACCGAGTGGCTTGAAGAATCACACTGTCATTACTTGCAAGTTTACTGCATTATTGATTAGGTATTCAAAAACTGTGTATTGAATATAAACACGACGAAATAAGGGTACCAGCCTGCGGTGTAGTAACAGCTTATATGCGTAATCATCTTTCTTTATGTTTACATAGTACAAAAGTCCCCCTGTATGACTGTCTGTCTATATGTTCACGCTTGGCTACAGTGGGAAGGTTTTTGGTTAGCAGATCGCTTATGTAGTAGAAATTATTTTACACTAGCAGCGCCCCGCGGTTTTACCCGCGTTGTGCCCGTTCCCGTGGGAATTTCGGGAATTTTTTTACATAAAAACCTTCCTCTTGAATCACTCTACCTATTACAAAAAACCGCATCAAAATCCGTTGCGTAATTTTAAAGATTTAAGCATACAGACAAACAGACAAACAGACACGAAACAGAGACGACTTTATTTTATACTATGTAGTGATGCATAAATAATTTAAAATGTATTGTACTGAAGTGCTTAATTAGTACCTTAATTATAGATGTTCACATCACTTATACAAGAAGTAATAAAAATTGTAAAGTACACACTATAATCAAACTAAACTAAAATATAATAATACGACAGGGATATTAACAAGTACCACTCACCAACTACATATACTTATATAGGCAATTCTAAAATATTTCGTTTTGATATCAACTACATCACTAGTAAAACGACTGTAAAGTTTCGTATCAGTTTCATTCAAATCCGTTTCTTCTGAATATTATTCAGTGAATACACTCGAGTATAATGATAGAAATAATCAACTACATCACTAGTAAAACGATTGTAAAGTTTCGTATCAGTTTCATTCAAATCCGTTTCTTCTGAATATTATTCAGTGAATACACTCGAGTATAATGATAGAAATAATCAACTACATCACTAGTAAAACGATTGTAAAGTTTCGTATCAGTTTCATTCAAATCCGTTTCTTCTGAATATTATTCAGTGAATACACTCGAGTATAATGATAGAAATACGCCGCTTAAGCTTTAACGTACGGCTTACGTCTCGCCGGCGTAAGTAGTACAATAAATTACGTGAAACACTGCGTTACGTTAATTCTACGTTTAGAATATTCACCCCGTGAATGGAAAGAGCGTCGCTATGATTTATGAACAAGAATTATGTTTCGCCCCAAATTACTAAACACTCCACGCAGCTGCTATACCAAAATGCTTCTTAAGGAAGAGTGTGAAGACATGTTTTTGGGTGTACGTTGGAATGGCGTGTGTGGTGGATGTTATCATTTATGTAAGCCAATTATGAAAATTGATTTTTAATGATTTAGGTACTTGTATGCAGTACACGAAAGCACATTGCTGTAATATAACTTCACAACTATAAAACATACATAAAAAATAATAGTGACAATAAAAGTAAATTGATATGGCCCCTTATATCGCTGCACTTAATTTACAAACAGTATTTTACTAATGCATATCAAAGTGATACCTTTAGGAACGGGTTAAGTATGAGTGACACCAGGGGCGCCGCCCGCCCTGCTAGTTAAAAAAAAGACAAATAAATCACATAGGACAACGTTTGTATACGTAAGGTATTATATTTGTACTACGTGTTATGTTAGTACATACTTTAATTTATATTCGGAGATAGTCAGTCTATGAAATTGGTAAGCGTCCTTAAAACCACATCATATTCAAACTTATATAATACGTACCAATATTTCAATGATAATTTTATATAATGGAACGAAGTACTAAAGTTATCATTTGCATGTGCTAACTGTACACCGTGTACCATTATAATACGTATCTATTCAACGAGAGCCACAAACGAACGCCAGTAACAATGTTCCCTACCTGTCCGCTGCCCGGAATCGATCCCGCGACCCCAAGCTTTGGTGTAAGATGGCGGTTTATGTATATCATGGCGTTTTATTTAGGTCTCTCTTTAGTTAAAATAGAAAAGTTAATAAATCAATAACTTACAATATATTTGTCATATTATTGAAACAATTTGTTATCAATAGGGTTATTACACTTTTTGTATAACAACAAGAGAGAACAATACACACAATATCAATCAAGTATGATGGCTTACAAACTAATCCTGAATGACGGAAATCAATGTTACTGCTAGGGTCTGTGATATTCGTAGCGCCTACGGCGTAGCATGAAGCTTTCGTAGACCCGGCTTTCGTAGACGCTACGCCGTTACGTTCTCTAGGGCGGTTATATTGGCTACGATATCAATACAGCATTAATAACAGTTTAGTCTAGCTAAGTTCATGATAGTAGAAAAACTAAGTATTAAATAAGAACTACCAATTTTAAAATACGCTACAAGTATTGATCAACCATAAACCTAACATGAAACTATGTATGTACAACAATCAAACTTAAAGTACATTGACCTCAACCACACTGCTTAGAGGTCATTGACCTGTTCCCGTTTCATTGTTATCCAAACTCCATATATTCATATGTTGTAATTCAGAAACGTAATAAAAAACCGTTATGTATCTTTGTCGAAGCTATCAATCAGTGCACTCACCGGTTTGCGGGGACACGGTACGAATATCTAATTTTGTTTACCTCCCCCGCCCCTCCCGCCGGGCCAGTGCGCAGGCGTCGAACACCCTAAATCCAGGCGGACATTTTGATGGATCACCCTTAATGACAAGCACCGAAGGGGCGGCTAGTGCGGCCCGCCGTCGATACACTCGTATCGATAAAGTAGCTCGTTGAGGAAACTCTTCCGATAACAATCTAATTGCCAGTGTTTTTGTGAGTGATGACGTTTAGGAAATTGGTAATTGTTTTTCGTGATTGGATTTTAATGTTCTTGTGTTTTTCGCTTGTAATTGTGTTTTGATCTTTAGTATGGTAATGTAGCCATTTAGATTTTTATCGCTGATGACTTTGATATCATGAACACACTATGTTTTTACCCAATCACACTATGATTTACACGTAAGTTGTTAAAAAAACTTATACAGAATTTACCAGAATTGGGTTATAATATATGTACATAAGTAAATAGCAACAATGTATACAACATAGTTTAATCCGAGTCATAATCTTACATAACTTGTTTCATCATTACTTTGTAATTTGAAAGCAACAATAATTTTACTTACCAAATGATTCATCAAAATTTTAAAGAATCTGGAGTATTTTTGCATTTTAAATATTAAATTGTGTATCGATACTTTAAATAAGTATCACTAGGGATGTTCCCACCCCTAAGGGTCGGCACACGCGCCGCTATATGAACAGCACTCTGTACAATTGTATTAGACATTAGAGATGCGGTTCGCAATTCATGCCTTTATTGTGCGAGCGTTACGTTAAAACAAGCAATTTTCCATTGTTTCCCTAATGATGCCGCCGGGATAACGCCGGGATAAAAGAAACATGTGTTCACCGAATTATTGGGCTCCTTTATTAATTTATGAGTTTCATTTTGTAGACTCTTTTAATTTACCAAATTACGGTAACGTTTTTTACATATGTACATCCACACAATATTCCACAGATATTCCAAAGCAAAGCTATCTATCAATACGATATGTCTATTATATTTTTATGGGTGCTAGTCAAACAAAGGCCTGCAGTAGCGTAATCCCCGTATAATAGCACTCATCAAACACGGTAATGATCAATAGCACGTCACAATCGCATCAATCGATCGCTAGCGGCTCACTCGGATCGAATCGGAATCTATTTCAATAGTTGGGACCGAACTTTATGATGGCTGTTGATTGTTGATATTCGCTAGTTTAACATTGTGGCTTTCATGCAAATTGGTGGCGATTCTAATTTATGTTTGATGTCGCGGTTACATTCGTATTAGTTCTAGTTATTAACACATAAAGCTCAATTGAGTTGTATATTGATTGCGTTGACAGGTTTGGTGATCGAAGGGAGTCGCTTTGAGTTTCGATCATAGAAAATAACTTAAAGACATCATTCACTTCTTTTCTTCGTTAAGTTTGCGAAAACACATAGTTGAACATTTTATGTTTAAAATTACTTCCCTCTATAAGTTACTTAATGTTCTTAAAATCTATAACAACATATTCAATATTTACATATTAAGACGGATTAACACGGGAATTAAAAGTACATGATTTACTTGCGGGACAAACTATTTACTCCATCTTGGTTCAAGAAGGCAGCTACCCAGTACACGTTACATTAAGTGGACACAAGTTATTAGTCAAGCGTGGTGACTAATACACGACCTGCGAGTCAGTAATCAGTCGGCGAGCTGCATTGTCGCTGTAATTTGGAGCCTCCTAATGCTTGGCCGGCCGTTAACTGGCAACGTTAACTGCATACCGGCCACTCGTGTTATTAGACACTATTATAGTGGTCACTGCCCGGCCCGGCATGAAATGTTGGCGAAACCTTGCCCCGTGTGTAATATGTAACGAATACAATATGGGTTTGTTTAAGTGGATTGACGTTGAATTTAGATGATGATGAGTCCCAGTTACAAGCGTTTGTTTACCTTGAACTATGTTATAAATACAACAGTCTTTAGACATACTTGTTCGACGCGAACAAAACTGCCTATTGTCAGTCTAATACCAGTCATTGGTACAAATTCTTTAGTCTCAGATAAAAATATCTGTTAGACTAAAGAATTTGTCACAGAATTAATTAAAAATATAATTAAATATTAGTAACAGAATTTGTCAGACAAAAATATCCGTAAGACGATTTTTCGCTGCGCTCCTTCATTGGCTTTCATAGATCAAAAGAATATCCAACCAAGTCTACTCTGAAATGTTTTCAAGTTTTAAGTGACCTCAAGCTGAATCGATTTATTGTTTTAACGTGAGTTATGAGTTTAACATTACACATAATATCTAAATGTTACTAACAATATCCTTTGCTTTCAGATATAATCGCGAAAGAAGAAACTTTCGGTAAGACATTTTATAAAAACAATCGCTTCAAAGAATTAAAGAAAATATTTTTGAAACATTTATAATTTGCACTCACATATATGCAAAACAGCACATACGCATACACATATATAGTTAAACAAAATAGCGTAACTAGTAGTGTAGTGCGTGAGACATGAGCCAGGACCGGCGCCCGCGCAGTTAATCTGTCATCTAGATCGTTGCGAGCGCCTGTCGTGCGGCTGTGCTTCAGTTTAGGTGTGTACGGAGTACGGTCACCATGAGGCTAGAAAATATTAGATGTACTGCTGTCTTAGGTTTAAGCAAACACTACTCGTTTTGGATTGAAACTAGGTTGACAGATGCACTTCGCTTTTATTTGCACATTTTTATCTGATGTACGATCGATGTATGATCGTATCGGCTCCTTTACCGTAGTCACAGAGGACTTTGCAATCGGAGTCCACGGAGTGACCACGGCTGAGTACTTTTTGAATGTTGACCAAATGACCATACGTATGGTCTAACACTTCTTAAACTGACATCAGAGAATTCCACAATTAACACTGGTATAGATTAATAAACTATTTGAGATAGTGTAGTGAAGAAATGACTAATAAGGTGGTGTAGAGTGCGTGAGCAGGGACTAAGCGATACTTCAGAAAGTGGGTCAAGTAGGGGGTAAACACCAAAAGTCCCCGCATCTAGGGAGGAGGCAGTCTACTACGTTTACTGGAAGAAGCTTAAATCTACAAAACTGTAACATGGTGATTTTAGTTTTTCCTTTCATTAAGGGTAGGTACGATACGACAGCCATCAAAAAAATAAATATTTAAATAATGCACAAATCATGGTTACCCTAGCTCATCTGTCTTATGTATGTCGCGAGATGGTTACCTTAACAGTCGCATTGTAGTCCTCACGTTCGTTACCATAAGGTCCACGATCCCGCGCCCTCTCGTTATCACCGCCTCACGGTGGGTGGTCAGTTTGCACGATCGCCTTGTTTTCTATTTTAGTTCACTTCGCGACGATAACTTTACGTTACTTACTAACATGTTATAAGTTATAATCCTTCGTCATTATACTTATTATATTCATGACAGCTATTACTTTAAGTCACAGAATACTCAGTAGTAATTATGACCTTTTGTTCTAAAATGTTATGCTTGAGAGTATAAAGTGTGTTTCTTTAATGATACGATGAATTATCTTTACGATAAAATTATATGTTTTTTACAAATGTTCATATACTATATTACTTACTCTTTATTCTAAACAAGATACAAAATAAAGATGTTATGTGTTAAATGTTGGCGGCGGATTTAACTACGGATCTCAATACTCAATAATAAAAATTTATTCACACATCAAAATGTGATTTGTTGTTTAAAATAGTCAGTATAGATACATTATTGGGAATAACCTTTTGATCTCTGTAAGTATATTTATCCAATGCAAAAGCCAAATCTTTTGGTTTCAAATGTGGATTTACCTATACTCGTACATTTTCTCAAGATTTTCATATCAGAATGTCGTATGTCGCAGAAACAGTTAAACCCTAAAACCGCCAGTTATAATTAAAAAGAACTTAACCAAGTTCATAACACACGGCCACTCCGCGACCTTATTAACTTGTAACTGAGCGTTCAGTGATTAAGATTAAATAACGTGAATTAGGCAATGTGCACACGAGGCGGATGATCCGGTGATTAAAGGATGAGCCGTGAGGTCCCGGGGCAGGCGTGTGAGCCGCACCACGTGGCTGATGGATGTGTGCACGAGTGTACAGGAGTAACGTGTGGTTAGAACATTTTAAATTGCATAAAGTTAGCTCGAGTGGGTTAGTGAACAACCCGGAGAGTCGGAGTTTTTAGACCGCTCAAAGGCCTCCGACATGGTCTAACGATTGCAACAACCGGGAGCGACTGCTTAACGTGCCCTCCAAAGCACGGTAGCGCTCAGATAGAAATGCCACTATCGGCCACCCATCTAAGCAGGGGTCAAACTACTTCAAGAGGCATAAGAAGAAATAACGAAGAAACGAAGAGACAATAAAAATAGTGGCACAGTTAAGGGTCCCTAATAAATTAATAATTTTACTTACAGTTCAATCTGACTGGATGCAAATCCGTATCGAGTATGAATCTAGCCCTAAGGTAATCTCGCATCAGTCAGACTGACCCAAAGTAGACAACACGATATTTCCGTGTATTCATGTTAAATAACGGCATTTTGGTCCTAATGGTCCTAAAGGCTTTAGATTAGCTACACACATTAGTGTAACATAACATATCTCGTGTGTCACATGAGAATACGCGTATGAGTAGTATTTGGGTATTATTTGTCTTTGCCAAGCGGCAACAATACTCTTTGTCCTGCCTGCCGTAAGTCCTGCTGAATCAATAGTTCCGGCCTGAACATGTGTGTAGCAACACTAAGATACAGGGAACATTTTAATCAAATTCCGTTCATAGACCCATCACATGCGCTTAGGCAAAAGTAACGCGATCCTCTCGCCAGGGGTCGGCGAAGCACCGTACTTCCACGAACCACTCCAGACCAAAATAATACACCCAAAAGGCCAACTACACTCTAAATCAGGCGCACGCACACATAGATAGCGCCTATATGAGTTTTGGAAGGTGTCAAGCTAATGCCAGTTGAGATTAGCTATGAAAACGTGTAAGCACGCGTCAATGTCTGAGTACATTTGTTTTCATAACACGATTCAGTTTACTTTCTGGGTGTATCTGTTTGTAAGTCTATCGTTATCTATCAGCTCCGAGAAACGAGGAAACGATCTCTTGAGGAGCCACGCCTATGAATCACTTACTATAGCGTGATACATGTGCATTATTAATTCAAGTGTGTGATGTAAGGAAAGTTCTGTGTTATGTTGAGGGGTATGGAATTTTGTACCGATGAATTAAGTTCAAATTAAACAAGGGAATAGATAGGTTTGTACTTCGGTAGTTTGTAACAATATAATAGAAATGTACTCGTAGTAGTGTTTTTAGATTAAATACCTTGCAACAAGCCAAGTAACAAGGTTAATTATTTAAAACTATATTATTTCCTTCGTATCGTGAAAGGTACTAGTTCATAAAAAAATGAACGTTACAAACATATTGTATATGAGCGGTCTATGCTCTGTGCTACACAATTAACTACCAAACAAGTATTGTTCAAACATTCAAAGTTAACGACTTCTGTGGGACACAGCTCGACATATCCGAGACTTTCGAATAAGATGTGGCGTCCTTAAGATAACAATCTCAAGTGGTTGATATATTTAGAGAGACTGGGATAGCGATGTGCTCATCACTAATTTAAAGGTAATCGATGGTAAAGTTTATATCGATATCGATATTATTGAAGAAAAGCTCGAACATTGAAAAGATTATTTGTTTTCCGATGTTAATATATATTTCTTCTCTTTTTCTTCTGTAACCAAAAAGCAATTAGTTAAGCATGTTCATGGCTGTCTATAGTAACCTCCGAAGCGGCATTGATATTCTTCTTTATTAACTAAGTTTATTTATTAATTAACTAAGGCAGTTATTAACTAACTACCTAAACAATAAAACTCGATAGTAAATAGCTCATCTAACCTAACGTCTTCTAACATCAATTTACCCGAACAAATATAGAATTATCGACATGTGATAACGTATTATCGATATTAGCACCCAGCACTGAAGTCAAGTTGCCCGACTACCTGCGCGCGCGCACTTGACGTCGCCACACCGTCCCAAAACTGTCGCCCCGTCACTTACGCTTTTTGTTTTATTTACTTTTTGCCGTTAAAATTTGTATTTCCCGTGTATTGATTAACGATTGGTTGTAAAACGATAAGAGTTAGTTTATTGTTCATGTGTTCCGTTTATGGTTTACGGTCCTATGAATTATCGCTGAGATATTATTTTATATGTTTCTCACAGGGTGACTGAAACCGATATGGGATCGGGTAGATAACATTGACTTTTAATAGACACTAGTGGCCCGAATATGATAGAAGCATATTTTATTACTTTCTGTAACATAATCCTGAGCCGTTTTAAATTCTAATTTTAAAGGTCTTATCTATTTAATTCTTCCTCATACCCGAGCAGAAACTGCAATATGAAATAAACTCCAGGCTCATGATTATTCCTATAGTCTTCTCGACTTTATCTTCAATCACCAGACTCTGTCCTTCCACTAAAAGGGACAATTCTATGTTTGTCTTTTTTCAGCCAAACCCCAAACGATGCCAGATTAGTTTGTCAATGTATATTTTTTGCGCGACTTCCGCACTGTGACCTGCGCACAGTGCGTTATCTCGCGTCGCGGCGGGGTGGCGGGCTTCGCCGGCGCATGCGAAACCACTCCACTGCTCCACTGACGCCCCATAAATTATCGACATCGACCACTAAAAAGCAATACACATCACTATTTTATCAAACCATCTGTTTATTTTGTGATTTCTGGGAATTTTCAAACGTTACTCACAGAATAGTTGCGGTGAGTGACTAAATTTTTAATGTCTTTTTTGTGCGTGAAATGAAGTATTTTAGAAGCATTTAACTGCAGTATACTGGATTCTAAATAAACTTTACGTACGTACTTTATGTACTTATATAAATCATCTCGCAATCGTAACTAGAACTTTTGGAAAAAAGGATTATATTTGCCATATCAAAGCACTCAGACCCTTTCGTATATGATAACTTCGCTTCGCATAACGATCAATATTAGCATGAAGAATCTATTATGTTTGTAACACCCGATACGAACGCAACTAGTGTGGGAAGGTGTCCGCTTTTTACAATGTTGGTTAATACGACGGTCACTCGTTATTGGTTTTATTTTTAGAATTTATAAAACGTCGCGGGATTCGCGACACATTAGTGTGTGGACCGAGGGGCTAGAGATCAGCGGGACGCGTCGGGAAGGAGCTTGGGCAGCTTGGGTACATTATATAGATACGGAATTTATGTTACTGATGAACGTAAATTAATTTGTTTAACTATTACGTTAAAAACACTATCACATGCGAATGTGTCAGAATATTGAAATAGTGGAATGTTTTCATTTATTTTGTGTTCTATGCGCTCGTGGCGTAGTGTAGCATAACTAGCTAATTGCTACGGTTAAGCAACGTGCAGGTCAGCCCATACTTGCATTGGCAGCGATAGTGGTATTTCCATCTGAGCCCTCCTAAACATGATCGTTGGAACATGCCGGAGGCCTTGAGGCGGTCTAAAAACACCAACACCAGGATTGGCCACTAATCTGCTCGAATTTACTTAATTACTGATAATTTTAATATGTATATTAAAATAATGCCACACAAATGTTGTAACTTGTATGACGAAAATATAATACAGCGATTTTGCAAGTTTCAGTATATGATCGCTTTACTATCAACAACAGCGTCCCCGCTGTAAGTTCGCACATCGTCCCACTCCACAATATTATTCCAATTCCTTCTTTTTCTGTAATGCTATATCCACTCGTAAACTTCAACATAAAATACTACGCCATACTCAATTACCATGCAACCATTACAAATATGAATGTAAAATGAACTTTAAGATGTAAACAATAAGGGTGCAAGCTTTCAAATGAGAAGAAAAAATAAGTTTGTTTTAAAGAGTGTGAAATGAAGAGCGTTATTGAAATTTAGACTTTATTTGGTATCGTAGTTGTTTAATATTTTATTGAAATGTGATACTGTTTGTTTGAAAGGAATTTATTTTACTTCAAGTAAATTGAGTTGAAAGCTTGAGAGTTGTAAATTAAATGGCTTTGGAAGTGTCTATGCTAGGTTTCTTATCCATTTCATTTTACATCACAACTGCAGGGTAAAGGCATTTGGCTCATTGAAATTGAAAATAAAATTGTAAAGTGAGATGTAATGGACGCATTACGTTGGGTGGTAATCTGAAAACGGAGCCAAGTTTGTATAGCAATTTAAAACTATGCCGGGAATTAAACCTTATTAAACAATACTACTCGTAAGTCGTGTGGTCGTGTATGAAAAATGCTGGAAAATTGACAAAGCAAAAATAGATAGGTAGTTTAGTTACATAAACCTACTTTATATGTAAACTATACTCAAACAAATGTTATATGTTCCGTAAACAACATAACCCTAGTAATAGTTGGTAATATAAAGTTTGGTCCACACAAATTCCTCAAGATTGAGCGAGTAGGTTGTATGCGGGTAGTTGCTCAGGAAATGAGGTGTACTTCCGGTAGTCTGACCCGGGACGTCCGGCCAGCTCGCTTCCTGTCCACAGATAAACATTCTCGCTATCTCGTGTTTACTATATTACATGTTAAGTCAGTTTACTTAGGTTCAAGCTACGTTAAGTTTTTATAAGGAAACCTAATATATTGAATTATTTTACGAAATTAATACAAACATTTTCGAATGTAAATATTTATTAGGATCTCTTTATTATGTAGATGAAAATTAATTTTACAAATCCAAAAATAAAAGACAAAGTTCTGCACGATTGATTTGTTTGTCCTCAAACAACAATCTGTTCAATATTCATAAGGCCCAGCGCCTGAACGATAGGCGGGAGGTAAAAAAGCAGTAAAATACCTGTAAACCCCAATTTGTCTACGGCACTGCGATTTGTTCCCATCGATCTACATTCTGTCTACGAATGAGGAATTGGGGTGAAATGTTAGTTTAAGCAGCAACTACTTCGGTGTAATTTGCCAATGACGAATGGAAATCTTGAGCGACTGAGCGTCTAGCGCTGGTGTCCGAGTGTTGAGTCCGAGCAAGTAATTTTGCAATTAAGACAAAATAAGTGTTTTTAAAACTCGCATTTTGCACTCTGTTAACTTTACCTGCACCACCTGCTGTAGGCGTTGAGTACGGTGTTTTGTTGACATTCATTAACCAATCGCTATTTATTGACAATTCTACAGTGGTGAAGTTAACTGTTGCTAAGCACTCGGAAGTGATAACTTAAAGTGTCCTCTGAAATACATAAGCACTCTGATAGTAATGCCAGTATCGGTCACCTACAACATGTGGGTACGAGTATCACGTTGATCACTCAGCTCACTTAGCATTACCGATTAACTCAATCTAAACCACTACAACCCTCAAAACTGTTTGAAACTCAGAATTTCTCAACATTAACAAAAGGATTAAGATACTTTTAACAATTTCCTTAAAGCTTATACTAATTTGGATTAAGATTTTTCATAAAAACAAAATAACAAACACGGTTCTTCCAACAAAATAATGTTTTCTTTTTGTATTAAGTTAACGAACGGAGTCTAACGACTGGAGCCGAACCTTTCCGAAGCACAATACAACAATATCCGAAACAATTTATATTTACTTCCACTGTTTCCGACCTTTCGGTAGTTCCTACAATTATTATGTACAGTCAGCAAGCTCAGTATATAATGTCGAATATCTTGTTGGGAATGCGATGTGCGAGCGCTACAGATGGTGCCGTCGTCGCCTTGCTTTCATTTGTAATGCTCGTAAGCGTATTTAGATGTTTGGTATGAGGTGTTTGTTTTCTACGTCTAGTTTTCGATCACCCGCGAATGGTATTGATATGAATTATCAATTACTATTTACTTAACGTTGCAGCTTATGTAAATAAACACCCAATAAGTGTATATTCAAAATCTTATACCTGTTCTTAATACTTTTACAGATAATAATTGAAAAACTTAAGATACCTTAAACCAGTAATATAAAAATATGCGTAGCGGCGTGCGGGCTGGTAATACCGTTTATCCGGTAGGGTCGGTTATTCGGCGGTATTTACCGGCCACCTGTAACCGGCCGGGACACGGTTAAATTTTCATAATCCTCCAACGAAGAACTTTGCTCGAGTGTTTGTACATTTCAGTGAAGAGATCGCCTCGCGTTTTATTGTAGTGTTCGTTCTAGATGTTGCTTTTGTTTTACATTTTTATGTTTGTTCCCAGTTTTACAGGTTTCTGACACTAATTGTTGCGCTGCGGAGAGCTTTGTTCCTATTTGTTCTACATTCAACGCAAGGGTTGTGGTATAACCGTCTCTGTTCACTTGGCAGTTCTTTTAAAAGTTTTGAAACATGCAGTAGTCATTTCAACATTTCATTTAAAATTACGTGCCCGTTATAATATGGTCATAAAACAGATAACAGAAGGAATTAAGTGAGCGTAATCAAGCTGTCTTAGAACTTATAATTATAAGTCTTCAGTTTTTCCGCTCCTACAAAACGCTCTTTAAGCAACATTACCCCTAGGTTACAATCCTTATCAAATGATATTCAGCTTGCGGCTGACTCTTCGTTTTGTTAGTAGGTACGAGTATTTCATACAAATTGCGCAAGGGCCCCGACTCAGCAGAAACCTCGAGTCTGCCAGGAGCGGCGCTATCGGTTTCCAATAGGAATCTAGAGACCTTACAAGATACACCTCATTAGGTTTTCATTACGTTGAGTATTTGGTTCACAGATACTGCGGTTATCTGGTTATGGTATCACAATCAGTGTGAGTTTAGGCTTGTTCGTAGAGCGCCTTCTATTGTACGAAAACCTAGTTTATATTATTGGTGTTCAGACGTAGAGGCGGGATTATACATGCCTGTAAAGCTGAGCAGTAGTTAGTATCAGGCATACATTACATACATATGTAATAGACATGCCAGTTAGCATATAGGTACACATGTCAGTAAGTAAGCGACTAGGCTACCAGCTGGTATGGCAGCACGTGTATTCCGGCCTTTATAGAGGGTTATAGTAGGTACCACTGACTTTACTATTCATATACCACTGTACTCGTAAACTACACGTAGTTCTATTTGGAATGCAACAGTAAAGTATTATCTCTTCCTTCTCAATTTACTAAAGTGTATATAAGCTACGTTTTTCTATCAGAAAACCATTCGCGGAACCTCTAAACCCATCGCAGGAAAAACCACTAACTAACACTTAAGGCAAGCACCTAAAAATTGATAAACTCACACAACATAAACCTTACAGCGTCTACACATTCAATAACCCGTATTACACGATCCGATATCAATATTTAAGGGCGAGTCTACACGTAAACCTCATCGGCACGTATGTAGCCGGATAAAACTGGATAAACTGGATATAACCGGGCGAAAGTGGGTGAAACCGGGTGAAGCAGGTAATAGAGCCGTTGGCGCGAGGATCAGGAGTGTGTGGTGTTGTGGAGGGACGAACAATTACGAAGTAAAAGGTTAGAGGTGTGGCGAGGTGATGTGCAGAATAGATGGATAGAGATGACATTGATTACAGGTAATCAGTAAAAGCGTTATGTGCTACTGTTCGTTAGTGGCTGATACGTTCAAGAGCTTCGAGGCATCAACCGAATGAACTTGTGATATTTGTGCTGCGGTCGTGGTATTTCTATCAAAGCGCTTCCATACTTCGCATGGAACTAAAAATGCCAGGGAATCTTGGTTTTTATTTCATGAATAGGCAAATGTAAAACATATATTTTGTAAACACCTTCTCAAATCCATGTCGACATTAAAAGTAGTATACAAATAAAAGTTACCTTTCAAATTGTGGGAACAATGAAACCGCGTAAAGCTTCGCAACATTGAAACTTTTGTTTCGGCTGGAAGGAAGTTTCGCTGAAAGTTTGCGCCGGAGTGACACGTTGTTTGGACGGCTGTCAGGGGCGACTCGCCGAGGTACGCTCTACACTCTATAATAGTCACTTGTCGACAATCATCTTTACACGTTCTGTCTTGCCCGTCACAATTTTTGTTTGAAGTTTATTCCTGTCACTTTAAATTAACTCATTATTCTGTTTGATGTACGAGTACTTCGCCTCGCATTTTTCCGAGTATTGAAAAAGTTCGCAAAATATTACTTAACGAAGAATTCCCTTTCATTTTTCGTGAAATACTTGAGCAACGTTTCGTGTTTAATACAAATTCTTCCGTTCCTCCGATACTCATCAGCGTGCAGTAGATAGCCGACTAATAGTCCGGCACAAAGGTCACAGTCATTGGATCGATTACGAAGCCGCCGTATCATCCTACTTTATCGGCCAGGGATCTCACTTCCTAACCCATCTACTACTACAATCTAAACCTTATCTATATGATACAAAAGCCGAGATTTAATCAGCAAATTGCGACTAAATTTAGGTCATGTAATACATTGTATCAACTACTTCTAGACTAAAGGAGTCCTTATTTCTTATGAAATAAGGTTGTTTTCGCTTATCGAGTACGATGTGGTATATAGGTCATGTTTGGTCCTGATTTTTTCGTCACAATTGTTGCATAAAATGTACAAGTTTATTTGTTTTGAGGATGTGAGAGCCCTTCGGGTTGTTGCCATCATTGTTGTAGGTTTGCTCATTTTGTGACTATCGTCTTAAGTCGAATCTATTACAATTGTTTATCCAAGAAGAAACTGGACTGTTTTGTTAGGATAAATAGTGATTTTTGGGGTTTGTTTGTGTGCGGAGAGTTCGCTTTTATTCGTTAATCAGGGGTTGGGGTTCATTAGGGAGGATCTCGGATGGCGATCTATAAATAAAGTTTTACTAAAATATACAGTGTGAAAGCGGTTTGTTGTGGTCTCCATCGTACAGTCGTCAGTAAAAACGTCAGCAGTAATATCGGCAGACCATATTACATTATTGAGTCGTGTCGATGAGCGCCGGCACTCGGCGCATGTACGACGCGACGTCACCCGGCTCACTTGTCAACTCTCGCGATTGGATTATGTGGAAATTCGTGTTCGCATTACACCCGACTCGATGCTGCCTATCAATTTCTCGGCCAAACTCCATATTACCAGTTTTTTACGATATTTTATCGAAATATATTGTACCCATTTGCAATTTTGATTGGAGTGAAAGCTTTTTGTGTCGCATATTTACTTTTTTGTGTAATGATGTCGCATGACGAGGTCTCGATTCAATTATGAATTCGAGTTTAATTTAGATTTGAAAATGTTTCTCATTTTAGGCGAAGCTTGGTGATCTAACAATTTATTTGGAGTGCGTAAATAAACAATGTGAAGTATTATTGGTGAGGAAAGTGGGAGCCAGAACAAATGTAGTGCGTTGTGTGTTCAGTCGCCGAGTAAACACGCCGTGTGGTTGAGTTGTGGACCGCGTCGTGACGGGGCGACTCGGTGTATCACAAACAGTCTAGTCTCTCGTGACTTCTTGGTATTTGCTGGAAACATTTGGCATCGCACAAATATTTGTTCCGGACGGAATCCACGTCTTGGATCGAAGGTTTTGCACTAGAGACAAATTGGTTGCTACAGAGGACGACGCCCGACGAACGACGACTACATAAAACGGGCGAATTAAACTTCTCGATTTGACTTAGTAATTTTGTTTCTAATATATTTTTGTAAATTCCCGGCCCGGTCTGTCACCGCCCTAACTAATGACAGGGCGATCTCCTCAAACTGTCACCAGTCACAAGTCACAAGTCACAAGTCCCATCAACTTGACAAGTCTTGCTCAAACACGACGGAGGAAACTGTGTGTTTGTCCGTCACACTGAGTCGTTACTTTAGTTCAAAATGCGTCTTCCTAAAGTGGAGTGCGTCCAAATAGTGGATCTTCAAATGAGCTGAATCATTCCGATAAGTTGGTCTTTTTGAAGAGTCGTTGAGAGTTTCTTGGTCCAAGAACTTTTACATTTGAAGATCAGATTCTAACTTTTTGTTATTTAACTATGTATTACCAATTCAAATATTAAGATATACTACGTGCTCATTTCCATGCTTCGAAAGACAGTATGTGACGCTAGCGTTCCATTGAAATGGCTCACAGCTACGGTTAGTTTCGCTATGCTCGATTCCCGCTATGCACTGATCTTTAAATACCTACCAAAAAGTGCCGCTTTGCACTGAATTTCTCAGTGCTACCTTTAACAATGGAAGGTACAATTCGATAGAAAAGTGTTTCTAAAGTATAATCTAATATTTATAAGTAATATTTCTCTTAAAGCTAGCCTGGGACTGCATAGTTTGAGGAAAATTGTTTTGGTAAATAAAAATCTAATTTAAATTTAAGAATTGCGTATATTTTGATTAAAAATATAAAAACGCTATGAAACATTAATCAACTCAAAATCAAGATTACTTCTTTTATTTACACATTGCCAGACAACAGTTCTTTTATTTTGTCTTACAAAATGGTAATTGTGTCTGGTATATAACAGGGTCTTTCCACCCTTTAGGCCCATCTCGTAGCCAGATTTGGTAGCTAGCTTCCAAATGGGAGAAATAATCCCGATTCGAAGCTGGCTACGAAATAGGAATTCGAAAGTCTTATTTAGGAAAAAGAACTAGTAAAAAAAAAATAACCCTAACCTACCGAATAGATCGTTCCCATTTAGTAGCTAGCTACAAGATGGGAAAACACTTTTCTCATTTCGTAGCTAGCTACCAAATCTGGCTACGAGATGGGCCTAAAGTCTTTCCACCACGTCTACTATCAATTATTGTATAATTTTTAACCGGACCACGGGAAGAACTTGCGTCCGACATGATTGCAGACGTACTAACGAACTAACCTAATTACGCTTATCAGTAAAATAAAGATGCACCAAAATTGCAATCCTACTATATCTATCTCTTATATATCTCTTTCTATTCAAGGACAAAAGTTAACACTCAGGTACAAATTCCCGGAAGAGGTAACCCAAAAAACTCGTTGTTTTGGTGTTGACGGTTTAAGCTATGTGTTGATTAACACGAATACTGTTTAATTAGTTATAAAAAAATAATAAGTAGTTAGTGAAACTAGTAAGAGAGTATTTTATTTAAATTTTTATTTATTTAAACTTAAGCATTTTCCTTTCGACTGTCCAAGAATCTGATTCCGTGCATAGCGGCACTTTTTGTTAGGTATTTTATGATCAGTGCATAGCGGGAATCGAGCATAGCGAAACTAACCCCACAGCTAGTAGGCTTGCTCTGTAGTGTTTACAAGAAGTACTGTATAAGTAAGTCCAAGTAATTGTCAATTGGCTTGTTCGCACACCTGACCGGGCTCCGCGCCCCGGCGCCTAACGAGCGGCGAGCTAACTGGATCACTAATCAGAGCGAGCCGTGTGGCCACCGCTCGTTACGGCACCTCTACTGTGTACTACTCTTAGATCATTTTGATTGTTTACCGCATTACCACAAACCATTTATTGGCCAATGACGTCTTTGCCACAAAACAAAGTTTAAAGGTGGCGATTAACAGCGGATCGCATTGAAACTCTTAATTCTTAACATTTGTGTGTTACATAACATTACTCTGAGTAAAAAAGATGAAGAGATGAAGTGGCTGATAGTAGTTTTTCTATCTGAGCAACCTTGCTTACTTGACTCCCCTGTTGTTTCCAATCGTTAGCCTTTGCCGTTAGGCGTATTTAAAAAGCCGGCACTCGGCAACTGCCTCGATATCTACCTTAAATAAGGATGACTGATAATCAGTAAGTCGGTGATCTATTTCTCAAATGATTTTAACTTCTGCAACCAGTTGTTCTACTACCCGTACTACACAGTCTCAGGTCTACCCGCGCGTCACGCACTCAAATTATAATCAAACTGTAATTACAAACGGTTTCGTATTAAGTCACGTTCGTATTCCCAAACAATTTAAGTTGAAATTAACACTTTCGAAGTTAATATAAACTTGGATTACCACCGAGTGTACACAATACACAATACAGTACAAATACAATAACAAGTACATACATCATATCTACCTTGTAGGTAGTAGGACTATATTGGTATAATACACTTAGGTTAATGTTTATACCCTGCGCAGACGAAAGACTCGACAAAATGGGAATTATAGACCTAAACAAAATTAAATAAAGCCGAAGACTAAATGTCTCTCCTAAAAAAACATACCCAGGACTTTCCCTGTGAATAATTTATCTCGTTAAACAAGGACATATCTTCAGGATATTTTCGCTCCCAATAATGTCCCTCGACTGCCAAAGCGTTAATTCTAGATATAATTTATGAACATGTGAATTGAGTGTGGTTATTCCAAGTTTCATAACACGATTGGTTCTGATCGAGAATGTTGTGAAAACATTGCGAGTACCCGTGGGTTCAGTTCGCAGTACATTTCCATTATTACTGCGATCCAACAAGCTAATTGAATCACTAAACATGGACG
Organism: Cyclophora albipunctata; assembly: GCA_963082685.1. Classification (NCBI taxonomy): domain Eukaryota; kingdom Metazoa; phylum Arthropoda; class Insecta; order Lepidoptera; family Geometridae; genus Cyclophora; species Cyclophora albipunctata. Next base: position 336,559 of record OY720123.1, read on the forward strand.
TGTGATATGTTTTCTTAGTTCACAGTTAATTGTGACTATTTGTATACGAAATAAAAACAAACGACTCTGATTTAAAAGTTTAACAGGAGATGCGCACGCACATCCATAGTCAATACAAATGAAGTCATATTAACAGCAAAGCTCAAGGAAATTAGAGCTTATTTAAAGGAAAATAAAACACAATATCGCACCCGTTAACAAACACATTAGAATAACATTTGGGCAGATATTTAAATGTCGAACTTTATTTTTCTTTAACAGTAATATTCTGTTTCTGAAATCACTGAATAAATCCGAATTCAATGCATCCAGAAATCCACCTTATTCGTTTGTAATAAGACCAATTCTGTCCTTTTTCTCGAGAAATGCACTATATAACTAATCGAAGGCATAATGAGCTGTGTAGTCGTAAAGAATAAGGTTTATTATCGTTTGCAGTGGTTGTTGTTTGATTTATGTTGGCAGAACGGAAGCCGTGGGGTGGAAATATTTAAAATTAGAAGGTATGCGTAGCGGATGGCCGAATGAGGTGTAATATCGGTTTTACAGTCGTCGCGTTGGCAACATTGAGATTGTGTTACCATTAGACTAAATAAATAGCTAATTTTAGAGCCATTTGTGTGAAATGAAAATAAAATATAAAGTTAATGGTTAATGCAGTATGATTTAGTACAAGAGGCACTCGGTCCGACTTTGTTTCGCAATTGTCAGTCAGTTATAATATAGCACTGCAGATTTATTTATATTAGGATGTTACTTAAGTTTAATATTATAACTGTAGAAAGGTAACTCCTTCACATTTCCGACTACTTCACACCAATTGAATGCTCCTAACTAGGACAATAACAGCGGTAGTGATTACAATAATGTTAATGGTAAGATCGATCAATTTGTCGACAGCAAGTGTTGGTCCCAGGCGATCAATCACCGCGCGCGGCGGCACCGGCGGCCGCTGCGCACTTAACACATCCTGATTTATTAAGTCCACTTCAATCATTTGAGGAGGCATGTGTAATTGAGCTACGAAAAGAGCTGGAAATTGATAATGATACGTTGATTGATCACTAGGAGCAATCAAGAAGAGAAAACGGAGAATGGAGTTCCTAGACTAATATTTATTGAATAGTGAATGTACCAATAATGGTATGTGCTCTAGCAAGCACTCAAGTTAAGTCATCTGACGACCAGTCCCTATAAACATTATATCTATACATCAGATTAAACAGCAGATAAGTTTTGACATTGGTAATGAACCTCAAACTTGCATGGCTAAGGAACGAATAAAAAACCAACGATATTTTTTTGTAAATTTTCCAGCCGAAGACGATTGCTCTTGAAGAGGAAAAAGGTTTAGTGATTTTATTTAATTCTTACCCTATCTCTAAACCCTTTTCCTCTTCAGGAGCAATCGACTTCGACTGGAAAATTGACACTAGTCCACATTTTGTGAAAATAAAAAAAATAGAGTATAGAGTTTTTCTTGAAATGTACAGTAGAGTTAACTTTAACTTGACATGACATCATCGCAATATTCAAACGAAAAGTTAATAAGAGCAATACGTCACTATGACCGTCTGTGTGTTACCGGTGACCGACGGAGCCGAGTGAAGGATCACTTCCGATGGGACTCCGGGGAAGGGATCATTGTTCACTCGGTTATCTGTCTATTGCGCCTGTTACAGATTTATTTTACTAACGAGCTGAATAAACGGGTCATAGTGTACACATAACTACGCGGGAATAGGATACACAACTCAACATGTTAATAAAAAATCAATTATAAATATTCACGGACAAATTCACTCACGGTTAATTAGACCCAAAACTAAGCTCTGAGCTTGTAATATGGAATTTAACTGACTGATAATACCACACATACATTCACAAATACATTATAAGAATATATATTGACACACAGAAGTCTTCGCCAACAACTATATCTTCACATATTGTTAGTTAACTCCGGGCGGGAATCGAACCTGCAACCCCAGACTCAGTAACCGCTCTCACAGCCACTGCATGTCAAAATATATTTGTGATGTATTTTAAAATACCTTAAAATTTGATCGTAGCCTATGAGCGTATAGACCAGCTAGAGGGTATCAAGTATGCAAGGGAGTGTACCGTAACTATTGAAGATAGGGGTTTTAACATTCAGTGCGATGAGAGGCACAAGCCTTTTATTTTGCACAAGACTTGACGTCAGTTAACTGCAGACTATGTCAGATGCCTTCAGGTGGCTTAAAACCTCCGACTCCAAGCCACTAGCCTGCTCGAAAATAATTATTGAACTATGATAATATTTTTCCCGGATAGACACCTCAACTTCTCTTAACAACCTAATCAGACAAGATAATCTCTGGTTTTGGTTTGGATTAAAATATATGCAAAGGTTTCTCCTTTGGTTATGCTTATAAATCAGTTTCAACATAAGGATATCTATGTAATAAACCACTTCTGTTAATGAAGGTTGTATAAATTAAATTACTTATAGGACCGCAAAATGGCCCATATTATTTTACAACAAATAATATTAGTGTAATTAAACTAAAACGTATTGAAACGGAACGAAATAAAACGAAGCGTTATTAGAGTTTAATCGCACGGCACTTGGCTTGAGATTAATGTTATTGTTCTGTCATCACGAGGTAAGGCTGGCTTCATCGTGGAGGCGGGATTTAGGCATCTGTTCATAGTATCTTGTAGGTAATGTCACATTTAGAGTCGCATTTTTTAAGTTAAGAAAATGCTTAATAGCTAAGAAGTAACCAATTATAAAAAAGATTTTCATAAAATTCTCGAGGTGCGGCTCTCTCATGACACAGATAATGCTGCGTTTTAAGGCTGCGTATTCCTCAATACAGTTTAATTTTATTCCTCAAATTAACAAATGGCAAGGGCTTTAAAATTCAAACAATGCGGGAAACAAAGGAGTTTGTCATCTTAATACGTCACAGCATCGTAAATCTCGCGCTGCGGAGAGCCTGCTATAAAATAATCCTGTAATTTCAGGCTCGCCGTGCACGCGGCCTGACACCGAGTGTAAACTCTTTTGTTTTACAGCTGTCGTAAAGAGTAAGTGTCAAGTTGACAGTTACTGTCACGAGCCGGAGTATTCTGGAGGTTTATTGGTCGGAAAGTAATTGAATACTTAGTTGATTTTGAATGTTCGACGAAGCCTTTTCCAGGTCTAGGAAAATGATGAATTTCAAAGAAAAATCGAACTTTCATTACTTGCGTAAACTTATTGTAGATAGGTATAACTCTAAATTACAAAAAAAAAAGACTTGTGGCACTCGGGGACTGCCGCGGTAAAGCTATTGCATAGCATTTTGTATCAACTTATGCAATTATAATTTAATACGTCTAATCGCACACAACGCCGTGTCGAAGACTGCCGAACTGAAACGACGTTAGACAATGCACGGCCTTCAAGCCACACCTCCTTGCCCGTCGGAGTGGGGAGCGTGAGGTTTTTTCGTTACGGAATTTCTGGATTCGGTCCCCGCGCTCAAGGCCCGCGATAGAAGCTATGCAATAGCTTAATAAATAAACTTTACTCCTCTTCAAAATATAATACCTAAAGCAAAGTAATATTGATACAGAATAGCTTCAACATAAACAGCGTCTATCCAAAGCATGCCAACGTTCTTTTTTTTAATTTTTATTTATTTATTTCAATTAAAAGGGGGACCCAATTACATCAATTGAAAAACTTACAAACGTTACCTTACACCCTGAAACTCTGACACTAAACGGTTTCCCAAACACGCTAATTTGATCCAGAATACGACCGCATGAATCACTAAATTGAAGACATATTAATATTTCACAGTTCAACCTGTCCTGTCCTCGCGGTATAAATAACACGCTGTCTTAATCACTGTTATTTCGGTATTGTAGGCTAATACCGTTACTAATACTTCAGGAATTGGACTGCACCCTGCTATTTTGGTTTTGTGCCGATCAATTTTATTTATTCACTTTATCCTTTAGTTAATTGGTCACAGCTTTTAAATGGCGAGATATTAAAAACGCAAGCCGAAGCTTTTATCTAATGTCAGCAATTAATTACGAGTGCAAGTAAATTATTGACATACTAGCAGTGCGTGCGGTTTCACCCTGTAACCGTTGCCGTATGACAGTATTCTATGTGTTATTTCAGATTCTTAATATCAAATGTTTATGTTAATTTCAATTCAGAACCGACCATAATATATTATCATGTTACTTGTTCACAGCAATCAATCGGAAACTTCACTCCACAAATGTAATACAATATTTTCATAAATTGTGTCGCTACCAGCGCGTGACAATACACATCACGCCCACCGCTCGAGCGCCATTGTGCTTCATATAATAATGTATTTAACTTGATTCCCTAAATCCGCAAAAACGGCGAGTTATAAGAATAAGTGACATTTCATAAGACCGGCTTTTGTTCGGTGTGAATGTAACTTAATGTCACGCGAGAAGTAAGACGCGGTGTTAAGGGAGTTACCGGCAGGACTATTGTTATTTATTGAGAATTTTTTGTAAGATTATTTCTATTGATATTTGAGTTGATGGTGATTGCTATCAAAATGAAAGTAGTCAAAATGAAAGACATCTATTTAAATCGAAACCGTTTGAGATTCAAATCAAGATCGGATTCATATAGTTTGTTAGTTTCTTTATGTAATTTATATAAATTATTTGCAAGTATATAGTGCGAAAACTAAACTTATACTATATCAGTATTTTTAATGCCACAAAAGCTTAACCATATCAACATTGACACGTTGGAAACAATCCCATACACCACTACACTCGGTGCATATGTAGTTCAATTGTTTCAAAATGCGGCAGTACAATAGTTTTACTGATCCAACTGATTGTTTAAACTAAACTTAATACCTAAATCTAAAAATAATGATAACTAACTGTTTTTTTTTCATTTGTATCTAGAAGTGCATTACTTGGCTATGGTTATGCCTGTAGCACAATATAGGTCTTCGATATGAATTGATGGTGGGTAATGTTTGGAGATTTATCATTTTAATAGAACTTCAAGAGTAATATTAGTATCTTTCAATCTGAAAAATTAAGAAGGTTGTTTAGTTAAGGCTGCGTACGGTATCTGCATGTCCCAGCACTCTGTATGGGTGGTTTCCATGAATTTGTGCAAGTAATTGAGTGTGAAGTGAATAAAAGAAACAATCTGCGATGAATGCCGAGCTTTCGACGTCAAATGACGGGACAAAGTGACATAAATGTCACCTCAAATGACGTGTCGAAGTGATGCTAATGACACGTCACAATGACTCCTTATAAGAGATGTTTAACGAACCGTTTAATGCGCTTCCGCTTAACATTGAAACGTTTTTATATATAATTCGCTCGGACGGGGTAAGGACGGGTGACTCCTTGCTGTTTTCTATTTCCCTAAAAATGTCCTCCGTAATTTATTTCGGTCCGTATTAATTACACGATTTATGTCAAATACCGTTTACCCTTTTTAATCACGTTTGGGCCCGGCATAAAAAAGTTATGCCCGTGAACTCCGGAAATAAAACGTGATAAATATAATTAAACTGTCGTAACATGACGCACGTGATCTACAAAAACCTTGCGATAACTTCAAACTTTCACAATGTCATGAAAAAATCTTGAAAAAATGACCATTTAAAAAAAAACCTTTCGTTTATTCTATGCTAATACAGACAGCGTATTCAAACAAGATTCAATCATCGTAAAAGTTTTAAACTACATATTATCAATTAATATTTTAGTGCGACAATAAACCTAGTTAAATACATGTACTAACTCATTTTTATGGCTGACACTATAAATAGTGTAATGTTGCGATCGTTTCACGTCGCGGACGAGAGCGGAGGTGCCGCGTTCTTAATATTTATAGCTGAGAGGACTGTTAGCGCTCTTTAGAGCAGAACGTGGGATAGTATAGAGTATACTCACTCGATGTTTAGAGCCACAACGAGCTGTGTACAGCCCGGCTCTTTCAAGGACCACGCCGGAAACACTGAAGACGGCTGTAAATCTTTGCTGGAACATGCTTTACAAACCTAGGAAAAGACGGTGTTTTTAAAACATTGGGTACTAAGTAAATAGCACTAAAGATAGAATGTACCAAAAGTAATGGCCATTACTGAGTACGTATTGTCTTATAGATAGGAATCTTAACTTTGGCGAATAATAATAAAACTTTTCATATTATTATGTCCATCTTATGTCAATTTAGACCAGCGTGACCAACTGGTACTGGTACTCGAGGTGATCCTGTTGGTCCAGCTGGTCTTATTTGCCACTCATTAATCATTATAATACAACTTAGCTCCCCTATATCACAGAAAGTTCTGAAACTATTTAAAAGTCTTTCCCTTAATAAATCAGTAAAAGTCAATTAAAGTTGATAATAATAACCACATCCTTCTGAAATTATCTTAAGACAGTTGTAAAACCGAATTACATGTAAACGGAACAATGTATTTTCAACTCTATTTGTTTAGGTTAGAGTGTAAAGTTGTGAAGGGTGTTATGTAGGTGTCTTTTTATAGTGGTCGCTGGTGTGAATTCAATGTAAACAGTGCAGTAATTGACTCCCTCCGTGCAGGATGTCATAAACTGGAAACATTCAATGCAGGGACCACCGAGGAGCTTTCGGCACTAATCAGGAGTAGCCGGGGATACGCAGCTCAACGCTGAAATGTCTACACATACCAAAGGATAGGATCTTTTTCGATGTATTCGATGTATATCTTGCCTTGTAAGCTGATCAAAAAAAGTATTACAAATCAAAACAGTGTGCGGTCAAAATCATTATAAGAAATAAACTCCTGCCTCTAAGTTTTTATATGATAAAGTGCAAGCAAAGAATGTGCATTTCACCTGAAGAAATCAGTAGTGAGGAGTTATATCAGAACATTCCCCGCTTGACCTTTGCCGTGGCCCGCGGACAACATGGTTACTTTTACAGTAACTTATTTGCAGTCACAGTTGTAACAGCCTATTGTTAGTAGTCTATAGTTAAGCTAAGGATTATTAGACGTTCTGTGGCGAGGCGGAGCCTGTTGCGGTCGCATTCTGCATGGTAACCTTGAGTGTAAGGTTAGCCGATACTTACTGAATGCACTACTTTGCTTAACTATCATACATAACTAAATTTTGACAGCTACGTCGCTTAAAAAGGTGATTCTTAATTCAACTAAATGTCTAGGTGTTGCGCGTTATTTTTTAAAATTTGGTTCATATTTCATAGTAATAAAAACCTTTTTGTTTCAGATATCCCGTCACCGTGAAGACAACTGGAACCAACTTTAATAACAAAGGTAAGTAACAAAACAGATTATTTTATTTTGCTGACAAATAAGGGTACGTAAATTTAAGGATTCCTCCGCCTTATTGGCCCCTGCGGAGAGCGGGCCGACACAAAAGTTTCGGGTTGGAGCCCTGTCTGTGGCACTGGCCAAAGAATAGTTCATTTACTTCGGCATGTCTGTGACATGTGCGATTGTGTGGAGCTTCTAATGAGGGTGCAGGAAGACGCGTCGAGACCTTATTTATTTGAAATAAATTGAGATAGATAATCGTTTACCAAAACATTACCAAGACAAAATGCATTCTTTAAAACAGATTATAACTTTCAAAATATCAAATCGAATTCGATCATATTACAAAATATTTTATAACTAAATCACCCGAGAAAAGAAAATTGTCCTCTTGAATTCAAACCATAGTAAGATGGTGTTCCAATCGATTGTCTGACACATTCCTGCCTCAATATATTCAAGCGTTAAAGTTGTGCTTATGTACATTTAACAAAACTAACAGAGCACAATAAAAACATCCATAACAATAATAAAGGCGACTACACATTATCTACACTAAACACTGTTTGTTAACCGTGACAACTGGTGGGCGGTGTACAACCAGCCTTAAACGCAAACATCAATAACTACAGACGTGACACACTACGGTTCATTAGGCAACCTCTACAGAGTCAGCATATGGGATGGAAATAAGGTTGTTAAGAAAAAGATCTGGTCAATATTATAAGACTATATTATATGTTACAAATAACTACGTTTTAGGATTAACCTACGTTTTAAATAAATACTGTGACTCGAGCCTATCGGTGCCATCTTGCAACGGAGCAATTTGGTGAATGCTGAGTGTTGCAGACTAAAGACTAACTGTAGGTATTCTCCGTATCTTTCGTGTACATTTATCGAACAAAACTTTCTGTTATTGAACTAATTTCCGTCCCGTGGGGTGACAATGGGTAAGTTAGCGATCTCGCTAGTGAGTGCGCGGGCGCCGGCGTAGGCGGGCCACTCTACATGAAGTACCACCTCCTTGTCTGTGCGTTCATGACTCATAAGCATAACTCACGAGATATCTATAAAAATGACTGCCAGATAATATATCACCAATCATATATGAAAACGATATTGTTCGGTATAAATATCAAAACTTTATCGCGGTTTTGATTTCTTTTGGGAAGCTTTTTAAACGCTTGCGTAAAGTTTATTCTACATTAACGACGCGAACATGAAATATGATATTTTATTTAAATGACATCATAAGAAACCTTTTAGCGTACCATAGATAGGCATTAGACCTTTTAGAAATTCTGCGGTTTGGATCGTTCTTATGTCTAACACAACAATTAATCTAAACCCGATCTTTCAACAAAATAAGTAATACTCTATAATCCAATCCAGACTGTACCACAACTTGTAGAATCTCACACATTTGCAATGGATGTGTGTCCAATAGTTTGCCTCAGTTACTGGACGAGACTATGTAGTTGATTGTAATTCAACTCGCGCCCAGACGGTATTACCTGCCATGGCTTGGATTATACACTGACAATGAGAGGAAACAAGGAAACGAATACATTGATATTTAGATTTATCTGTTTTAAATAGCTTTCGTCATGTTCCTAGAAAAAAGCACATGGCATGGCCGACATGATTCACTGGTTAAAAAAATAAACTTAGAACATTTTTTTAAATAATTTAGCTTCACATGTTATGTATTTGCCAAAAAAACATGCTTCAAGGTGCAAGAAACTACGTAGTATTCGTGTTTTTAAATTACACCCACATTGTGTTACTTGCTTATTCTCAGGAAAATAAACGCCCGAATTAGCTTACTTAAATGCATTGCTCAGCAAAATAATTTAACAACTCAGGCCTTTTTCTCTCCTTTTTCTCTCCTATTACCCTTTACAGAATTAGCATTCGATAATTAAATTAATCTCATACCAACGCCAGGGCTGGCCACTGATCTACTTCAACTTACTTTCGAACTGACTTACTTCCCAATACCTTTGCTAATCCTTCATTGGCCTCCTCTCGCTCATCATCTTCCCCCATCTGAACCGTCGCTGTGTAATCAGCTGTGCAAGCTGTCAGTCCAGTTAACTGTCTCCTACGAGCTGCCACTTTGACGTGCGGCCCGACTTTATTGCACGGGGTGTTCCCTTACTAAAACTAGGGGTGGTAAAATGACATGTTAAGTATATTGGTCTTTATTCTATGTAACTCTACTAATGAAAACTAGCTCTACCTACCTCACTCTAGCACTCTATTGGTAGAGTATTAACAATTGGTAAACCAAATACTATTGGAAAAATACTAATTGTTATAACGACCTTTACTCGTGTTTATTCAACTAATGTAAGAAATATCAGCTTACTGAAAGAAAAACAATATGTGAAAGGAAGAACTGATGAAGAATTTTCGTCGAGCATAATATATTTTGACCGAAATAAGTCCGAAATAAGAATCATCAATTTAGCAAGAAAATTATTTTAGAGTAGCATCCTGTTTTATTTACCCAAACTGTTCCGTTCTTATGAGAATTATGTGATGAAAAGTAATGTATAATATTACTTGTCTACCTGTATGAAACTAAAATAGGTACCTATTCCTCGTTTTTGACACAGCCCTAGTGCAGTCGACGCATTTCAGTAACTTGATAAGTTGCACAGTTGTCTCGGTGCACGCGTTGCGTCGCACTTCATCTCCCGATGGCATCCAATAACCTAATGTGCACTTTATCGTAACCTCTCGATGCACAACACATGGATATATTAATCGTATTTGTCACATATTTTATTTGAGAATGCATCAGTTGGTTTATTATACTCGTAGATTTAAGTATATTGACTTACTACGAGTAAATACGTAACAATAAGAATCTATTTGATTTTAAGTTTGCTTTAACCACGCTTTTACTGTGTTTTTTTCTGGGATCGAATTCTGTCATCAAAGGAAGATCAAAGCCTCAAAGATACTTGCAGAAGTTTAAAAGTAGTTTGTAATATGTATGAATAATATCCATTTTAATGTCACCATACAAACTTATTATCCCAGAAACTATTCGTCCCTAATGAATATAACAAAAATGTTTCCGCGAAGAGGTAGTACTGTACACATATGATGAATGTTGACACAACGGCGCAGAGGCGGCTAATGTGTTTAGCACGCGGATACGTCTGTTTGTGTGTTTGAGATTGTTTTACCATCCAGACGCAGGAGCCTGGCGTTTCAATTATAATGCTGTGGAGAAGTGATTTTAAGAAATTACTGGAACCACGCGATGTATATGAGGAAATTGACTGTTTGATCAGTTGAAGAAGAAATGTTAATGTTTGTCATAATTACTTTTTATTTTACTTCCACACTTGATTACCTCTGCCCAGATGAGGAACAAAATTGATTAATTAATTTATTAGGTACAACACATTAGTCTCTCTACGTTTTTATTCAACTCAAAGATAACGTGTTTTGTAGTAAAACCCAATTTTACCACCGACCATTAAACGCGACTACTACTGAATGCTAGGTGCTTACCTAAATCGTATAATTATGATCGTAAAGATGTCGCGAATCGAACCCGGAACCCGCGGAGGTATAACATGACAGGTCAGAGGCGGAGGTCGAGCTGGCCCCGACTCCGCCCGAGCGCGCCAAGTGTGCTGCAGTAATTGTTGGTCATAAATGGTTTACGCCAGACTCCCATAAACCTAGGTATTTAGGTACCAGACATTAGCACTGTAAACATAGGCCCGTTTTACTGCCTTCCGCCTGCAGCGCTGTAAAATATACCGAGTTTCACATCTCGCATCGATATTTAAATTTTCCTTATACATGTATCACTAAAATCAATCATGTTTTACTATTCAATAAATGGAAATGTGATGTTGATGAGACTCTTGCCTTGAGAATAGGTTTTTAACCGCAAATGTGTGAAAGAAAAGGAAGTTAAACTTTAAGGAAGTTAAATTCATTCTAGTATCAAATAATAATACAGAAATATACAAGTACTAACTCCGTCCCGTGGTTTCACCCGCATTGCACCCTTTGGTGGGAATCTTCCGTGGGAATTTCTGGATGAAAAATACCTTATAACCGTCTACTTCAAATTGGCTTGTAACATACAAAAATCCTTTTTTAAATCCGACCGGTAGTCCTACTGGTAAGTGCGTTCAAACAAACAAAAAACATATTTCTATAGATTACTATTTTTTTAGGGTTAATATTGATAAAATGAAACTAAATTAGCATAGCGGGCGGCCATGATAGAACAAACAGAATTTTAAATCAATTGGCAAATAAAACTGTCGACATGTCAAAATATATGAAGTAGATGAGTATGGGGCTTAGAATGTGGTAGAGCCTTAGGAGGGAAATAAATGTTCCTATTGTGATGATTACGAATACAAACTATGTTTGATCACTGTTTTTTATCATTCTACCCAGCATTGAGCAATACATTTTACAACTTGACCGAATATTTCCCCGATGGACATATAAGACTTCTGTTAAGTCTTTTACTAAATCACGTTCTAAATAAATTTCCGCATTTACTTACAAATTACTCGTCGAAATTTGAGTAGACATTTAAATGAATTAATTTTAATTGACATCGTCTAACGCCTTCCTAACTCTGCATCGATTAACGTTAAAATGTTCTAGGAATACTTGAGGCAGCGGTAAAAACTTCGTAAATTAAATCCGCTGTCAGTTTTTATAATGTTTCTGTTTAGTAATAAAAAGTTAATGATTATTCTGTGTTCGTTTATCGGCTTGTTAGAAATATTATTTATTAATTGCACACAATTCAATACAATTAAGTACCTAGTTTACCTGTGACCTAAAGCTTGATATTTTGACCATGAACGTCATAAGAATTTACGGTATTGCTGATCTAGCTAGAATTAGTTTTCGCGTCGCGGTAGAGTAAGTTGCAACAAGGCTTCAATAAGCAATAAATAACCAAACTTCAGCTCACAAAACTCATGGTAGCGTTAGCATAGGTAATCTTAGAACTTTCCCAGAATCGTGACACAGTCGGCCATCTTGAATCCGTCGGTCTCCCGCGCCGCGCCCGCGCCGATGACACGTTAACGCATCGCGCGCATTACAATTTGTTCGACGCATGCACCTCGAAGACTGATATATGGGGGATGTGTCTCTTGTCTGCTACCATGTGTGCACTGTGCCTGGAGTATTAGCAGAAATGCTGGATTCGATACTATTGACAGATTCATTAGGTGACCCGACGCATTTCCTCAATATGAACTACGGCTATTGAATGGAGTAGTAGAAGCCGATGTCAGTTTCAATTTCCATGATAACATTTGGTAAGTTAATAATTAAAGGTTAAATTATTAGTTTATAACTTATATATTACAGTAGTTTCAATCGGTATACTGTTTCAAAAGGATCCTATTATTTATTCTAATCTAACTTTACCAATAGGGTTTAGCACTAACCCACTCTAGCTTGGTTACTAATATCGTGTTAAATATACGAAAAGAGCAAAACAAATTCACAACCTTTAGCAATAGGCACACGAAACGACCGCGTCAGCGATAAAATATACCTATAGCTAGCGATGATAACCTTTGAAGTAATTAGTGGACATTTCGATGTATTCTTGGTAAGTGGCGGTAATAAGGGTTATCTTTGCCGAGTTCTGCGAATCTCACAATTAATACTTTGTATTGGTTTATGAATTTGTTATTTATTACTTCGTACAAAAAATGTGATTTTCTCTGTCTACTTATTTTAACATTATGCTTTGAAAATGTAGGAAACTATTACTAGGAAACTGTGAAACCTCAATATAATAAGACTCAAAGAAACATTTAGTATCTACAAGATCATTAGCCAAACCTAGCTAATTTCAACTTAGCAAGCTAGCTGTTAAAGCTCCTAAAATTCTAATTCCTTTTTTAAAACAAGCTCTTCACTAATTTATCAGATGTCTACACACGAAGGGACACGTGTTTCTTGTAATAAATACGTATACTGCTATAACAAAGTGTTTTCAATGAATTGTGTAGACACGTTTCAGTTTTTCCTAGACTCATATCTACCTAAATAGTTATCTTAAGAACACGCTAGTTAGTACTGAATAATGCATAGAGGCTCATTATCCGACTTGGCAAAGTTCGGTAAAAAGCGCTCCTCCGGCATGCCTCGAGTATTGTGTCACAATAACGCAATGGTTTTTTATCGCAATCGGCTCAGCATCCGGCAGGATACGCAGGGCTGCCGTCTATAGGTTATACTAATTCGTTTGTTTCGTCTCACTGAATGTGTACTCGATGTCATTGAATTGCTTTTATTTTTATGACTGTGCGTGGTGGATCCGCAGTTAACTGCAACAACAAGGGCAGAAGCTCCACTAAATCACCGATACTGAATTTATCAGTAATTTCTGGTTAAGTATAGTAGGTGTGGTAGTTACTCACAACGAATGCTTAATTTGACTTCATTAGTCATAACATAATAAAACACATATCTCTAAATTGGCACAAAAAATCTTTATGTAGGTATATATTTAAAGTTATCATCATGATGACATAGGACTTTTTAGTGGTCAAACATACACAAAAAGTTATTAAGTCAAAAGTTATCAAGTTATTAAGTCACGAATTAAGTAGTAAATCAACTGTTCTCTAAAAATAAAAGAATTTATAATTTTAATATTATTCAATAACTTATTTAGATAGTACCGTGTTGGAAGATTTCAAGTAGTCTATACCACTTACCGAAGTTTTCTTGATTTCGACGAAATTATATTACAACCAGCGCCCTGCGGTGTCACCAGCGTTGTGCCCGTTGCCGTGGGAAGTTTTGGACAAAAAATACTTAAATCGGAATCGGTAGTTCCTGAGATTAGTGAATCCAAACAAATAAAAAAATCTCTTCAGCTTTATAAGTTAGTATAGGCGGATAGATAACAGACTAGACGGACCAGCCCTACGAGCCGCATCCATTTGCAGTAAATACCTCGTGACGTATCAGTGGAATCTCAATCAATCGACTCCCGCGCACCATCGATATATGGTAATCGAACTAGTACTCGATTCCGGGAACTAACAATAACTAGCTCCCACTCGCGCCTAATGTATTCATTTCGATGAGCACTTTTTGTTAACCTTATCGATAAGTACAATAAAAAGTCGAGTCTGGTTGAATTCTATGAACTGCAGTTGAAGATATTTTTTGTTTATTTTGTTTGAAGGTTTTTGTCGTTAGTGTTATTTGTATCTGTGGTCCTTAAATAGTTATTACAGAAAAGTTTTTATTGGGGACAGAATATTTAACCATAAATAAGTGTAATGTTTTATATAAGCACTCTTAATTTACTAAGAATACAGTGTTCTATTTGTCAATCTGAATATTTTCAAGAGAAAGTAAGGCTCTACATCAAGTCTACGGCATGATAATGTGGAAACAGCATTAAATCCCGAACGCCACTCTTCTAGGCCGTCAAGTTATTACACGTATGAGAGTGTAGTGACGCCACGAAAACACCTTTACATCAGCCAGATATCGCGCTCGGAGGGAACCATGGAACTGAACCAAATGTTTCAATAAACAGACAGAACGGCCGACATTTACATACATATCACGAGCATCCATACATACGAGCCACGATATATGACGTTCATATTTTGGATACATTATTGTAATTTTTCTTATGATGTTTTCTTTGGAGATTCAACCCTTTGACAATACTTTCATCAATTACTTGTACCACTACTCATAAGTACGAACTTTAGCAATCGCATTAAAGATTATACGTGCTATAAACATTATAATGTTATGGAAAAGCAAACGCAAACACATTTAATTCGTTTAGGTATCCATTGGGATGGAAATAAACACTAAAACTCACAGCATAATAAAAAGCTAACACCAGCATCGTTTCAGGGCGACAGTAACAAATCGCTTAGTTATTACACTGTCTAGGTCTAGACTTGAGACTAAACTATCTCCTAGGCTAGGCTGAGAGATAGATGGCTACAATATTACATGCCGCGGCGGTGGCCATGACTCACACTGGGATATCGGGCTGTGTGACAACTATGTTAGATTAATATGTATTGACCAATGACGAATGAACAATTGAATCACCTAGACTAATTAAAAAGATAAGTAATGGCCAATGTAATATTTAGATTACTTTTGCTTAAATAAAACCTGCAACACAAAGCAGGCATCTAGTACGGGGTCTGGGCCTGATAAGAAAATAACAATGTCAAAGTTATTCCAACTTACATAGGATTCGTCAAAACTCAACTAAAATAGCTATAGTAAAATAATTCAATGTTTATTTGAAGGATATGGGCGCGTCGTCGCGTACCTTCCGAGAGATAACCGCTAATCTCCGGCAGAGCGAGTCGCGAGTATAAAATGAAATGTAATCAAAACATAACATCTAGAGTTAAGCCTAAAAGGTTCTTCAAGACACATTTAAAAGTCAAACGAGACGAGAGAGAGGATTACACCGACTGTTTCGACGTGCCTACTTAGATATATTTACACATTTTTAAAACATGTTTTCTATTAGTATACTTAATACCGGAATACGAGATAAGTTTACTAAACAAGTTTTGATTTATACTAATTCCCGTTTCCCACATCAATAATTTCAAATGGAATAATTTCCATTTAAACAATTTGAATAATATTATAATCCGATAAACATACAACTCTTGGTTTCCTATTTAACGACTTCATTCTTTTTTCAAATCGTGTCAAATATTTTGACATTTCCAAAGAATAATCTTTTGACAGCGTCACTGTCAGGACAATCCGATTGACAGTTTGGTTCCTTTTGTTACTGTGACCCGCGGCGCGGCGCGACATTCTTTTGTTAACATTTTCAATAAATTCTGGTACAAGGTAAAGGTGGTTCTAAGGCCGGGTGTCACTTGGGATATAAGTATGTATTTATGTTTATTTGTGATAATTTGAATGTACAATTATGACATTGTGTTTTCCATAAATTAGCATGAGACGTGGGCGCTATGTTTATATCTTAATAATTCATTAGTTTGTTGGATTGTCTTAAGACAGGAAACTGCCTACTTGCGACCTCTTAATGAACGCCTCGAAATTAAAAACAATTTACATAACAATGCACTACAGCCTTGACATTTGAGAGGATGCTAATGGAATAATACTTGCCAACTTATTAATATTTTAAAAGCTTTCTTTAAAATAAAGCTTGATCTCAAATACCTCTACACAAAAAAGGTGCATACCTATCTATAAAAAGTCATGAATTATTAATGATTATGTATGAGCAATAAAATATAAAAACAAACATAATAATTATATGACTGCAATAATGATAATATTCATAAAAGTAACATGGCGCCTCGAGAGCCACAAAAAGGTGCGAAGTGTGCGTGGGCGCAGCTTTACGGTAAAGGTCGGGTTTATTGAATCAAAGCACTGCTAGTTATCTTAATCACTATCATTAACTATGAATTAATTTTATGGCAACATCGTGAACTTGTGCTGTCTGCAATTGTCAAGTTTACAAAGAAAATAATACAATTTGATTTACCATATACTGCGAGTATTAAGAGCGTTTTCACATTATCCGATCCGATATCGGTGTCGGACGCCGATCCGATATCGGGGTTAAGTAAAATGTATGCATGACTAAAGCTATTTTATGACTAGGTAAGTTGTATAACACTGACAAAACTACCAGCCATCACTCAGTTTGACGTACATCTTTTTACATGCCACTATTGCCGTCCCTCAATACTGTCATATCGACTTTATGGTGAAGGTTTAACACCGTTCTATTGGCGGGAATATCGGCTAAGTTTCAGAGGCTTTGTAAACCGAGTCTGGGAGAGCCTTGTGCAGATCATTGCGAGTGATACCGGCTCGGGACCTCGACAAAGAATAGCTTTATACCGTAGAGATGATGTGTGGTCTTCGTTAGGTATCGGGGTGCAACGATGCAAGCAAACGGTGACACCGACGTTTTTACAACTTTCGACATAAATAAACTTTGACAAGCCCATTGGCACAGTGGCAGTGAGAGCGCGTACTACGTCGGGAGTTGCGGGTTGGATTCCCGCCCGGAGTCAACAATGTGTGAAGACATAGTTGTTGGCGACGACGTCTGGGTGTCAATTATATATTCTTATAAAGTTTTTGTGTATGTATAAGAAGTAGTATCAATAAGTTAGATTACATAATACAAGCTTAGAGCTTACTTTGGGTCTGATTAAGCGTGTGTGAATTTGTCTGGGTATATTATATTATATATTTATAAGTCTGTCGCTGCCTAAATATTTCAAATAATATAAATTCAGGAGTAATTCTTGTCTGTTTTACAATTAAACCTCCAATAAAGATTATTATCACTTTTAGTAAAGCAATCCGAAACGCGGGCGGATCCTCCATACCATTCCCAAATGTAGTTGAAATCCTCAACTTGAAAAGCGTATCAAAACGAAATGTACCTTCATTTATATACAAAAACTTAGCATATTATACCAATTCAAGTAACATTGCATACCTACTCTACGTTATCACAAGTGAGTTACTCTATGCCTCGTGCTATCAGTCACAGAGATCGGGTCACCTCGGTCAGCCATTAAGATCACTGATAGCAGCTCCTTTCCACACTGACCGAATGAACGAATGAACACATGTATGTAATGGGGCCAATAGCGAAACGGGACGGAGAAACTTTTGCACGGTGCGAAGGAATTTAAGTTATAGGTGTTGGATGGTTTAACTTTGGGTTTGATCTCGTAATCTAATGATGTACGGAATGGTATCCTTGTCCTGTTAGTTTCTATTTCGTAGTAAGGTAATTTAATGTGAGTGGCCAGTCCTAGTGTTTTAGACCGCCTAAATATTACCGACAGGGTCACACTAAACGGACTAAAACAAACGGACGACTGCATGTCGTAATTGAGTTGGTCTTATAAACCTTTTTACGAAATAAAGCGAAACGCTTCTTAATTTTTTTATTTGTTTAAAAAGTAAGATTCACCAACATACAGTGTATAATATAATTAAAGCGCTTTCTGTTTTGCAAAAAAGCATTTATAACTGCGCTTCCTAGTTTAACGCCTACATTGTATACCCCATAATATGGGCTCAATAGTGAGCACAATGGTTGTCCAAATAAAGATCACTCACGTATCTCGTTATCTGTTGGTTCGAGTTCGGTCTCGATCTAATCCGATATGAGGCATTGTGCTCGATCGTTATTGAAACTCCTCGTACGGGAGGTATTAGAGCATTAACGATGAGCAGAGTTTATAGATATTGTTCGCATCTTGGTTGAGTAATTATAAGCCTGTCCATTCGGTGTGATCGTGTAAAGTAAACAAAACCCCAAAATAAAGCGAGGTATACAATATCAGCGTTCCTATTACACCGCCGTCGATGTAGCAACCCGACACCGGCGAAACGAGGCAATTAACGCAATGTACACGAAACACGACGCATGCACCTCCGCGTGTCTATTCTAAGCTTTACTCGGGGAAAAACGACTAACTAATCGTTCTAATGTGGTTAATTATAATTCATTTCACAATATGTTATAGAAGTTTCTTATTAATGTTTTGGTGAAAAATATTTGTAAAATGTAATGACACAGGTGTACCGTTGCACCTGCTGTAGGTAAACTCCGTGTGTGTTAATACTAACAATATTGTACTAATATTGTGAGTATTTTTACAAATACCTTCACAATGTTTAATGTATTGGCCCCAAAGTACATTCCAAGTTAAAATGAAACGCACCATTTCCGTAGCCATAATATCCACGAAGTGCACAAAAGGAGCAATCAGATAAAAATCAAATGCATTTACCGGATTGTTGGCAACGGGTTCTAAACAGCATCATCGGGAGAGCACCTCATTCATTTCCCGCGCAAACACATGCACAAAATGGCGGTGCATTGTCGCACAAAATGGTGGACTTGGGAAGAAACAATGAGACACCACTGGCAAAGCTCCAAAAGGAATGAAAGAAACTGTTTTGCAGAACAAGGCCACTCGAACGGAGTTTCGGCTCGAATATCCTGATGGTTTCTATGTTTTACTTTTAATTTCACAGACAATAATATCGGAAACAATAGCTTGACAATTCGTATTGATCATTGGCAAGCTGTTTCAATTCGTAATTGAAAAATATTGAAATTGGAATCATATTATTTTAGCTGCTTTGAAGAAAGATTTTGGCCAGTCAATCAGAAAAGAGCCTTTGGGAACTTACATTTTATGTACAAGGAAACTCAATGAAAAATATAGAAGCAACCTAATTGCTTTTCCAAAGCACACGGCTATTATGATGACAGGGTGTGCTGAACGAAAGCAAAGCAAGTATGAACGGTCGCTGCTGCCAGCGCTGGCGCCCTCTAATCAAACTCCTTTACAACTTTAACAACTACTGACTGGATTAAAGTTTAGCTTAGGTTAATTTGGTTAGTATTTAATCCCGAACGTAGCATAGCATGTACATTAATTAAAGTCATGGTCTTATCGTATCTGAAATTTTAAATCGCCTATAAACTTTCGACACGGTCCAACAATCAATAAATAAGTAAATCTTTTGATGACTAAGTTACTGAGCTACAATTTGTATCTTATTGAGCACAATCAAATCAAACAGCAGCTACCATAAAGCTCGAATGCTCCATAATTCCAACCCCAACAAACAACGTCCGAGCAATTAAATGAACTAATCTAATCACTCGGGTCCGCCTGCGAGGTGAGCTGACACGCGAGATTGAGTTATTGAGCTCCGTCCGTCTGTCTGTCCCGAGTTATTGTTATTAATTACATATTTATTACTAGATACGCCCACCGCTACACATTTGAATAAAGATATGGGTTTAGAAGAGGGCTGTAGCGATTTTATCAGCGATTAGTAAGTCCTTACAAAATCCTTCTAAGTTATTAGATACTATAATTAATCTATTATTATCTTAGTTTACATATTTTGTATAAGATTTTTTAATCCTATTTCCATAGTTGTTCATTAAAAACCTAAACCCTCAACTCTCCTTGACCTTTCTAGTGTTTTTGTATCTGTAAATTATTTAACATTAATTCACGCTTCTTAGGGTGACCTTATGAAGCTCTTTGACCTAATTCGGAGGGCGGGTGGGACACCGCGTAGGGCGGGCGGGTATCTCTTAGGTGTTCTCCAGACAGTAATAGAGAATCAGAAATCAGGGAGAAGCGTTTAGTTTACGATAGAGACGATCTTTCATTTTATTTTCTTTCTTTATCTTCTTTTATAGTGTTTGTTTATCGGATCAAATTCACAAACGTTTCGTTGGATCTTTTTATGTTTCTAACTTATCTTTAAGTAAATAAAGTAAAGGAAATTCTTCCCAAGTAATCGTAGGTTTTTAAAGGTTCTTTTTATTTCAATTCCTTCTAACATTGTATATGTACCTAATGATGTATGTTTTAGCAATAGGTATAGCGGTATTTATGGTTTAACTCGCGACCGCCCCCGCCTATGCCACAGCACACCCTATCCTTGATTGAAATAAATAACATTTTGACAAGGTTTGCGAGTGTCCTGCTCAATAAATACTCTAATGACTTATAAATTGAACCACCTCCGAGATTGTGCTCACAACTTTCATTTGGTCCAATTTGTGTGTTGCAATTGTAGTGGTTGTAAAGAGTTATGAAATTATTTGTGGGATAAAATAAATATAGGAGTTATAGTTACAAGAGGATGAAATTGGAACTATCATCGTGAAGATCCTTATAATTTTTTTTAAATTTGTATTTCAGTAAACAGTTTCACTTGACAAAACTGCACATTTAAATAAACATGCTGTTAAAGTAAAATTAAAGTAAAATTAAGTGAAAGTTTTTCTTAAATTTGTAAAAATCCTACTTAATATTTTACTAACCGTTTCCTAACCTCTACCTCCTCCGTAGATAATATTTCCAAAATCATATAATATACTATGTGCATGTATGTTAAATAAATAAATAAATATACCCGGACAAATTCACACACGGTTAATTAGACCCAAAGTAAGCTCTAAGCTTGTGTTATGGAATCTAATTCACTGATACTATTACTTATACATACACAAATACTTTATAAGAATATATAATTGACACCCAGACATCGTCGCCAACAACTATGTCTGCACATATAGTTGACTCCGGACGGGAATCGAACCCGCAACCCCCGACACAGTAAGCGCTCTCACTGCCACTGTGCCAACGGGCTTGTCAAATGTTGTACAGCATCTTAACATCGCCATATTGTAACATAATATTAACAACAGAGGGAATAACGTGGTTATTTCTCCGGGATGTTCCCAAGGAGTCTCCATCCCGTCGATACTGCCGGTGAGCGCCGAGGGCCCGTGGGGTCCCGCGGGAAATACGTCAGGTACCACCCCGGAGCCCCGGGACACTGTTTACAAGGACTGGGTACATCAGAATGAAATAACCGCAGTTATACACTTAGGAGAGATGTTTGTAACCGCATGAAACGAGAATCGCAAAAGTAAAGATGAATTTGGATTCTTTTAATTCAATGTTAACATAAATTATTTTTGAACGCTTGTTCACTCAAATTGACTTGAGGTTATAACGACTCATTGGATTTGAGTAGTGAGACTGTGTGTGTCTAAACAGTTTCAATAACAACCCTTTAAAATAATTTGAATCTTATAAAAACTTAAAACATTTAAATTGTTGTCAATGAAATGCCAGCTTAACAAGAGATCAAATAGTATCGAGCGGCACGTCTCGGTCGTAAGCAAGCAACAAATCGCGTTTTGTCCCGCGGAGCCCTGGTGATCCCTAAACTTGGTAACGAGAGGCCTGGGCCCGCGGGACGCCGAATAAATCAGGCTCAGACCCGATCCCGACCGCCGCCAATCGATACACATCGAGTGTAAACTTTATGACAGATGTAAGGAACGAAAACGCTTTGCCAACTTAGAGCTTGAGTCCTAACAACCGTTGTACATTTACATATTATGTATAATCTAACACATGTTATTTCGTCAACTCTTGTGAACACCTTAACGGTATACTACAAGTATATTACAAGACCTATGCACTACAAGAGGCTTCATATGAAAAGTTTTTAATGTCATAATTCTATCTATAGTCACAAGTGCTTTTTAAGCGCTAAGGTGAAACTGGCTGGTTACCATTCAGTGCCACCTAACAACTAAGTTATAGCAGAATTAAGGTAATTTCGGAGGCAGCCAGCTCGTGCCGTGAGTCAGCTCGTCGCGCGTGGACGGGCCCTATCTGACAAACTTGGCGGCACTGGCGGAGACAGGGCTGCGACCCACCCTTCTGATTTAATTAGGGGTTATTACGGTCTTACTAATTTTAACATAGATAGATAAAGAGTTGAAGAACGAATATGTGTTGTAACGCGCAACGCCATCGCGGTTGCTCGCTGGCGATCCGTCGTCGCTGAACCCAGCAGTGGGAGTCCGGCTTGGGTCAACGTTTATAAATTTGGGTTGTATAGAGTAACTAAACTAAAAGAAAAACATATCGTATCTTAAGATTTCAGCATTTCTTTGCCAAAGATACAACAAAAAAAATTCAAATAACGTTTATTACCCAGTTCAACCTCTAGCTATCAACCCTAGGAGAGCCATAAAACTATTTTACAGTCTCCGCGAGCCTACGAGTCTCATCAGTGCTCCCCGGAGTTGTGACTGCTCTACTACATTACACGTTTCTACACGTCCATCTATCTCGAGCCTGTGGTTATATAATGGGGTTAGATTACATATTATTTAATTAAATTGTACTGATTTGGTAGCAAAATATTACAGAATACTACATAATTATGTACATAATGGGTTAGTTTTTAAAATATATAAGCTTTAAGCTCATCCTCCTCGATGTCATCTTAAGTGAGCATAGATAGCCTTCGCTCATCTGTGGGACATTACAGGTTCATATTTTTTTCTAAGTTCATTTGTATACAAGTGGGCTATGTCAATTTAACGCTTTATAACCGCGCTTCATCTCATTGAGACATAAGAAATCTTAAAGCATCTTTTATTTGTATCATCTGAGCAAAAGTTATAATAAAGTGTTGCAGTAAAAGTCACAAAGTAATGTTGATTGCGATGGTACCGCGGGGCGACGACACGCCAACTTTTGTACTTGGACCGGCAGTACTCCCAGTGGCGCCATCTAGGAAATGTGGACTTTTTACACATTTGTCATTGTTATTGTTCCTATGAAATTCATTGTAACGTGATACCAAGTTTATGTACTTTTTGAAGTCAATAAAAGATGTAAAGTTTATGAAGGTAGTCTGCAAAACACTGCATGGCAAAGACTTCTTGATCTCCTGAACGGATTTGCAACTAGTGTAGGAAAAGCTATCATGGGCATATAAAGGAAGGTCTATCTGGATAGATAAGGCTCAGCAAGATAGTAAGCCAGTGCTAGTAGCTCGGTAATAATTTAGAAGTCAATTCACTCCCTTTACTTTGATTAAACAAAAGCCATCCAAAATTAATAAAACCACAGATATCGTTTAAAATAAAAAGTAAAATAATGTGACTTGTCGATTTTATCGTGAGATCGATGTTTATACACAACATCATTCGTGGTGTCATATTTCCAACGGGAGAGCATCTCAGCCTTACAACACTTATCAAACCTCTCATATACATTGCCGTCGATGTATGTAAAGTTATATTTAGTAGTGGCTTCTAACAAGTAATGTATGCATTGGTGGACGATAAGATCGTTTTTTTGTTGTGCTTTTCGTGTAAAGTCAGGAACATTAGTTTGTATTCAGTGGCGATATATCACTCGATAAGATCGCCGCGTGGGCTCTACGCTGGCTTGTTAATAATTTTATATTAAGCAGATGACACGTCCGAAGGCCCAACAGATCGGGCTCTCGACTCACCGGTAACCACTAAATTATTTATTGTTTTTCGTTACGTTTTATTGTTTACTACGTTGTGTTTTGAAGAGGATCATATTTTTGGAAACTTGTTAGGTTATACGATACTTCTTTAACAATAACGCGGATAAGTTAGAGATATAGATTTACAAATAAACTCCTTACTGTAGAGACCCTTTTCATATTGATGCAATTATATAAATCAAAACGAACGCGTATTATAAGTAATATAATACTACTTTGAAATATTGTTTAAACCCTGTATATCGCAGCAAAAAAGTAAACAGACACCATCGATCACTTATTCCGTACTTAGAATGCTACGTCTCAATTAATTTTCATTTCCGTTCCAATAATAAGTAGAGTAAAGCTCTCTGGAGTTAATAATCAGTTTTAATTAGAGATGCCCTCGAGTGCAGGCGGAGCCGGGTCGAGAACCTATAGTTAATGAGCAATCTGTGTGGAAGTCATCGATATTATGAAGATTCCATAACTTTTTCGTGACTAGTTACTGTTATATTTAGGACAACTTTGTAGAGCCAAGATACACACCAAACACAATACCTCTTCTCTTCGTAGAGAGTGAGAGAGAGATATGTCAAAGCGTGCAAATTAGCTATAGAGTCATTTGTTAGGGTTAGATATCAGTCTTAACGCCTCTGAAATTCTGTAATGTTCGTCGGCTTAAAAGTTTTGCTACTACACATAACTTTGCTTTAAATGATATATCTACCTATTAGTTATTACTACACTACAGGGCTTACGGCAAACTAAATACATATCATGCATGTATTAGTCTCGAAAAGGCAAAGCCCCGACGGCACAAACTCCGTCCAATATATCACGTTCATTTAACAAACACCAGATTTCCAACATATCCTAGATTTCAATCCGATTCTGCCTAATTACCTTTCGTTCCCCTAACTACACGCGAAATTCAACTTTATCCTAATCTATTGAAGTAGACATTTCAAACAACGACGAAGTTTTAAGGAGTTCCGAACTTTGTGATAGGCAATTTGATTCCTAAGTTTAAGTTTCAAGGAATATTTTCCTTTGCCGTGTTGGGGTTCATTAGAAACTAGAGTTGTAGTTGTACGGTGACAGAATTAGTCTGTAATCAGCCGATATAATCTGTAGTTGCCGGTCGTTAGTGGACGGGTTACCTTGATCCACTGACAGCTAAATGTGTTACTGTCAGAATGCGTGATTGTGATTGGTCACTCTGGGTACATGTTGTGACGTCATATGTCCATAGCCTGTCAGATTAATATGATGTAAAGCTTGTGAGACACACCGTGTACTGAAGAAACACACATAATGTACCTAAGTCATGAATGACACATACCTAACGTAACGGCCGTAATTATAGCAGTAAATGGTGTATCAATATGTGCCAAACTGTTTGTTTGAAGATGTTAAAGATTTCGACTTATTTTCGTTTACAATAAATACTCATTAAATTTATTTTATAAACACTAAGTATGTTCCTATATAAGTAAACGCCCAAATGGAGTAAGCATGTGTAAGTAACTTCTATAGGAAAAGTAAAGCATATACATACTTTATAATAATTTACTTACAAGCTCACGCACATTTTTCCGATGTCTGCTATAAATCATTACTGTTATCGATAGACGCGGCGCCGTCTGACCTGCCTCGTGTCTCTGAGACCTAACCTCAGATAATCTAGACTTGCTGATAACATGCGAATATAACTTGCTCAACTTTTGATAACGATGTGGTTTCTTTTTTCCAATGTTGTTTACGAATTAGGATGTGTGCTCGTTTTACTCCGCGGATCTTTATTCTTGCCTCAACATATCCACATAAACTGCAGGGCCCATAGGTATCACCCCAATGTCAAACTTTTTAATACATAAAAAACACGGAGGGTGTTAGTGACAAAAAATCCTATTCATGCATTCAATCAAAGAGTCATTGTGGTTATAATATTTTAAGCTTAGTTGATATTTTCGATACTATAAGTAAAACACATATAGGTTATGACTAGAAACAAAGGATTATCTATTTTTCTATGTATTTATGTATTAAATTAATCTGGGCTACAATGTATTGGTGTAAAAACAACTATTATAACGAGTATCATTAACATAAATCATCTCTAGTTTAATTGGTCAACAGAGGCTAATTTGTAACGTTATTACGTTACATATTGTTACACTCTTGTGCGCTTTCATCAACGACAGATGCGATCCAAACATCAACTTATCATTAGTTGCACTGTCATTGAATTTACGGGCGACTGGCTCAACTTTATGCTACGCTTTACAGCAATCATGAAATACTCCAATTATTCTACCTTTAGTTCACGTTTAATCTACGTTCGTACAAACGTAATTCGTTCATTGAATATTAAGCTCAGTGTAAACAACATTAATTCGGTGCTTCAACTAACAAGGAACTCGGAACATCCCAAACCTCGGATTAACCAAAACTAATCCCGTGTAATTATATCATCTTCCATGAACCGTTCAGTTCCGATTCGAATCCATTATTTGAACAATTACTTACCATTTGACGGCGCTTAAACTCTAACTATTAAGTCATTAAATATCAATAGTTTCCCGGAACATCCGGCCACTGGCCGCCATTTCGCGTTTCACTAATACCAAAATGGCGGACGGCGGGAAAACTGCCTGTTTATTACGTTCAATGCACGTGTGCAGTTAAATTAGGATTGTTTACTGAGGGATTGTGATCCGCGGAGTCGCTTGTGTGTGCCTCAACTCAATCGAGGATTCCTTTTGATGATCATGTTGTCCTAATATTTCTGCTGGTGTCGCCGTTGACAGATGGCGATAGAAGTTCGATCTGGTGCAATGGTTTCTCCGCCAAAATGTCAATAATGTACTGCATTCTGCATTAGCAGAGTACACCTAACAAAACATTGTAAAGCAATATTTTATTACAGTTGTTGTACCTATTATAAAGTAATATTATGGAATCACAAAGCCATAATAACGAACCCACGAACAATACAATAAAATTTGCCTTTATTACTCATTCACAAAGAGTAACAAAAGGACATTTTTGGCAAAAGTAAAAGGAAGTGTGTGTCCCTAGTGTGTGCGACTCGGTGACTCTGATATGCCACAACTCGGAGACGCCTAAATAAATATAAATGCGTGTTGGATTGTGAGAATTGATATTTATGGACGAAAAAACGATGTCCCACTGCGAGCCAGCTGCCTGCGCCACAAAAAAGGGAGGGTCTTTTAAAAAATATCCCTCGCGGAGACGAGCGCGGCCCTAATTGATAAAGTACGCGTACAAATATTGTTATACTGTAATTATTGTGTACCTTTATAATGATCAACGTTCATTAATGTGTCTTTTCGAGGTGCTATAACCTCATTTTCACTTAGCGTAGTGAGTTATGTTCGCTTAACCCTCAGACACCAGTATGTTACGATTGATTTTAGTCATGATCCAATGAATAATTGTGTCTGTTTCAGATATTGACCACACCGGCACCTGCTTCATCTTCACTCGCCGTAGTGTAAGTATTTCACGACCATTATTTATTATAATTGGGTGTTACTTAATTTAAGCTTAAACATTATACCATAATTTAAATGAACTTAATCCGATACACAGTAGTATATTTATTTATGATAATAATTAATTAACATCTCAATTACTTAATTGTGAGCGCAACATATTCAATATTTAAGTATAAATTGCAAAGTTTCCAGCGAAAAGTAGCGGCGCGTTATTAAAGCAATCAGTAACATTACAATCAGCTCGCTACTCGCTGCAGATAAATTAATATCGCCTCGTTAATGTACCCACGCTACTTATTTACATACATATTAAATCCTTGATAACCACTACTACCGGTCCGGTCATCGAGTTGATTCCTACTGGCTTTAATGTCCACTCTTCATACGATGCTTCAGGCAATAACATTACACTTCTGAAATCCGAGAGTTCTTATAAAATATTTGTTGTTAGTTTAATCTAATAGAGACCACATAGAAGATTAATAATATATTAATAGAATATTACGAATACTGTCTTGCTAAAATACAGTGATTGTAGAGATACTTCATTCTTGGGGAGTGGTGTTTAAAGTTCGAGTTCCACTAGTAGCGGGGCCCGGCTGTGTGGTCCGGTGTCCGTCACTCGCCTCTCCTCCACTTATTGACCAACACCGGCATCTCTCCCACCACGCGCCCAATTTACGACCAATACATTTTTATACTAAAACCTCTATTTGCATAAATATTGTTTGATTTAATGCTAGTTTCCGTGATTTATATGTCTGTTAGTCATTTATACAAGAATTCGTGGTATTTATGTTGATTTAAGAAATATATCTTCCTAAATGCGAAGATAATGTGCGTGTATTTTATATCTTTTCTGTGAGAACTTTTGTTTGCTATGTGATTATGACTAATCCTTTGATACAGTAAGCAAAAGTTAATAGATTAAGTGAAAAAGTTAAAAAATAATTATTTACATACCTTGCTTTATAATCGTCTAATCGGTTTTGTTCTAAAAAAATCTATAAATAAAAATTAGTCAGTCAGCGCCGGCATGACGAATGCATTTTAGAACACAAACAAACATCTGCGGCCGCGACATGTTTTGTTCTGAACCAAAGATGCGGGGTCACTGGGAACTGTCTTACTA
Organism: Cyclophora albipunctata; assembly: GCA_963082685.1. Classification (NCBI taxonomy): domain Eukaryota; kingdom Metazoa; phylum Arthropoda; class Insecta; order Lepidoptera; family Geometridae; genus Cyclophora; species Cyclophora albipunctata. The sequence goes on from OY720123.1 coordinate 365,454, forward strand.
CATTATATCTTTTTATCCACTTTTGAAATTCCTCTAACAATGTAAACATTTAACATCGTATAGTGTATTGAGTTTGTCTTTTAAGTTATAAGCTCAGTAATGATAACCTCTGCAACAAAATGTCAATAAAATAAAAACGATTAACGAGATTAAGTCGAATAAATATAGTGTTATTCTAAAGCGGAAAACTTCTTGACAGCGTTTTATTGACCCGCAAAATATATAAAATGGGATCAATCAACCAACAACGAAGATATCAAAAAATTGTGCAAATTTTTATTCTCTTAAAATGAAAAGACATGATATGTGATAAGTTGTATTGAATTGTATCAGGGGAATTAAGATAGTACGAACTTATTTTTGAAGTCGATTAATATCGAAAATCCATCAGAATATTTTAGTTCCAGATAGAGATATATTCGATTCGAAGCTAAGTGCAATTGGATTCGAGTTCCATTAGTAATGGTATTGACAATGACAGTCACCTTGGTAGGGGGCGGTCCAGATGACATTTGAAGATGATTTAAGGTGGGCGGCGATCGAACGTTCATGTTTGACATGCGACTATTGTTTGTTTTGTTACATTCTTCAAGTAAACGGGTGAGATTCACGCACGAATATCATACAATATCACAGTATTGAAACTCTACTTTGAAGGCCTTAAATCTTATCAAATATACAGACATTGTATCCCTTTTCTTTTTTACGAATGAAATAAAAAGTCACATATTGTCAAAAGCGTCTATAAACTTTAAGTAGGTACACTTAAAGCGTCAAAAAATTAATTTGAGAACGAAATAAAATATTATAATATTACACAAGTAACCACAGTTAAACTAATAACATCTGTCAAACACTTTAAAAATCACAAATATTTATACATATTCCTAGCAATATCATTATTATTTTAACAACAATCGTAAATCACACATGTATGAGTGTAATCGTTAAATTGGGCAATAAACTAGAGAGAGGTGGTTAACGTCGTTTCGTAAATAATAATATATTTATTTCGACGTGAATATATATCTGCATGTTTAACATTTATGGTACAATCGAACTCATTGATATTACAAATAACACCGAAAGGTCAGTAACTGTAACTGTTAACTGTCCTCACTTAATAACCTTTTTAATAAGTACCACTAATTATTTCGTAACCGAAACATTATGCAAAATATATAAAGAAATGTGTACTTTTTCTTGGATCCTCATTATAAATGTCCATAATCGAATAATATTCCTGCGAGCCTCCCAGTTGTGCGATCACCTGTACAATAAACCTTGAAGGCGCGCCCGAGTGCGCCGCCTAGTCCGTACCCCACGTAGTGTTGTCACTCTACACCCACCACAAACACATTACACCACCTTATCACATAACTTAACCAACAACAACCAGAGCCAAATGATTTAATCAAATAATGGTAATTGATTAACAAAACCATACTCGTATGAATTGTGGCTTCGTGTTTAGTATACGGGCTGTTTGGAATCCAAAACAAATAGTCGTTCATCCATTCCAATTCCCAACTCGCCATAATGCAATTATTTAGACGTTTACAACATTATAGAAGATGATGTGAATACAGCGTGTTGTGCGTCGTGTACTCGACGGAAACGTGTTCATGTAAATCATGGCCGACACGTCTCGCGACGAATTTTCTCGCGCTTGTAGTAATCTGTTCATTTATTTCCGAGGGAATGTGAAGCTGATTTCCTTGTTTGCTTTTCTCATATAGTTGGAAACTCCCACGCCGTGGGTTAACGTTAGTGCTTCAAGTGAAGTAGTAATTCGAGCCTGTCAGTATCGGGCCGCGTTATGGGGCGCGACGTTAATAAATCAGCGAGTTCCATTGTCGCGCGCACGCCTCCGACCGCAAATCAAACACGTTCATAATTCAAATGACTGAGCATAAAACTAGCGTATAATTGGAGCGCCTACGAGACGCGCCGGCCCGCGGCCGCAGCCTGCGCCCCCGCCCGTCTGCCATACGGTGCACTTTTTATAAACTACAACCTTTTTTTTGGTCACTTTTTGCTGAGGGAACAGTGTCGTTCTGGCGCGCACTCACGACGCTGAGTCAAAATGGCGGGCGATGGAGACACCCGATAGTGGATCCAAACCGGATTGATAGAGGTAGGTAGCGAACCCTGCGACATTTATTGCCATCCGGAGCGGAGAGTTATGGGAGCAGAACACTCGCGGAACTCACCCTGGAACTAGTTTATTGGCACCCGTCCAGCGCCGAGAGGAAGCGGACGCGGCTCCTCGGCCCGCTCGTGTTCCTGCGGCTCTCAGCTGGAAAACATCATAATTTTCCTATAATGGCATACGTTACTGCTGATGCCGATGTCCAACGCTCCTTTAATGTCGATCTAAATTACCTACTTTCTCAAAAATAAATGTATTTGCATTCTCTCCGTAGGTTTTGCTATGCTGGCCAATTGAGAAACACAAAATATTGTCATAAAATTTTGACAACATAGCGAAAACAATGAAAGGGGGCACAATGAACCGATCGAGGGTCTTAATACAATTTCTATGAACACTGGCGAAAAAAATGAGAGATTATAAGGAATGGCTCGATTGTTGTGTAAACATCCGTCAAACGTGAACGCTTGGGATGCCAGTTTTTGTTGAATCTCAGGCGAAGATTTATGGCCAGTGACAAAGTCAATTTCATGGGGCGACGGGAATGAGATAAGGCACGGACACCTCCGCGCGACTCGATGATGGAATTTGGCATGGGCTTTTAGCTAATTGTCCCGAGGCAAACATTTACCTGCCAATTGTGATGAATCGCTTCCGCTATTGTCACTTTAACAATTCAATTTCTACGGAAAGCCTCCGTGAAAGGACAATGTGTGCAAAATATGGCACTAAAGACGTTTAAGTGGCCATTAAAGAAAAAGATTTGGAGCTTTTATAAAAGTTGAAGATAACATTGAAGAAGAACGAGCAGTTAGACAATCGAAGCCGGATTTTGGAAACTGATCAATGCCAGAGAGCGATTTTATTGATAATCAATATTCCGAATGTATACATCAATACATTATGGTGATAAAAACCATTCCGACTCGGATTTACAACCGATGCCATCATTATTATTAGTCTCGGAGAGTTTTACAAGCGTCTTGCGCAAATATGTAGAATCGAAGTAGAATTTTAAACGAATGGAACGGATTCCAATCACGACGCATGTCTTGGGCGTCTTCTGCAATATTCGAGGCACATTCCTGTTCTAAATGCGTTGCTCGAGTGGAAGGATATCTCCGTCTATTAGTAATTAATATGTCACCGACGATCTGGCGCTCCCAGAAGCGCGTCGCTTCACCGAAACGCACAGAACTAATATTATCACTTCAAATATCTCACGTTCCCGCGACTCGTTCCTCGAAAAGCTAAATATTTTTTGTCGTCAGCTATCCTGTCATTTTTATCCGTTCTAGCATTTTTCATCTCGCTTATTACGTGCCCAAATATCGTGTTACGTTGCGAGCGGCCGGCGCACCTGTTGCGGCGGCCGCGTCGCGTCGCAGGCTCGCCCAACATTTTAATAACCCTCGATGGAAGTGCTCGTGAATTTGACAGTGTGTCGGTAGGAGCCGCGCCGGGTGCCACCCGTCTCCGTAATGAGGAGATGGCCGATAGTGACGCGAGCCGCGCTAACGACCCACTCGCTCAAAACAAACAAACGTCCGCGCTCGCGACCGCCTCAACATATTTGTCGAATGTGGACTGTTTTTATTCCAATTACCGAGTCGGGAGCTCACGAACGGGCGCAATCGATTACGAATCTGTCACGAAGTCATGCGACACGTTCGATTGAAACGAGAAATCGATAACACTACAATACAACTCGCTTCTTGTTTGCTCTCATTATTATGATTGTTGATATCGGAGGTTAATAAATCAACATGGTAATGCGAATATATACGTACTTATTTCTATGTCTGCAATACCACATTCACTCACATCAAATAACAAATGACCCGCAAAATCGTCCATCCTTAATGAAGCCATACACAAACCTCTTTGCTCCCAGTTCATACCCCGATCCCCTGCGGTGCAGTGTCCAACACCAGCCCCGTACCTAGGCATCTGTCCGCGGACACAGTGCGCGGCGTGCTGGTGGTCCCTATCTCAAGTAAACAACCCGCCGTCCGTGCATTGTGCCACATTCCCTGCAGTTGCCACCTAAGACGTTTGCGTCATACTTTTACTATTGCATTTCAATAAAACCCAATATGGTCCTTTCTTAAGAATACGAACAGAGTCTGTGAGGGCTTATGGTAATAAAAGCAAACTCATATGAAAAAATATCACTTCCAACGACTACATTTATTATATAGTATGAGTTCCCGGCTATTATTTATATTTGTGTAATAAAAGAAAATTAATTAACAATTAAAATTATTAAACTGAAATTTATTCTTTATCTGACCATTTTCTTATATCGAAGTAGGTAATTTGGTATAGATCAACTTGTTAAATTGTTGGATTACCGTTTGTATCTTAACACAGCTCATTTAATAACTACATGTCTGGGAACCTTCTTATTCTCATATCCATATAAATGAATTGGATCTCAATATGAGCGGTCCTGCGTCCCACGCATTCGATATCAATGTTGTGGTCGAGTGCATGTTAACAAGTTATGTTAACCTTTTGGTGAAGTCAATTGTTTTTATTTACATTTCAGCCAAAATTCTAGCCGCACTATTCGGAAGTTTATAGAGGTAAAACAACGGTTACATCAAACTCAGAGGTCCAATAAGATTGTTAGGAAATTGAGTGATTGTTGCAGTACGCCCATGGTCAGCTTTGGGTATAAGTTTTCTCTAAAATAATTTTCCGAATAATTTATATATTCCCCCGTAGATTCATTCACTCATCCGTCGACCGCCCGAATTGAAAGTGTAACTGTTTTCTTTATACTTCCCACTACGGGATTATATGATTGGTATGATAGTCCAAATACAAATCGGTGATAATAACCGTATAACGAGGTTGTCATTTAGTAAAAAGTTAAATTGGACATGTTTACAACTTAATAAGTGTAGCAAAATAATGGAAATACTGGTTTGGTTAAGTATTATAAATAATTTGTTCGATACGAGTGCGAGGCGCCCGCGCCGGTGCGCGCGGTGACATAAATTTAAATTTTATTAGTTACGGAATGGCCGCGGAGTGTGAGCGGACCCATTTGGCGTTTCCCTCCATTTATTGCGCCCGCGCATATGCTAATATTATTTTATGGTTGTCAAGTTATCGGGCCCGAGATAAAGATAGATTGATTTACTGCTAATCTGTTTTGGATTGAAAACTGATTTAGTTTACTTTGTAATAATTTAGAAACACTTTCACGCATGTATGAACTAAGTTAATTTCAAATTGAAGCCATCTGTTTCATCATCTCCGTTTAAATATTGGGTGGGTAAAAACTGGGCATTTACTAAATACGTAATGTATCGAGGAGCAGGTCTAATAAGCGAGGTGTATTTGTTTAATCAGTTGATAGAAGCGCGACTGAACAAACAGACAGACAGGCAAACAGAGTCCGCGCGCCCAGTTGGTACTCAGCAAGTACGCCTTCCGCGGCTCGCTGGAATTCCCTGGGTAAATACGAGGGAGAAACGTGTCTGAATCGTGAAACCATTATTGATATTATTACTATCGACGGCTCAAACACAAAAAACTTGGATGAATCCAAAATTACAATTTCGTCTCCATAAAACCTGTATTGAAATGAAAAGTTCGTTCCCGCTAAGCCGATTCGCGCGGTCGCTTTTACCAAGTTTTACGAAACCATCAACAAATCTATTCTCGATGCGAATCGAATCCAATTTATTTCTCGTATGCCAACCTGAAAAATGAACGCGAACGAATGCCGCGAGTATTAAGCCGTCGTCACAGGGCGCGACAAAAACGCGCGACAACGCGTCATACGCGGCCGCTCCCGTTTTACGGTCGGCGGCGCCGCGCGACAGATTGCAATTCGACGTCCATTCCGTTTGAGTTTTGTTCTATTGGCTTTAGATTTGCGGCTTTTATTTTTTAACCGTCCTCTGTGCGTTGCTCGGGATATATTCATGGGGTTTTCAAACACCGCCGCCTCTTTTCCACGTAAATATTTTACTGCGTATATCGTATTTTACCACAAATTGCTTTATTCTGTATTTTCTAGGGTGTGCGCAAGTTTTTTATCGCTGTATCGCACGATTTGTAGGAATATTAATATAAGAACTATATAATAAATACGGATTCGAAATATACGATCTTGATTATATAAATTTAATCAGTTCCGAGACATATAGAATAAATAACAATTTTACGAGAAACACACTAGATTGTCCATATTTCTTGCAATATGTTTAATATTATCACAATCCTGTTGGCACATTTACCAATAATAAAGCCCGTTGGCACAGTGGCAGTGAGAGCGCTTACTGTGTCGGGGGTTGCGGGTTCGATTCCCGCCCGGAGTCAACAATATGTGCAGACATAGTTGTTGGCGACGACGTCTGGGTGTCAATTATATATCCTTATAAAGTATTTGTGTATGTATATGTAGTAGTATCAGTTAATTAGATTCCATAACACAAGCTTAGAGCTTACTTTGGGTCTAATTAACCGTGTGTGAATTTGTCCAGGTATATTTATTTATTATTTATTTAAAGTTTATCGAAAATCTGCTAATTTCCATTAAAAACTAATCCATGATATCAAATTTCAAAGTCTCAATAGGTACCTAATTAAATAAAGCTTTATGAATTATTAAATATTTGTCCATCTATAAATCAATGGCTAGTTATTGCAAAAAGCACGATTTCCTGTCGCTGATAACCGCGACTATTCGGATAATATGATAGTTGGTATTCACTGAGTACGAGTCGATAAATAAAATAACAATACTTGGACAAAATGCCAAGTGATTTGTGGACGCTGCTGAATCATTCATGAGATGCAAACTTATCGGTGGCACATGGAGCGAGCTATGTCGTGCTATATCGATTACTATTTATACTCTATTGGCTTCTGAAGGTTAGATCTCGTCGATTTAAATACACTTAAAGTACTGCTTGACATTTGGATAATCGAATTCTAGAAGAATTACGCATTATAAATATCAGCTTACGACATGCACTGTACATATCGGGGACATTTATTTTTAATACAAAAAGATTATCTGAACTCAAATGACTCGAAGATCCGAACGCCCGGAGGTCGACCCGAAGACCTCGCGCCTCGCAACGCGATACAATCAAAACAACAAAATGATATTAATTCAATATACATAGGTAGTTAATGACATTTCTCTCTATGCCGGTCTTAAGATTGTTTGATTTATTCCCCGAAATGTTACGTTACTGTGGCATATTTTGAAACCGTTTAGAACAAATTGTTTATCTAACTATCTCTCGACATATAAGAGATATTCTTAAAATTACTTAATATTTCAACAGCACATAATCTTTATTAGCAATTTAACTTTATGGGCTCTCCGCATTAACATAAATAATTACACAACATAAATTGACTAGTTTAATATAAGTGATTGCCCGTAAACAAGCGAGTGTGAAAGCACTTTATTTGTGAATTATGTGTCGTGATATGCCGTGGCGGACAGCCGCTAATTGCGTCGTGTAAACATCGCCTAATGGTTGACTTTAGTTCTAAGACACTCGTAAAATTAAATGGGCTATTTACACTTTGACCTTATCAATAAAACTAATGTTTCTTGTTGGTAAAAATGTGTGGTTTACTATCTGTTTCATTAACCGGCTAGCGCGCTGACGAGTGCAGGAGAGGTCGCGGGTCAACCGGTGATGTGCGAACACCATTAATATTAATTTTTTAAACTCCATGTTTGTTCTCCGCTTGTATTAACGAAGATTAAATTGTGATTTATTGTTAACATAACATAACAATTACCATCTTAATACGTACATAATTTCTCAGAGTGACATTAACATTTCTATAGAAAATATTACCAATCGCAAATGTTTTCATATAAACAACAATAAAACTATTAAAGTATTACGAGTAGATACTAATTTCGCTGAATCATTAACTTGCTATGAACTAAGTATAGCTTGATAAACATCTACTTTTTCAATTGAATTCATTATCCATAAATATATTTTTATTGTAATTAAAGTTGTCAATACATAGCCACAACCAAGTCGTAACATATAATTTACACTCCTATTCTAATGAACTAATAACTGGCTCCAATAAAACAATGGTTTGTTTGTCACACCAGTTAATCACGCTAGAGGTGAACTTGTTTATAATAGTTTTGTGAATAATTCTTAAGTATCAAATTATATCTCATAACATAATACAAATTCGGCTTGATTTGCATAACTATGCACTGCAAAGCTATGGTCCTTAACGTTTTTACTTTGATTTCTACCACTTCGTTATGCCAAAATGTTAACAAGAAATAGTTTTAAAAAAACATTTGAAACTATCTCTCGAAACACATGCACTGCGCAAGTATAGCAGGACCAATTTTATTAGCTAAGTGAGCAACTATAAAATAGGATAGTAAAATTGCGACTACTGAACATTGTTACTTAAACCAGAATATTATAAAGTTAATTTTGTTACCTAGTTACTTTGCACACGAAGATATAACAACTATGAACGTACTATCTTTAAATTTTTATCTATCTTGAACTTTGAATCGTTTATTCCAATATTAAGAATTTGAAGACATCTCAATTCAAATGAATACACACTGACTGGTGTGGTGCCGGCGTATCCAGATTCAAGATTTGCAAATAAGCTATTTATAAACGCCATTTATATTATAAACAGGCTTTTACTTCTTCAAGCATCTCTATATTCTATAACAGAAATTACATCAAAAGATGTAAAGTACTTTATAGTATTAATTTAAGTAGAGTGTTATTCTGCTGTTTAATATTCCAGATTCTTTATTGAAAAAATACCTACAGAAACATTTTACGAACTCCTGCTTTTTATGAAGTCGGTTAGGAAACCGAACTGCACCTTTTTTCTCACGCTAGTTAAAATGTTGGGTAATGTGGGCGATTTTCCAACTGAAAACGGTAGCTTCGTAGAGGAAAAAGGTCACGTGATTTCATTTCATTCGCACACCATTACTGAACCTTTTCTCTCGATGGAAGAAGTAATCTTTTGTTGAACAATTTGTCATGTTTGTTTGAATTTTATAGGATAAACTGTTCAAACTATGTACTACTGACACTTTCTCCATTGAATCAATAATTGCAACACACGCCATCTTATTAAAGTTTGAAGCTCAATGAACGTGTCGTAAATAATACAGAAATGTTTTAGTCATAATGTCAATAACAATAAATCGTCATTAAATTAATTCCGGTCGACAGACGCGGTGAATCGATTTCAATGAGATGCGTATCGATTACGTATCGATACCACTGTCTCGTAAACACGTTCAGGTGTGAATACTTACTTTACCACTTACCATATCATTATATTATGTGGTATGTATTATGTATGTATGTATATTTTTCGTTCGTTCACCTTACAAAGAAAGAAAATAGTAATTTATAATTAATTGTACCACTAATAAAGTTCCAGGAAATTAATACCACCAGTATGTAACTTAAGTAGGCAATGTAAATCACAAAACGATTTACCTGTGGCATGTTACATACCCTGCCCAGTTTCTATGTAACATGTTAATAAAACACACCAAGTAGATACGTACGCCTGTACTTACAAGATGTACATACAATTTCATAAGTAACTAACAATGCACATACATACAACATTTCATACGCTTACCAGGCAAGCATAAGCAACGAAGACGCTTTCCCAAGCAAGTGCGAATAAATTGATGAACACATCGAAGTGGTTTGGTCGTAACTCGTAAGTAACGGCGGCTATCGATTGCGACGCCTCGTGACGCGCGGCCGCATACCGCCCGCTGCGTTCTGCTCGCCTGGTACCTGAGGACGTTTAAATAACACGACACGACCAACATTGGAATCTTAAACATGTCGCATTGTGTACTTACTGTTGTTCATCTATACTAATCTATACTAATATTATAAAGCTGAAGAGTTTGTTTTGTTTGTTTGTTTGTTTGTTTGTTTGTTTGTTTGTTTGTTTAAACGCGCTAATCTCAGAAACTACTGAACCGATTTGAATAATTCTTTCACTGTTAGATAGTCTATTTATCGAGGAAGGCTATAGGCTACATTTTATCCCGAAATTCCCACGGGAACGGGCACAACGCGGGTAAAACCGCGGGGCGCTGCTAGTTAAATATATATGCGTCTTCAATTTGTGTTTGCTAATTGTAAAGCTTTTCTTTGGTTTGACTATGGAACAAGTAAATAAGTTCCTGTAGGTTAGTAGTCAACCCCAGTGTCAGAAGTTTTTAGACCACCTAAATACCTCCAACATTTACTATCGAAACAACCGGGACCGACAATTTCACGTACACGCACGAACGTCACATTATTTGGTGTTTATTTTGCCTAACGTTTTGTATTTTCATGAATACGAATCATTATTTCAAGTATCACTCGTTTCATAAAATACAATTCGACGTCTAGTACAATAAAAATCATAAAAAATGTTGTATTGTGATTAAACCCTCACAAACCTTTTAAAATATCGAATATCGTATCTTGTAAAGTAACAATACATAAATAAAGAATAAATGAAGTAAAATAAATAAAATTATTCATATCGTATATCCCGGCCATTGCCCATCCATAACATCGTTAAATAATTCAATTTAAAATTATATTTTTGTGTTTTGTAATGGGCAATAAACACAGTTTGATATGCCACTTGCTTGTAGGTATGAGAGGGAGAAACGCATTGTGGCGAAATATCGCATACAAAAAGATTTCGTCCAATTACAACTTTTTATTCAAGTTTGGTACTAAATAGTTCATTTTAATAATTCATTTGTTGAGATAAGAATATGCAATAACTTTACTAAGCATGGGCATAGCATCATAGAATTAACACAAAGTCAAAGTGACTTGTGGATCGCAATTTCTTCCCGTCATTTTCCTACTAATGTTATCGTAATAATCGTTGATATTAGTATTAGCGGATAGTTTAACAACACCTACTTCATTCATAGTAAGTGTGAACGTTATTTCCACACGCTGATATTCTGCTCACCCACGTAACATTCCTCACATGATCTATTGTTTTCAAAACACAATATTCAGGAACGAATCAGAAATCACAGAAATAACCTATTTACCTAAATGTACTACCCTAATTTTTCATATACATATTTTTAAGCGACTTGAAAGACTGAAGGACGACCCAAATTGAAAGTGTATTTTTTTAAATGATAAGTGTATGTTATTTATTATGTACATTTTACTATGAATTCGTCCCGGTGGTCCCCCAAATATATTGTTTTGTAAACATATCAACCATGCCGGCGCATTCCGATCTAGCGAGGTAGTGTTACCTTACTGTTACCTAGTAAATATACTTGTTACCACTGTACTTAGGTACATACTTATTACAAACAACGTGTGTGATTTATAAAGTACAGTTAGTCATATACGGAGATTTTGATATGCAGAACTTTCTGATCGAAATTGTCCCAAGATTTTCGTCACCAACATATCCCCTTCGTCAAGTCGACCAGCCTCGTGAGTCAGCCGAGACAATGCCCTGAGAGCTGTACCTGATTTGACATGAATGTGGATTGTGGGCCCGGCCGCGATCTCGACCGCCCCGTCTAGTGGACCGATATGGCGGCTGTTGAGAAATATAACCGAGTTTGGAGCTTAAGTGTAGCGCTGGGGTCGCGGCTGGCTCATGACATGTATATCATGATTCATGATATATGTAGTGGAATGATAGTAGACTTCGGATTTTAGGTCCAACTTTTTAAAACACTGACAAGTTAATGCATTCATACATTAAACAATAAGCTGCTATGATAGGTCCAAACACAATATTTCCATATGATAAGTTGAATGAGGAACTAGAACTTATCTCAAAATTCCCAACCGCAGAATGGGAGACAGTATAAGAAATTCACCATCAATCTATCTCAGAGTACCCAGAGTAATAAATAGTGCAGTCAACTATAATAATACATACACTCGTCCCTGATTTGTTTAAATACAAAATAAGTGAATATCAGAGTATCAGCACGCCTAGCGCCTAGCGGACCCTGCCCCGCGCACTCGCACACAACTAGTTCAAGGCTGCCCTGCGCCCGCGCCGCGCCGCCCGACTCTCGCCTACTCCTAGCCTCACCTCTACATGGTAATGAAGCCAAACCGGCAGCTCTCGTTTGCGCAAATTGTGATTAGTAGTTCCACTAAATAATTATTAATTGGCTGCCAGTAATCATCACGTGTACAACTATAAATCTCCACAGAAACTAATAAATCGGTCAGCTAATTATGTGTGCCTGTTGTGACAAATAAGTCGGTGTTTGTAAAGGTGCCGCCTGTATATTAATGTAAATCAGGATTTATTGTGTTGCGATTAAGTGAGAAGTTGCTAGAGGTTTACTGTTCTTAGGAAAAGTATCGAATAGGGACTAGTTGTGAGACCGCGCAGACCTCTCCGACACGGTCGCTGTCTATTACAGAATAAGTAAGATAAATAAGGAAGACCAAACGCAGCGGTCATTCCGCTATAAAGTGTTGATTTCTCAATAAAGTTTAATAATACTATAAATAGCAGTTGATCGATTGCCTACATAATAAACGTTGGTAATTGACCCTGTGAGCGCGAGGCGACGCGCGACGGGCCGCGCGACCGCAGCGCGGGTTCTATTCCCGGCCCGCGGCGCTCTCAGGAGTATCGTTACGGTAACGCGATATCTGTGTTTTTGTCTCTTTGTAACGTGTTATTGTAATGTTTTTTTTTTAATTCGGTCTGTTTGAAATGTAAAACGTCTACATTTCGAGAATGAACGTACAAAAAAATGTATTTTGTATCTAGAAGTTCTCTACATAGTTACATTACAATTGACTTAGTAGTCAGTGCGATTATGATATCTTGTAAAACTTACCATAATATAAGCCTTTACTCGTTATCCTTGTGAGAATCCTTAATTTTCAAATTCTTCTTACATGACTGGGTTGAATTGGAAATAAATGAATAACAATAATCATAATCCGCCCGCATTATTTAGCTAGACAAAAAACAATAAACAATCCCAACTAAGGATTAAGGCATCATCTTAAAGAAAGCCATTGTCAAGCTGTCACCTCTTGTGACAACATTGTATTAATTCATAATTCCAGGGACAGGGCCTTCTTAAACTAGTATTACTGGCTGTCAAGACAATCCCCGGTCCTGACACTAAATAAAAATGCACAATTCTATATTCGATTCCACACTTATAATGATACGAGGAATACCTATAGTCTCTTGATATTTATTTACCAGCCAATTGTGTTCTACTGCTGAGCAAAGGCCTCTCCCCATACCTTCCATGCATCCCTGTCCTGGGCTACTTCCCTCCACTCTTTTGTTATAATCTGAAATAATATTAACTGACATAAAAAGAGGTTTTCAATTCGTCCTTATAGATGTATCAAAAAGTATAATATGTCCTGTGCTGTGCTGAAAAGTTTATCGAAGGGTTTGTAAATAAATTTCGATAATTTATGAGCGATGTAACGGTACCTGCCGCGCTGTAAAGGACTGGCGAGGCTACCGAATGTCCTGCGGTGATTTACGAGGCCCGCGCCGCGTCCCGCCGCAGCCCGCATGCCCATAGACTACCTTTTATTTTTTGTTGCTCCGAAACAAACGCCATTGTTATGCTACACACCGATATCTAAAAAACTACTTATGACAAAATAACAACCAAAATTATACCATTGTAAAACCAAAAGTAAAACCAACACATCCAACACCCTCATTTCAATAAAAATAGACATTATCCCACATGATTATGGTCGATTAGATTCAATATAAATCATGCGTAGTTTATTGACTAGCGGCTGCGACGGGCGCCGCACGCTATATTTCACGCAACGTAAACATCGTTATTGGGTTATCGAAACCAGATTGTTGTGAATAATTAGTATTGCCTGAACCGGTCTAATCCGGTTTAACTAACGTTACGTGGATACCACCATCTGGGCTCATAATCCTTTCATTGGTCACACACAGGATAATACCTCTTGCGTGACTCTAAGTAAACTTGTACATACAATAAGAATCGGTATATTAAGCTTATCAGCTGTCATTGTTGAAGCCACAAACTATAATCTTGAATTCAAAGTTATATTTAAATATAGAACAGTTGTTAGTGCGCAATACACATTCATATTTAATTGTCGCGGGCAGGTTGGCATGTAGTTGTAGTGGTACACGGTGAGTCCACCTTCCATTGTGTGGCTGGTGCACAATGCGCGAGTGCGAGTGGCGCGTGCAGCGTGCAGCCCGCGCCCCGCGCCACCGGCTCGCGTTTATGATCGCCTGGTACCTCTTGTCTAGCTTCTCATCTAGGATTATGCTTTTGCGACCATTTTTGGATGCTAGAAAATATTTTACACGTGTTTTGAGATAGGATGACAGCGCCAACAAGTCCATTAAAGTTGTTAGTATTATTATGAAGCTTGTTTCAAGTTTTGTACATCTAGGTACATACTATATGGTCTATCAATAGACTTAATCTAGGTTTACTATGACGCAGACTACTCGTTTAGGTGCTACGCTAGGTGACCCAAGGTCGTTGCACTTTCACCGTATTATCATTCGAGTCCCACCCATTATAGAACAATCTAAAACAATTAACATGATAGATGTATGTTTCTATACATTAATTAGCTCTAAAGACGTCGATAAATTGTTAATGAGTTTATTGTCAGGCGAAGAAACACAGTAAGTAAATAAATGACAATAATCGAATCAAATAAATTGCTTTAATTGATGTCTTTAATGTTTTATTGAAGTTCTTTATGATCTCCTAGTCGCAAGCTTATCGCAGTGGGACTTGTTTTGACGTAAGCTTTATCGGAATGTTGATTTACACAGTTTTTAAACACGTTCATATGTTGGGTATTGGTGCCTACCCATATAGAAATATAACTTGCATGTTTTTTTATAACGTCCATTTGTAATTAAAAATATACAGTTCATAAAACGTTTAATAGAATTTAATTATTCGCTCAAATGAAGTATTTATATGATAATGATGATGATAATTTAATTATAAACGCTCAAACTAAATATTTTGTTAGGTTGCCTATATTCATGTATGTATCATGTGTGTATTCCAATCCAATGCATTTAGTGCTAAGTTAATAAATAGATTAAAGAACGATATGACTATTAATGGAGGTTCAATATAAATATTTTTGTGACATCAGTATCAGTGGCCGCCGTCGCCGTCGTCAGTCATCGTAATTGATTTAAGGCCGCAGAAGGTAATAAATCAGAGCTTTATCTGCGCCTTATCGCGGCACTCTATTGTCTATAGACACGTCGTACATCTTCCACCACCGTATAGGACAAAGACAACAATATGTCTAGTCTACTTGTCCCAGCGATATTTGTCGCGAGTGAAGACTCAATCGCACCAGTGAACAGTGTTTATTTTGAACGCTGGGCGCTGGGAATCATGAAACGGAAAGCTTTAAATAGTTCCCGGTGGTATGAGACCTCATAGAGTATTTCAATAACCTTAAGCTAACAATTGTGTTACTTAAGTATTTCATTTACTTAATAAAATAATGTATTTCCATTTTGTGTTCAAAAGTACGCATAATAGAACTTTCTTCTGTTTTGTAAGTTCGTACAAATAGTAGAAAACAATGCTACCAGAAGGTAGGTTTGAGCTACCTATTGACCTAAAGCACAAGTCAAGTAATATGCTTCATTAATCAATGAAATAACAACGACATGCGATGCGATGCGATGTCTCTTATCAGACTATTAATTAAACTAACTGGTCTATCTGAGCAAACAATTTCTAAAGTGCAACATAATTCAATTAATCGTCATCGTAAAAGTCAAACAGTGTCCCAGTTTACAATCAGACATACATCATTTTAATATATATAATGTGGCCAGTAGGAAAATGTAGTTAGAATAAATGTATGTGATAGCATTAATTAATTTACATTGAAACTATTCATATTTGACCGTCGAACAGACATGGCTCGGGTTTGAAATCACCAAACCACACACAGTGGGCCTCGGCAAGCGCGATGATTTCGTTATTCAAATAGATACACGTCATGCTCAGACTGTATAGATCAACTACCCAATATTATTTTTCCCCAATATTTTTATTCTCATTCGCGTTCTTCCCCATTTTACTTTTTTTCTACACATTATTACAACCACTAGTTAATTTTCTCACACGATAAAATGAGGATATTCCCCCGTAATGTTAACCGATAACTATGGAACTAGTAAAAAAAACCCTAACCTACCGAATAGTAAGAAAATACTGAACCGATAACTATGGAACTAGTAAAAAAAAAATAACCCTAACCTACCGAATAGTATAAGAAAATTGTTTTTACGTAACTGGTTACAAATCAGTATTTTCTTACTATTCGGTAGGTTAGGGTTATTTTTTTTTTTACTAGTTCCATAGTTATCGGTTAACATTACGGGGGAATATCCTCATTTTTCTTTACTGGAGAAAATTAACTAGTGGTTGTAATAATGTGTAGAAAAAAAGTAAAATGGGGAAAAACGCGAATGAGAATAAAAATATTGGGGAAAAATAATATTGGGTAGTTGATCTATACAGCCCATGCTCACTGTACTACCATCTGATATATTTAGTGAGATGAGCAGCCTTCCTTTGTCCAGTAGTGATACTCGTACTTTAATGGCTAATATTTTATTTTACTTTCTTAAACATCGGACGATTTCCTTGCAAACTGCAAGTTAAAATTGAAAAATGTAAAAGCTCGTAGATAGATGGTTTAAGTACGTAGACAAGTTGGAGGGGAGCGCTAACACGACAAACTTAAATCGATTCGGCGGGATTACACTCCAATTCGTGATTTAATACACTTGAATATACATTTACTCAGCATTAAGCTTCCTTTTCCGAATTTAACAAATTTCCATCGGCGAGCGTCAAAGCAACGCAATGCACACATTAATTTCCGTCACGTCGCCCGACGGCAAACAGACGTGGAAATAGAAAATGCCGAAAGTGGGGAATCCTGAAAATTGATTCCGGACATTGAAGGAGACGCGAATGCGATTTCTTGTGTAAATGTTTGATGGAAAATATAATTTGAAAACGGTTTCCTAATTTATAAGAAGGCGTCTCCATCGGTCGTTCCCCGTCCCCGTCCCACGCAATTATATCAACATTTTCATTTTCAGACGTTAGCTCGGCTCGGCGCCACAACGCGTAACTAACGCCATCTATTATGGTGACGCTGGAAGCACCGGCCTCCCCCCCGCACGCTTCACAACACACTCCCCCGTCCTCTGTCCGACCGAGCTCATTCGTTCGCTCAGTTTCATTCATTCTTCAGTCTCGTTCCGCATGCTGTGTTGTGTGCACGTACCGCGTCCGTCCGACATTTACGTAAATCGTTATTATTGTTTCCAACACACGCTCAGCTGATCAGTGGTAATAACTTTGTAATCACAAGAAACAATTTGACAATATCTACACGGATTATCGCTCGGGAGTGGACTCTAAAACCGGACGGCTATCAGAAATACCTCATCGGTCGAATGTAAAAATATACCGCGTCGCCTGAGAGCCGTCGCGCTGTGTGACTGATCGATATTTTAAATGATAACATGGATTCAATTAGGTGTTGTTTAAGACGGTGAGCCGTGTGCGAGTGTAGTGCCCCCGTTCGAGTCTCGCGAGTGTGTTTACGGTAGGTACCTACTAATTGTAACCTAGCTCGTATTGATTCAATGTCGTCCGATTTACGTAGGTATCCGATATCGCAGATAACGGGTAGGGATTTGTTTAGAAGCGATAAGTGTGGCCAGATACCGTCCACCCGGCCGGTAGCGCTGCATACTTGTTGACATTACGAGAGACATGCATGCACCTACCGCTACCGCTTGCCTCCACTAACCTCACTGGCCCTGACACGATCTGCTAACCGGGAGAATGTCACATAGTATACCGTAGGTACTAACTTACAACTACCTACAACATCTAATAAATTATTATTTCATCCTACCCGCACGCGAATTTACTATTAATCATATTATTAACTGAGTAGTACATAAAAATGTAACATTAAATAAGTCTGACTTTCGACGAAGGGTAAAGGGTTGGTACAATGAGATACAAAAGTGATATTATTATTGTCAGTTAAAAATACCTTAACACATAAAAGTTCAATGCACTACGTGTTTGAGTTTTAAACAAATAATTGCTCACACACAACAAATATTCAGTAGGTGTCTACCAATACCTGCATATTCTAGCTTTGTTATTTAACTAGGTAGGTAGGTGTCTAGCTACTGAAGCTAGACCGTTTATTCCGTCGGCAGTGTATGTACACATAGCACATACCTACGTACGTATCTGCCCACCTACCGTCTACAATTCAATACAAGACATTTAATTTTGATACCATATTTTGGTAGGAAGTAGAGGTAGAGGTGCATTTTCTTAGTTGCGTCACACTCAATTCACAAAACAAAGCTTATTCACATAGCAGGACATTTCAAAAATAACAGTGAATCAGGTCTTTATTCCCAACTACCTACTTGCGTGTTACCTTCCTGTCGCGCCGATGGGAAGTATTTACTTTACAACCCCATAACTGCCTGCGAATCTATTCACACAGAGGCACACGTGTTCGCAGTTATATTTATCGTGAGTGTCCAACTCGGGAACGTTAAACGTTACAGCTCATAAAACTATAATACTGTAACCTGCCTCCTACACTCAGGTCGCTATTCACTTCCATGTAGGTTTCTCAGTCTTCAATTCGGCGAACAGCTATTCGCTAACTGTCCGTAATTAAATGCCTAACAATAGTTAATAAAACCATTCCGACAACAATACGGCGGGCGCGGCGGACAGTGTCGAAAGCTCATCGCGTACAATCAAGCTCAGAGGCGTTTAAAAATCCATGTTTTAATGTTTACTATAATCGTTAGCGCTCTTCGTGTTTGTATTCGCGATGTAGCGACGAGGCGTGGGTGCGATGGTAAAAGCGCCTCATAAAGCAGTCTAATCGTACACGTAACTCTGTAAACAATCCTAAAAAAACTCTGTCGAAACCGTTAAACACTGTTTCACATTCTCTAACACCTCCTAATTACAGGTAAAACGCATTAAATATAATTAGTGCTTATTTGAACGGATATAAAGGTGGTGGGTTCGATGGCCGGCCGCGCCGGTAGTGGTGGGCCCTACGCGAGCTGAGCAAACATTCTGATGCTCGGATCACACGCACGATTCACGCGTCCAACAATGCATTGTTTGTGTCCGTCCTATGGCGCTATACAAATTTGTGCGCGCATAAATTACCAGCGGATTACGCAACGGAATATTACATTACACCCCGCCCACCTCCATCGTGCGAAAACAATCAGAATCTCTTTTATATATAATAATAGATCATTATTTTTCAATGTTGTTATGTAAACAAGCTCTTTAACAAAATATCTATAAATCAATCAGTAACTCATGTTTTATGTATGGTTTTGTAATGTTCCTGATTGCCTACATCTGTAATTCTAGGCCCTCGCGACTAATCAGTGCAATGAAGGTACCTACCCCCTACCTAACGGCACTGTGACAACAGAACGTGTCTTAACGAACCACTTCCAGGTCAGCTGGAGGAAGCACTCTTAATTTGACGTTTGCCGTCTTACAAAATATATTCTTAGTTGGTATGCGACATCTATGGTAGCGTAGAGTTGTTATGATAGGGCAAGACTATGGCAAGAGTAGCGACATAGAATCCCTAACTGCGTCGCGTATCGGATGGGAGTCTAGTTATTAACGATATTAACGAGCGGCCGGGAGCTGCCCGCTGCGCTGCCGTGCCGCCGCCATTTATCAAATTATTTATACATACGATACGAGCCGGCCACCCATAGCTTTACACGGCCCTTCAAAAACTAAATCCAACTTTTTGTTCATTTTTAAAGCAGATATCCCGATAGCGGTCCGCCTCGAACCCGAAACAGTATATTTTGAAATAATACGATACAGCCTCTAAAGGAATCGTGGAATCGAAACATTAAATAAATCTCCCTTTAATGCGGCATTTATGTGCAAATTGATTTACGAATTCTGTATCACAAAGTCGTATGTTTAACTACATAAATAAGTTGTAGTAGAGAAGAGTTATAAGACCGTCTAAACGCCTCCGTCAACGCGAACGGTTGTAACAATCGGGACAAAGAAACATAAGTATGTATATCTAATAGTTTATGTCGGTCTGTTGGGTTGCACTATGTGTGATTCAATTTCATGGAATAGGTAATTAAATGTCATCTCTCTGTCATGCTCATAATCAATAAGCAATTCGATCTGATTTATCTTTTACATTACTTTTCGCCTTCACATAGGGAACTTGTTGGATGTCTATGAGTGCATCTGATTTAAAAGCAGCATTGGATCTTTCTCAAGATCAGAGTAGGTACTCATGAAGTTGTAAAAAGCAAACAGTTGGAGTGAAGTAACATCGGACGGCAGTGTTCGTGTAGGTATTATGTAGGTACATTGTACGTGTACCAGACCAGAGTACTCTGACGGAACGGAGCGATGTGAATCAACAGTCTATTCATTACAAAACGATAACATTTGTTGTTATTGAAGACGAGTGCCAGTTAAACAACGCACACGTGTTCCCAGCAAGTGTTTATAAAATATTTGACTTGTTAATTACTTACATCAGTATTATTAGTTGGGCCAATAACGTTGATTGCTTTGCTTGGACATTATGGGGTTTCATATTTCATAGCTTATTGTCTAATGTCCCAGGAATGTCAACCAGTGTATAATCAAATGCATCATAGAATTAAGAAATCCGGATATCCATCGCGCCGGTTTATACCTATTATTGATTGCGAAATCTGTTCTAAAAGAGCGCTGACGTCCTAGGTAGGTATATCCAGACGTAATCAACGAACTACACTTATCTAGACAAGTATTATTGATGCATGTTTGTGTAAGTGGATTATTAGGTTTTAATCTTTGGATTAATTCCAAGGCTACGTTGATAGCACTCGAGAATTAACGCTTTCCCTTGTAGTTGCTAGTGACTTAGTTAATATTCAAGGTATTCACTTTAATGACGATTAATACCTACTAGCCGCTAGGTCGAATTCTTCCATATAAATTGAACCCTTGAAAAGATGTGAATATTCCATCCTTACCACATATCTTTAATGTCTCATGATAACATCAGGTAAATTTCTAAGCGATTCTTCGAATTTGTACTTATAATACCTATGAACTTATTTGAACGAAGCATCTCCGACACAGATGTGATTCGTAATTTGTAATTCCAAACTTGAGGCAAACAACCCAGAAACGTTGTTGACGACTGTCCCGTACGAACTCGGCTCGGCCCATTCTGCGCGATAAAAATGTTATTTATTCTTTACGATTTGATACTGTATATATTTGTTATCAACCTCTTATCTTGCAATCAGAGTACACGGTATTCGTTGTAACGATATTCCGGTACAACCAAACTACATGTTTTATGACAAAATTGCCTACTTGTTGTAATTGTCCTTTTGATTGTTTGTACATTACGCCTCTGATTTATATCGCAGCTCGTACAATCTATAATTTTCCTAAGATTTTACAATATTAATATACGTAGTGATTTCAATAATGACTCATCGCCATTTTAACAACATCGCGCGGAAAATGATGTATTTTATTATAAACAATATGTTGGAGGCGCGATGACTCCTCAATTTAGTGCTGCAATAAATTCACATGGAAATTTAGCAAGCACACTCGTTCGTTTTGTCCAAATATTACAGCGCGCCAACAGTGCACGCGGGTATTTTCGTTTTAGAGCCATTAAATCGAGATGCGTGATCGACCTCTACGCAAAAAACAACCATATCCCACTCATTTTACGACCTATTTTGGTGTCGTTAGCAAATTTAGTCAGGGAATCGATTATTTGAACAAACAAGCCAAGCAATAAATCATCCGCTCCCGGTTACCTGCTGCAAGGGATCGATACGAAAAAAGACCCTTTTGAAACAAAAGGGAGTGACATTTCCAACGTTGACGCTCGGCGCGGGGCCGAACACCACTTCAAGTGATCAAAGATTGGAATCAGTTATGAGTTCTGTTCTCGCTGGGTTTGTGTTCAATTGCTTTGTGAGTTGCATTTCATTCGCACACCACGCATCTCAATTTTGAATATTCAAAAGCAGTTTCGCAGCGTAAATATTGACAATTTCTTTTAGAGCTTTATTTATCCTTAGACTGAAGTATAAGCCACTGTTAGGAAACTATTCACTGTCGGCTATGATACAATACACACATCGCATTGAAGTACTATTTGACAATACAAATTGCCGACGTTAAATTAGCAAAGCCTGAAATTATATGACGCCGCGTCCCTCCCTTTGTCTCGGCACTTTCTAACTGCGGACCGTTAGCCCGCATAATGCACGTCCTTGTATCTCCGGAGATTATTCACTAAAATAAAAGATAAAACATTCGCAACAATATTCGCAGGTAGCAGGCGACTGCCGCCGTTGTCTCGCCAAATTATATTGTCCCAAATTGGTATTAAGCAAATAGTAAATGAGACCATTAATTAACGTTTATTAGCGTGTCCCTTTTCAATTACTCTATTCATATCAGCCAATAAAGTTGTTCAGCCGAAAGTTTTTACATTGTTTTAGATACATACTGTTGAATGGCATGTTGTTGCTATATTCCTTTTGTAATATAAATATGTATAAGTTAGCCGGTATTCGCTAAGTAAGGGGGGGTAGTCAGAGTAGATGCAGAGCCGCTGGACTCGTTTGAAGTCGAGCGGAAGTGTGCTGGTGCGCTGCTGCTCCTCTATTAATGGCACCAGATGCTCATGCAAATACTGCCCGCTCCTAGTAATAACAAGCTGTAATTAAACACTCATTTTATGCCATACTAGATTTGCTCAGTTTAATGTATCATGTGCCAACGCCTAGGTAATTTATTCTTATAAACGCATTTCTAAAAATCATAAATCTGGCTGTGCGTTCTTATAGCGAAGCTAGAGTAAACAACTAAAACTATCAGCCGTAATTAATAAATTTTGTATTAGAATTCTAGGAAATAGGAATATTTAATTTTGAAAAATCGTTATATCTCGCTGAGCGCGATGTTTATTACCTACTACAAAATGCAAATTCATTCCGAGCTCCAAGAATCTTAACAATTTATTATACGTGGGTACTTGAATAATAATGAATTTGTCACCTTAGATAGAGTAGAGACGCCTTGAGCGCGGAGTACACGGGTGCTGCCATCTAGTTTATATTCCGCAGTAAAACACTTCTGTTCCCGTTTGTACTGAAATATAAATCCTGATTACTTACTTTTTAATTGCATATTAGTAGGTACCAAGTTGCAAATAATGTCGTGGAATTTAAACTTTTAATTTAGTTCGCAATTTGCATAAGTACACCGACCGCCAAAGTTTTATTGGAATAGGTAAGTACTCGTATACTGGTAAAAAGGTAGGATACTGTATAATAGTGTCCCAAACTAAAATGTTTTCCGTCAATTTGGTCGTTTTGGCAGTGATTAAAAAAGTTTTAAACCGCCCGAGTGGGCCGGGTCGGCCCGCGCGCCCCGGGCACTCGCCCTCCGCCAGGGACGAATTTAACCCTAAAAATATGAGACTCGTAATATAATGGTTCTAACACTACGTAACCTACTCCAATAATAAGGAAACATACTCCACTTCTTGATCGTATCAATACTAACTGACTAGGTAGGTACTTGTGATAAGTAATCGTCTCCAGTGGTTGAAATTATCTAATAATGTTTTCGCAAAGTGATAAATTACTAAAATTAGATTAATTACCGACCCATGTTGGGGATTAACGTTTACTGTGATCACAGATCGGCTAGTAAAACAATGTCGCATAGTAAAACAAGATCTCCGTTCAACGTATAGTTAGACTAAACAGTTGATTATTCCATCTGTTGTCGCTTGGACACCATCCGACACACGAGTTTGATTCGCGAAGCGTAAAATTGGTTGGAAACGTTGACCCTCCAACACAAACGTACAGGACCGTAGTTGTTGATTGCCCTTCGGGTTGCCGAGGACTCTGTATCAAACTGCCTACACGCTACTGTTACGTTCTGAAGGACCACAACGTCGTCTATGGACCTATATTTAACTCTATGCTAATTCCTTCGGGTAAATGGGCCTTAATCCACTTGAGTCTGGCGCGGATAATATTCTCGCAGAAATCTTCGAAAGTAAATGGGTTAGGCTCAAAAGGGTACGGTTTGTTCTTAGTTAATCTTACTAACTGAAATTGTTTTAGCTAATTGTAGCTTGGATTAGATTATTATTTTAATGGGTAGTAGTCCGTAGTAGGTAGTATTTGTAGAACGATGTAGGTATGTGTTTGAGAACAATTTTGATTTTTAAGAACGTAAAATGTGATTAATCAAAACATGATATGATAACACAATTATTAATAATAGCTATTGTTGCAATCACTCAAAAGGATCATAATTGCATTATATGATGCAAAAGTTCTCAAAAATGATTACGCGTGGGTGGATAGTTTAAATTTCTATGCAGTATCTCAATGAATAAGTACCTAAAACGGATATTACCTCAATACCCATTTATTGATCAATAGTCTAAGATTCACAAACAATTTAGGCTACAACTTAACACTAGTCACTTAATTATTGACTCGCACAGTTCAAATTAGACTGATCAAATACTAATACGTGCCTACAAGTCTGGGAAGTGGCTGTAATCGCATTAGGATAGCAAACAATCGAGTCTCGCACGAGATGCCCCGCACGTAGGACCGCGCGAGGACACCCGGCCGCGCGCTACTCACCCCGTATAGGGTATAGGTATTATAAGTACATATATATTATATACAATGCACAGAGGACGAGTTGTGCTTTAAACACTTATTGATTGTTCCTTTATTACGGTGTAATGAACGTTTTTTTTAATATCTGCAGCTTCTCAGCCGATAACGATACGACTATTAAGTAGGTACCTTATTGATAATACGATCAATTATAAATATATTATTATAAGTTATTAAGATAAAATTATGTTGGCTCTGTTCACATCATCAAACATAAGAACTGGGCTTTTGGAAGGGAAGCCCTGCTTTACTAAGAGGGCGCACATACCAGGAAGAGGAAGGAACAACCTACCTTCATGTATTACTGCAACACACCACTTACCTCATTTTTCAATTGAATCGATGGAGTTATCATTAATAATATTGAGTAATTAAAGCGTAAAGCTCGGGCACATGAGTAAACAAGGGGTTTTAGTTACCTGATGCTGTGTCTCTGGGTCTGGCTCTGGCTCGGGGTTGCGTTCAACGCACTCTCGCGCAATATTCTTAGCCGCGGCAGGAAGCGATAGCTCATAAATAGAGTTCGAACACCAGGCCACACGACGCGCGCGACGCTGCGGTCGGCATCGCCGCGCCACGCCGCGCCGCGCCGCGCAGACGCTGCGGGCACCTCGTGTCGCGCCACGAATGTGCGCTTACCTCTGAATGCTACATACATACATATGTACTAAAAATCTATCTCATAGTTATCGGGAAGTTAAATTCTAATTCTTTCGTATGGTCTCACTAGATAGTACGTATGTAATTA
This sequence comes from Cyclophora albipunctata, assembly GCA_963082685.1. NCBI lineage: Eukaryota > Metazoa > Arthropoda > Insecta > Lepidoptera > Geometridae > Cyclophora > Cyclophora albipunctata. Next base: position 391,238 of record OY720123.1, read on the forward strand.
AAGATTTAACTCGAATGTTCTCGTCTAGTAGTAGTAGGTATATTATGTAATAATTGGAAATCATTTTTTCCTATGTCCTCGTGTATATTAGCAATTATTTACCTACCCCTATGTAAGTAGATACATTACGAAAATATCACATAGGTAGGTACTAAAATAATATATTATCTAGGTTTGATTATGTAACAATATTTTACACGCTGGGACCTAGATATTAATCAAGTTCATTAGTGGGTTTATCCGTGAAAGTGTAAAACGCGAACGATTAATGAGGCAGACTGATCAATACGTAATTTAAAACTCTCCGTATACGATGATCATGCTTTTCAATCTCAAATTGATTTTAAGCCGTAATTGGTAAAACCACCTTACCTAGTTTGGTTAATTTAATATTCGACCATATTCAAGGTAAGATATCGTGACCATTGTCGTTAAATTAAGCATAAAAACGGAACGAATCGCTGTCAAGTTGACGTCAGGCAAATGTTTCATTTTCTTCTCATTGGTCCTTTCATTAAATATTATCTAATGAGGTCGTATGGCGCACTACAGGAGCCAGCGCGACGCATTCTCCTACAGATAAACCTCCCTAATAAATGCTTGCAAGTTAAGGCTTATTGAGTTTACGTCATCACTACAGAAACGGCATTAGGTAGGCAATAAGGAAAACCATTGACTACTTATGAACTTCAGTGTAGATGTAAATAATGTCTAGACTCCTTTAAACTGTCTCCGTTGTCCCAACTCCGGCCCTGGATTAGTTTCATTAAATTATAATTGAAGCTAATTATATTCATGTCTTCGATTGGAGTTTAAATAGGATATCTGACCATAAAGTAATTACATTTCTTAAGTTGAGTTATATGTTGCCGCCTCGTTTCCAATGTTTTCTGCAATTTAGTGCTAATGATCTAGTAAAAATAGTTGCTTACACGATACTTACCTATTGGCAATAGCTACCGTATGTGGATGAATGGTAATAAGATGGATTCTATAGCTATCTGATTCTATAACCTGTAATGACAATAAATTGTGTTTCCAATTATATTAGTTCTATACAATATATATTTAAGTCCATAATGTCAAAATATAACTTCCACAGCGATACCGGCGCGCTGTGTTCATCGATATTGGAGTTTCATTAGTGCTCGAGTGCAAACTAAACATTGCGCTGGAATACCTGCCTACTCATGGGAAACCGCGATCGATAGTACTAATTAGTAAATCTTGGAGCTGACAACATTTTTAGTGGTATTTTACCGACTAATTATTATTGTACTGAAACAAAAGAATCGCTCAATCTTCCCGACTGCGTGTCGACGCGAGTCCGCGCCGCTTGGCCCCGCGCCAGCACCCAGCGCCCAGCGTCCAGCTCCGCTATACAAACACGCCCCTGTCCAGCGACCAGCCACACTCACAGACATTATTGACTCTCCACTAATTCATTCATTGTTTGCCTACAAAATTACTGAACAAACACAACCATTATTATTTCCAAAGCAAATCTAATAAATATATTTTTATTCAATGGAAATCCTGTTCATTCACACAGTTTAGCTGCCGATGGTAAATAAATATCGTGTGTATTTAACGTTAAAATCGGAATCATCAATCAAACAGATTCAGATAGAATGATTTTATGTAAAAAAAAAAAGGTTTATCTGAAAAATACTTTATCGTTTCAGAGCGAAATGTGGACTGTTGACGGGCCGGGGATTGAACATGTTTCATTTCAATGGCTTGCATGCAATATTAATGAATTACTTTTCCATTTTAATAACTTTCAAACTGAATGCTCTTGGAACTGCTTCTCACTGTAATTCAATTACAGAGCGATATTTAACTTACTGTAGTTGATCTTCCGTGATTCTCTGTTTTACATTTGATCAAGTAATAAATCTTAAAACTGCTGTGACGTTAATTTAATGTTAACCATCTGTGTGTCGTATTCAAAGCCAGCCGTGTGAACCTTTTGCCTAGATCTTCTCATTACTGGCTACGGCCACAATACTCTGAAGCTGTGCGTTAATAATTCCATTCCGAGCATTTAGCGCACACAATGGGCTCGGAAATAAAACAAATGTGAAGGAAATGTTATAGTTTCTAGTAGTGAGTAATGGTGCTAGCGGCGCGCTCGCCAGCACGGACCAACAATAACGTGTTCCGTCGACAACTATTACTATTTCCAATGAACCGTGCTCCAACCTGCGAGTGTAGTGTTCGGCGCCACTTACAGCGACTTACTGGAAAAAACTGGCTCTAGTTAGGTATATCTAGCCAAGTATTTTATGAACGATTATGATTTAGTCAGTTTAGAATCAAACTTTAATAAGCTTTTTAACATTACAATGTTACGGTTTTTATAAATAACTTAACGGTTTAAAAAAAAACTTGTAACATCATAATTATTCCTAAACTTAATAATACGGTAATATTATGGCTGCTTCGAAATCTTCGAAAGCTTTTTCCAGAAAGCTTCTGTCACAGTACTTCTGTTGTACGTTAGCCTGGTTAGTGCTATATTATTGTGATTTACTTTCTATTCCTCTGAACTGAATTAACTTCGTACCCATTGCTAGACCTAATAAAGTATTTCCTACGCTAACCTATCTCGACTTCGTGGAATCGTTTCCCTCGCCCGCTGGCTCTCGCGCCACGCCGCCGCGAGTGCACCCAGTCCTAGGCTAGTATTACCGGGAACGCACCCGCTTTACGATCACCGTGTTTGTTAATACACCGGCCGACAACTAAATCACGAATCGACTACACTCTGCACTTATTGTGTTAACAGCTGGCTGGCGAATAGTGCGATCACCCGACCGGAAAAATGGTTTAATTAAATTGGCTCTTTAAAGAGTGTAGGCCAATGATTAAAATGTACCTTATTTTTAATGATGATTCGAATAATTAATAAAATTGCATAGTTTATTATTATAAAGAACTGCCAATCTCGGAACTGACGATATGATTAAAACTGTTTTTTCAACGGGATGACTTCACCACATTTCTATATTAAATGACTTATGATAATTAATTAATTACCTATTATTTTCAAGAAATACTATGTAAACCCCAAAGTATAGTTAGGTATGTATTTGTTTTCCTTATAATATTTTCGTATACATAATATTACAAAGCTAGTTAAATAACTCGTTGAATGGAATCTTTTTATTTCTGAGTCGAGATTGAGAGTATCTATGTAACGTGATAAGAAAATAAATGTAGTCTGCCAGCTTAGTTCACTCGCCGCAATTAACTGAACACATTCCTGATTTAATTATAACAGTTACCAATTCTGTGAGGTTGTTTGTGTGTTCAGTATGGTTGTCAGTGACGCGTCTTATTTGTTCATACATATTGTCTTTTAACCTGAATCCGTATCCATATGATGATCTCTTGGTGTAATTTTTTTTTAGAGGAAATAAGACAAAGCGTACAACACGTGTGGGAATCGTGAAGCCATGTTTTCTTGTCGTTAGTTCAGTTCCATAAACATCGTGGCAGCCCTAGCGGAGCCACGTGTAGATATCTGGTGTCGTTAAAAGCGCATTAACTGTTCCTCGCACCTCGCGAGCCCGCCAGGATGCGCCCGCAGCCCGCTCGCGCTCGCGGCTGCTATTGACACATATCCGCCTTTTACGCTAAATAAATAACGACCAATTACATTATATTAACCGGCACAAAGTGTACACCTCGCCGCCTCGCCGCCTCGCGGCGCGCCACACACCGCTCTGGCGCCACGTTTGGACTTTGTTTAGCTGCTATGAATAATCGTATTGTTAATGTTATTTACAAATAGAAATAACAAATGAGTAATGTCGAATATCGTGTTGTGTTTCAGATGCGGTTATCATAAGAAGCAGCGATGATGTGGAGGTGCCTGTGGCTGTGGGCGTGCGTGTGGGCGGCGGCGCGCGGCGAGGCGCTGCAGCCGCGCTGCCAGGAGATCAACATCCCGATGTGCCGCGGCATCGGGTACAACCTCACCGCCTTCCCCAACGCGCTGGACCACGACACGCAGGAGGAGGCCGGCCTCGAGGTGAGCGTCACCCTGGACCGTACTGTACACTGTCGCGAGGAGAGTGGGGCTGACCGGGCGGCGTGTTGCAGGTGCACCAGTACTGGCCGCTGGTGGAGATCAAGTGCTCGGCGGACCTGAAGTTCTTCCTGTGCTCCGTGTACACGCCCATCTGCATCGAGGACTACGCCAAGCCGCTGCCGGCGTGCCGCAGCGTGTGCGAGCGCGCGCGCGCCGGCTGCGCGCCGCTCATGCAGAAGTACGGGTTCCAGTGGCCCGAGCGCATGGCGTGCGAGCGCCTGCCGCGCGCCGGCGACCCCGACCACCTGTGCATGGAGGAGACGGAGCGGCGCGCCGAGCCGGCGCCGCCGCGCGCGCCGCCGCGCCGCCCCGCCGCGCCCTGCTCCGATGCAAAAAACTGCGGCGCCGCGGGTGTCGGCGGCGAGTGCGGCTGCGAGTGCCGGCCGCCGCTGGCGCCCGCGCGCGGCAACGCGTCCGCGTGCGCCGCCCCCTGCGCCGGCGCGTTCTTCACGCGCGAGGAGAAGCACTTCGCCGGCGTGTGGGTCGCGCTGTGGAGCGGGCTGTGCGCCGCGTCCACGCTCATGACGCTGACGACGTTCGCGATCGACTCGCAGCGCTTCAAGTACCCCGAGCGGCCCATCGTGTACCTCTCCGCCTGCTACTTCCTGGTGGCGCTGGGCTACCTGGCGCGCCTGGCCGTGGGCCGCGACGCCGTGGCGTGCGACGGCGCGCTGCTGCGCACGCAGCCCGCGGGGCCCGGCGCCTGCACGCTCGTCTTCGTGCTCGTCTACTTCTTCGGCATGGCGTCGTCCATCTGGTGGGTGGTGCTGTCGTTCGCGTGGTTCCTGGCGGCGGGCCTGAAGTGGGGCAACGAGGCGATCGCGGGCCACGCGCAGTACTACCACCTGGCGGCGTGGCTCGTGCCGGCGGCGCAGACCGTGGCCGTGCTGGCGGCCGGCGCGGTGGACGGCGACGCGGTCGCCGGCATCTGCTCCGTGGGCAACTCGTCGCCCGAGAACCTGAAGCGGTTCGTGCTGGCGCCGCTGATCGTGTACTTCGCGCTCGGGGCGACGTTCCTGCTCGCCGGGTTCGTGTCGCTGTTCCGCATCCGGTCGGTGATCAAGCGGCAGGGCGGGCTCGGCGCCGGCTGCAAGGCCGACAAGCTCGAGAAGCTGATGATCCGCATCGGCGTGTTCAGCGTGCTGTACGCGGTGCCGGCGGGCGCGGTGATCGCGTGCCTGGCGTACGAGGCGGGCGGCTACGAGCGCTGGATGCGGCGCGCCGCGTGCGGGCCCGCGTGCGGCGACGAGCCGCTCTACTCCGCCGTCATGCTCAAGTACTTCATGGCGCTGGCGGTGGGCATCACGTCGGGCGTGTGGATCTGGTCCGGCAAGACGCTGGAGTCGTGGCGGCGCGTGTGGCGGCCCGCGCGCGCCGCGCCGGCGCAGCGCGCGCTCGTGAAGGCGGGCGTGTGACGCGGCGCGGGCGCGCCCCCGCCCGCGCCCGCGCCGCCGCTGGCGGACTACGGCCCGGTGTGAGGCCGCCCACTGACCGACCACCGCGCCGCGCCGAGACCATATACGTAATAGACGTTAAGAGCAATAATCTAAGTGTCCCGATCTAGGTTAAGGCCGTGGCGTCCCCGACCCGCGAGTAAATCAGTAAAATAGTTTATTGATCTGGTCTCCATTCCCGCCCGTTTTGTACTCCGTTGATTGTTCGATAGTCTCAATAAAAGTATTTACTGATTTATATCGATACCGATGTCTCCGGCGAATCAGTTTGACTCATCGTTATTTTGTGGACTCTGAACTACCCGTGTGTGCGACTCTCAATGAATATTATTTCGATGAGCCGGATTCGTTCGCGGCGTGTGATTGTGATCGAATTCATCTATTCTTATGATCTCTATAAACTCATATTGTAAATAAGTAGTGATTTATATCGACTCACTTTTCGAGGTGTGTTACTATTTCGCTTTTAAACATGGTGTGCCATTTAGTACTGTATGTGAACTGATTTACAAATCCTTATATTCCCTCTTTAGACCTATATTTAAAAGCGCATTGGTAACAGACTCGCCCTTAATGCTTGAAAATACAATATTTTATGCTTGTTGACCTTCTATTGTGGGAATTTTGTAAATAGATTGTATTTATTAATAAAAATAACGGCAGGTAGCGCTGTAGTGTATACGAGTGTTTGTGTTAAACGCCATCTGCTGGCGACTAAATGTAATGTAGTGACAGAGCCATCTAGCGGGAAAGAGATTATAAATTTAATGTATACTACTCACCGCGAGATGGCGCTGTGTGTTCGGTAAGCGGTGAGTATTGGATCCTTTACATAATTCTGTATCATTATTACCATACATAGGATACACTAACTACGTAATCCTAGGTCTAATAATTATGACTTGAACTGCCTACAAACGCTCAAATAGATTAATACGATCGTGTTATTGTATTTTGAAAATAATTGATGAAATATTTGATAATGGTTGTATTTTTGACACGGACGCCGCAGCCGAATGACGTAAAAATCATTATTGTAATTTATTTTATATCTAAATGTAGATAAAACAAATAAAGCGACTTTTTTATGTACAATTTTGTAGTATTATTTTTATTATAAATTCAAAGTGAAATAAAGAACTTCAGTCGAGCATCAATTTATTGTAAAATACTACTCCCTACTTAAGAGTACTTGTCTAATATAGTCTATGTTATTGCTAGTTTGTATGAACACTAACCTCTGAATCATAAAAACTCAGTTATACAGTAGAACAATTGAACAAAAACTTACACTTTGAGCAAGTTGGTCTCATGACTACATTAGTAACTACAATACAAAATCTCGACTACACTGAACATAACTTGCTGCTTCAAGAAACATTAACCTTTATCATCATTACTCTCTTGATACCATATAGCATAGGTTTTCAAATGAATCAATTTACCCGTATTCACTACCTTATGCATAGGATAGGTACTAAATCACATTATTACGTATATTAATTACTTTGGACAGAATTACTAAAACTAATATTATAAAGCTGAAGAGTTAGCATTATTTTGTTTGAACGCGCTGATCTCCGAATACTTTTCTTCGTCCTGCAATTCCCTCGGGAACAGGCTCAACGCAGGTTGCATTGCAGGGCGCTGCTAATACATTTAGCGGCAGAATCCTAAAATATTGAATCTACAATCCCAACTAAGTAATTACACCTATAAATAAACCACTAGCGATTACTATTTCCTTAGCATGGATAGTCTAAACTAAAATAACTAGATATGAATACACATATCTCGAATGCGAATTTTTACTTAATAAGAATAAAACGTGATAAGCGCCATCTATTGGTGGTCGGAATATATCTTTGAAGGATAACATCTAAAAATTCGCAGTCAATAACAAATAGTTTCTGTATACGAGGTGCAGCTACTCGAAATTGTTAACTACTTCTGCTTATTGTAGATCAAGTTTACAATCAAAATCAAATACATAACGGGTGACAAAATAATGTCTCTGACAAACACATGCATATATTTAATAATCTTCTTTCGTATCAACTATTTCAAGTCTCTTGGTTACTTAAAATAATACATTAAGTAATTGCACAACCAAATATGTAACCACACTTCGACTGTTCACATCGTCGTTTCACTATACCCAACTTTAATTCACTACATTGTTGTAAAGAGATATAAAAATAACAGTTACATTACATTGTTGAAGTCACTTGACCGCAAATTATCTAGTTCCTCATTACTGTAATTGTCCTTTACTTAATATTAATGACAGTTTGCGTTAACCATTCTGCCTGGCAAAACTACCTCGCCCGCGTTACCAACTCATAATCATACCATAATCAATACTCACAAAACCAAGTATATTTCTTTCTTTTTCTTCCTTTAAATATAGCCATCTAGGGTGAAAAGAAATTTAGAAATGGAGTTGTCGAATCCGTTCATTTCAATCTTAATTGTGAATAATTAAAAATTTGTGGTTGAAGACAATTAATGTAAAAATCGCACACCCTACCAATTTGTTAGTCGATTGGCGATTGGCCGTCCACGATAGGTTCAGTTTAATCAAGAAATATGAATGAAAAAATAATAGCATGCGTTACACATCCTGACCTTCCACCAAAATATTGGTGAAATGTTTTAAATCCGATAAAATCCTTCCTCCATGAGTACAGAAAGTGTAGTTCTCATTATCACAAGTGAGGTTGCCTTCCTGTCCTCAACTGGTGGCTATACTGCTGTACCCCTGGTGATAACACATGGAGTACGGCTCAATGTCTCCATCTGTGTTGAACTCCTGGGAATACGTCTGTTGCAAGTTTTCTTCCAAGTGCGGTGGCGCCATCTGTGTCTGGTTGTAGTACACTTCTTGCATAGCGTCTGGATTGGTTTGTACATCGTGAAGCGATTGCTGAAATGATGGTAATTGAATAGTGAATTAGTCTTTGGCAATGTTAAGTAGATAGGATCATGAATATAATAATAATTACTCATATGTTTTAGTGCTATAAAAAGCACAGAAAAACTTGTTTAATGTAGGTTTCATCAATCAGAAAATTTAAATCAATATGGATACTTTCGAAAAACAAAAAACTTCCATTGATTAGTTTTTCTTCAAACTTAAGGACATAAAGGTAAGGTAAACTAAATTATGTGAATGAAACAATGAGGGCTCACCGGTGGCTGATACTTGCACCTCTTAAATCTCCCATAGAGCGACGAGTAGGGCAGGTTGAAGTGAATAGCCGCTTGGTTTATTGACATCTGACCGACCCTGAAAATTGAGGGTATACTTATTACAACTTTAGCTTGAGGTTGAACATTCCTTCATCTTATATATAAAATTCTCGTGTCACAGTGTTCGTTCGCGTACTCCTCCGAAACGGCTCGACCGATTCTCATGAAATTTTGTGAGCATATTGAGTAGGTCTGAGAATCGGCCAACATCTATTTTTTATCCCGAAATTCCCGCGGGAACGGGTACAACGCGGGTGAAACCGCGGGGCGCAGCTAGTATCTCTATAATATAAAAATAAGTCGCAAAATGTGTTGGTAAGCGCATAACTTCAGAACGACTGCACCAAATTGGATGATTCTTTTTTTAATGTGTTCCTTATTGTCAGGACAAGGTTTTTTATATAAGAAAAATAAGGAATAAAAATCTCAAAAATTCCCACGGGAACAGGGGCGCTGCGAATGCTACGAATAGCATAACCACTGCTACGAATAGCGTGACCAATGCTACGAATAGCATTATCAGGGCTACGAATAGCATGATCAGGGCTACGAATAGCATGACCAATGCCACGAATAGCATGATCAGGGCTACGAATAGCATAACCACTGCTACGAATTTTATGACCAATGCTACGAACAGCATGATCAGAGCTACGAATAGCATAACCACTGCAACGAATATAATGACCACGGCTACGAATAGCGTGACCAATGCTACGGATAGCGTGACCAATGTTACGAATAGCGTGACCAATGCTACGAATAGCATGATCAGGGCTACGAATAGCATGATCAGGGCTACGAATAGCATGACCAATGCTACGAATAGCATAACCACTTCTACGAATTTTAAGATCCTATGCTACGAACAGCATGATCAGAGCTACGAATAGCATGACCAATGCTACGAACAGCATGATCAGAGCTACGAATAGCATGACCAATGCTACGAACAGCATGAAACAAAAATCTACAAACAAACCCATCTATGTAAGGCCTGAAACTGCGCCTGGACGGGCAACCGTCGCGTGTGTACGCGCGTGGACTCTGCGGGAACGCGACCCGAGCGGAACCCGGCGCGGCGACTCGTTGGTGTGAACCTCGCGGAGCCGCTGGGCAGGCCCCGGCAGACAGCGCTCACCTGACGGCGTCCAGCGCCTCGCCCATGGCGCCCTCGGACCACGGCGTGGGCGTGGAGCGCGACAACTCGATGCCCTCGCGCTTGCAGCGCCCGTACAGGGTGCCTGCAACGCAACGCAACACACTACTTTACGCGACAGTTTTATGATTCGTCACAAACATTTGTAGCAAACTCGTATCTAATTTACATCACAACACGGATGCCTTGACAATCTAGTCGATGGCGGCGAGCGCGCGCGGCAGGTGACACTCGTGACACTGTACTGACCCGTGGGTATCCCGTAGTGTCGCGCGGCTCGCTGCACGGAGGCGGCGCCGGCGCGGATGGCGGCCAGCGCGCGCGGCAGGTGACACTCGTGACACTGTACTGACCCGTGGGTATCCCGTAGTGTCGCGCGGCTCGCTGCACGGAGGCGGCGCCGGCGCGGATGGCGGCCAGCGCGCGCGGCAGGTGACACTCGTGACACTGTACTGACCCGTGGGTATCCCGTAGTGTCGCGCGGCTCGCTGCACGGAGGCGGCGCCGGCGCGGATGGCGGCCAGCGCGCGCGGCAGGTGACACTCGTGACACTGTACTGACCCGTGGGTATCCCGTAGTGTCGCGCGGCTCGCTGCACGGAGGCGGCGCCGGCGCGGATGGCGGCGAGCGCGCGCGGCAGGTGACACTCGTGACACTGTACTGACCCGTGGGTATCCCGTAGTGTCGCGCGGCTCGCTGCACGGAGGCGGCGCCGGCGCGGATGGCGGCCAGCGCGCGCGGCAGGTGACACTCGTGACACTGTACTGACCCGTGGGTATCCCGTAGTGTCGCGCGGCTCGCTGCACGGAGGCGGCGCCGGCGCGGATGGCGGCCAGCGCGCGCGGCAGGTGACACTCGTGACACTGTACTGACCCGTGGGTATCCCGTAGTGTCGCGCGGCTCGCTGCACGGAGGCGGCGCCGGCGCGGATGGCGGCCAGCGCGCGCGGCAGGTGACACTCGTGACACTGTACTGACCCGTGGGTATCCCGTAGTGTCGCGCGGCTCGCTGCACGGAGGCGGCGCCGGCGCGGATGGCGGCCAGCGCGCGCGGCAGGTGACACTCGTGACACTGTACTGACCCGTGGGTATCCCGTAGTGTCGCGCGGCTCGCTGCACGGAGGCGGCGCCGGCGCGGATGGCGGCCAGCGCGCGCGGCAGGTGACACTCGTGACACTGTACTGACCCGTGGGTATCCCGTAGTGTCGCGCGGCTCGCTGCACGGAGGCGGCGCCGGCGCGGATGGCGGCCAGCGCGCGCGGCAGGTGACACTCGTGACACTGTACTGACCCGTGGGTATCCCGTAGTGTCGCGCGGCTCGCTGCACGGAGGCGGCGCCGGCGCGGATGGCGGCCAGCGCGCGCGGCAGGTGACACTCGTGACACTGTACTGACCCGTGGGTATCCCGTAGTGTCGCGCGGCTCGCTGCACGGAGGCGGCGCCGGCGCGGATGGCGGCCAGCGCGCGCGGCAGGTGACACTCGTGACACTGTACTGACCCGTGGGTATCCCGTAGTGTCGCGCGGCTCGCTGCACGGAGGCGGCGCCGGCGCGGATGGCGGCGAGCGCGCGCGGCAGGTGACACTCGTGACACTGTACTGACCCGTGGGTATCCCGTAGTGTCGCGCGGCTCGCTGCACGGAGGCGGCGCCGGCGCGGATGGCGGCCAGCGCGCGCGGCAGGTGACACTCGTGACACTGTACTGACCCGTGGGTATCCCGTAGTGTCGCGCGGCTCGCTGCACGGAGGCGGCGCCGGCGCGGATGGCGGCCAGCGCGCGCGGCAGGTGACACTCGTGACACTGTACTGACCCGTGGGTATCCCGTAGTGTCGCGCGGCTCGCTGCACGGAGGCGGCGCCGGCGCGGATGGCGGCCAGCGCGCGCGGCAGGTGACACTCGTGACACTGTACTGACCCGTGGGTATCCCGTAGTGTCGCGCGGCTCGCTGCACGGAGGCGGCGCCGGCGCGGATGGCGGCCAGCGCGCGCGGCAGGTGACACTCGTGACACTGTACTGACCCGTGGGTATCCCGTAGTGTCGCGCGGCTCGCTGCACGGAGGCGGCGCCGGCGCGGATGGCGGCCAGCGCGCGCGGCAGGTGACACTCGTGACACTGTACTGACCCGTGGGTATCCCGTAGTGTCGCGCGGCTCGCTGCACGGAGGCGGCGCCGGCGCGGATGGCGGCCAGCGCGCGCGGCAGGTGACACTCGTGACACTGTACTGACCCGTGGGTATCCCGTAGTGTCGCGCGGCTCGCTGCACGGAGGCGGCGCCGGCGCGGATGGCGGCCAGCGCGCGCGGCAGGTGACACTCGTGACACTGTACTGACCCGTGGGTATCCCGTAGTGTCGCGCGGCTCGCTGCACGGAGGCGGCGCCGGCGCGGATGGCGGCCAGCGCGCGCGGCAGGTGACACTCGTGACACTGTACTGACCCGTGGGTATCCCGTAGTGTCGCGCGGCTCGCTGCACGGAGGCGGCGCCGGCGCGGATGGCGGCGAGCGCGCGCGGCAGGTGACACTCGTGACACTGTACTGACCCGTGGGTATCCCGTAGTGTCGCGCGGCTCGCTGCACGGAGGCGGCGCCGGCGCGGATGGCGGCCAGCGCGCGCGGCAGGTGACACTCGTGACACTGTACTGACCCGTGGGTATCCCGTAGTGTCGCGCGGCTCGCTGCACGGAGGCGGCGCCGGCGCGGATGGCGGCGAGCGCGCGCGGCAGGTGACACTCGTGACACTGTACTGACCCGTGGGTATCCCGTAGTGTCGCGCGGCTCGCTGCACGGAGGCGGCGCCGGCGCGGATGGCGGCCAGCGCGCGCGGCAGGTGACACTCGTGACACTGTACTGACCCGTGGGTATCCCGTAGTGTCGCGCGGCTCGCTGCACGGAGGCGGCGCCGGCGCGGATGGCGGCGAGCGCGCGCGGCAGGTGACACTCGTGACACTGTACTGACCCGTGGGTATCCCGTAGTGTCGCGCGGCTCGCTGCACGGAGGCGGCGCCGGCGCGGATGGCGGCCAGCGCGCGCGGCAGGTGACACTCGTGACACTGTACTGACCCGTGGGTATCCCGTAGTGTCGCGCGGCTCGCTGCACGGAGGCGGCGCCGGCGCGGATGGCGGCCAGCGCGCGCGGCAGGTGACACTCGTGACACTGTACTGACCCGTGGGTATCCCGTAGTGTCGCGCGGCTCGCTGCACGGAGGCGGCGCCGGCGCGGATGGCGGCCAGCGCGCGCGGCAGGTGACACTCGTGACACTGTACTGACCCGTGGGTATCCCGTAGTGTCGCGCGGCTCGCTGCACGGAGGCGGCGCCGGCGCGGATGGCGGCCAGCGCGCGCGGCAGGTGACACTCGTGACACTGTACTGACCCGTGGGTATCCCGTAGTGTCGCGCGGCTCGCTGCACGGAGGCGGCGCCGGCGCGGATGGCGGCCAGCGCGCGCGGCAGGTGACACTCGTGACACTGTACTGACCCGTGGGTATCCCGTAGTGTCGCGCGGCTCGCTGCACGGAGGCGGCGCCGGCGCGGATGGCGGCCAGCGCGCGCGGCAGGTGACACTCGTGACACTGTACTGACCCGTGGGTATCCCGTAGTGTCGCGCGGCTCGCTGCACGGAGGCGGCGCCGGCGCGGATGGCGGCCAGCGCGCGCGGCAGGTGACACTCGTGACACTGTACTGACCCGTGGGTATCCCGTAGTGTCGCGCGGCTCGCTGCACGGAGGCGGCGCCGGCGCGGATGGCGGCGAGCGCGCGCGGCAGGTGACACTCGTGACACTGTACTGACCCGTGGGTATCCCGTAGTGTCGCGCGGCTCGCTGCACGGAGGCGGCGCCGGCGCGGATGGCGGCCAGCGCGCGCGGCAGGTGACACTCGTGACACTGTACTGACCCGTGGGTATCCCGTAGTGTCGCGCGGCTCGCTGCACGGAGGCGGCGCCGGCGCGGATGGCGGCGAGCGCGCGCGGCAGGTGACACTCGTGACACTGTACTGACCCGTGGGTATCCCGTAGTGTCGCGCGGCTCGCTGCACGGAGGCGGCGCCGGCGCGGATGGCGGCCAGCGCGCGCGGCAGGTGACACTCGTGACACTGTACTGACCCGTGGGTATCCCGTAGTGTCGCGCGGCTCGCTGCACGGAGGCGGCGCCGGCGCGGATGGCGGCCAGCGCGCGCGGCAGGTGACACTCGTGACACTGTACTGACCCGTGGGTATCCCGTAGTGTCGCGCGGCTCGCTGCACGGAGGCGGCGCCGGCGCGGATGGCGGCCAGCGCGCGCGGCAGGTGACACTCGTGACACTGTACTGACCCGTGGGTATCCCGTAGTGTCGCGCGGCTCGCTGCACGGAGGCGGCGCCGGCGCGGATGGCGGCGAGCGCGCGCGGCAGGTGACACTCGTGACACTGTACTGACCCGTGGGTATCCCGTAGTGTCGCGCGGCTCGCTGCACGGAGGCGGCGCCGGCGCGGATGGCGGCCAGCGCGCGCGGCAGGTGACACTCGTGACACTGTACTGACCCGTGGGTATCCCGTAGTGTCGCGCGGCTCGCTGCACGGAGGCGGCGCCGGCGCGGATGGCGGCCAGCGCGCGCGGCAGGTGACACTCGTGACACTGTACTGACCCGTGGGTATCCCGTAGTGTCGCGCGGCTCGCTGCACGGAGGCGGCGCCGGCGCGGATGGCGGCCAGCGCGCGCGGCAGGTGACACTCGTGACACTGTACTGACCCGTGGGTATCCCGTAGTGTCGCGCGGCTCGCTGCACGGAGGCGGCGCCGGCGCGGATGGCGGCGAGCGCGCGCGGCAGGTGACACTCGTGACACTGTACTGACCCGTGGGTATCCCGTAGTGTCGCGCGGCTCGCTGCACGGAGGCGGCGCCGGCGCGGATGGCGGCCAGCGCGCGCGGCAGGTGACACTCGTGACACTGTACTGACCCGTGGGTATCCCGTAGTGTCGCGCGGCTCGCTGCACGGAGGCGGCGCCGGCGCGGATGGCGGCCAGCGCGCGCGGCAGGTGACACTCGTGACACTGTACTGACCCGTGGGTATCCCGTAGTGTCGCGCGGCTCGCTGCACGGAGGCGGCGCCGGCGCGGATGGCGGCCAGCGCGCGCGGCAGGTGACACTCGTGACACTGTACTGACCCGTGGGTATCCCGTAGTGTCGCGCGGCTCGCTGCACGGAGGCGGCGCCGGCGCGGATGGCGGCGAGCGCGCGCGGCAGGTGACACTCGTGACACTGTACTGACCCGTGGGTATCCCGTAGTGTCGCGCGGCTCGCTGCACGGAGGCGGCGCCGGCGCGGATGGCGGCCAGCGCGCGCGGCAGGTGACACTCGTGACACTGTACTGACCCGTGGGTATCCCGTAGTGTCGCGCGGCTCGCTGCACGGAGGCGGCGCCGGCGCGGATGGCGGCCAGCGCGCGCGGCAGGTGACACTCGTGACACTGTACTGACCCGTGGGTATCCCGTAGTGTCGCGCGGCTCGCTGCACGGAGGCGGCGCCGGCGCGGATGGCGGCCAGCGCGCGCGGCAGGTGACACTCGTGACACTGTACTGACCCGTGGGTATCCCGTAGTGTCGCGCGGCTCGCTGCACGGAGGCGGCGCCGGCGCGGATGGCGGCCAGCGCGCGCGGCAGGTCGGCGCGGCGCCACGCCACCGGCGCCGCGTTGAACGGCGCCGACAGGCGGATGCCTTCCCGCCGCGCGATCTTGTACAGCGTGCTGCTCGGGATGCCTGCACACGCAAACAGACGGGTGACCTCCGGGTGACCCCCGGGTGGCGGCGGGCCCCGCGCCGGCGTACCGTAAGCCTTGCTGGCCTTGTTGGCGGAGAGCGTGCCGGCGCGCAGGTGGTCGAGCGCGCGCCGCAGGTCGGGCTGGCTCCAGGCGCGCGCGGCGCCCTCGCGCTTCGGCGTGTCGATGCCGAGCCGCCGCGCGCGCTGCCACAGCGTCGTCGACGGGATGCCGAACACGCACGATGCCTGCACACCACAACCAACAAACTATTTATCAATCTGATCTCGTGCCCGGACATGATCACACTGAACAGGGAGAGAGAGACTTTGTTTCACTGAATGTTTGAGTAATTTCTAACCTTAGTGAGGCTCATGTTCTGCGAGCGCAGCGCGTCCAAGGCCCCGTCCATGTCTCGCTGCGTCCAGCTCTTGGGGCTGCCCCGCGCGGCCGGCTCCGACACGCCGCACGAATCGCTCATCTCGTCGCTGCTGAGATGAGGTTGTTCTGGTAAACATGTAATGTGTGATGAGGTATGTAAAGGACTAAGTCACGACTCAAAACATTTATACAGTCAACGACTCCTTACCTCCCTCCGAAGACGGTTCATCTTTAACAGGCTGCAGTGGCACGAAGTCTATGTCGGGCTCACTTGAACCCAGCATCGCCAGGTGCCGCTCTAACAGCAAAGAACCCTTGAAATGAAATATTTTACGGGTACTATCAGCGACTGGAGATATTGGACTTTATTGTTTCGAGAGAAGAAAGCGGCATTTTATCACTGTTAGTGTTGGAGATTTTACACTGCACTGCATCTCGGATTTCAGAAATAGTCTAACGATAATCACAAGTGTCAAGATACAAGAAGTCCCGGTGTATACTGTAATAACATGTGCTGACCTGGTTGTGCGGCGTGGACTCGAGCGTCTCGAGGGTGTGTGCGGGCGTGTCGTCGGGCTCCTGCTTGACGCACACGGGCGTCGCCGCCGGCCCCGCCGGGGCCAAGGGCGCCAGCTCTTCGAGGCTGCCTGACACCTGGGTTAGGAGATATTTCGGAAAACAATCTTCAGAAATTCATTACATGTGTTTTAGTACGGTTACATACCTGTAAGTGTTGCAATAAATTGGTGGATGTTTCCACATTTTGTACTGTCACTGGTGTCACAGTCTCCAGTGAAGTATATCCCGAGGAAAGCTAAAAAATATGATACAAAAAATTAAAAAAATTACCATATCATATACTTATTTGTACCAAACCTCATGTTAGAAAATTGATTTGTAGTAAATCCCCGGAGAAAATAGATTTTTAAAAATCAAGACTAGGATACGATAAGAAAGTAGTGGTTTTCCTGTAAGTTTCAGTTCAACACGCAACAATTTGTAGTTTGTTTGGTGCTGTCCTATCGCGTGGTGTAATATTGGTCTTACCTTAGTGAAGAATATCGTGGAGAGATGCAGAGACTCGTCGTCGTCTGGAGGAGGCGGCTCGCTCTTTACCGGCGCGGAGCCGTGCCCCGGCATCGTCTGCACAAGCAGCAAGATCTAAGTCACAAACTCCTGGATATAGGATATTTACTCAGTCTCAGCCCGGTTTATTTACTCAGTCCCTGCTTAAGGTCCTTCTGTCTTAAGTTATTACGTAATTAGATTAACTTTTTGAAGTTGATTAATGTTAAAAGTTGGTTAGTACCAGTAATTATAAAAATTAAAAAGGATTTGGATAATTTTTCGTCGATAGTGTCCCCTCTGTGCCTAATTTGCTACCCTTTGCAATATGAAGCTTATAATTTCCGATTTCTGTTTGTTTGAACGCGCTAACTGAAACTACCAGTCCGATCTGAATCATTATTTCTGTATGGATACGGCCACACTTAATGGGAAAGGTTATTTTTCATACCGAAATTTATAACTCAATGAAGACAGACCATTGTATCGAAAAACATCCCACAGGATACCGCTTAATTATTTGTTAAAGATAGGGAAGCGACCTACATTGCTTTTATTTTATTTATTCCTATATATGTACCTACATATTATTTTAATACAACTAATCCAAGTGTACAAATATAGGACGGAGAACAAAGTTTTGAAATTCAGTCCGAAAAAAAAGAATAAATGAAGGATAAGCCAAAAAGAAGGCGAATACCGGAAGGGGGAAGCGCATTCAAAAAATAATTTATTCAAGCACACACAATCCTAACATGGTTATGAAGTAGGATTATTGTAATAGGTGCCTACATATTGGAACAAGAAATATAGGAGAATTTATACCTATTAAAGTAATTGCAGATTAATCATAATTCATATAGCAACTTAGCTATAATACCCGAGTAGATATGGGTATAAGGTAAGTATATTATGACTACGTACTTAATTCTTATAATTATCGAAGCCCAAAAAAGCTCCAATCAATAGAAAATTAAGTACAAACAAATTTATCAAAATGTTCTGTGGCATTAGTATTACCTACGTACGTTACACCAAGAGTGGTTACAGCCCGTCCTAATTATTGGTACATACAAGTATGTTTAATTTCAATACCTTCCTTACAAAACTTCGAACGTATTTATTCACATTCAAAGGATGCAAAAAGCTCTAAGGAAAAGTGCGGGTTTCCCGCGTATATAAAACTGAAAATTTCAAACTACTACAAACGAATCATACCTACATGCCTATTTGGAGCATCCGACTTTAACTTGGGAAGTATACCGTATTAGTCGCGCAAATCATAATACAAGCGAGTAGTGAATGTCAAGTAGCGCGGTTATCCGTCCTCGTGTGGTCGCGGGAGATACGAACAGAGTCGGCGGAGTGCGACCGTCTTCCTCGGGCGAAGGACGGTGTGAAACGAGGGCCGATAAACAGGAGGGAAACGGAATCGACGAAGACGCGGCGTCAAAGTATAACCCTTACCTAGTCGGTGAGCGTCGAGCGCCGCGGCCGCCCGTCACACATGCACCGCGAACTTATCACTACCACCGCACGGTGACGCTGACCTTCGGGGCACGATGAGATGTCGCAAATGAAAGTGAATCCGCCACACACCCGGCCGAGTCCGCGTCGCTGCGTGGCGCATGTTTAGGAGGTGCAGGGCGGCGCGTGCTGATTTTTTTCCCGAGCCAAGGAAATAAAAACAAACGCCTTTTTGCCGGGAACCGGCACCCGCGCGCCTCTTCCACTCGCACACAGTCCGACAATCGATGGGATTTTATTGTCTTGTTTTTGTACATTTCGCGAATAATCGAAGCAAGAATCATGTTAAAACAATGTTTTATCATTATTAAAGCACTTCACTGAAGAAAAATATGTAAAGGAATTAAATTAGAGAAACATTTATCAGTAACAGAGGGTAGTTGCATATAGCGCGTGTAGGTATGCAGCGCGCCGGAGGGGGCCCCCGCGGCCCACAGCCCGCCGCCCGACCAGTCGGCGCCCCGCGCGCCGCGGCGCCTTCTCTCTCCGCTCCGATTGATTTTTATTACAAGAATTTCGCTCGTGGTTTTTTTTTGTTTTCCGCACACCGAAAGCCCGCCAACGCACACAAAGAGATTCGTATAATTCGTTTGTACGAACTTACTAATGCTATTGATTTTTATAACGAAGCGCCAGACTACGAACGAGGAAGTAACATTCCTTTTATATTCACATTGGGTGCTTTGTTTGTACGACTTTGTTTTCAGATTTCCTAACTTAAAATTTTACTGTTAACTGGTTTCTTAAGTTTAAACATCACTTATACTACTCATTTTGAATTGAAAATAATCAATTAGCTAGTTTACTAGTTAGTTAGTTAATCATTTTTTTTTAAATTCCCAAAAAAAATTAGAAAAATAGTTACTATACTTACCTACTTGTAACTTTATGTTTACCTTTGGTACCTCACCTAGGTAACCTGTAAGTAAAGTTAGTTTCTGTCTATCTCGCATATGTTAGTGTTACTTAGGAAAGCATTCACTTCTTTTTGTTCCGCCGCACCGTTTTGGTTCTGTAAAGTTCTGTTACGGATATAGAACAGCCAGAGTAGGTACTTTAAAAAAATATGATGTAATTAACTAGTAAACTAGCTAATTGATTATTATCGTTAGATCGATCTGTGTATTCAAATTCCTGCGTATGGTATAAAATCTCTGATTACAGTTTTTGTTTAATTCCCAGAGACAGAGCTTGCGGATTATCCCTAGACCCTAGGTATATGCAATATTGTAGTCACATACTTTAAGTTACACAAACAAAAGATGAATATAATAGATAGTACCTACTATATTATAAGTGTTAATCTCTATAGGTAGGTACTAATATTATAAAGCTGCAGAGTTTGTATGTTTGTTTGATCGCGCTAATCTCAGGAACTACTAGTCCGATTTTAAAAATTCTTACAGTGTTGGATAGTCCACTTATGGAGGAAGGCTATAGGCTATATATATTTTTATCTCGAAATTCCTACGGGAACGGGCACAACGCGTGTAAAACCGCGGGACGCAGCTATTACATTATATTGTGCAACTTGATATCACCTAAGAAAGCAAAGCATAGCAGCATAGTCCACCCTATATCTTTATCATACTAATCTATACGTCTATACTAATATTTTAAAGACGTAAAATTTGTAAGTTTGTTTGTTCTATTTTCATCCTGAAATTCCCACGGGAACAGGCACAACGCGGGTAAAACGCTGCTAGTTCACTCTACATTTAAATAAACGATATTCCAATTTTGACTAGTAGCAAATACATAAATATTTTAATAAGAATCAGTAAGTTATAATAATACCTTAGGTCATCGTAGTTAGTATTAAACCAACAACATCTAATAAATTAATTAAAACAAAAGAATGCTAACATACAATTCTTTATTATTCTATTTAGTTTTATGCCACCTACATGAAGATATTTGAACTATATAGGAATAAAATAAAGCAATATCAACGAAAGATGGCGCTACTTTAGTCAACGGATTGAAATCATTTTATTTTAACACAAATCTACTGATATTCGTTCATTAAATATCAATCGTTTATTCAAATCAATTGTTTCTTCTATTGAGGAATAATAAATTGTGTTTCGTTATTCCCTTAACGACATCTTACGTTAAATAGTTGTGAATCACGAGTTGTTGTGTTAGCTAAATTAGGTCAAGGACTAGAGCTAGAATTTTATATTTGATTTACTTCAAAAACAAAGTTAACAATATAGCAGCGATTGATTATATAGTGTTCTTTTCGTTAATATAAATCAAATATTAAAGAATAATTAAGTAATTATTCTTAATAATAATAGAATAGAACGTCATAAGCTCGGGAAATATCAAGTATGGCAACATTAATAGAGCTTATTTTGGGTCATTCGCGTCGCTTCCAATCCAAACCAATCCAACTTGGTTTGAATTTTTGTAGAGGTGCCTTTCTCTAAACTTGCAACATAGCATTTGTGTTTTCAATTTCGTTCACGAAAGCTGGCGGGTGTGCAAATGTGCTAGTGTGATATTTTAACAGTAATTAGAACAAAAGAGAAATAGTGTCAAAATATTGTTAAGCAGTTAATGCAATAGTCAAGGTAAGCAGTATAACTATTCAAGTATTATATTACTACTACGCTGTGGGTTTACTTACGGCCAAGACTTTTCATCTTGAAAATTTCCATTCGGGAACTTTCAAAAGTAAAGTTTAGCAGAACTTTCTTTGTTAACTTGGAACTTTACAAAAGTTTCTTGTGTCGTCGCCCCGCGATAAACTTGAACCACTTTCATGTGTCAAGAAAAGTTTCTATAGAAAATAGTAAAACTTAGAATTTTCGTCGCCATTTTATTTTTTGTCGCGCTGGAAAAGCGGCCATTTTCTTTGTGCCGCGTCGCTTACGACGGTACATTGTGGTCCACAAAGTTAATTTAGTTAAGTTAGGGCGTGATCTCATCTCGTAAATTGGTCGTCGAGACGTATTCGAATAGCTCGTACAGTCGTGTGATATGTGTTAAAATTTGATGTCAGTGGTGAAGTTTTCCCAATGCCCTAGATATTATTGCGTGGTGTTTATTAGTGGGTGAGACGTACATAGTGTGTGTGATTGTAGAAGCGAGGGCGCGGCGAGTGGTAAACGGGCACCATGGACGACGACCAGCAGTTCTGCCTGCGGTGGAACAACCACCAGTCGACACTGGTGGCAGTGTTCGACACTTTGCTGGAGAAGGGAATGCACGTGGACTGCACTCTGGCAGCGGAAGGGCAGACGCTCAAGGCGCACAAAGTCGTCCTCTCGGCTTGCAGTCCCTATTTCGAGGTGCGTATAATATCCGTCTCAATCTAGGTCAATTGCTATCGTGTTAAAGTTGCCCACGAGCAATGACCAACTCAGTTGTGCTCTAATAAACATACCTACCACTTGTTTCATGCCAGCTTTCATGTGTTGCTTATTGAGTGCACAGATGAGGTGGCAACTGAAAGTTGTCTCTACTACTTTTTCTAAACACTAGCAATGATTATTACCTATCTACCAATTACTTAACATCATATAAGTTGCCTAAATGAACTTGTTAATGTTTGATTCATTTAAATGCATTCCATTGGATGTCACAAGAATTCCAAATTGTCAAATCAATCACAACATTGTACTGTTATCAACAAAAACACAACATGGAAAATAAAACAAGGTTAAAATGCCTATACTACAATCATATAATTGTTGTATACTGATGTAAGTGATTATACCTTCCTACAATAGGTATAAAGAACAATATTATCATTACCAAATTTGATAAACTTCATGGGTACATGGTTATCGAGAACTGCTCACTGTGTCCATGGAAGTTGATGCTATGTCCATGTTGCATATGATGGATAAGTTTAAAGAAGCATAGTTTACTATTCTGTCAATCCAATTGTCTGAATAGACTTTGCATAGTTATAGTCAATCTGCTCTAACATATAATAACTTAGTTATATAGTGAGTCGGTTTTGATCAGCCAGAGAGTACAACAAGTACAGCTTTTTACTTTATTAGCTTGATACATTTATATTCTACTAGCAGCGCCCCGCGGTTTTACCCGCGTTGTGCCCGTTCCCGTAGGAAATCCGGGATAAAATGTAGCCTATAGCCTTCCTCGATAAATAGACTATCTAACAGTGAAAGAATTATTCAAATCGGTTCAGTAGTTTCTGAGATTAGCGCGTTTAAACAAACAAACAAACAAAACAAACTCTTCAGCTTTATAATATTAGTATAGATTCTGTGAGTAAAAAAGTAACCCAACCAACATTTCATATTGGGGGTAAATGCTAAAAGTTTCTACCCTCAATAGTAATATTTAAAAGTAATCAGTTGACATAGAAGGCTTCCAAAATTCCATGAAGTGATTAAGAATTAATAAGGAATACATCATAAACCATGCTTGGAACTAATAAAATCATTTCTATGCTCATATGCTCCACTGTATTGTATACATATCTGTAAACATTGCTTATATTGAAAGTGTGTAGTGTTCACACAAATCAAGAAACTAGTACTGTTGTGACTTTCAATATGAAACCATAATTTTGACATTCCATTGGTTGGGTAATAACATGCAGCTACTGTTGTTACAGAGTGTTTTATCACAACAGTATGACAAGCATCCAATAATAATATTGAAAGACGTGAAGTATGCCGAGTTGAGAGCGATGATGGACTATATGTACCGTGGGGAGGTGAACATCTCCCAGGACCAACTGGCGGCGCTGCTGAAGGCCGCCGAGTCGCTGCAGATCAAGGGCCTCTCCGACAACAAGCCCTCGCGCCCCCCGTCGCGCCCCGCGCAGCCCGCGCCTGCACACCCGCCTCGGGCGCCCTCGCCGCCCCCACAGGTCAGTCACAACTCACAACATCATTATACCTAACTAGCAGCGTCCGCGGTTTTACCCGCGTTGTGCCCGTTCCCGTGGGAATTTCGGGAATTTTTATACATATAATCCTTCCTCTGTGTATTTGAGTTCATCGCGAATAGACAGACAGACGCGGTCGGCGACTTTGTTTTATAATATATAGTGATAGGAAAGCGGAAGACACAACTTACATCTATAAAATATTTTTTTATCATTGTGTGCTATCTAAGTACAAAAATAGTTTATTGTCTAAAATAAATCACATGCTACATGCACACAAATACTTGACAAAAGGTTGCAACCTGATAGTTGCTCTTTATGCATTACACATGCCCTGATGGTGGATTTTAGTGTTATTTTGTACATGCAGACCATTATTTAAATTTATGAAATAAAGATTTTACTTGATTTCCAATAAAAATAATCGTTAAAAATTATACAAATCAATAAATATTCAGTTCTATAATCAATCAAATAATATTGTTGCCTATTGATGAGAGGCACATTCACAAGTCAATCATTTAAATTACTCAATAATTTGTGTTCACTTCTCTGTTGTATTGACTCACACTATTGTTGTACTATTGTTATCATATGAACCTGTTTACTATTAATCAAATATGTATCATCTGTGATTGATTATTGTTTAAGTATGTATGTTTTGACTAGGACAAATAAAGTTAAATCCACACAAAAATAAATAATAAATTATGATACAGTCATTAGTATAAATATTGATAAATATCAAGTACAAAGAAGTTCTGAATGTGTGTGCCAAGCCAACGTGAATTAGATAAAATACTAAGATGACAAAGTTTGGCACTATGTTCTAATTTACATTTGGCAGATTATCTGCAGACATAAAATAATAGAAGAAACAATGTCGACCTACTTAATTACAAAGACCACTATCCATCAGCAAATACAAAATAACATAATGGAGAAGGCAAACATTTTTTACTTTACACACCAAATAAATCTATACAAAATTACAAGAAAAACTGTGTTTTTACTTTTTCCATATCTCAATAAATGGCTAAGATATTAACGATCAAAGTGCGTATTTTCGGCCGTGGGATTTTAAAAACGCGGGCGGGCGCTCACTGGTCGATGACGTCACAAGACTACAGTCGCGCTCTCGTACGCACGCCGCTGCGTATTAAAAATCAAAATTTAACTGTTTTCTGCGGAAAAATGAGTGAAAAAATAGTGAGTAAATACTGTATTGTGCCTGAGTGCTTCAATTCGACAGTTAAAACACCAGATAAACTCTTTTTTAATGTGCCTGGGGACCCAAAAATGTGGAAGAAGTGGATGACTGCAGTAAAAATGTTGGATTCAATAAGCCCTACATACGTGTTCCTCTCTTTTTAACTGTATATACCCTATGGCATCATCTCCGTAGCTCTCTTCCTGACCTAGAACCATAAAACATTACGAATTTAAAAAAAAAACCTTCAAAACGTACGTTTTTAATGTTAAGTACATTAAAAACTTACTATTAGAACGGTTTAACCGATTTTGACAAAACATGTCTACGAACCTCTGTTTAAAAACAACATTGAAATAAAATAAAAACGCATCGAAATCGGTTCACCCGCTTAAAAATATGCTACGTTACTACAGACAAACATACAGACACGCAGACAGACATAGGTAGACAGACACCTTCTAACTTGCAACACCCCTTTAAAAAGGAAAAATTTGCGGCCCGCAAGTTGATCACCACTGATTTCTTAACTAAGTATTATTTATTTTTATTAAAAAAAAACAACTGTGAATGAAAAACCTAAAGCGTACATTGGATAAAATTAAAAAAATATCTGGTTTATTATAAAACTATATTAATAGGCAGGTAGGTACTTACCTACTTACCTATTTGTCTACTCAGAAAAGTAATAACTACGTAAATACCTACTTACTAGAACTTACCTACATCTGTATATGGGTAAATAGTGACATTTTCTTATGTAAGTACTAATAAAACATAGTGGTAAAAATAATCATCGAAAACCTCGAGATATAGATTGGGAGTAGGTATCTGGTAGAATTTTTTATCGCCGTCCATAATAGGTAGGTACCTACTAAATTAAATAGTAGGAAATGCTTACTCAGAACGTAAATAGGTACCTTTTCATCTATCAAACTATCCACTCTTGGCAGATTGTCCGACTGACCTTTTAAAAAACCTTCTTCCATTCTACAGACTTCACGTTTCACTCGATTTAATGGGATATAAAGGATAATTTACTTTATATCTTTAAAATATAAGCACACTAGGTATTATAAATACGAAGACAATCAAAACAATATGAAACGAGACGCCAAAACCACAGTATTACTGTGCCAAAACGCACCAAAGTTTACTGGAGTTCACCGGACCGACCGACCGCCGCGCCTTGTGTCGTCTCGTGACGTCATAGCGTAAGCGCGCCTAATCTCGGAAATTCAAAAAAGGGCTTGAACTTCTCGTCGTTATAACTTCGGAAATACTGCATGGATTGAAGTGAAATAAAAACTAGTGTAATATATATGACCTAAGCTCAGATTGTAGGTGCATTTGATAGTAATATTTTGACCCATTTGCCTTCTCCATTGAGGCATTGGAATATAAAATATACAATACATATAAGTCAGTTAGGTTAGGTTAAATATAGAGATAAATTGTGAAAAAGAGTTTCGAGACATATTCAGCTAGTATCAAGTAAAACTAAATAGCAGTAACACATTGTATGCCTTGGTCGCATTCACCCAGCCGGCCTTACTCTCGCTCGCGTTACATAGCCAAGCAAGGCTCAGTCAAATTCAATTCCCATTAAAAAAGTGATCAGCTCGACTAGAGAAGTTTTAACTGAATAAAGTTTATTTGCCAATTTTCTTATACCTATATTTTTACCGAGGACTGCAGTGGATTATATAAGGCTAATACCTATATGTGTACATGTGTGGTGCAGGAACGCGCCGACAGCGCCGACAGCCGGTCAGGGTCGGTGTCGCCGAGCCGGCGGCGCAAGAAAGCACGGCTCGCGTCGCTGGAGGCGCCGCGCGCCGCGCCCGCGCCCGAGCCCGAGCCCAAGGACGAGCCGCCGCGCGACCCCGTCGAGGACCTCACGCTCGACGAGGACCACGACGACGCCGACCACGACCCGCCGCCGCACAACGACGTCGTACGCAGTCAGTATCTCCATCCATCACCCACCCTTCTACCTTATATCATCTAATCCACCAGTAATTAGGTTAGGTTACTTGTAATGGAATAGTGTCATTACATCTAATCACCACACCACCACTAATGGTTGATTTAGGGACCCATGAGTAGTCATAAAATCTTTCTTGACACCCTTTTGTTGCCGGCAACCTAATTGATTGGTAACACAACTATAGTGTCCCAATCTGACAGTGCTTTAAGCCTGTCCACCTGAGCCTAATTCAACTGTATGGTTGACCATAACGTTCACCTCACGACAACAGTGCATGTGACCAATCCAGAACGTAAAAAATATTTTTTTTGGTGTAAGAAATTAATGTAATCTATAATATTTTACAGATTTTCAATGGCACATGGAAAGATCTCAAGACGAAATAATGAATTCGAGTGATAACGTACGAGAGTCACAAGGTAAGCATTAACATAGTACAAATGAACACACCGCTGCAGGCGGCGGCAGCGGCCTGCAGCGGTGCGCTGTGGCACACACCCGACACTACGGGTCTCAACATTCTCTCTGAAACAATTAACTTTATACTATAGCTAAGTAATTTAACTAACATTAAAATCACTATAACTTTGACGACATTATACAAAAAAAAGTTAATTGTTTGAGATGTACAAGGAACGGATGAAATGCGCAATGTCTTCCCATAATTTAAGTTTAGCAAACAGTCATTGCTTAAAATAGTATATAATTATAATTTTAAAGTTATATATAAATATTATATTATACAACAACGGAAAATAAGAGTGCTAGTGTTTTCACATGTGAAACTTCAACCCTATATTAATATATTATAATTATATTATAAACTATACTAATATTATTCAAAATGTCATATTTTTATAAATATATATAAGATTTTAAGAATATTTCAGTGCAAAAGGTAAAGGTATTTATTCGGTTAAAAAAAAGGTTTGATTTCACTGTAGCCTTTTGTTAAGGTGAGGTATTTTATAATGAAGGTAAGTATTAAATTTATAATAATTTAAATGATGAATGTTGATATTTGGGTACTGTTGGCTTTTGTTTGTGACTTGGGTTGTAGAGGTTGCGTAGTAGAATGCATGCAGTAGAGCCGTGGGAGGGTCGGTCCCGGGGCCGACACGGTCACTTTGATAATTCAGTGCTAAAATACTCTAATTCAAAATATCTTTTCTTATCTAACCCTGGAGTGGAACACCAAACACATTATTTTACGGTGAGTAAACTTTTACATGTCTTATTTATTTACTGTCATTAAATATGTATTATTAGCTATTAGTTGTAGAGAACATTTTATGTGCACCACAACACCCTCACTTCACCCATTTTAGGGTTTTCAATGACTATTTTATCACCCACCGTGTTTATACCGTTCAATGGAAAGTTTACGCGCACAGTGTTTGATTGTTATGTAGAAGAGTTGACTGAGTCGCGCCGCAAACGGCTGACCCCTGGACAAAGGTAAATCTACTTGATATCATTAATCAGTTAACATTGTAGTTGGTTATGTTATGTGGCTTATTTATTATTTATTATTTATTTTTTTATTTTGCATTCACATGTGATTTCACTGCAGAAATATTTATTTAATTTTTTAGCAATTCATGTTTTAAACTGATTTTTTTTATGCATGATCATAGGGTCATGACAATACCAAATGTAGCATGCACTCGATCGAATACGATTTCATAGTGGATGCGCATTTCATTTAAAAAAAAACATAAATACAACATAACAATAGGTCAGCCAGTTCAACGAACAAACAATTTGGATACAAAACACATGAAGACCTCAACTCCATCATTAAACCATTCCCATTCACCAGTAACTAACATGTCGCTTCATCATCTACCTCCTATTACTAATGTTCATTTACCCCCATCAGTGCTAACACAGCATTATAGTTTTAACAAATCACTTGCACTACTCTTCCGCCGCATTACAGAACACGCATAATGTCTAAACCTACCTGCTTTGTATATAATTTATTTGCTTTTCATTGTTTTGACATTCCAGAACCATCCAAAGATCTAATTAATTTCGCCAAAACCCCTTTCCCATTAACCCGAGGGTTTCTAAAGATCCTAGACATCAAGTCTGAGGTTAAAGTAGAAGATTCCCTGACCAACCTCTTGGTGGAAAAGAAAATAACTAAAAATAAAATAAAGTTGAGAAAGAGAGGCCCGAAAGGAAAAGATACAGATAAAAAACACATTTGCTCTATTTGTAAGAAGAAAAAGTATAAATACAGAAGGAACAAAATGCGACATGAGAAATATGAGTGTAATACCGGGCCGCAGTTCGTCTGCGACATGTGTGGCAAGAGATACTCCCAGAAAAAGTCCCTCATGACTCACGTGCAGATACATAAAGAGCTCAACAAATAGACCATCACAAATTATAGCCAATCGTGCTTATTTACATGTTCATAGTTTTTATAAAGTTTATAACATGAATTGTTAAAAACATTCGAATTTCTTTAGTTCTAATCAAAGATCTCAAGAGAGAGTTAATTTACATCGGTTGATTTTTGTTTTCTTTTTTGCTAATTGTTTATTTATCATTGTTTTTCTTTTGTAAGAATATTTTGTTATTCGAAACTCATTTGTTTTGTACGTTTTTTGAATACAAGTCGATTTTGCTTTACATTCGTTTATTTATTTCGTTCGCATGTTAACATGAAGCACCGCGGCGAAGTCGGAGGCATAAAAAAGGACTGTATTAATCTTCTGTTGCAGGTCGGAGACCGACAACGCGAAACAGTAGTCTGTTGACGGCGAGCAAAAAACTAACGGAGCAGGAACAGGAGCAGACGACGACGACGCTCGCGATTCTGAAGAACGTGAAGTCGCCGGGCGAGGGCAAGGACGCGCGCGACGGCGACGAGTCGAAGGAGAACGCGGCGCTGGAGCCGCGCGCCGCGCCCGCCGCGCCGCCCGACTCCAAGGCCTACAAGTGCTCGGCGTGCCAGCGCTGCTACAACGCGCGCAAGAACCTCGTGCGCCACGTCACGCTGGAGTGCGGCCGCGACCCGCAGTACAAGTGCCCCTACTGCTCCTACTCCAAGCACCGCCGCAACGAGCTCAAGAAGCACATCGAGAAGAAGCACCCCGACTGCCAGCAGAGCCCCATCTCGGTCAAGTCGCCGCCCTCGCCCTGACCGCGCCCGTGACGCGGACGCTACCCGACGCCTTATACTAGTGCCTTAACCCAGGGAAACTACTCGGATCTTCCTTCTAGATGATATTACGTAAATTTTAATTATCTTCATAAATTTTATAAGAGCCCTGTTTACTTATGTACTATTGTAATTTTGACGATATTCACTATTTTGATTGATTAAACGATTTTAAAAAGGCCCGGTTTTTCATTTCGAACCGGTCGTTCCGCCCAGGTAGTTTTTATGGGAAGATTTAGTTCTCGGAGTTAGTCACTGGATTGTGCATGTTTGCATGAGTTTAGAAGCTTCGCCTTTTATGATTTCTAACCGAAATTATTTTTATTATATAACGCATTTCTTTGGTTCCTTAATTTTATTTTAGCCTCTGGTAGTATTAACATCGAGTCCGTTCGTAGTCGCGCTTGATACATAGTGTTGCAATATCTCGTTAACGTGTTGTATTGCAGAGGGCCACAAGGATAGCCTCCCGTCGGCGCTGCTGTCGCTGCTGCAGATGCAGCACGGCGGGCTGGTGGCGGCACCGTGCCTGCCCGTGCCACTGCCTGCACTGGCCATGCCGGACGAGCTGCAGGCGCGCCTGCTGCACCAGGCCTTCAACAACAACACCGACCTCAAGATCAAGGACGACGACGAGGAGGAGTACGACGACACCGACGACATCGTGCTGCCGGACGAGGAGCCGCACGCGCCCGCGCCCGGCAAGCGCGGCGCCGACCCGCAGCGCCACTTCGAGTGCCGCCACTGCGGTAAGAAGTACCGCTGGAAGTCCACGCTGCGGCGCCACGAGAACGTGGAGTGCGGCGGCAAGGCGCCGGCGCACCAGTGCCCCTACTGCTCCTACCGCGCCAAGCAGCGCGGCAACCTGGGCGTGCACATCCGCAAGCACCACAACAACGAGTGGTACCTCTACGCCACCAGCAAGGTGCGCCGCAACCGCAAGACCACCATCTAGACAACTCGGACCGGGGACACACCTCAACACAACCAAAGCGGCGTTGCAATCATTTTATTATTATTATATTTTTAAGATTATGTTTTCGATTGCTAAAGAAGTTATATTTTACACTAGACGAGTAGCTGTAATATGCACATTCCCTGACGGCATTAGTGTTAATTTGTTGTTTTTGTTTTAGAGTTTATGAAAAGCTTAGTTAAGACTGACCCTGAGTATTGTTTTCGGTGGACCGTAGGTCACGGAGGATTTATAAATTGTTCCCGATCTTTTGCGGTCCGAGCGATCCTTTCTTATATTTTATTGTTGTACCATTTAGATGGTTATTCAAAGTTTTGGCCAAATAATGAAGCTATAACTATTCCAAATATAAATTTCAAAGTTACATATTAAGTTTCGGTCGTGCTTCTCGAATTTGTTTTAGATTTTAATTTACCTATCATTCCTTAATGGGAAAATAATTCCAAATTAAAGTAATTTAGTGCAATGATAATTAGAATTTTAGATTAATATATTATTATACTGTTTATGCCTGTGTAGACAGGTCATTTTAAAATATTGTTATGAAGAAAATCCACCACGGGTAGAATAATTTATTGTCTTGCTGAATAATTTACCTACTGAATGCTTTAGGTAGTTTCAATTAGTTGAATGTTTGTGTTTTTAATTTATTGTTTCTTCCATTTTAGGGGACCATTCCCTTGTCTTCCTAACATTAGTAGTGTCAACCCAAAGTTATATTATTATTTAAATGTTGTTTTATTGACTAGGTTAATGAGGGTCACTCAGTGGCCACAGAATGTGTGGTTCAGGCACTTGTATTTCTTAGTCGTGTGTTAGTCGGCAGCTAGCGCATAGCGAGATGTACCAAACCAAATCCAAAGTGCCTCGAAAGTTGTGAACTAGTTAAAAGCTCATCAATAATGTGCCTACAATGTTACCTGTAGTTTTACGACGTATTTATGATATATTAACGTTATTATTAAATTATATACTTTGGATAATATATACATATAAATAAAAAAAATATTTATATTGGTGTACTGGGATAAAATGTGTTCAAAATTTTTATAAAAATGTTATTGATATTATACAGATATTTTCATGCAATAATAATATATTGAAGCTTGTTTAGCATATTGACTGTTGATTTTTTTGTTAACCTAGGATAAACAAAGCTATTTGACCAAAGTCAG
This sequence comes from Cyclophora albipunctata, assembly GCA_963082685.1. Classification (NCBI taxonomy): domain Eukaryota; kingdom Metazoa; phylum Arthropoda; class Insecta; order Lepidoptera; family Geometridae; genus Cyclophora; species Cyclophora albipunctata. The sequence continues at coordinate 423,306 of OY720123.1, forward strand.
TATTAGTTTATAAAGTGATGATAAGAATTATGATGTTTTATTAGGTTTTTTGAAACATTCAAGTCATTGCTAAGCATAGAAAAATACTTTTGTATGCAATTTTCTATCATATCGTGGTATATGGTACTGATGTATAAAATATTAAAAATTTTGAATGTTATAAAGTTTACATTGTTTGTTAATGTTATTGGAAACTTAGTATATTAAATAGTGTGATTTTTATATGAATATATTGGGGTTTACTTGGTAGAAAAGTTTAATAAAATATAATTATATATTATAGAATAGTAATTGATTTGTTTGTTTTACCCAAACATTTTCAGCTATATACCATACGGTGGTAATGTTCTACTGCATTGTACCGTTATAGGTGAGTCAAAAGTAGTCCTAGTTAACCTGGCATGAGGTGCATGTTTGAACCGCGATACACGCTTACCCGACTCGCACGTGTTTTTTCTTTTTCCTTTTTCGTTCATACTAATCAAATTAATAATTTCAGGTAGACCAGAAAACCCATGGGTCGGGAGACTTCATTTAATTAACAAAACGTTTATTACAATAAAAGCTGTGTGACTAAAACGGTCCAGTAACAAAATAAACACGAAATATTTATACACCTACTCCTATTCATAAATCGTCATCAAGTGAACCTAATAATCTATTTGTTCGGAAAACTTGTGATGTTTTCTAAAATAAACGTTATGATTTCTTTTGGTTCTTTTTTTTACTTTTCCTTTTCGCAAAGCTTCCATCACAGCACTCGTTGAACACTCACAGTAGTATTATATTTAGTTATACATTTTATCTATGTATGTACTCATGTTATGTATGTATATTTTATGTTTTATTTATGTATGTAACACGTATTCCGTTTCGCTTGTAACTGTCGTTAACTCACGGGAATGTCGAATGTGTTGTTTGTTGTGCCGGCGTGTGAAGTCGAGCGGGACATTATGTGATGGTGTGGTTTCAGGCGGAGGCGTGGTCGGCGGCGGCGCGGTGTGCGGGGTGGAGGACGGGTCGTTCACGCGCATCGGCGGGCTGTCGTGGGAGCAGTGGTCGGCGCGGCTGGCGCTGCCGCTGGTGGCCGGCATGCGCGTGGCGCCGCCGGGGCTGGCGCCCGCGCCCGGCGAGCCCAGCTTCACGTGCCCCGACTGCGGCCGCGTCTACAAGCTCAAGTCCTCGCTGCGCAACCACCAGAAGTGGGAGTGCGGCAAGGAACCCCAGTTCCAGTGCCCCTACTGCGTCTATCGCGCCAAGCAGAAGATGCACATCGCGCGCCACATGGAGCGAATGCATCGCGAGGTCCACATCAAGCCCGAGCAGTACATCAAGCAGGACAACGTTGACGCGTGCACATAGCTCCTCTCGCCGATCAGACGCGACATTTAGTCAACTACGTATAATACTCCGTTATTTTTATAAAGTTGGAACAGTTAGGTTTTACTCTACATATCCGTTAATGAAGTATTGGCATTGATATTCCGGTCGTCGGTCGTTCACCCTTTTGGTATTTGCCGTCGTTATATCCGAATCATTATATTGAATTCCGTATTAAATTCCCAAGTAATCCTGATTGTGATAAATGTGATGTAATAATCTCTTGTGATAGTGGCGTCAGACAGTCACGTTAGATGTAGTCGCAGCCCGCGAGGTCACAAATAGTGCCTTGGATCGTTACCTACTCGACTCGCAACGCAACAGACAGCACAGTAAACGCGTATTGTATTGCCGAGTTACGTTATAGTATTGACACTAGTTACACTTACGATTGTAACAGTGTAAGAAACTGTTGCATTTATCCAGTATGTTAAGGCGAAGTGATTGTATAGTTACGCTTTTATATATTTTATAATATGTACAGCCTTTATAAAGTAAAGTATCATTCCTGACAATGTATTCTGTAGGTATGTGACGAATAGATTAGAAGTACAAGTTAATTTCGGATTAAGATTGTTACCAGTTACAGTTACTATCTCAATTTAAATCAAAATGTATATTTTTTCTAAAAGTTCTCAATCGCCAGAATGCTAGAATAATATTAATTATTTGGTAAGACTAATGCATTATTTAGTGGTAATGAAGGAAGGCTGTATACGCTCAGTTAGCCAACGGTAGTTCTTTGCCATAAATGCATGTTCCATAATGTAATACTCATAAGTTAAAATATTTTATTCAATTATTGTTAGATCTCTTATATCTAATGCATTTACTATATCTTAAATTTAAGCTTACTCTGCCGTGAATTTTGCGCGAAAACAGAAACGTTGATTCTGTAAGTTCCTTGATGTGTCTGTTAGTGCTTTGGTGTTATGTATGGGGCCAAAATATTAGTAAATGTTAGTTGAAACGAGTGCCTTATAATGTTGTTGAAGTTATTCAATTTTTAAATCATGAAAATTTTAGAAAATTATATGACTTTGATTAGGATTAGAAATCAAAAATAATACATTTGCATTTTGGACGAGTTCAATTAAAATAATCTTCCAGGTAGATTTAAGTATTTTTTTACACATTACCATTTAGAAATTACGTATTATATTTTAAGTTAGGTAGCGCGTATGTAAACTTACTCCGTCGTATTTGAGGCGAGCGTGTAATTTGAACAGAGCATTGTTAGGCTGGCTTTAGAGTCACGCTGACGCTCGGCGCTGGCAGATCAACGCGTAGCTATCAGCGCGTAGCTGTCAGCGCCACCTCGTTTCAGTGTTATTCTGACCGCTGCGAAGTACATACATGGTCAATCCCATGAGCGTTACGCCCGGTATCAATATCGCGACCCATTTTTCTATTGTCTGTACTCGTCAGCGCGTGCGTTTTACGTGAAACAGTAACGATAACTGAGCTCGGTAGCGCGTCGGCGCCGCGCGCTCAGCGGCGCCGACGCGCGGCGCGTACGGTCGCGTATGCCTCAGCGCTGACAGTTGTAAGCGCTGAGCGGTCGGTGTCACTCTGAAACGCTTCTATAGTGACCATACATATTGGTCTCTCAGCGCCGATGGTCAGTGTGACTCTAAGGCTGGCTTTAATGTTCAAGTGATCATGGAGTGATTTTGCCGACACTCTACCGGTGTTAGATTACTATCCGGAGTTACCAACATACAATCAAAATGTAGAGTTCACAAAGTACAACGACAACATTATTCTTGTCAGTATAATAACTAAGTGCCTTCTAAAAGTTAGTCATTAGAATTTAAAATGTTGCAGTTCGGAAAAATTATATCTCAGTTAAAATTTAGTTTTTACTACATGCCTAGGTTGTGATATGTTGTCATAATATAACCACAACCAAATAATATAATATCACAGTACAATATACTAAAGTCTCGATATTTCACAATTGTACATGTTGTAAATCAGACAACATGACAATAAAAAATTGCCTTCAATGAAATTCCTCCACATCCAGATAATTAATTGAATGTGAATCACTATTCAAGTGACATTGTTTACAACTCTATGCTGTTGAAATTACTGCCTATATTTGAAAATTGATTTACATGATATATTTTACCGTAATGAAAATCAGTTTGTTATACAGTGATTTAATGCATTTGATTGTATTTTTATAACCTTTTTTGTATTTTATAATAAAGTTGCTATTCTTTGTAATGTACGTGTTTTTATTCTGTAATTTTATATATCCATCGGGTTTATACAAACTGTAAATACGTTATGAATATGAATTATTTATTTATACTGGTTCATCTTCTAACGTGTAAACCAACTGCATGCTTTAGTTTTAACACGGGACGTCGGGTTTCAACTATATGTATGACGATTTAATTGTAATATAACGACACTAGTGCATGTGGTCAGGAAAGAAACAGATTTATATATTGGTAGAAACATATGGGAGACATGGTGCATTATCCTTTGCTTAACATTTCAGCACTATTTATTATATTTGGCGGCTTGGCTTAACATGGTGGTAGCTGTAGACTATGCACGTATTTATTTTTATTTGCGTTTTAATTTCAGTTGCACAGTTTTACACTCCTTATATATTGGGTTATGGCACGTCTGGTCTAAGCGGCGGTAAGGCGGGTTGGACACTGCATGAGTGCGTCGACTGCGGGAACAAATACAAGCACAAGGGCTCGTTGCAACGGCATATAAAATATGAATGTAGGAAACAGCCCAGTTTCAAATGTCCGTACTGCGTGTACCGCGCGTACCAGAAACACAATCTGTTGCTGCACGAGCGACATCTACACAAAGATATGCCAGAGAAGGTGGATTTCGTATCGGAATGACCGCCGACGCTGGTCGCCCACGTCAGTAACTGTTAAACTTATCGTTTGAAACTGTTTGTACCTAACTTTACACACGAGAATGAAATTTTGCTAACAATTACCGTTGCAACCATATTACCTACTTAATAAAAATCATTAGACTTATTTGGCGTAAAGATCATAACGACCCGTGGTCCGCTAACGTAATGTTTTAACTGGTCAGATAACACTCATCATTAATCTTTCTTATTATATGTAATGTAATAACTGATACTAACTTTTGGCCATTTTGCTTGTTTTTTTTATTTTCTACTTTGGTGTCCTATTATAATTCTTTTTATAGATAATGCATGCTTCAAAAGTACTAACACCCACTATAAACTTTACAATAGTCCACTGTAATGTAACTAGATTGTTGTGTTCATTCGACTATTTTAAAGTTTTTAGGATGATATTGAGAAAATAAAGTGAGAATAATTAATAACTTCGTTTTACAGCTAACTTCGATCAAGCGTGCGGAGTGCCCTTCAAGTGAACGAAATAATAAACACAAGACCATGTCAAGTTTCAGAATACTTCCCAACGTAGAAAAATACGTAAATAATCAATGGACTTCTTAATGATAAGTATTTCTGGGCTTAGCTATCCAGAAACTTGGGTGTGCCCGGTGTGCTTATTCTGGGTATCTAATTTCAAGATGGCTGACATAAAACTGTATGCGATTGTATTTAAGAACGCTACCTAGTGGCGAGGGGAAAGGGATATCTTTATAAAAAAGTGAATAGGCACACATAGGAGTAAAGACAGTAATTTTGTTTTAGAGGTAATAAGACGAGATCTGAGTCCCACATTTTGGACGTGTCATAATAATTTATCATTACAAAATTAAATGCAATTACACTCCGACATGATGCTACTCATGTTATAAACACAAATAAAATAAATGACGAGCATAATAAAATATATAGGTAATTCAATTTACCATTAAGTCGATCAAAAGTATAATGGCCAGCTTCTGTGCCGGTTAACTTTTCAATTATTATTGCGACACTCGCAACTAAAATAGTTTATAATGTTAGGTAAATAAGATTTTGTTTTATTACTTTTGGAGTTGTGTGTTATCGATTAAGTCGGATATTCTGTTTGAACTCAATATTTTTGATACAAATGGTACCTAGTAAAATTTTATAAATGACCACCTAGTGTATTTTTATAGAATACTAGCAGCGCCCCGCGGTTTTACCCGCGTTGTGCCCGTTCCCGTGGGAATTTCGGGATAAAATGTAGCCTATAGCCTTCCTCGATAAATAGACTATCTAACAGTGAAAGAATTATTCAAATCGGTTCAGTAGTTTCTGAGATTAGCGCGTTTAAACAAACAAACAAACAAAACAAACTCTTCAGCTTTATAATATTAGTATAGATTTTTGAGCAGTTGAATAAATGGCAGCTGTTATAATGAGGCTATTCGGGTCTGTTGCGCAATTTAATATCTATACGTAAGAACAAATGTTTGTATTAAATAAGAAACATGATTAGTTTTAATTATAAATTGTTATATTTTGTTCTTGTTATAATGTTTGTTTACTATAGTGTGTTCCTTGTTACCAAAGAAATGCAAAACAGAATAAGTTATAATCCAGTATTTTCTGTTATAAAAATATTATTAATGCATTTGTTACTGTTAATAAGTTACCTATAAAGTTCAAATTTGAATAATGAAACTGTATTGAAACCAAAGAATCTTCCAGTCGATTCTTAGCCATAATATTTAGTGCCTTATTGTAACTACATTGTGCTATTATAAAAATAAGTAAATTATTGTATAATGTTTATTAATTTATAATGTTTAGGACTATTAGCCAACAAACGGTGTGGAGTTACTGTTTATGAAACTGTAGCAGTTGTGTAATGTTCACTTGTTGAGTGTTCAATGTTCATTCATCAATATGTTAACATTAACTTTTAGATTTTATTTTTGTTAATAATAATAATGTTATATTAGTTACCCACCAAAAATAGTATTAGAATAATCAATACTTTAGTTACGTGAATACGAACAAACTTTAAGTTGGAAAATTAAAATAATGTTATGTAAGATTAAAACGCATTACCGCGTCAAAGTGTCTCAATGTTTGAGATATGTTATATATTAGATGTTATCAGTAAAAGTAACAAATTTAATCAGTATCTGAGACTGCAGCTATTTCCCTCAGATGATTTTAATTAACTTAACAGAGTACCTGTTCATCCAGGGGTTCCACATTGGTATACCGCGGAAACCAACATCCGTATCATCATAATACATAAATGTAGATTACCTTCTAGTTAGACACATACGTATTACAATTACTGCTGGTCATTTTAATATTTTTCATAAATGTATATTCATTGTTAAATATACTATTTAAAACTATATGTAGTTTACTAAATTAATATTTAGTTACTTGTTAGAGGCGGTAGCACAAAATGTTAAATTTTATTAACGTTTGTATTTTTTTTCTGTGAAGTCTTCGAGTGTTTGGTTTGTTCCTTTTTTATTTGGATTATGCATGTGAATAAATGTTTCTTGATTTTACTACATTTTATTGATTCCATCATCCCCAAGATATCCTTCATTTAAGTCGTAAACATAAAAAAATAAAATTAAGATATAGAAGTTGTTTAGTTCGATGAAGATCAGACTGTTATCTTCTACGGATGTGTGTGATTGTTGCAGGTGAGGTGGATTTCTTTAAGACAATGATGCAGAATATGCTGCCAATAGTGCCAATGAAGACCAAGAACTACTGGTCCCAGTACGACATGTCTTACGAGTGCGAAAAATGTAAGAGGAAATATAGGCATAAAAGTACGTACAGAAGACATGTCACCTACGAATGTGGTAAAGAACCGATGTTCAGGTGTCCGTTTCTTGATTGTACATACAAAGCATATCAAAAAACCCACACTGACGCCCATATCAAAACGAAACATAAATTGTCTTTAGAGTACAAACGATGATCGTTATTGAAGTAGGAAAGTTATAGTTTTAAGATACAAAATGTGATATTAAATATAGTTCTATCATAAAAGATTTTGTTTACTTACCCTCTAGTAACTAGTCGATTTGAATATATATTCACTCACGTATTTAATTGAAATGTATTTCAATAACATGATTAATTGAAAATTGAGAAAACTCCATAGAAAACCGTGTGATTTCCCGCGTCCGACTTTTCTAAAACAAGATAATGTTTCCGTTTCCGTAAACAGAGCTACCAACATATCAATTGAATGGAACACATAGATCTACAAAATTAAATAAGTTTTATTGGAAGTTACCGGTTTTCCCGATTGTATTCTGTAGTTCTCATCACGTCATTGTCATTTTTTTTTTAACTGTCAGTCAAGCAAGTGAAATTAACGTAAAACAGACAGACAGGTGATTTTCTGTCCGAAGCGAAACCCGCCCGCTGCTTGTGCTTGTTATTGTTTTATCATAAAACGGAGAAAATGTATTAGTTTTCGTTTAACACGATTAACTAAAGCATAAAAATAATGAATCGTCTAGTCAGTTTAAATAGATTTCGCGCTTTTAGTTGTAGAAGTAATATTGGTTTAAGCTATTTATTAGCTCCTAAGAAACTTACTCAACAAAATGTGTTTTGTCGGTGTGTTCATGATCAGAAAAAGAAGATACGGTCAACCCTCAACTACATGGTGGCTATGGGTGTCATGACTGTAGGCTTGAGCTATGCTGCGGTGCCTTTGTATAGGATATTTTGTCAGGTATTATATCATCACAGGCACATCATACCCATAATCGCACTTAGATCTTTTCCTTCGTGTCTAATGTTGTATCCAAATATAAAAACAATTTAAATGGCTTCACATAATTCCTATACCATTAGGTGTTACTACATATTACAATTTGTTAACATCTTTCATCATACTAGAATTGGAAGGGCAGATCATACAACAGGTATCATGACATAGCATATAGAAAATAGCCTTTTAGATTAATCATTAATCAAGACTAGATTCGAGGTAATTATTATTGAAAGTCTTAAACAACCTTATACTAGTACATTTATGACAGTGTTACTTTTCATCAGAGATTTTTTCAATAATTTCAACCATAAATTTAAATGATAAACCCTTATCCTAGGCTTACAGCTATGGAGGAACCACGGGGGTGGTGGAAGCGGACCATGCGGTGTCCACCATGTCGGCTATAAAAGAAAGGCCCATCAAGATCAGGTTCAATGCAGACACAGCATCATCCATGCAGTGGAACTTCCGGCCACAGCAGACGGACATCACAGTAAGATCTGTTCAGATTATTGAATAAAATATAGCAACAATAACAATATGAATCAATAATCCATTGATCAATATCCAATCCATTCTATATTGCATAGATTGATAAGTATAGAAGTAATAAAAATGGAGTCATATTAATGTATTAGAGGGAATCAACCCTACTCTGGCCATTGTAGGTAGATAAAAAGACATGTCCTAACAAGTCCCTAACCAAATAGTTTCAAGATACTGATATAAATTATGTAGTTTCACTGAACTATAATAATGACACTTATAAAGAGTGCTTTATAACTTGAACAAGTCGCTTGCGCATACTCCCGCATGTAACCCGCGTCTTTATTTGCTCCAGTTACATGCACCGTGTACAAGCACCCTAAAAATATATTTTGTAGGTACTACCGGGTGAGACCGCGCTTGCATTCTACACAGCCCGCAACCCCACAGACAAAGCAGTGACTGGCATCAGCACCTATAATGTAGTTCCATTTGAGGCCGGCCAGTACTTCAACAAGATACAGTGCTTCTGTTTTGAAGAACAGCAACTTAATCCACATGAACAAGTGAGTTTTTTTAAGATTCTAAAACAAGGAATGTATAAGGCAGTGCCCCCGCCAATAGTGTTATACCAAAATTAATTTTGTAGAAAATCAGGCTAAGTTGTCAGTGAGTTTGTTTGTATTGATTTCAGGTTAACATGCCAGTATTTTTCTACATCGATCCTGAATTTGCTGATGACCCTAAAATGGAATATGTGGATGAACTCATCCTTTCATACACTTTCTTTGAGGCTAAAGAGGGGCTCAAACTACCAGTGCCATCTTACATCAGGAAGTGAAGTTATCAGTGTTCTGTGTCTTGAGTACAATAAATGAATGTTTCAATGTGAGTTAGCATAAAGAAATCAAGTTCTAGATGAATTTAGTTAGTGTTGAACATTATGGTGAGCTTGTTGAGTTTATTAAAATGATATTGTTTTATTAAGCTTTGTTTTTGTGGTGTAAAACTTAAGGAGATGGAATATTTTTATATAAAGGTCTTTCCGTTAGTGAGTTCATGTAGTATCAGGTTAGTGTCTACCCTTAATATTGGGAGTTTTTAGACCACCTATAGGCCTCCAACATGGTGGTCAGTATTGATATGTTTAATGAGATTAGAGACTGAGAAGAGCCCAGTGGTGGGACCTTCGATCAACGATACACAATAGATAATGGGTCACGTACAAAATCAAAGCTAAATGCTGTCCGCGTGGCTGGCGTGGTAACAGCTTCATTTGTTTACTACCGAACTGAGACAAAAGTTTTAAAACAGTTCTAAGTTCAACCCAATTACAACCATCACACCTAGTAATAAGGTAGCAAATCTTATTAATAAAATAAGAGCTTAAGTTTCAATTGCGCTGCTGTTCACCGAGACGTATTTTTTGCGCCGACCCGACATCTAGTTGTGTATTGTTGATCGAAGGGTGGGACATTTGTTGCACTTGGGTTTAATTCTTATGTTTGAGGTTTTTAAACTGCAACTAAACAACACACAAAGAGGATGCGCCAACATTTTATTTTCGATAATACAGATGAATGTAAATAATCTTTGACGTCAAGACAACGTTTAACATTGGGACTATAATTTACAGGGTACAATACTTGCAACAGGTCGCAACTGCGAGTATTAAAATCCGAGGCGCAATACATTTAGAAGTCGATCGGTCGATCAAGCCTTGATGGCGGCGGTGACGGGGTAGCCGCGGCGCAGCCCCATGCACTGGTCGCGGTCGATGAACAGCGTCGTGGTCTTGTTGCGCAGGTCGGCCTCCAGCCCCGCGCGCACGCCCAGCAGCGTCTGGTGCGTGCCCTCGGCCGTGGCGATGCGCGAGCGCAGCGTCTCCATGGCCTCGTGCAGGTCGCAGCACTCCTTCACCAGCCTGCCAGCGAACGCCATACCGATTTACATGGAATACGACTCGAATATCGCTCGCGACAAATCTTGGCTTCCATTCACTCTCCAGCCATGAATAGTTAGTTCCATGAGTAGTTCTATTCATCGGGTACCTTATTCCCATTATAGTTACATGAAACAGTGAAACTCGGTGAAAAGAAATCCAAATCAAATGTATAATCAATACCAGAGGATAAAACTACGTTTTCACTTTGTTCTAAATAGTTCGGAACAAATTGCTAGTATAGTCCAAGAGCTGGCTGCAAAAATCCTGGCCGATCAGTTAACAGAATGAAATGTTTTTTAAAAGTTAGTACTTATATCTAGAATGACAAATATCAATGTGTGCCTGGGCGGAACTTGTGCATAAGTTTTATATGTGTTGTCTTTGGAGCTTTTTTCGTACAATAACTGTACCAATGGAGTAACACTTTCAAATTATTTTCAAAAGTTAGTTTTCAACAAGTAAAATAAAATTGTTTTTGTGTGCCTCATTAAATCCTGTGCCCATGCCTTGGCACACCATATTTAAAAACATTTTTTTTTGTTCGTTTGTGTACCCATCGTGTAACAACTTCAAATTAGTACCAAATTAAAGTTTAAACATTCCTTTATTAAAAAAAAAAGGTGTGCCACGCCTATGCCTGTTACTAATACATGGCACACACCATTTCATATTGAAAGTCTTATTCTATCACTAATATAATCTATTGAGGAAGTATTGAGGAATGAGGAATCAAAATGATTAAAAACAAAACTTTTCATTTATTTAGGTAATTAAAAACAAAACTTTTCATTTATTTTGATGTAAACAAAGTCGGAATTTATAATATAAAAAAATTTGTCTTACATATATTCATAAAAGTGATAAAAAAATACATATCTAAAAACATACGTTAGAACATTCATACCTTTCTGTTCTTATCAAACATCGTCATAACTATCATCATGATCATCATCAGCATTATCATCATTATCGTTATTATAATCGTCATTATCATTATCACTTTCATCGTATTCTAATTCTACTGACACAATGTCTTCAATTAAAAGCGGTGTTGGATCACCTTCGAACCAAAACGGTTCAGTTTTATTATGATCAAGTGTCCATCCGCATTCTTCGAGCGATAAATTTACACAGTTTGTTTCAGTGGCATTTTGCCACATCGAAGTAATATAAATTGTCCTTAAAATTTTTTGTTTGAGTGATTTCCAACATGGTGGAATTTGTGTGGAATCGAATTTTTTAACATTTCTCATGAAGTATTCTGCGGCTGACGTTGGTGCGAGGAAAAGTTAAGCCTTTCAAAGAATTAAAAAAAAATAAACAAGTGCAACAGGTGTTTGCAAATTTGAATAATATAGATGAAATTGATAATTTTAGAAGCATGGAAATATTACAACAATATACTTGTAAGATTTATGGAATTAATTGTAACAGTGTGAATGATGCTAGACTATTCATTTTTCAAAATAAATTCGCACCAACGTCAGCCGCAGAATACTTCATGAGAAATGTTAAAAAATTCGATTCCACACAAATTCCACCATGTTGGAAATCACTCAAACAAAAAATTTTAAGGACAATTTATATTACTTCGATGTGGCAAAATGCCACTGAAACAAACTGTGTAAATTTATCGCTCGAAGAATGCGGATGGACACTTGATCATAATAAAACTGAACCGTTTTGGTTCGAAGGTGATCCAACACCGCTTTTAATTGAAGACATTGTGTCAGTAGAATTAGAATACGATGAAAGTGATAATGATAATGACGATTATAATAACGATAATGATGATAATGCTGATGATGATCATGATGATAGTTATGACGATGTTTGATAAGAACAGAAAGGTATGAATGTTCTAACGTATGTTTTTAGATATGTATTTTTTTATCACTTTTATGAATATATGTAAGACAAATTTTTTTATATTATAAATTCCGACTTTGTTTACATCAAAATAAATGAAAAGTTTTGTTTTTAATTACCTAAATAAATGAAAAGTTTTGTTTTTAATCATTTTGATTCCTCATTCCTCAATACTTCCTCAATAGATTATATTAGTGATAGAATAAGACTTTCAACATGAAATGGTGTGTGCCATGTATTAGTAACAGGCATAGGCGTGGCACACCTTTTTTTTTTAATAAAGGAATGTTTAAACTTTAATTTGGTACTAATTTGAAGTTGTTACACGATGGGTACACAAACGAACAAAAAAAATTTTTTTTAAATATGGTGTGCCAAGGCATGGGCACAGGATTTAATGAGGCACACAAAAACAATTTTATTTTACTTGTTGAAAACTAACTTTTGAAAATAATTTGAAAGTGTTACTCCATTGGTACAGTTATTGTACGAAAAAAGCTCCAAAGACAACACATATAAAACTTATGCACAAGTTCCGCCCAGGCACACATTGATATTTGTCATTCTAGATATAAGTACTAACTTTTAAAAAACATTTCATTCTGTTAACTGATCGGCCAGGATTTTTGCAGCCAGCTCTCGCTCTATAAGGTGAGAGATGAGAGCCTCCAGTGAAATCGGGGTTAAAGTAGCGGAAACAATTAAACTTCATTGTTATAGATACCTACATAGAAATCGATAAATATTGTAAGTTTGAGAATGAGGGTATAGTGACCTGTTCTGCGCCTCGTCGCGGCACTTCTCCAGGTGCGGGCGGTTGGTGCGCGCCTGCAGGCGCGTGTGCGCCACCTTCATGGGCTGCAGCTTGTCCTCGATGGCCTTGTTCAGCAGCTCCAGCGTCTTCTCGATGTCGAACACCTCTTGCTGGATCTGGTACACAGGACGATCAATGAAACGTAAGTGTTTCCTCCCATAAAAACATGTATAATAAGTACGCGCCCCGCGGTTTCACCCGCGTTGTACCTGTTCCCGCCGGAATTTCGGGATAAAATGTATCCCATGTGTTATTCTGATGTATAACCTATATTACTGTAAAGTTTCATCTAAATCCGGTAGTTTTTGCATGAAAGAGTAACAAACATAAATCCAAATATAATACGTCCTCGCAAACTTTCGCATTTATTTATATAATATTAGTAGAATTCCACCTGTTAAAAGCCAGCAGGGACGGAGCGGGCCTGTCCGACTATTCTGACAAATGAGTTCCTGCTCCCGAGGGCCGACCCCAAATCAAACCCGGGATACTTTTACCTTACACATTGTGCAAAGTATATCGTATATCGCATCACAAAACAATACATTGCTTTACAAGACGAGATACCTAATCAGTCCAATAGTTAGGTACCGTTATTAAACCATATTTGTATGTTTTATGATACGTGTATCAACTCTCCACTATACTAATGTAGTCGACTATCACTAATCCCACATGAGCATCAATGTGCTGATAGCGACCCTATTGCATTGTTCCACGACCTTTTGCGAACCTCTTTTGAATTATATTGAGTATCTCATAGCTGATCGACGCGTGTTCTGTAAGCGTTTGTTTTAATTTAATTTTGAGTGGTGAAAATTTAAGAAATATGTACTTTCAAGTGTTGAAGCATCTCTGAAAACAATAATATTCGAAAGATGTTATGAACCTGGCTTCCTGTTGCTATATTGTGTGCTTCTTCTAACTTCCTGCCTACAAAATTATCACAAAACCAAGTTGTGAATTAGATCCTATTTTTAAATTCTAAAGTTCTAAGACATATATAGACATTATCTATCTGTAGTAGGTGAGTAACGGTTGTACCTTATGCAGATGTAGTTGCAGCTTGTTTTTGATCTCGATGGTCTCGGCGATGCGGCGCGTGAAGGCGCTGTTCGTGTTGCTCCATTGGTCCCAGATCTGAGTCGCCGACACGTTGATCAGGTTCTCTGTGTCTGTAGGGATATGGTCTGATTACATTCGGTTCAGATACGGTCAGATTACTTTCGGATAAGGTGTGAGTGGTGCGGTGTGAGTGATATGGTGTGAGCATTGTAGTGTGAGTGGTGCGGATGAGGTGTGTGGCGGCACCTGACAGCATCTGCACGGCCTTGGCGCGCTCGGACTGGCTGCGCTGCAGCGTGGCGGCCGAGGCGGCGGCCCAGCGCGCCGTGTCGCACACCGTGGGGTCGTAGCGCTCGATGCCCGCGTAGAATTGCAGCCCCTGCGCCAGCGGGACGTCACTATCCATCACTAGGTTTACGCGGAAGCGACGCGGCATGCGTTACAATCAAACACTCAATCTGTATTGAATGAGTCCTACGCAGTCGCTTTAAACAGTGCGCGACATAAACCTCGTCCAGAGTTCGCGAGGCTTACCATCAAACTCGCGCTCGCACGAACGGCTCGCGTTCTCGTAGTATGGATCATTCATCATAGATTACGGAATTTACGGAGCAGCCAACATAACATAAATCGTCAAGTGTAGAGCTTGATTTTGAACTAAGTAGTTAATAGAAACAAAACATGTTGGCAAAATCTTACAACAGTCGGTATAATTCCGGAGTGATCTCACCTTAGAATAGTTGTTGAGCTGATGGCACATGGAGTCGATACCGAGAGCGTATTCCTTATTACGCATGTCTGTTTCGAGCTCGTGTTGTGTCGCGCGGCAGTTCTTTGATTGCGCTCGGACCTAAAGAGAAACCACTTTTAAGATTGTATCTTTTGATAAAATTCACTTGTTTAGTTTAAACCCCAGGAATCTAGACCACTCCCATATATTCCACTCGTTGCTTACCTTCTCAAGCATACTCCTAAACTTATCCTGTGCTTCGCGCAGTATTGAAACTTCTTTGAGAAGCGATTGTTCTACAACGTCATGCACTTGTTCCAGACCTGTGACCATGAAAAGTTGTCGTACATATCTCAGAAAACATTAAACAGAAGCTTTTGATATCTTGCTCTTGTTTGTGGACAAGATAACCTGTCGAAGCACGTCCAAATTTATTTTGAATAAGGATCTAATTGGCTAAACCAGACTGATACCTAGAAACTTCACCGTAAATCACAATAAAATGGCAACAACCACGTGGCAGAACATAACCTTTATGTCCAATATAATGAGATAAGATCCTAAATGGGAAATTATCATAATAATTAGTAAGTACTTATGGTACTGTGATAGTCACAGGAGTCTTCCGTGATCACGGTTCCCGTAAAGGAGCTGAAACGTCAGATAAAAATTGAAAATAAAAGCGAAGTGTATCCGGAAACGTAGTTTTAATTCAATTCAAAATGAGTAGTGTTGGCTTTAAATTTAAGACACCAGTAATTTTTTGGTGTGATGATTGTTGGTGGATGCAGATCACTTCCAACCGAATTACTTGGAGATCGATGTCCTATGTCTAGCAGTGGACGTCATACGGCTGACATGATGATGATGATGATGATGATGATGATGGTGGTGGTATTGTGGCTAACCTTGCCTCTTCTCCCGGTGGTAGAGGCACTCCTGCACGATGTGCAGCGGCCCCTCGATGCCCGCGATGGCGCGCTCCAGCTGGCGCCGCGTGTCGTTCAACTTCTCACACGTCGACACCAGCCGCTCCATTTCTATTGATACCTGGACAACACCATCTTAATGTGATGCCTTCAAAAATTTGATGCTCAAAGACTTCACAAAGATTCGGTGCAACATTCGAAGAAGTAGACATTTTCGAAGCGATCTTACGAAGTTCGTCGCGGCAGTTCTTCATGATATCATTGGCATACCATAAATACGCCCGCTCCAGTGCATCGCCGCTGTCATTGGCGCACATGACGTCATTAAACATGCAGATTTTGGATTGGAAAGGAAGGACAGAATGTGCTGGTTCGGTTGTTAGTTAGTTGCGAGACCTCACCTCGTTCCTCCAGAACGTGGTGTCGGTGATCCGCTCCCCGATCCGCCTGCCGGAGTCCCTCTGGCCCTGCGTGCCGATCTCATCAGTCTCCCTGTAAGGGGACATCTCA
Organism: Cyclophora albipunctata; assembly: GCA_963082685.1. NCBI lineage: Eukaryota > Metazoa > Arthropoda > Insecta > Lepidoptera > Geometridae > Cyclophora > Cyclophora albipunctata. Next base: position 439,702 of record OY720123.1, read on the forward strand.
TACTTTAATTTTTACTTTAAATAATATTTCACATGGTGGTTATTCTTCCTTTTTAGCATGTGACAGAAAGCCAAAGAGAGATAAAGGTAGTAAACAGGTAAAAAGAGCAAGGGAAAGATCAGAGTGAGGAAAGTGCAAAATAGGCAAAGAAAGAGTTGCAGTTCTCACCGTAACATCCTCATGATATCATTCCTGACTCGCTCCGAGAAGTTTCTTTTTGCATCAGATTCATTGTAATTCTTGATACTGTTCTGGTTCCATTCGTATTGCGTGTATCGTGTGTACAGAGCAGCGCGAGCGGCGTGTTCAGGACTCCGGTCGAAGCCAGTCACCAAATTGGGAAAGCGAAGCGGTTCGGCGGCCATGCCCGCCGGCGTGTAGCAAGGGTCCACCATGGTGTTGGTTATGGGTTGAGAAGGCCTGGCAAATATTAAACACATCATCACTTTAAGCTTTTTTTAAATTGGGACTGGGCGGGACATGTCAGCCGTATGCCAGAACATTTTTGGGCGAAATCCGTCACCTTTTGGACTCCAAGCACAAAAAGACCCCTCGGAAGACCCCGCAAGCGTTGGCGGGACGAACTAGACCAACACAACAATAACTGGCCCACAATAGCTCAGGATAGAGATCAGTGGAAGGAGGGTAGGGAGGCCTTTGCCCTGCAGTGGGACATTTATGGCTAATTAATAATAATAATAATATGTATTGAGAACTCTCACATAGGTGTGACCTCTATCTCCTCGTATCCCATGATAGGCCTCCACGGGTGCTTCTTCGGCGTGTGGAAGCAGTAGCCGACTTGAGGCGGCATCAACGCAGCACCCGCGGTCTCTTTCACGGGACTCCATTGTTGGAGTTGCTGGAAATGTAACAGTTATTAATAATGTGAAAAATAAGTTGGATTGAAAAAAAAAAATTTTTCTGGAATAGGCTCATGGTGCAGGTATTTATTTTATTATAAGAATAAATAATTGTTTACCGTGCACATAGTCACTTCCTTTGCCATTCTGAATAATTTATTATTAATAAATTTAGAAAAATAAAGTTAATATCTAAATTTTAAAATTGACGCCTTGACGCCATTTGTTGGATTGGTCTCACTAAATCAAATCAATCAATTATTTTTCATTATAGAATAAACGTCAAAGTCAAACTGTAAACCATTAATTTATTCAACATGAAAATAAACTTCTATTTTTTACAAATACTCATAATAATAACAAATATTTGTAATGACGATATTTTGCATTTTAATATACCATATTAGTAAACAGCTCAAATAAATAAGTTTAAATTAGTCCCGGACCCGGATGTGATAAAAAGCAGTCGTATTCTCCTCCACAAACAGTCCAACTTTCAACTTTATCTCAATTGTCAATGTAAGTCACTTCAGTCAGTGTCGATTTATGAAATTGTCATCAATTGTGTCTGTGATGTGATTTTTGTGTCACATTTGTGTTGTGTTTAAAAGAGGATGGAGCTGTATTTGTTGTGATTATAATAATTACATTTTAAAATTAAAGTAACTCATAGTCTTAAAGATAACTGCTTTCAACATCGAACTAATAAAAATTGTCTTTAAAGAGCGAAGTATTGCATAATATAAAATGAGTAACGTTCCAGAGAATGCACCACAACGTAAGTTGGTTTTCATTTCTTGTTTCTTTTGTATTTAAAGTCCATACTACGTTCTTGTTACTGAAAGAAAGGCTATTTATTTACTTTAGATTGTCCGGGAACTGCTAGCGATGACGCCGGCAAGGCGTCTGCGTGTGCAGGGTGTCCAAACCAGAACATTTGCGCTTCAGGTAAATAAACGACAGTTGAAATAAAAACTTAAGTATTTTATATCATTATGAAACGTGTTCGATTCCGGTGAAACCGTTCTGAGATGAACTCATTAGTAACACTATCCCTAGATATTAATTAGTTCACATATCTCCATCTCAATTCTAACTTTGGTTTTCCACTTAAGTGAACTGTAACTATCAATTGAATTCTGTTCTATAATTTCATGAACTTATGTAATATTGTTAATGCAATTATAGGAGCAGCATCAGCTCCTGATCCAGCGATAGAGTTGATAAAGGAGCGCTTGTCTAATGTGAAGCACAAGATATTGATATTGTCGGGTAAGGGAGGCGTTGGCAAGAGCATGGTGACTTCAATGCTTGGACACATATTGTCGGCTTCGAATCCAGATATCAATGTAAGTTTAGTTATATAACACAGTAGTGTGTTACATGGCCTACTATACACTAATTATAATCAAAAAGAATTCAGGGGCTTATACAGATATGACAATTTGCTAACTTGAAAAAAGCAATTTTACTGTAGAGCTTGTGAACAATAAACATGAGATAACATATTCATGAAAATGGAGGGAGGCCCTTGCCCAACAATGGGATGATACAGACTAACAGTAACAGTAACATATTCATATATCATAACATTCAATAATTCTACTTATGCAGCTGCAACACAAACCAATGAAAAATAATCTACTAAATAATTTTAATCAACAACTGCAGTATTAAAAAGTAATATATTTTTAACGTTAAATGGTTATTATCATGTTAGTGTTGTGCTAATTGCTGGTATTGTTATTAAGTTACTGAAAATTATTTTCATATCATGAATATGATTATTTTCAAACTTGGCTCGGGTTTATGGTCACAACCCGCATTACCCAAGCGTGGTGACACCGTATCCTCCTCCCTGTACTGTGAAACGAGCTGCCTTTGCCCAGCAGTAGGATATTGCAGGCTAATACTCTACTCTCTATTATATAAAAAGTTATTTGTGTTAACTGCTGCATTTTCATGCCGTTCTGCACGGCTGGTTGTTAAACAAACAGCAAAAAAATACCTCAGTATGGGCTATTAACATAAATAATAAAACACAATTTAATGTTCAGCAATATAAACTTAAAATTTGAGTCTTAGATAACAACATGTTTACACTAATAAAATAAAAGATAACATAGTTACATTTTTACAAGCAACCAATATTATTTTATATTATAACTTGAATCATTATTGTATGTAAAAAAATTAATGACGTGGCAAAATAAATCACAGCATGGGAATCAATACAAATGCTGAGAGTGATACTGGCAGTTCCAAACCAATCTCAATTTTAATTTGAAGGGCTTCAATACTCTAATTGAGGATCTAATAGATTGGATTCCTTATTGTTTCACTTATCAAGGCAAGATTTTTTAAACGAATCTTACTATTAGATATAATTAATTTACAGTCAACTATTTTTATGAAAGATAAACATATTTTCATAAAACATTCACCCAACCTTATTGGCTGCAAACTACGCTCTATAAATCTCTAGTCTATGACAATCTATTTGAACATGGAACCTACCCTATTGTATCTGGATCGCCTCTCGTACGAACTACCGAACTCCATTTTACCGCGCAAATTGTATTGGACCACACCGCGGTACGTGTATCGATCCTCACTCCCTGGTGACGAAGAATTCGCAATATTCAGCGGTTTGCCCCGTGCCAGGCGGTGACGCGACCCTACAGACGGTTATGTAGGTCATGTTTTATAGGGATACTTGATATGCAACCTTCCGCGGCCGACTTTGAGTTATTACGATTATATATCCTGCATGCCATGGTAATATGGTAGATTGTTATTACCACTGTGTAAATCCAGCTAGGTATACCAAGGACGTATTCGCCCTTAAAGTTTCGGTCTTTAACGTGACCTTCCCCTTTGAACAATAAGTATTATTAATGTTGCTAAAGTTTATCATCAACATTCAGATTCTACAATACTTGCTACAAAAGGGAAGCACGAATAATGAAATTCTTAAATATAAACAAGAATAAAAATAATAAGCTCTGATTATTCTGTTGGCACGATAGCTGAATCAATATTGATGAATTTAAGCATATAAATCGATTAGACTGAAGATGGACATAGACTAATCCGTCCCGAAATTCCTGCTAGAAATCCCGTGATGTGGGACATGTTCAAGTTGTACCCATTTGATTTTCAGGTGGGTATTCTCGACGCTGATATTTGCGGGCCGAGCCAGCCGCGCGTGCTGGGCGTGCGCGGCGAGCAGGTGCACAACTCGGGCTCCGGCTGGTCGCCCGTGGTCAGTACGGAGTACCGTGCAATACTTACGCTTGGGAGACGTTTAGCATGGTCCTGCAACAAGAAGTCGGGGAGACAAACTCGCTCTAAGGCCTCAGACACGAAACGAAGTCAACGGGAGCGGGGCGGCCACAACGCGAGCCTTGAATTCGCCAATTATAGTGCTTGAAATAGAAAGTAAAATCGTTTCGAGCACTGCGATGGGCCATTGCCGCCACCTTCTCTCTGCTGAGTCCCCGCTGAGGTCGTTATCGAGACCTAAGTTTATATTTTAACTTTTTTATTAATCGACTAGCAGCGCCCCGCGGTTTTACCCGCGTTGTGCCCGTTCCCGTGGGAATTTCGGGATAAAATGTAGCCTATAGCCTTCCTCGATAAATAGACTATCTAACAGTGAAAGAATTATTCAAATCGGTTCAGTAGTTTCTGAGATTAGCGCGTTTAAACAAACAAACAAAACAAACTCTTCAGCTTTATAATATTAGTATAGATTGATTTGTTTTGAATAAGCTTTTGATTGATTAAAACAATTTACACTTTATTTCAAGCCAAATATATACTGTCATGGTGGTCATATACTTAAGAAATAAATGAAATACACGCAAGGTTAGAAATAACTCAGCTTAGCTTATTAGTAGTGTTTCGTAAAATGATTTTATGTATTTGTTATATGCTACGGCATTATGGAGAAGGACCCAGGACCCCTAAGTAATTAGGATACCTTAGAGTACCTAGTAGTAGGTTGCTTTTCGGGTCACGGAGTCGGGCTTAATGGTCGCGTGGTGTGGTAATATGGATCAGTGATATTAAAGTCCAAATCAATTCAAATAATTATGCTTTAGTAGTTGAAACGCTAAATATGAATTCTTAATATAATAACAATTATTGTAGTACACATTAGGTGTCCTCAAGTTTATGACCACAGCTGTACAAAACGTGCCTGGAAGTGAGTTTATTTTTGAACTGTCGTGTGTTTGTTGGTGGGGGCAGTACGTGACGGACAACCTGTGCGTGATGTCGATCGGGTTCCTGCTGGGCAGCGCGGACGAGGCGGTGATCTGGCGCGGGCCCAAGAAGAACGGCATGGTGCGCCAGTTCCTCAGCCAGGTGGACTGGGGCGAGCTCGACTACCTGCTCATCGACACGCCGCCCGGTGCGTACCAATATAAATCTACATACTAGCTGTCCCGCGTGGTGGTTCCACCCGCGACCCAATAGATGTCGCTAGTGTGAATCTAAACTAAACCATCCAGAGTGCCACCCAGACGCATACAAAAAAAAACATTACAATCGGTCCAGCCGTTTAGGAGTTCAGTGACATACTGACATGAGTGTGACATGAGTATAATAGGCATGATGACTAACTTTAAAAATCTCTTCTATGATATTCAGAAGTATCTATTAAGTCTAAAATATATCATATTTCAGTAGAAAATTGAGGTTTTTGTGCAATAAAAGTACATTTAAATTTTAAGTTTCAAATTCACGCCAAAACACTCGCCGGTGTCATGGCGGCTTCATTACGTCACGGCTCAGCAAAAATGCAAAGATCGCGTATACGCTTAAATGAAACAAAATGACGTTTACTGTGACGTGACGCAACTTACTTAGGCACGTCGGACGAGCACCTGTCGGCGGCGCAGTACCTGGCGGGCTGCGGGCTGGCGGGCGCCGTGGTGGTGAGCACGCCGCAGGAGGTGGCGCTGCTCGACGTGCGGAAAGAACTGCACTTCTGCAAAAAGCTCGGCGTGCGGGTGCTCGGCGTCGTCGAGAACATGACCGAGTTCGTGTGCCCCAACTGCAACGTGAGTCGGGGTGGGAGAGGGGTTTTGTTGTATTGCCGTTTAAACAAATAGTAATGCCATGCCGGAGGCCTTTAGGCCGTCCTAAAAGTGACAGACACCAGTTATTGGTTGGCCACTAACCTACTCGAAATCTTATTTCGCCTGTTCCCAGAGTCGCAGCGAGTTGTTCCCCGCGACGACGGGCGGCGCGGCGGAGATGTGCAGCACGCTGAGCGTGCCGCTGCTGGGCCGCGTGCCGCTGGAGCCGGCGCTGGCGCGCGCGGCCGACCGCGGCGACCCGCCCGCCGCGCTGCCCGGCTCGCTGGCCGTCGCCGCCTTCGCCGAAGTGGCACGAAGTATGTTGGATACAAAACTAATGCTAATCAAATGTCATGGCTTCCTTAAGTTTGCCGTATTACTTCCCCTGAATTTGTCTCTTATAAGCGACATTATTAACTATGTATGTGCGTAATACGGTGTGTGTGTTTTAGTTTTTTTTTAAATCAACCGTCTGATGAGAAATGGAGATGAAATGAATAATTGAGTCACTGGAATTTACATTCTTATTGCGGTTCACAGTACAGTGTTTTATTTACAGAAATCGCAGAAGCCTGTGAAAATCCAACGAGCTGAAGATGTTCATGATGTTGAAGAGAATGAAACAACAGCATGTATGGACCGAGACACCAGAGGTTTCGGGTGGAAACAATAAGCTTAAGAATAACTGTAAATGTATAATATACAGATTTAGATTTATGTTTTGTTCAAATCGTGTTATGGAATAAAATGTTATATTTTTAATTATTTTGTGTATTTTATTTCCTACATTGCAACATTAACAAAATATTCATTTTCTACATGGCAGCATTCACAAACAATTCGCTACTGTCATTGTCAAGATGAGTCATGTGGATTTTGATAGATTCAAATATGACAGATGTCAGCTGATAAGAGTACGAAAATACGAATATATCTAAATTACTTTCCCGACCGGTGGATTTATATTTGCCCACAAAGATAATTCCACTTGAATAAGTCAATTCAATTTAAAGCGCGTAAAAAAGGTCAATAGTTAGTATGCTTTATACTTGAATATCAGTTGTCACAAAGAGGTTGGTTGTTTTATTGCACAAGGATTTCTAAAGTAGTTCTGCGAATGTACAAACACCAGACTTTGCAATGCCGTCGCATGGTGTGGAAGAAGAAGACAAGCCTTGCAGGGCGTGTTCTGACTTCAAATCGTGGGCTAAGAGTCAGAGCAAAACAACACTTGCCCCTCCGACCAAGCAGGTGAGGTTATACAGTGTTTCATAACATTGCATGCTCACGGGACCTTCTCGAACCTACTAACGAGATTTATGTATTATTGTTGAGCTAATGAGCTTGTAAGAGTTGTCATAATATCAGGTATTATATAATTTATTTCACATTTAACATATTTTCGATATTGTCTTTCAGGCTACAACGGATCATAAAGATTGTCCTCTAGATAAAGCAGAACTTGGGCGGTCCACATGGGGTTTCCTGCACTCGATGGCAGCGTATTTCCCTGATAAACCCACCAGTAAACAAGCTGAGAGTATGTTAAGCTTCTTTAAAATATTCTCAGAGTTCTATCCGTGTGAACCGTGTGCTTTAGACTTTCAAGAAGAGTAAGTATAACATGTAATCATTAAATATTTGTTATTATCACAGGAAATGTAATACAAAATAATAAGACATTTTTGTAAAGGGACTAATTCCCTTTACAAACATGTTAACTGCTAAAAATGTTTCTTTCAGTATCAAAAAGCATCCACCAGAAACAAAATCCAGGGAAGCCCTGTCGAAGTGGCTGTGTGAGAGGCACAACACCATCAATGTGAAGTTAAATAAACCAGTGTTTGACTGCAGTAAAGTGAATGAACGGTGGAAGGATGGATGGCTTGATGGCTCCTGTGATTAACACTCCAACCCCTGCCTTAGGAAGTTAGAAAAAGTTTTAGGAGTACAAAGACTTTTGACAGGCATTATAGTATAGTTTGACTGATTCACAGTGAATATCATACAAATCATATTGACTACAGTATTATCAATTTTGTACTATAACTCCCAATTTTTTATTATCATTTCTGGTTCTGCTAGATAAGAGACCTTATTTTTTACTATTTAGAGTTGTGTTACTTATAGATGACATACCTAATGTGAGACACCACCAAATAAATTGATAAGCAACATGTACAAGTAGGATTAAATTAATTTATGAGGTCCAGTGGAAGTGACCCGGTTTAGATTGAAAGACAGATTTATAGATGTTTATATGTGTGTATAAAATGTATATTAATAGATGTTGATACTTAAATATATGAGACTCTATTGAGTTTCTTATCTGTTTTATTTTGTTTCCATAAAACCAGATTCAAAGAGGTCAAAGTCTCCTATATCATTTAACTGCAGGGGGATAGATATGGCCGGTTCATAGTAAAGCAAAGGCATGGTATAAAAAAGTTAAGTGTTCAGTAATAAACTAATAAAACATGCAGTTGAAAAGTTGTACAAATTTTTATTGTAAACCAAGCTTAATCAGTAAAGATGTGGCCGTAATTAGTAATGATTATTATTATCGATATTATCATAGAGACTAAACATGAACATGCTCAGTTCAGTAACTTACAAATTATTTGGATAGATATCAGTTTGTAAAAAATCCATTTAAGAAATTAATTCAATGCTATTTCTAATGATTAACATATAAAGAAGTACACAACAAGCACTTCAAGTCGATTATAGACATTAATGACTAAACAATAAGAGTCCTTGACTCGAGTAGTGATCATCTGATCACTGTTTGGGTTGTTCTCATAAAAATTCCATTTCTCGTTCTATGCCAACGAATTTCAACTGTTCTGTTGGCCCATATCTGTGAACAAAACGATATCGTTTACAGTTATTAAACATTCATTCAGGATTAAAGACCAAATTACTAACACAATTACATACATTTAAAGATACATTGCAAGATTTTTCCTGATTGTCCTACAGCTCGGTAAAACCCTAACATCATTCTATTCTTGGAAGTTATTCTTGGATTTTACTAATTGTTATTGTCATCAAAAGCGACAATATTGGAACAAAACAGTATTTAAATTTCTATTAGATATCGTTATCATTCTGTCAACACAAAATATGTAGCCACAACTTAACATTTTGTGTTAGGATGTCATGTGTAGGTACCTGTAATCAAAGAAGAGCTCCTCGCCGGGCTGGATGGCGCGCTTGGCGAAGATACCGATGCGGTGGTCGCCGTTCACCATCATCACCTTCGCGTAGCAGTTGGGGTTGATCGAGTGGTTCGCGAACCGGATCTTGTTGCCTTTACGGGTCGCGTCCACCACGAAGTCTGAAACGATTTCATAATGGAGGTTAATTTTGCAGAAACATTCGCATCAATAGAGATAGGGAAGGTCGAGGGTGGCAGGGTGTCGTACCGTTGTTGAGGTTGAAGAGGAAGGAGCACATGTACTTGTCGTAGACCTTGCCGCGGCGGTCGGCCTCGTCCTGCGAGATGACCTCGCCGCAGTACTCGGAGAGGAACTCGTTCTTGGCGGCCGCCTCCTTGAGGAAGATGCCCCAGCCCGCCACGTCGCTGGGCGCCAGCAGCAGGTGCTTGTGCAGGCCGCGCTGCACCGACACGTTGCGGCACGCGCGCCCGTCCGCGCCGCACGCGCCGCACAGGTCGGCGTCGCACTCGCGCACGCCCAGGTAGCAGGGGCACTGCTTGGTGTTGCACGACGCCTTGCAGCGGCAGCCCGGGAACCGGTTCTGGCACTCGCCGCTGCACTGGCAGTACTTCTCGCAGAAGTTCTGCGACTGGATGCAGGGGCACAGCGCGTCGCACGCGCCCGCGTGCTCGCACGGCGTGTAGTTGAACACGTGGTGCGCCGCCGACTCCTTCTTGAGCTGTATCTTGCGGCAGTGCACGGACCACAGCCGGTGCTTCTTCTTCTTCTTGCGCGGCGGAGTGCGCTCGGGCGCCGGCGCGCCCGCGCTGGAGCCCGAGCCGGCCCAGTGCGCGTACACCTGCCACGGACGAACATGTACTATTCGATCGAACAGTAGCTATTCTCCCTCTAATAGTTGACTATTTTCCATTTTATCCTTGTGTGTCATGCTGATGCAACCACTGACAAAGTTTATGCACATCAGCAGCGACTTCACACCCAGCCCCGCGACCTACCTGCTGGCACGTCTTGCTGAGCATGAGCTGCGCGATGGCGCAGTAGTTGCCGGCGAACACCTTGTGCAGCGCACGGAATAGCGACTGGTCCGAGCCCGTCCACTCCGAATCGATGTCGCCCATCGACAGACCTGTCGACACGCAACCGATCGTATGGAACTAGTAAGGCAATCGCATATTGCTGCGACACCGGCGCCGCACTCTTTTCACATCTCCCTTTAGTTTTTGTGATCTGCGGCCAGCACCAATGTCCAGTTTTTACTAACACAGTAAAATATTAAATTCAGATTGGATAAAACTAAAGTTTCCATAGGAATTGGGTCTAAAAGCATCTTCTCATAGAAGATGTCAGTACCTAACATTAAGGAGGATTATATGAAGTCTTATATTACACTTATCTAACGCATGGAAACCTTCGTGTATTATACGTAATTCTTACCAAGAGCATTGTAGGCGGGTTCCGCCGGGGCTTCAGTGCCGTTCTTGAGCTGATTGCCGTTGGTACTCCAGTTGCTATTGCTGGAATTGCTGTTACTTCCTAAAACAGAAGACACAACTTTTTTATAAAAACCAATTTCACTCTTAGCTTCGGGTGAAAGGGGATGACCATTTCTCCTTGTTAGATTAGTTTATTTCGCAAAATTAATTCTTACCGAGCACCTACGTCCTAAAAGGTTACCCCAGGTAAAATTTGAGGCTCCTAGCACTAATAATTTCTGGGATTTCATTATGAGTAAGTGATCTTTTGCTTTTATATATAGATAGTTGAATTGGCTCCAAAGACACTCTTTTGAAGTCCCATTTAAAAGTATAAATGAAATATCCGTGGATGATGCGTAACAGTAGTAACCTTTGTGGAAGCGGTTGCTGTCGTTGCTGTCCTCGGACGAGGCGTCGTTGGGCGAGTCGAGGGCGAGCGCCTTGCCCTTGTCCTCCTCGCCCGCCGCCTGCTCGCGCGCCAGCTTCTCGCGCATGCCGTCCTGCCGACACGACACACAACATTGTGCCTCCTTATTCAAAAACTAAAACACTGTTTCAAAGTGTTTTGTCTTTTTTACTCTTTGCATTATACTTGCAAAATAGCGTTTGTCGGAAAGAGACGAACCATTGATAGCTAAATGCTATTATTATTAAGCGTTTATGAATAAGGCCCCTAGTAATTAACTTGGCAAAACCATGGAGTATTATTACTATGAACTATGATCAGATAGTTTTGGTAACAGATTTGAAGTTTGTCGCACTGATACAACAGACTAGTGACTACCTGTAAGCTTCATGTCAATGTGACGGAGTTAACACTTTATAAAACTAAACCTTGTAGCCAATCATCCCCAAAGATTTACCCTAATGGTATGGTTTTGGTTACCAAGATCTAAAGCTGAATCGTTAAAAATTTGTGAGTATGAAGTGTTACCAAATGCATAAAACAATTAGGGCTGCAAGGTTCCGAGAATGCCTTCAGTTCAGGCCCTTTACGCTTCGTCAAGTTGGGCCCTGAGTGACTCGCTTGCAAACCTGAAAGTGCAACAAAATTTAACAATATACCCATTGGAACAAATATATGTATATCAAAAATAAAAGTGGCTAATGAGTGACACTTGTTAAATCCAAATAGTCCAAGGTATTATAAATAAAATAAATAAATAGTGATATGTAAAAAATACTTGTATCTAATATAATAAAAGCTGTAAAATTAATATATGCAAATATGGTTTATGATAAAATGATTACGATATAAGCATAAAATAAAGGAATAAGACGATGGTCCCAGAAGTTTTAGTAAATAAAATAGTCATTAGGTATCCTAAGTATAGCTTTTAAACCTGTTATACAATTATGTTATACATACATACCCATATGCTGAACATTAGAGATTAGTTTTATTTATCCCTGAATATGTTAATTAGTTGATTAGGATAGTGCAGGAGAAGTGTAGCACAAAATAATAGATCCATAATCAGCAAAATGAACATACATTGATGACAATGAGATGTATACACAGAACATTCACTATCTTACCTGTTGCCTGACTGCCTGTCAGCAAACAGAATAACAGAGTTATATACGAGTACCTATTACATTGCAATGTCATTATTATGTACATTTCATTAATAAATTACGCCCTCAAATATTTAATATAAGATGATAGATACAAATCAGCAACTTTGTAGATAAATTATTGTTAAATACATACTATAATATTCACTAAACTTATTGTAAATAAATAAGACATTCTTGCCAGTTCGTACAGAAAGAATATTATAAAAATACTTGCAAAGATGGTAATATTTATCAAACTACAGACAGACAGGGACATTATTAAAGCCATACTACAAAACATATAAATTCAGTTTTTTTTATCAATACACATAAACCCTTTTATATGTTAAACAATGGGTCCAATTCTCGGTAGTATAAAAACTACTATTACCAAGCCACTCAGCGAAAGCAAGAGGTACTTAATACTCACGATGTAAAAAACAGTCGTATTTGAAGCATCGTCTGCAGAACAGCGTGTGGAATGAATGCATGGTCTGCTCCCTTGAGACAGACTCGGCTAGAGGCCCGTCTATGTTGGGCGTGCACTCGGGGGGCAGGGCGTTCGGGTCGCTGCGGGATGTCAGCTCTATATACCTACCAATAAAGGCGAAGTTAGGACATATGCTAGAACATTCTATCATAGTAAAATGAATTGTTTTATATTAACTTTAAAATCATTATAACAGTTTCGAGTGAAAAGAGCGAATTGCCTAATAAAAGGAAATTTAAGTATATTATTTAGAAGAAAAGGTGTGCAGAATTGCATCCCAGTTAAATTGAGCCAATACTACTCGTATATGTTTACTACTACTTTAAACATATCCTTATAATCTAAAAACAAGGAGGTAAATCATGCAGCCATAACAACTATAGTCCGAGGTGTTATAACACCGGTCTTTTGTGACCAGGGTTCCTATGAAAGGGCCGAAACGTCAGATAAAAAAAATTCAAATAAAAGCGATGTGTATCTATCTGTAAATGTAGTTTCAATTCAAAATAAGTAGTGTTCACTTAAACTCAACCTGTATTTTGATCTAATGTTTCAGTTATATTTGATAGAAAACTGATAAGATAATACAAAACCATAACCTCCTTTTTAAATAGCTCAAAAGAAAATCTTTGACTATTACACTAAACACAAATGTATATTATTAGTGGAAAATGTGTATTATTACTGCAGTAATAATACACATTTACTGCCCCATTGCATGGCACTCAATGTAAAGAACTATAAAATGTAGTTACTTTTCTCTCAACTCCTGAGGCGTGCCCTTGTCTGGGAACTGCGAGCTGATAGCTTGGAATATTGTGAATATTGGGAACTGCTTGTCATTCTGTACTTTCTTGTCTCCATCCTTCTTGGTTGGACTGTCTGCTTTTGGATCTTTAGACAACTCTTTCTGTGACAAAAATACGACACTTACAATGATAACATTTTCTAGGATGAACTTCGCGTTTTATAAATCTGTAAACTCTCATTTAGTTATCTGAAACTTCAAGACTTTTTAGACTTTTATTTTACTACTTAACACTTTTTATAACTTAAGTATACAATAGGATAATTGATTAACTTTTAGTTAAGTTATATATAGTTCTTCCACAGTCCTTTACCAATATTTTGTTGTACACTCGGGAGAAAGTTAAGTATTCCAAGTAGAAAGTATACAGCAAATACATCTCGCAGCGACCCAAGTAGAAAGTATAGTATACAGTGAAGTGAAATATAATAATGTAGTCCTCACATCCTTGTCCTCCTTGGCCTGCATGACCTCGCGGTCCTTCTTCTCCTCCGCCACCTCATCCTTGGTCTGGAAGGTCATCAGCGCATGCACCAGGTCCACAAACAGCTGGTCGTCAATGAACCCACCTTCTTTGTCTCCTGCAATCAATTAATCACTACATAGTATAAAACAAAGTAGCTTTCCGCTGTATGTCTGTCTGTCCCTATGTATGCTTAGATCTTTAAAATTTCGCAACGGATTTTGACGCGGGTTTTTTTAATAGATAGAATGATTCAAGAGGAAGGTTTATATGTATAATAATTATCGAAATTCCCACGGGAACGGGCACAACGCGGGTAAAACCGCGGGGCGCTGCTAGTAAGTCATATAATAAGATTAGAGGTTTAATTGGTAATGTAAATATGAATTTCAAACTTTAAGTGTAAAAATAGCTATATGTCTATAGGTTTGTAAATTATTACTAAATCAAGATAATTAATCTCTGACAAATATTTATTGCTACGAGTAAACATGAGCCTTGGTTATGATGAACCTTGTGTTTCAGGCGAAAGCTGAAACAGGTTCAGTGAGGTATCTTTCAGCCACAGCTTTATCATATTAAACATATTCAACACAACATAGGGATAATCATATCCACCTATCATAATATCAAATATAGCAAGTCCTAATGAAAAGTTTGTACCTTTATCAAAGTAGGTACAGCAAATACTGCTTACCATGAACCTTCCCATCATAGTTCTTGATCAGCTCCTCAATAAACGTCCCATCCTGATCGAGCACCTCGTCTCCCATATATGGTATATTATGTAGAACTGTCTCATCTTCCACCATAAAGTTCTTCTGTGTAGGGGCCCATGTGTACATGGTGGGTATTGGGTTGACTGAGTTAATGACATGGATAGGTACTTGCTGAGTAGTCACTACTCCAGAAGCTGGCATTGGGCAAATAACATGTATATTTATGTATAAGTCATGTTAAGATTGTATACTTAGCATGCTGATTAGTGAATTAGTAAGTAAAGTGTTAGTAAATGTGATTCTTTGACAAATGCATCACAAAATAGTAGATAATAAATGCCCTCTTCATCGTATTAGCGTTCATCTTTGTAAACAATACATTTATTATTGCTATAACTGTTCTGCAGTTGAAGTTGTAATATAAAGTTCTCACCATCAGTACAGGAGACTTCAGCTCGCTTCATGAGGCTCTCGTGGCTGCAACTCGGCGCTGGAGATGGCCAATAAGGCCTCTTCGCTTTCTCTGTAGTATCCATCTCCCGAATTTCCACCGCCTCCGACATTATCCGTAAGTTTCGCGCCCATGCTACTTTTACTTCGTCGGCTCGCTTGAATCTCTATAAATTCAATAGAATATCAATGCTGTACAAATATAGGAGACGTTTGCCAGTAAATCTCATACAATCAAACAGGTACAGCTAAATAATTATACATTATCAATCGATTATTCAAAATAACAGCTCACCTTTACTTGTCGGAGCCTCATATACTCTGATTTTACCCGTTTTTTCCATTCTGCTGTTACCTTTGACTTACTCATGAGTAAAAGTAGAACACTTATATGGTTTGGCCAGCTTACTTTACTATAATAGGTGTATTCAATTTAATTTAGAAATTAATAAAAACAAAGGCCATATTTGCCTTGCATGTAAAAAGAAAGCACAGATTCAGATGCAAAGCACCACAGACGAGACAAACAAACCACCCAAAAAGTTACTCTATGAAACCACCAGCCACCACAGCAAACCACAGAGACGAACGAACAAATCACTGACCACGAAAGTGCCTTTCTTTTTCGTTCCGACTCCGACTGAAACATGACTGAAACCAATGCAACCACAGATCTGAATCGTAAACTTTTAAAACTTGATGAACACTGTTGATGAACTTCAGCAAAACCGAAAATTCCGAGAAACCACAGAGGTTCAGATAAGTGCAGAACATACGTATGGAAATACCCTGAATTTATTTTTTGATCATGTTTATATTCATTCATTCATATACCTATAGTCTATGATTTTTTATTGTGTCTATGTCTGTCTATGTTGAGTTGAGCAAGTGTGCGCTGCCATTTTCTACTGAATTGAAACTTGTGTAAAAGCTAACATCAAAAAAGGTGAGCATGATAAAAAGGTACCATTTCTTAATTCATTTGATATCAATCGTTCTAAACAAATCAAATGTATTCCCTAAGCGAAAATGAGGTCTCCCGTTCGCGTTACGTAATTTGTTGTTCCTCGTCAGTACGAACCAACGTAGTTTACAAAAATACTGTGACACATAAATCAATATACGAAGACTAAATTTTCAATACGACCTTGGAGCGCAGAGCTGATGTCTACACCACAAAGTTGTTCTGTTTGTAGGTGTTGCGCACCTACAAACTGCCGCCCGCAGGTTATGCGAGGGGATCGTAATAAGTATGTCCTCCTCGTATCGCGGCGCGTGGGACGGCGGGCCGCCGGGCGCTGAGGCGGAGTACGCGCCCGCGGCGCCCGCGCCCGCGCCGCCACTGCCCGCGATGCCCGCCACCGACCCCTGGACCGGCGCGCACTACTCGCCCTACGCACCTGCACCTGCCTACGACTACAGAGCCTACGCTCACTACCCTTACGGCTACGACCCTTCTTACTATCAGAACTCGCAGCCTGAAGCGTACTACGGGAAGTACCCCGCGACTGCCGAGTACCAGCGGGCGGAGCGCTCGCCGCCGCCTCGGACGCGCTCGCCCCGCTCGCGCTCGCCGCGGGACCGCTACTCGCCACCGCCGCCGCGCGACGGCAGCTATGACCAAGGCCGCCGCCGCCGCTCCCGCACAACCTCCCACCGGAAAGACTACTCATCCAGCGACCGGTCCACCTCACGTTCACGATCTTATTCTAGATCACCCAAGAAAAATAAAAGAAGAACTTCAGTTACTTCTGATTCCTCTTCTTCAAATAAATCTTATAAGAAAAATCGACATAATGAACGTTCTGTGACACCTCCTTTACGGTCTCATCATCGAAGATCTAAATCTCATGATTCCCTCGAGTCTAGAAGTAAAAGATCAACAAGTGTCGAAAGAGTGAAAAAGAGCCATTCCAGCAAGGTGGCGAAAGGTAGAAAGAGAGATTCGAATACCCCACCCCCGAGAAAGAAGAAGGAATCTCTCACACCACCGAAAACGAAAAAGTCTGACCGAAGAACTGATAGAGACAGATCTATTACACCCCCTAGAAGTTACAAATTTAAGGATCGTAAATCCACTACCTCTCCTAGAAAAGCTAGAGATAGTTCGGTGACTCCGCCGAAAAGTTACGCTAGAAGTAGTTCGTCCTCTAGTTCTAAGTCCCGCACGCCGTCCCCGGCGCCGCGCAGCCGCGGGCGGTCGCGCACCTCGCGCTCCTCCAGCAGGTCGCAATCTTCCGACTC
Source organism: Cyclophora albipunctata (assembly GCA_963082685.1). Classification (NCBI taxonomy): domain Eukaryota; kingdom Metazoa; phylum Arthropoda; class Insecta; order Lepidoptera; family Geometridae; genus Cyclophora; species Cyclophora albipunctata. Next base: position 457,043 of record OY720123.1, read on the forward strand.
TTCACGCTCTTTCAAACGAAAATCTAAACGAACTTCGTCTTCCAAGCGCAAGTCTCGCTCTGCGAGTCGCTCAAAGCGTCGTTCAAGGAGCAGGTCCCGGCGCCGGTCCGTGTCCAAGACCAAGAAGAGGTCGGTCAGTCCCAGAGGGTCCGACTCGCGGTCGCGGTCCCGCAGCCGCAGCGGGTCGGGCAGCGAGGACGAGCGCCGCGGCCAGTTCACGGTCGCGGACAGGAAGCTCTTCTGGAAGAAGCATCGGTCGCGGCAAGAGGAGCGCGGCCGCGAACCGCGCACGCCGCCCAAGGAGGTGAAGCCGCCGCCCGGCGCCTACGAGTCCACCCGCGTCGACGACATTGAGTACGGCGTCCCGCCGGAACTTGAAGGCCCCAACTTTGCCGAACTCCTCCATCCGCCGGAGCAGACTGGTTCTCAACCATCTTCCTCAAAATCGAAACCTGTTCCGATTCCTATCAAGAACGACGGAAGTTTTCTTGAAATGTTTAAAAAGATGCAGGAGGAAACCAAGAAGGCAGAAGAGGCTGTTAAGAAACCAGAAATAAAAAAGCCTACGCTGCCCTTTATCGGCAAACGTCGCGGCGGCAGAGTTCTTAAGACGGGCCTCGTTAAGAAAGCGAAGGCGATCGATGAACAGACGGTGGACTCCACGCCGAAAGACGCCTGGTCACTGTACATGCAGGAAGTTAAGAAATATAGAGAGACCTCTTGCGAAGAGGAACGCAAGACGCGACCGCTCGTTAAATGATTATTACTAATGATAGTGTTAAACATATTTTATTATAATAAGGTTTCATTGTGACCTATAATAATGTATTTACGCGTTAGGTTTAACATTTAATTTTCTATTTGAACATTTGTGTTTATTGTATTAGATTGTTAGGCACCTGTATCATTATATTTGAATATTGAAACAGGTTTTTTATTAATAAAGGATTATGACAATGAATAGTCGTTTTGTTCTTTACAGCAAAATGCCTGAAATGATCAAAACGGCCGCCGACATCAAAACCGCGCCTTTCGACCCGCGCTTCCCTAACCAGAACCAAACCAGGTAATGTAGAGTACCACCCATAGGATCCGGGTCTGTGCTGTCAACAAGGATGCCATCACCTTAAATCTTCCTACTGTTAAACTTTTTAGGTCGACATTATCACGTAGAAAAAAAAATCATCCATCTTTAAAAAATAGAACGAAATTTGGCAAATGAATTTAAGACCAAAGGTCAATCAAACTTTTGTATGCAAAAAATAATAAGTAATGTAGGTACAGATAAAAAATATTGAGACTGTCTTCAGCATAGTCTTTTTATGGTGTTCCAGGCATTGCTACCAGAGTTATTTGGACTTCCACCGCTGCCAGAAGGTCCGCGGTGAGAACTACGAGCCTTGCCAGTACTTCAAGAGAGTGTACCGCTCCCTGTGCCCCAATGAGTGGGTCGACAAGTGGGACGGCCAGCGCGGCGAGGGCACCTTCGCCGGAAGGATCTAAGTATTGAAGCTTCTACCTTATTATAATGTATTTATGTTTTAGGCCGCACCGTGTGATGTGATTTAGTCAATAAATTATGTTGATTCCATAGTGTCTGATTTTATTTCATAGCTCACTAAACCTCATACTAATTTCAATAAACAAATACTAAATTAGGCAAAAAAAATATAATTCCAATCCAAATTACATTGTAAAATTGATAACCATTTAAATTGGACCAGGAAAGGCACCCTTTTCTCGAAGTTCGTCCCAATGAGATATCCAGAAGTTAGGGCAGATAGTTTCGAAGTATCGTTTGAATATCTTGCAGTCGTCTACTGGCCCGAGCAATCGGTTGCATCGGTAATAGTCGCAGTAGTTGTCATAACATGCTCTGAAAATAATTATCTTGTTAAGAAAAGGATTTGCAGTACATAACGAATTTTAACTATAAAGGGTATGGTCGAAGGCTACCTCAAGATCTACTCGAGTTGAGGTGCACTCTATAAAGTTCAATGGTAGATACCTAGTCACTCACAAATCAATCATTCAATGTTAGATACCTAGTTACTCACTTTGTTTGATTCGTGAAAGGATATCTAGGATCAATCCTCAAAGTCCTGAATTCTTGGTCGCACATATTTATTCAAATATGAAAAGGAATGTATAATATAAAATGAAAGGTGCACAAAAATACACAAATTATACAATAAAAATAGATATCAAGTGACAAATTGTAACAAACCAATGGTTATGTCATCATCATCATAGAGAACATTATTAAAAACTATGGTTTACTATGAAAGAGATCAATATTGAAAAAAATATTTGAACCTCAAACTAAAAAAAGAACCTGATTGATTTGGGCCTTTTTGGACCCTAGGCTCAATCTCAAAATATTTAGTACATCAAAGCCCTGAGCAATGTTTTATGAATTAATTAAATAAGCATAACTGAATTTTGCGCCAACATCAATAGCTCATAAAATTTACACCATGGTTGTCACTGTGTAATTCAATTAATATTTATTACATAAACTTATGTTCTAAGCAGAAACTACTAAGTTATAATTTAGAGTTTAATGATCATAAAATAATAGGCAATAAATTACTTCTAGGTATAACAGTATATGTACAGCAGCATACAGTATATATGCCAATAATTCCAATTTTCTTTAAATTCATAATATATACATAATGTACCTACAATAAAATATGTTAATAACAAAACACCTACCCTACGATACTAGTACAATAATCCAATGTTCTTGTATTTTCTAAGTTGGATTTTGATTAAGTATTGAACAGTTTTCAACAAACTATTTTTTCATCATTTGTTTGATATTTCTATAACTTTTGTCCCTTAACTAGCTCACTATAATGTTATTGAAGACTGATACAGTTATATTAAGATTGACAATCACCTATAGTTTCTACAAATAACTTGTTAACTTTAATATGAGTCAATAGTTTATTTTTATAACAGTTGGTTTTCCAATTCTGAGTTCTTGCTTGTAATGCTGACAGTGGCATACTGTTGTTGTCGATGTAATATGCCCAAGCATTGGAGGAGGCACTGCATGCTGGCAGCTGAGGTAGCCTTGAAATAAGACAAAAATAATATATTATAGAGCTTAACACTTAAGAACTTTGAGTTATCATTCACGGCTGCAGGAAACCTATAGCCAGGAAGAATTTCTTCTCATACTTCTAATGCTTAAGATAATATTATAAGCTTTTCAGTAATACTTTCATAAAATAAATACTTATCACATTGGTAAGTAAATGAGAAATTAATTTCATCCTCTTCACTGTACTGAGAGGCGTTTACCCAGAAATTATACATATTAATACTTTTTAATATTTCACACTTTTTGGTAAATGGGAAAATTGCTAAAAAGCTTTACTAACTTTTAAAAGCAAAAGATCTGGATCTGTGTGAGGGAATGGCGAGTCTGATGATTCTATACATCTGGCAAGTGCTGCATCACTGTAAAAAAAACAATACAATATTGAAATAGTAGGAAATCAAAAAGTTGTCTCAGTTAATTAAAAAATGTAGTACAAGAAGTGTTACCTCATTTCTGTAGTCTGTAGTTGTTGTCGGGCCGAGGCCATGGCATCATGCACGGCTAGCTGTTCTCGAGGTTGTAGTGGAGGGTTTGCTCCCATAGCCTGCTCAACAAAAAATATTAATTCATTTACAATATATCAAGCAGTTAGTATTTAAATTTCTTTTATCTAATTTATTTCATTGTTGTTATTGGGGCTCCACGTGCCTGAGAGATTACAGATATACACGAAAATTTTATAAGAATTTGGGTCTCTACCTTGGTATGTATTTCTGCGATAGCTCTGAGTCCATTAACCCACTCTTGTCTGGCACGGGCGTCTGTAGCCCTCAACTTGAGCATGTCACCGGAAGCGCAGTTGATAGTGAACGTTCTAGAGTCTTCATCACTCGGACATATAACTGCCGCCGCTAAATGTGCCTGGAAATGTTTGGAAAAATATAAGTTTTAGTTTCCTAGGTATATTATCATGTTAAGAGATATTTGGCTCCTACCTCGCCTCTAGCAGGTTGGCCCGGTTGTACTGTATCACCTGGGCCGTCAAATAGGTAGTAGGATAAAACCCCGGTCTCAGGATCCACCGCGAACCAACGCTGCTGCCACCCCTTCACCACATTCGTGTATTTGTATAGTTGTCCAGAAAGTGGCCTATGGGATGGTAGGCTTGAATTTTTCATCGTAGTTAATCAATAAATCGAGTAAAAGTTGTTTGTTTTCTTTCCGTCGGCGTAAGAAAGATGGGCAATTTTATATTTCAGCTTTGTTGCACTTTGCAGATTTTTTTACAATTTAGCAGCTGGTAGTGACAGTTTTGAAACTAGTCTGACAGTGAAATCTTTTGGTTATGAATTATGAATGACACTGACATTGATTGCAGCCAAAATTGATTGCGAGTCAATGGAAGGATTTCGTTTCGATTCGATTCCTCCAGATTTGTTTTGTTTTGGCTTGGATTTAGATAAATAAGAAACGTTCGTTACCTATAATAAACGACAGTTATAATGTTGAAATTGTTTATTAATTGATTTCAAATTAGTTAAAATATTCCTATGGTGTAGTTAATAAACCGAATAAGCTCATTACAGAGTCGAGAATCCCACCGTGCTGCTGGGTTACTCATTACTAGGGGTAGAATACCGGCGTTGTTTGTGTAAACACTAACTTAAAAAATGGGATTCAAATTAGTGCGTGTTGATAATGTGGAGCCCTGCAAGATACTGCTTGATTTAGGAACTAATATCATGGGGCGCAATTTGCAGAGTGTAAGTAAAAATTAACATGAACCTCATCAACCCAAAGGTTACTAAATCCTCATTTTATACTGTTTAAACAAAACTAAACTTTAATCTTTCATGTAATAATCTAATTGCAGTGCAATGATCCACGGATATCGAAGAAACATTGCCAGGTGTTGGTTGCTGGAGATGACAATATTGTACTGACAGCCGTAAGTTTTATTTTTATCTGCACACTAGCAGCGCCCCGCAGTTTTACCCGTTCCCGTGGGAATATCGGGATGAAAAATAGCCTATAACCTTCCCGTTGAATGACTATCTATTATAAAAAGAATTATTCAAATCAGACGGATAATTCCTGAGATTACCTCATACATACAAACAAACAAACAAACAAACTTACAAATTTTACTTCTTTTATTCTAATCAAGAGGTTAAAATGTTTATATTATGACTAATAAGGCTACTAAGGCTAGTTATAAATGCAAAGTACAATCAATGTCAGTACATTATGGTACCTACACATAGTATAATGTATTGATTTATAAACAAAACAAATTTAAATAAATTGCAGCTACACAAAAACCCAACATTCTTCAAAAAGAAAGACATGGATAAACTTATAATATTACAAACCAATGAAGAAGTTACTCTTAGTAATGGAGATAGAATTGGACTCCTACCTGACAGTCACTGGTTTGAAATTATCAACTGTGTTGGAAGTGATTCACAGCCAAAAGATGGAGATACAAACAGTGTTGTGAATGGACATAAAAGTCCAGTATACAAGGATACACAGAACATTGATAATGATACACAATCAGCCAATGAAGACTCTCCGATAGGCACAGAACCAAATGAAGCAATGGACAAGGATGGAGGTCCTAATGAAAGTGTAGACTCTGAGGCATTAGCTTTGACGTATTCCCCTGATCAGAGCCGTAACGAAGATAAGTCTCCCAGCGAAGCTGTATCTCCTGTTGACTCTATGTTGGCTGACAATGATACTAAATCACCTGTCATTGAAACGAATCCTACTATAGCTGAGGCTGAATCTCGGGAAGCAGAATCTAAATCTCCTGATGCAGAAACTAAATCTCCTAATGCTGTTGGTAAGAATTCTTCCTTCTTAATTAAAATAAATCCTGGTTACATAGCAAATCTATGTTACCATCATTGTTCTATGATCTTTTTGTATGTTTATCATGTTAAAATCCATAATTGAGTGAATTTTCGTCAATCAAGAGGGTCAATCAACTCAGTACTTTGAGGTGTTTATTTACTATAAAGAGATGAATAATAAGTTTATTTATAATACTTCCTTAATTCCAAGTAGTTCTTTACTTAAGTATAGTTTGAATTTCCTAATTTGAGTTAAGAGTTTATTTTATATTATAATTGTTTATATTCCAGTTGACACTCAATCAGTAGAAGCTTCATCAAGCAAAAGACTCCATCCTGAAGTGAAACAAGAGAAAGAAGATGTTGATGTAAAGAAAGTTAAAAAGGAGGAAAAGGATAGCGGAGATGACGCAGGTCCTAGTGACGGTATACCAGCACCGGTAGGTTTATATACTTTTTTTTGAGACTCTTAATATATTCATTATTTTATTACACAATGAGACATATGATAATTTATTGTTTTAAATATAATTTTCAGGTGAATAATAACATGCCCCCTAGAGAACGGTGTATATACGCTGACAAGTGTTATAGGTAAGTCAAAGTTAAACTTAATGGGCCATATTAATAAACGCGTATTAAGAATGAACAGTTTAGCTATCAAATGGTTTGTCACTTTCTGACATACGCAATTTTCCGAAGAGCAAAAGAGACAAAACACAGTGTTACAGTGTTTTAGTTACATTGCATTTAGTAATAGGGCCGAATGAGTTAATTTCCACTAGTTCTTGTCGTTATTTATGGAACGAGCGGTATATTTTACCACGATAATGTTCGCGGCCGCGCCTGTCGACGTTTAGAGCGGGAATGGACTTTTATGGGAGAAATGGCCCTCCCAAATCGTTGACTAATCTATCTATAACCCTCTTTCTCCAAATCTGTCTGTTTGTGGCATTGTAGATCCCAAATTAAAGATCCAAGTTTAATTTAGCACTTTTACCTAAAAAACTAAAAATCCAATTTTAAGGGTTCTTTTAGTGATATTGGCGTAACGTTTCCAGGCGCAACCCGCAGCACCTGGCGCAGTACTCGCACCCGCGGGACGCGGACTGGGGCGGGCCGGGGCTGGCGCCGTGCCCGTGGGGTGCGCGCTGCCGCCGCCGCCACCCGCGCCACCGCGACGTGCACCACCACCCCGCGCCGCCGCGCCACCATAGGGACAGCCCGCGTATGTATTGTGTTAAGGAACACCAACACCAGTGTATCTATTCTCGAAGGATAATTTTGAGATAAGAGCTTAAGTTACTCCTCCTAGTTAATATAATAAAGTATGCCAGTAAAAGACGCTGTTCCCTCCATTAAGGCAGCTTTTAATAAGATTTATGTGTATGTTCTTATTTCACGTGTAAGTAGTTTGTGGTCGTCCACATTATTTTTATTGATAAAACAGAGCAGTGTTTGCCCTATTTCAGCTGTCCGCGTGGTGCAGCGCCACGGCAACGTCTTCTACATAGACGCGCACGCGGTACATTTCCACGACGACCATTTCGCGGTCGAGGACTCGGACGGGGACAGCGTCGATTACGATTACGAATTCTAATCGATCCATTCGATTTTCAAAGAAAAGTGAAGATGTCGAATACCATGTGATAATAGAGCCTTAAGTAATATAGTTTCTTATTTAATTAATCAGGTAATAAGCCTAGAAAAAGGACTACCAGTGATGATGAAGATTCGGGGAATAACTCTCCGGATGCCGACTTAATAGTAACGGGCAAAAGGAAAAGAACGAAGTTGGTCACTGAAGGGTTAACCGATTCGGAGAATGACGATCCGTACGGAACGGACGGGTCTGATGAGTGGGCGCCGGGCGATACCACGAGTCAGGACACTGGTGATTTTTAAAACATCTGAAGGAACTATTAGGTACATTTTCTAACTCTATCCATTAGTACATGTGAATGAAACGCATAAATTGTCCCTGACCTTTGTAGTCTGTAATTAAAGAGGTATCAACTATTTTACGTTTGTTCTGGACCACACAGCCTACTTTTTATGTTTATGATAAAATCATGTTTTAGATTATGGTGAAACCTTTGTGTTAAATGATTGTAAGAAATCTTAACCATGTTATTTTAGGTAATTTTACTGAAAGTTGCCTTATCATTAATTGTATTGTTCTTTGTGAAAATATGTAATGTTAAGTTTGTGATGTCTGCTTTTGTGTTTGTAATGGAGGTGAGATGAATGTAACTTAATTGTCCATTATGAAGTCATGTTAAAAATAAGTGTTAAATGCAATATAAGTGAAAACAGTTTTTAATTGTCCTTAAATTTAATAATATTAAAAGTAGCCCTCGTCATCTGAGTGGTCATTGCGGTCCCACTCCGGATGAGTCGACAGTAGGAGAGGCGGGGGCGCCTCGCCCCCGCGCACGCGCAGCGCGTACACCGCGTACTCTACCTTCGACACGTTGGCGCGGGTCGTGCTCAACTTGCGGGCTAACTCCTTGTTTATGCCAAATAAACCTGCAATTGGCAATATAGTATCACTTAATTTGGAAATAATTATGCTTAAAGAGCTACAGCAGTTAGAAAAATTTATTAAGCCAGGTTATGAACTACTTATACCTAAATTTTTGTTTTACTATATTTAAAATAACTAGCAATGCCCTGTGGTTTCACCTGCGTTGTGCTCGTTCCCGTGGGAATTTCGGAAATTTTTATACACATAAACCTTCCTCTTGAATCACTATCTTATTTGAAAAAACTGCGTCAAAATCCATTGCATAGTTTTTAAGATCTAAGCATACATAGGGACAGATAGACAGGGGAAAGTGACTTTGTTTTATACTATGTAGAGATAAGTAAGGTACATTTAGTAATAATATGAACACAGGTATGTATAATTTCTTCTTCTTCATCGAGTGGATGGTCAACCTGACCAATCCTGGTTTCAGATATTGAGCCGCCAAAGGCTCTGACATGGCAATTTAAAAAGATCAATATGAGATTTATTCTAATTGTTAGTTTAAGAAGGGCTTATTATTAACACATTATTTAAAAAATATTTCTGATAAACTATGCAACTGAGATTTGCATGGTAACTTTGTGGATCCTTACCTAAATAGCCAGCAAACAATTCCCTAACCACTCGACAAGAGAAGAAGCAGTCCTCACTGTCTCCACTACTAATGCTGTTGATGGATTTCCTCATCAGCTCTCCACTCAAATCAGCCAATCCCAACATGTAATCTGTATGAGGTATTAATGTTACCACCATTCTTTCATCATTATTCTCAGACATTATAGTATATGTAAATTCCTTCTGTATATCTTCGTAAGGTGTAATTTCTTTAGTATCCATTATGGAGCAAAATGTGCGGGCTTCAATGAATTCCTGAAAGCCCGCTGTAACAGCTCTTGAGTGCAAGTGTGCTGGACTGTTTTCGAGTTCCATGGCAATAATCTGTATAGGTCCATTTATAAGTTTTTGAATTCGGTCCTTTGCTTCTAGCATTTGTTTTGCTGATGAATCTTGCCTGGAATGATAAATAGATTTTAAATGGTTTTTACCTAAAATGTTTGTAGTAATGGAGTTAATAGGAGTGACTCACAAAATAATGGAATGCAGTAAAAAAATAATCCTCTTGCTCTCAATAGTAATATCCCTGGACAGTTTGACGAGTCGCTCATGTCTATCCTGTCTTTCATTTAGCTTAATCGCTGCTTCTTTGAACATCGCCAACACGGGGCTGTCCGGCGCCAACGTCGTCGCAGTTTCCCGAGCCACCGAAGACAATGTGTGGCTGTGGCGGCCTCGGTTACCACGGTACCTTCCTGAGAAATACCAAAGAATATTGTTTTTGGAATTCGTTTCTCACATTTCGTTATATAGGTAGTATAGGAGTGAGTTATTTGCCTTACCTCGTCCAGACATTATAGTAGTTTTCAATGTAGATTTTATTATTTGTTAGAATGGATGTTAAAGAATCAATTTTAAGAAAATAGTGCCAGATCAAAAAGACCCTTTAACCTTTACTTTGTGTTATTATTTTGTTTATTTATTTTCTTTTAGCTCACGCGCGAGTTTTATTTTACCCACAGGCAGGCACAGACTACGAATTCCCACCAGGTTTCAGGTTTTACCTCACCCATGAACATCTCCACAGAACATCTCACATCTCACTCTGGCCCAAATAAACAATTTTTAATTTTTATTTAATTTGGGATCTCACCACAGCATCTCACGACAAAAATAATTGATTCATTCAAATGATCGGTTTGCTAGTTTGATTGATAAAAATAATGAACGAGGATTTGTGTGTCACACTGATTTGACTGCCTGTGGTAATCATAGACAAAAGAGTGTTAATTGACGTTTGACGTGACAATTCCTTCTTCCTTTCTTCTCTTCATAATTTATCTTTAGGTACATACTTTCGTTCGTAGCAGTCGGTCAAGGTGTGTGTGTAGTTTTATTTTGTAAAGTGTTCAACTAATTATTCAATGTTTGAGTGTTACTAGCGAATACTAAATTAGTTTACTTACGTTATTCAACAAACCGTTTTACTTTCAGAAATTCGTGTTGACTGCCCAGAGTCCGCGAATTATTGTTATCTACCTCCCAGGGTGTGTCTACGTATTTATCTTTATTTTGTAAGTGAAACTGCTGAATGTGAACTGGTTTTGTTATTATTTCAGAGATGGTAATTAAAACTTTGTTTTATTATAGGTAAGAGAAAGATGTCTCAGACAACATTAAGTTTTGGTGACTCATGCGCCCCTATAACTTGTCATGCTTGGAATAAGGATAGATCTCGTGAGTACCTTTGATATTATTAATCACAACTCCATTCTTGTTTTCTAAACATTAAACTAGTTAGTACCTACTTAAGTATACAGACTTATGTAAACAAATATTGTTACAGAGATTGCTTTCTCACCTAACAACAATGAGGTACATATCTACCAAAAGGAAGGTAATGAGTGGAAGCAAACCAACAACTTGGTGGAGCATGACTTGAGAGTGATGGGCATCGACTGGGCACCCAACACTAACCGCATTGTCACATGTTCTGTGGACCGCAATGCCTATGTGTGGACCCAAGGGGAAGACGGGAAATGGAGCACTACTCTTGTACTCCTTCGCATTCATAGGGCTGCCACATGTGTTAAATGGTCTCCAATGGAGAACAAGTTTGCTGTTGGATCCGGGGCCAGGCTGATATCCATCTGTTATTTTGAGAAGGAAAACAATTGGTGGGTGTCTAAGCACATCAAGAAACCTATAAGGTCCACTGTGACCAGCTTGGATTGGCATCCAAACAATATCCTGCTTGTAGCTGGTTCTGCCGACTTTAAAGTGAGGGTGTTCTCGGCTTACATAAAGGATATTGAAGATCAGCCAGGGCCAAACGTCTGGGGATCGAAGTTACCCTTAGGGCAGTTGTTGGCAGAGTTCCCCAACTCTCCTTCTGGTGGTGGTTGGGTCCATGGTGTATCTTTCTCTGAAGATGGCAACAAAGTTGCTTGGGTTGGACATGACAGCTCCATCAATGTGGCCGATGCCACTCAAGGCAAGGCTGTCATCAAACTAAAGACTGAATACCTGCCATTTTTGGGATGTTCCTGGATTACCAACAACTCCCTGATTGTGGTGGGCCATAGCTGCATTCCATTGTTGTACTGCGTAGAAGGTAATGAGATTAAGTTTATAGCCAAACTGGACAATACTCAAAGGAAGGAGTCCGGTGGACTCTCTGCCATGAAGAAGTTCCAGTCATTGGATCGACAGGCTCGCATCGAGACGAACGACACATTACTTGACTCCATCCACCAGAATGCAATTACAAGTATAAGTCTCTATAAGGGAACCAAAGCTGCAACTAAGAAGTTCAGCACATCGGGATTAGATGGACAACTAGTCATCTGGGACATGGATTCATTGGAAAGGTCCATTGAAGGTCTCAGAATTGTCTAAACAAAAAGCTTTATGAATTTAAGAATTTTTATTTAAATGAATAATAATTATAATCAGTTTGTGTGCGAGTTCTGAAGTCACTCCATCAAAATTAACAAAGAAAGCTGTTGAAATGAATCAATCGTCAATCACAGTCTGATCAGTCTACCTAAAACAAACTGCAAGCAAACTACAGCAGTGAGTGAATTCAGCTCTCATAATATAGTAAAACCTTTCAAATATACAGAATAAACTATAATAATTTATAGACAAAACTTTCGTTTTTATAATATACATTTTAATGATAAACTGTTAATAATATGTAATCAAAATAATAATAATTATAAATTAGACATAAGACTACACCCTATACATCATAGATCACTTTTAATACTACTAAAGTACTGATTGCTGTCAAATATATTATTAAAATTTAAGAAATCAACAAAATGTATTTTATTAACATGAAAGTCATACTTTTCTAGTGAACTATAAGGCCATGTAATGTATGTAACGTGTGTGTGTGCTACTGCGCGTTGGCGAGGATGTTGAAGACGGGCCCGATGCGGATGAAGACGCGCCGCAGCACCGAGCGCAGCTCCGGCTTCAGGTCGAAGCACGTGATCTCGCACAGCAGCGGGTAGTAGCTGGACACGTGTGCCGCAAACTACAAAACACACAACACATACTCTTTATAAATGCGATCATAACCCTTATCTTTTCCATTCTCATTTTTTGGGAATTCATGAAATTTGACAAACAGGCTACTTTTCATTATGTAACAGTCACTGCAAAGGTTAGAATCGCAAGGCGAAGCTATTTGTTATTTATTAGGTTATACAATAAGTTGAACAGCATCCCGCAGCATCCCGCGGCTTTACCTGAGTTGTGCTCGTTTCCATGGGAATTTCGGGATGAAAAATAGCCTATAGCATTCCCGTTGAATGTGGCTATTTACTACAAAAAATTTCAAGATTAACTCGAACAAACAAACTTTACCTCTTTATAATATTAGTACTGATAAACTTGGCTGAAATACTCACTCTTTCGTCGGGCATTTTAAGTATTCTTGTGAGGATCAGCAGTAATATGGAGGTCCAGGCGTCTCGGTGCGCCTCGTTGGTGACTCCTACGAAGTACTCGAGTGCTTCACAACAAATTGTGATGAGGCTCTTCTGCACGGCGGGCCAGTGCGTGCGGCGCGCCTCGTCGCTGTACATCTTGAACAGTATCCGGAGCACGCACGCGAGCGACTGCGTCTCCTGCTTCAGCATATTCGGTTTCACCGACCCCTTGAAGTTAGCTTTCCACAAGACATTCCTCTGCGCGTTGTTAGTGTTGAACGTCTTGGCGAACCGATGACTGCACATGAGACACTCCACGAGTCGCAGCAGGTGCGGGGAGCTCAGCAGCCGGTACATGCCTTGTTCTTCGCGCTGACACTCCTGCTCCTGGCCGGGCGTGCCGCCGGTCAGCTCGGCGGCGGCGAGCGCCAGTGTCTCCGCGTCCTCCTTGCGCGACGTGGCGGGGTAGAACACGATGTTGTCGATGGTCTGTATGAGCTCGAGCTGCACCACGCACTTGATGAGCAGGCTGTTGAACACGCGGTTGGTGGACTTGATCTCGTCGCCGCCCTGGGGCTTCTTGAGGATGCCGTGTCGCACGTGCGGCGCCTCGCCCTCCTCGCCCTCTTCCGGTCGCCACGTGAGCAGCGTCGTCGGCAGCGTGCTGTTGAAGATGTCCAACATTATCTGACACGTCTTGCTCCACGTGTCCTCGGTGAACTTGGTTCCGTTCGATATGACTAGATTTTCCAAACAGTTGGTGCCCGAGCGCGCGAGCTGCTCGTTGTCCTGCTGCACACACCAGTGCAGCTGCGCGTACAACTGCTCCAGTAGAAGAGAGCCGAGAATGTCAAAGTATTGCGTGAAAACGTCGACGATAGCGTACAACGCGTGGTTGCATGTCGTAGTCATCCATTCGTTCTTTTCCAGTTGATGCTCCGGGAGCTTCATGTTGTCAAATATTCTGAATAATATGTTAAAGAGATCTCTCCACCAATGGGGACGGAATGATTCACCGTGAGTTTTGATAATCTCGAAGAGGACGGTGAGGCCGCGCGTGCGCACGTCGAGTTTGCAGCGGCTGACGACGCACGAGAGCGAGAAGAGCAGCGGGAACCAGCCGCGGAGCCAGACGCGGTCCACCTCGGGCGCGCCGGCCTCGCCCTCCAGCCCCGCGTGCTCGGCGAACAGCTGCGGCGCCGCGCCCACGGCCGACGCGCACGACCGCACCAGCCGGATCGCCTCCATCGACGTATCTGGGAACTTCGCGTTGCACGCGAACTCCGATAGACACTTCACGGCGTCTTGGAAGGAATCTATCATGGCCGGGAATTGCCTGTCGTACAAATCGGTTATTATTTTGCCGGTAGTTTGGAATGCTAAGTCGACGATCGCCTCGTCTTGATCGCTGGCGGCCAAATGGAATACTGAAAATATGTTCTTCCATCCAGATTTAATGTTAGGAGCTTGCGAGTTCACCATCTGTGCTATACATCTGACGACCATGTCTCGAATGGTAGGCGAACTGTTTTTCTTCATGATATGCTCGAACGGTCTTAAGAAATCTTTTTGGAATTTGAAATTGGCGAATTCACCTTTTTCGATGAACTTCATCGATAGTTGCCGGAGTGAATCGACCGCGAAGAATGATATATCTTCGTTGTTGTTGACGCCGACCTTGTTGAAATGGTCGCCGAGTACCTGCCATATTCGAGACCACTGCAATCTGATTCTGCCCATGTTGTAATATGATATTTCGACGATCTTTTGCAGTGAAAACATTCGAGGGTTCGTTGGGTGGCTGAGTTCATCCAGTGATACTTGGCATAAAGCCTTTACAAAGTCTACGATAGCGTCACCATCGAGTCGCGTGGACCCGGTGAATATCCTGTCCACGGCTACAACCACGCTTTGGGAACTAGTTTCTCCAATATGTTCCTTTACACTGGGATCTAGAGACATCAAGCTGAACTTCAGTGTATCAGGTTGCGGTTTAATTCCGGACCCAGACAAGAACTGCGGTCGGACTCCGGTGCCTATCAGTTGAGCTAATTCCAATTGCGATATACATTTAACAATATCCAACCAACTCGGACCTAAATAGTTCCCATCCGTATGCGCTACAGTTATCAATGTCTTTATGGTGTCAATGTTTTTGGCTTTCATTTCGGTGATAGGAGAGTTGGCCGTTAGAAGAGTAAATCTGGCCAGAGCTTGGACGTATGCGTCTCTTTCTAGAGACATGTGGAAAATGCATGCAATGCGTATGGCGCATCTGATACCGTCGAGACATAACGAGGCGATCTCAGGGTCGTCGCAGTCTTGTAATCCTACCGAGAAAGCAGCGAGGAATGGAGTCCAGGCCATTTTGAACATTGGGCGTACATGCTCAACATGTTTGGCTGTGGTGAACGGAGTCTGGACGTGGGATACCGACTCCATCAAGTTCTTAGCGGCGGTGGAGATCTGTTCCATCTCCATATTCCAAACTAGTTTCCGTTTCTTCTCATTGGAAATCAAAGTTTTCCCTGGCTTCGAAGTATTTTTCATTTTAATCTCGTGCCCGGCGATTTCGTCATAGATCTGCGACAAGTAGTCACGTGGCAAGTCATTATTGTCACTGATTCCACTATTCAGTTTGATGTATTGTTCTTTTGTCATTTTGTTCTTCACCTGTGGCGAATGTAAGTCAGTTGTAAGCATTATTATTGAAAATGCTAATACGTAAACTGTGTCTGCGCTTGTAAACAACGTATTGCTCGGGTTGCATTCACAATATCGAGATGCGAACTTTTCCATCAGTCTATCGATTTTCTGAGCTTCCCCTGGAAGTCTAAACCCTTCCAGAAAATGACGCAGAGCCGCCACAATATCCATGTTATTAAAGTTCATAGAATCTACGTAGGAATACATAACTTCCTTGGAATGATCATCATTTTCTCCTAAGAACTCGCCGATAAAAGTTTTATCTAATCTTTCGTCAGTAAGTAGCCATTCGGCTATTTCCTTCGTAGAAGTTCCTAGTAAACTCTGTTCTTGAAGGAAAGCCACTCCTTTTTTCGGTTTTCTGTTAAACAGGTCAATGCCTGTTTCCCAAACTTCTTTTTGCTGTTTCAATACTTCAAACTGTTCAGGAGAGTCTAGTGTTTCTCTGTTACCAATAATGCTGGATCCGGTAGACACAAGACTCAGGCTGGAACCTCCATGAGACTTAATACTGTGGTGATCAATATCTTCTTTAGCTGTTCTCTCGCCCAAAGTCGTCTGTAAGTTAGGGTTGATGTATAACTCTTTGCTCCACTCCACCATACATTTCAATATCGACACAAGGCATTCCAGCCCTCTAATGCGCATGGATTTCTCTTGATTCGGCGTCGCACCTAATTCCAACGCCTGCCGTCCTTGTGCGATCTTCGAAACGTCATTGACTAATCTCTGGAATAAGTTAGCGGCGGAGAGATCGCAATCGTAATTCACGTAAATATCAACAACGCTTTGAGCGTCGCCACAGATTCGGGTCAAAGCCTGAATAACCATCCACTTGTGCTCAAATGAGGAGCTTGATGTCTCCAAAATGTTCATGAATATCTCTTTAAAGAATACTTCAATCTGCTTCTTAAGGTGAACCTTGAAGTTCTGAAGAAGCGCTAGGAATATGGCGAGGGAAAGTTCGAAGACTTCAGGCACAGAGCTGACGCCATTTTTGGATAACGCCACACATAAATACTGTTTGATAGCTGTAATGAACATCTCATTATTTCTAAACACTGGGCCAGCATTCTGCAGGATAGACAGGAGTAAATGCAATGAAAGGATTTTGGATCTCAACTCATGTGATTTAGGATCAGGAGTTCCCTCAGGCAGGGGCTTCATGGAGAGCTTGCAGAGGGCTCTGAATACCAGGAATGCATCTTTCTGCAACACATGTGTGAATTTAGCTGTCAC
Source organism: Cyclophora albipunctata (assembly GCA_963082685.1). NCBI lineage: Eukaryota > Metazoa > Arthropoda > Insecta > Lepidoptera > Geometridae > Cyclophora > Cyclophora albipunctata. The sequence goes on from OY720123.1 coordinate 473,924, forward strand.
GGAGTTATCATTCTCTGAAGCTACATCCATGCTTTCCTGTGAAGGTATTCTCTTAATTGACTCCTCGGTGTGTGCTTGCCCACCACTTTCTGTTACACTTCCTGATTCAGATGGATTCTCATTATTTTCAGGACCATTGGAAACTTCTTCACTTTTTTTAGATGCAATATTGATAGCATTATCTATTACAGAGTCCACTATTTGCTTAGCAATCAACTTAGCTTCCAAAACATCATCTACTTGTTCGATTTGAGGAGTCTCTACTTCTTTATTGTCTTCTTGAACATTGCTGCTTGGTGGCTCTTCTGAGACTACATTACCATTAGGAATTTTCTGTACAGCTTCTTGTCTGCTCCTGTCTTCATCTGGTGAGTTACTACTGTTGTCAATTTCCAATGCCTGGTTTTCCATTTTGGTGAATATTACATTCAGCATCTGTGTGAGGGTTGCTCTAGCTGTTGTCTGGTTGATAAGGTTTTTACTGGCCAAGTAGATGTTGTAACAAGTCCTGACCGCCAGGAGAACTGTCGCCTCATGCACCTCAACATGTTGGCTTGTGATGACTGTCAATAAAGCTTTAATAATTTGTAGCTGAACCCCCTCATCGGTCTGAGGGCCCGTGAAACAACTGCATATAGTTTCAACAATCCTATCTATTAGAAGCTTCCTCGGTGTAGTTGAATCAGGAATGTTTCCAGAAAGATGACCATAGGCAATTAGTTTCTGCAGACAGTCCAGAGCGGTGACCACGATTCGGGCGGCTTTGCTCTGACAAGCCAACTCAAATGGCAGGAAATATTTTTCTGCTGTGATGATGTTGGACGCATCATTCTTGGGAAGTGGTAAAGTGCCCGATGTTGGACTCTCTGCTGATTCCACCTGACCTCCATTTTTCAACTCAGCTTTAATTTCCTCTGTAAAATTATAAAATAATCATTAACTTTCTTGTTTGTATCATTCATTTAGATCAAATACCAATTAAATTTTAATTAAAAATATTATAATAAGCTTGTACTAATATTCGAAGTATCAAATGGTCTAGGAAATGTAAGGTCACGAAGTTGCTCAATCATAACATTTTTTACTTAGTATTTTAATATTGAAGAAACAATATGATTGGTAACCTTGCATCACTTGTATTATAAACCACTTGGAGCATACTAAAGGAAGTCAGATAAAATATAAATATGTATTGTAATTAAGTCAAAACATTATCTTACTTTCACACACATTACAAAATAAACCAGTTCTAACAATTTGTAAGACTAATGCAACGTCAATTAGGAAATGATTATCATATATTCAATAGATTAAAGCTAATGTACAGTTTATAGTTTATTGGATGTCAGCTCAACATTTACAGTTTTGTAATCAGATAAGGATAATGGATACATTTTTCAAGTTAACTATGAACAACCAAGGTCATACATTCACTGTTAATTATTTATCACTCCATATATATATAAATTCAATTTAAGTTAATTAAGATACAGATGTGACCACTAGCTCGAGCTACGTATGGCACCGAGTATGTTTGTATAAGTATAATTTGAAAGGTTTCCGATACAGACACTTACCTAACGCGACTTCGCAGGACTTTTTCAACTGACTGTGGTAGGATCTTTTTATATCCTTGTCAGCCAGTATCTTTTCCAATGCTCGGACTATAAACATTTCTTTAGTTTTCAGATTGGTTTGCATCATTATTTTATAATAAAATCACTCCATTAGGACTCGGTGGAGAGTTAGTTAGTAGAGCCTCGGTTTCGTAGACATTTAAGATAATTTGTCGAGGCACTACTATGCTTTATTTGTATAATAAACTTTCTCTCTAAATAACTGCACAATAGTCACATCACAATACTATAAGAAACTATGGATTTTATTGAATTCATTTCTACGATACGGGGATTTCTTTCTACGATTCACACCTCATCACAAACATGTCAATTGAAGAGACGCGTTCTTATATAAACTTTTGTAGGTCAGTCAGATCGCACCATTTCAGTTTTATGATTGATTTAATAGTTTATCATTAAAAAAGATAAAACCCTTTGGATATTCTATTTCAACAGATTGATTAATATTTACATCAATATTTTATTTCCAAGCTGAAACCTACTTTTCGATTTTTTGTGAATTTGATTACGAATGATTATTTTTTGAACGCATCCTTCTACTGTCTATTAATCACTGACCTCTATATAATAGACAATGATCAGACAGATGTCAATGTCAACGAAGCAATCAATTCGTTCATTAGCAAATTGAGCAAGCAATCAATCAATTTCAATGTCATTTATTTTGTTGTTGAATTTTTTTGAGTGATTGGGCAGGCAAGGCAGCCAGCAGATAGTTTTGGAGCGGTGTGGCTTTTTCACCTTTATTTCTATCCACATCAACAAAAACTTACAACTTTTTTTTCAGTTTAAGTATATCCTAAGCCTACAAAATTGCTTCCACAATGACAGTAACTCGGGTTGCGGAATCCCGCACCGAATTCAAATTAAAAAGCCTGCCAGAAGATGTTATTTCCAGTGTTAAATTTGCACCGAAATCAAACCAATTTCTGCTCGTGTCTTCGTGGGATTCCTCTGTTAGGTTGTACGATGTTAGTTCAAACACGGAGCGACACAAATACAACCATGAGCTGCCCGTATTGGACGTTTGTTTTCGGGTGAGTTGTCTTCAAACATTCAGAAGTTATATTTGTTTACTGTAAAGCAGTGCCGTATTTTCGGCGGGTAATATGTTCTTATAAAACGTATGGGGTATGTAGTAATGGTGAAGTTTCAGGATGCCGTCCACACGTACAGTGGGGGTCTGGACCAGATGCTCAAGATGTACGATCTGAACGCGTCTGCTGAGACCGCCCTGGGCGAGCATAAGGGCGCTATCAGGTGCGTCGAGTTCGCTAGCGAAGTGAACGCAGTGCTGACTGGGAGCTGGGATGGGACAGTCAAGATGTGGGACAGCAGAGTCCCTAACTGTGTGGGCACTTATAACCAGGGAAATGAGAGGGTTAGCTACTGTTTGTATACTTAGTACCTAATTAGTGTTTGTTACTGTTTGATCACCTAAATTATATTATATATTATACAAACAGTGCACAAATATGTAAATTATTAATTATCATAGAGGTTATAAATCACAATCAAAATAGAACCAATATGTAGGCCACTTAAATAACTATTATTTAAACTTTAACTGTTTTCTATTTCAGGTATATACAATGAGTATAGTAGGAGAGAAGTTTGTAGTAGGTACTTCTGGTCGTAAAATCTTTGTATGGGATGTCCGCAACATGGGCCATGTGAACCAACGCCGAGAGTCCTCCCTGAAGTACCAGACGAGATGTATCCGGGTATTCCCAAACAAGCAGGGCTATGTACTGAGTTCTATTGAGGGAAGAGTCGCTGTTGAGTATCTGGACAGTAACCCAGAGGTGCAGAAGAAGAAATACGCTTTTAAATGTCATAGGATTAAAGATGGCGGTATGATATTTGTACAGTTACTATAAAATAACAGTCGTAGCATCCATGCTGAAAAAACAAATTAATTCTTACATAAACTTGAAACAGAACTGAAAAAAATAATGAGCCTGTGATTTCACTACTATCTCACTTAATATCAGTTTATCAGAGAATCAGTATAGAAGGATCAGGTGTAATCAACATACTTACATGATCGGTGATCCCAAACCCGAGTTGTGTTTGAAAAAACTATGGTAGTTCTATGCACTTCAGTTGAATTTTATTATATGTTTAATTTAACAATTCCAGGTCTTGAAAAGATCTACCCAGTGAATGCAATAAGCTTCCATTCTGTGTACAACACCTTCGCGACGGGCGGCTCCGATGGATATGTCAACATCTGGGATGGATTCAATAAAAAGAGATTATGTCAATTCCATAGGTAAGTTAATATTGGACATTTTATTTCAACAGTACCTACTATAAGGTTAGTAAGGGCGCATCTGCGGTACCACCAATTAACCATGAAACCACAGATGGAAAGGTAGAAGGAAATCAACTTGTAAACTGGTTCTATCCTATGTTAAAAATGAGAAAGTTTGTGAGGATAGATGTATGTGTGTTACTCTTTCACCCATAAACTACTGAACGGATTTCGATGAAACTTTACAGTAATATAGGGTATACATCAGAATGATACATTTTATCCCAAAATTCCTGTATCTGTACTGTACAATATACAAATAGTTAATTAGCATAGAGTCCTAATCCTGACTTACCATTTAGATATTTTATAAGATTTGGTTTCTTAACTAAACCATGTGTGAAAAGTCTGTATGTTATCATAATATCAGGTTGGTTTCAGACAGTATTTGTTTGTAAATATATGCAATTTTACAAAGTTTATAAAATATTAATTACTCAGAACTACTTGATTCATTACCCCACATAGTACACACCACATAGAACATAGTTGAACAATATGACGCATTCCTCAATTTGTTCTATACTCTATGAATACCTCTTTATCTGGGTCTCTCAATGTTTCCAGATACAATACAGCAGTTTCATCTCTAAGCTTCTCTCACGACGGCTCTGCGCTGGCCATCGCTTGCTCCCAACTTGACGAGTCACAAATCGAAGACCCCAAGCCTGAGGACACCATCTACATCAGATACGTCACCGATCAGGAAACCAAACCTAAATAAAAAGACTATAATGTCTCTCATTCATAAACTGCTGATTTTATCTTTTTTAAAGGGTTTTGACATCATAATATTTTTAAAATATTTTTTAATAGTTCAATGTCTGTACAGATATTTTGTATAGATATTGAAGACAAGGTAATAAGGCAATTTTTAGCTCAACAGAAACCAAAACAATTGTTATTTGCTAATTTGCTAATTTGCAACTACAACTTGGAAATTCATTAAGTATTGCTATATACTGAATTAGTTTCCATTATATATTTATATAAAATAATTCAGTCCAGTATAATATTTTGTAAATGAAATAAAAATAGTAAGGTTCGTTTGCTAGTTCAAAATTATACGAAACTAAAATTCCTTTACAAAAAAATACCCTTAATGCATTTCTGATTTTCAGCAAGTTTATGAATAGAGGGACGAATGTTGTGGACGGTGTTATACACCAGTTCGTTTTAATAATACATAAAGAAAGGACAATTAAATTACTTAGAAATATGATCGAAACAACTCATATTGAGAGTTCAGTGCTCCGTCCCCTTCTATGTGCTCCATTTCTCAATCTTTACACCTTAAATTAGTCTCGTAATCTCCAAATTGCTGATATGCTATGGAAACTGTAAGCACTTGTTAGTGACGGTAAAACACATAGAAGGGGATAGTTTTATCTTATGTCGAAATTATTGAATGAAACGAATCCTAACAGTCGAGATGTTCGGGTATTAATAATAATGATCTTAAATGTAAGTTAGTTCTATTAGTATTTACTCTAAGTGACAAATAAATTGTTTTAAGACCTGTATACGATTTTTATTAGTCATAGCATTATCGAAAACATACTTATTTTATGAAAAAGCCATTCATTACAACCATTTTATATTACATCTTTTTATATATCCTTGAATAGTCATCAAATTATTACCTCGTTCTTTGCAATAAACTTGGTATGGCCCTGAATATACCTCTATTACAGATGGCGCCACTTTTACAAGCAAAGAACATTGGTTTTGCTCTGCGTTCATTAGTTCCAATTTCCTCCGCTCGCACAGTTATTTGGCGAGGTCTACCTACTGGCCGTCGAGACCATTGTAGCCACAACGCATCAATTAACATTACAAGTCCATTCTGCACTCTCTAATTGTCGAAGAATTTGCACTCCATATAGGAACGATAGCGCATTAAAACTCATTCCCATTGCAGTGATTAACACTTGCCAATGCTCACAAAACATGCGCATGCGCCGTATTCCGCAATTAAAATTATGACCGTTTTTACACAAACTAAATACTGTTCCTTAAAACTTTATTGTGTTGAAATAAAGTTCGTTTTACATTGTTCTTGTGCGTAATTGAAGTTTGCAGTGAGATGTAAGAGTAAGTCTAAAATTGGCGCTCAAACAAAGGCGATGTTTGCGACCACCTAAGGGTTTCTAAGATGTTTATCCTGCGAGGCGCGGTAATGTGCAGGTAGCCGAGAGGTGCGGTAGTATAAAGTAATTAAACTCATGTATGGAAGCTGGTTAGCACATAGCCTTTATGAATACCTAATGATCTTTGAAAAGTTTAGCATGATACACAATTCGTTTTATTTTTAACTAGCTGTTCCCTGCGGTTTCACTTGCGTCGTACCGGAGTATCGCCCAGAGATAAGTTAGTATTTAGCACCAGATATAATTATGGCCTTTGGCTATGTATGGGTCAGAAACACGTTGATTTTTAGAAGTCTGGCGTAGTTTTACGCGATCGCAAATCATGCAATTGTTAAGCAAAGTGCGGCTCGGTCACTCCTGTACACTATCGTGTTCGAAGGTTAGTTAAAAAGATATCTTGCTTCGGCGTGCATTTTCCCCACAGGATCGGTCTGTGGCCGTTGTCATTAACCTACTTGCATTATTTTGTCTCGAACGGCTGCTCTACACATTCGGCGATCATACACTATTACTCACCCTCACGGTAGTAGGCTTCCTCGCTTATAATCGTCCATGAACGTTTATGATCGTCTGCGTGATCAGATCAAAGAGAATTCGATTGATCGGTGATGTAGCTGTCGGGGAGGAACCAACAGCCGGGCTGTGTGGGACTCTAAACAGTAATACCCACTATCCCCGGCGTATTGTCTTTCTCCTCGGCCCTTGTGGGGAGCATGGGAATACAACGACTCGTCCACCGGACGTACGTGTTTTCCTCTCACGCGGGATAGGTCTACGAGAGCCCAGAAACTACCAAAAGATCGTTCAAATGGACGACTGCATGACACGGCGAGGATCACTGCTAGGAGTGCGCGCGAGAGTGATCCCGCTCTCCCCTTCCTCAACCTTGCATGACTGAGTCTCCGCATGGATCCCCCTGGCTGGATCCTCGCCACCCCCTCCTCGGTATCCCTCGGTCGTCTCTTACGACCCCCTGGGTGTGAGTGACAGACGGACATTGTCAGAAACATACAGACAGACAGATGCAAGAGTGATCCAATAAAGACTCCATATTTATTTTCTAAGAATTCTCTTTTTCACTTTCTTTTTCTGGTAGGAAAGGAAATCCTAAAATAAACATTTATTATGGGTTAGGTATAGGTTAGTCATCATGGTAATGTAATTGACTATTACCTACTCTTAGTGTACGATGTAACAGCCATAAACCTATAAAGATATTATTTATATCAAACTCCAATAGAGATATTGGGTGGCCAACTATCTCTCAAATAGACTGTGAGGCTATTCAATAAATTCCTGGATTCTCTTTATGATGGAGCGCAAATGGTTCATTTTGCCCTAGCAAGTTATCGTCATGGTTTGATTAATGTGTGGGAGTATTGTATTTGTGTTTCCGATGTAAATATGACAATTAAAAGCATTGTGAAACAAAATAATCTTCGGAGTATCAATATTTATATCTGTTAACGTCCATAATTATGCTTAAAACATGGCATATTGTATAGAATTACTTAATGTTGACATAAACTTATAAATAAAAAAATAACATTGTTTGAAATATAGGGAATTCTAATTTTGAAAATAAAAGACAGAATGGCCGTAGCTCGTAACACATAAATTATCTACTTTTAGGTGCTATGGTTTCGAAAGCGGTGTGCGTTCTTCAATCAATGTTCTTTCTACAATCTGCCAATAGAAAATAGTTGAGTAGTAAATACGGAATGAAGTCATTTCCCAATAAGACAAATATCGAGTACGAAATTGAATCAATCTTAAAAGGTCAAAAGTATGATTATCGAGGAGTTCGTAAACACAACACATCATTCACTTGTGCAATGATTACATTGCCATAGTTTTCATAAAGCCGTGACCCTTTTAAAATATTAATATTAATTTGTTATTATGTTTATGTAATAAATACGTTCAAAATCCATAAATATCTATGAATGGTGAACCGCACCTAAACAGGCTGAACGCGAAAACCTAACGGTGACTATGAATAGTGTGTTTTTTTAATACCAGGGTGTGGTCTCGACCGACCCATCGACAATAACATTATGAAAGTAAAAATCGGTGAAAGGCTTTGTCTTTGATATTTTCCTTTTTTATTGGCACTTTTATTGATTTTCACGTGTTCGATAATTTGGCGATTCTTTTGATGAACTGTGAACAATGAATAGGTTTTGGAATGACATATTAACATAATAAATTGGAGGTGTAGATTGGCAATAAAAATGAAATACTATTTTATGATTCACTATTTTCCGCTTGCGTTAGATAATGTTCACGCAGATGGTAAACGAATACTACAAGTCTTATTACAATACACAGTTGATGACTGACCCAACACTTTTAACTCAAAATGTACTTATTAGGAAGGGGAAGTGTGGATAATATTTCTGTATATTAAGTGGTATCTACTTCAGTATAAACAAATGTCTGAAAGCTCATTCGTTAATAGGTGTTCGAAGTAAAACAACTTAGTAACAGCATTACCGATATTGACTGAATAAACCTCTAAATATCTTGTTTTCTTTGGCTACATACAAATTAATTCAAGAAGTTCAACGCTCTGCCCACAATGGCTACACTCCAATAAAAAGTAACATCTCAATTGAATAGTATCTCAATTTATATCGAATTAGCACCGTCTGTCTGTCTGTTTGTGTTTCCCACACACGCGGGAGAGGACAACTACTTTAAAGTTACTATAATATAACTACTGGTAGATTGTACTGTTTGTCTGTTGAACGGAGCCACTTGAATTACGTGTCATTACGATTGAGAAAGGTGAAAATAATTTGTAAGTTACTATGTAGTAACGTTATTTCTTTTGTTCAGTGTCAAAGCACAAATTGTTCGTGCTTAATCCATTTCACCTGAACACAAGCATTAACAGTTTGTGCATTAAGTAAGTAATGACTTTACAACGAGGCGTTCATATTTTCACTCTTAATACAAAATTGAGATCGTGAATTAACCGATTGGAGCTTTTAATGTTAAGCATTTAACATTTTCAAAATTTCCTTTTACGTAATTCTACCTTGCGCAGACATTAGAAAAACGAATTTATCTAAGTTATCAGTTTAAAATCGCAATTTACCGCTAACGATGTCCAGCTGTAGTTAATAGCGCCCATTAAGTATCACTTAAGTAAGTAAATATATAGAAATTATGCGTATCTTCGCTGTTATGGAGTGCGGACCGCTCTATTTCATACGATAAGAGCAGCTTTAATTAATATGCGCTAAATATTTAGATTGTTGATTAAAAACCAGCGCAAGTGTGCGAATACATATTCAAAGATAATATTATTAAAATGTAACAACCGGCCGCGGTCTTAATTTGTATTACCGATTATTGTTTTTTATGATTATTACTGTTTTAATCGCTAAATTATTAGCGTTAATGTAGCATAATTGCTTGGTGTTAATAGAGTGAGCGAACGTGAACATTAAACTTATCTGTAGACCGCAGGAACATAATAAAGATGTATTATTTTAAACAGCGGCAGTAAAATAAAGTGAATAAATGACAATTAGCCTTGACTTATACTTAAATATCGATACTTCTCAAGTTATCCAATTTAAGAATAGGAGATTTAATTAGCTTGAAGATAATTTATAGTTATGATCACAGAGCAATAGGCCTTAGGCATGCAGTGGGCCTACTAGGTAGCTGTAGTATGTAGGTGTTGAATTTTCTTCAGCATCAACAAAGTTACCTTCCCACCAGGGATATAGGTTGAGTTCTATCCCCATTAGTCGAAGGCAAATGTAGGCGGATGCCTTGTTCATTTTAATCACATCCATGAGAACTAAAGTTTCATTCATTAAAAAGACATAGCAAACACGCCTTATTCGTAAGCATCCTAAGACTATAGCCGTATCTGAATGATCCGTACAAGAGCTATGATTACAGCGAGATGTAATACCTGAGGGAGGAACACTTCTGCCACTAGACTCAAAAATAACAATGGCTCATATACTGACTGTACGATGACTGTAAATTTGGTGTTACTTGGTACTTTTGTGCATTAAAGTAAATGTAAGTACAAAGTTTTTATGCTCTATGAGATTTTGACCCAATTTTCAGTGTTTGTTTTGTGTGCCAATGCAAGACAGTAAAATAACTCTGAATAAATTTAATTGCTATTAAAACACAATTAGTTATAACTCTTATAATTGTTAATATAACTTCATTAAATATTATATTATACTAGCAGCGCCCCGCGGTTACTCGAGTTGTGAGTTTCCGTGGGAATTTCGGAAATTGTTATACATATAAACCTCGTCAAAATCCGTGCAGTAGTATTTGAGTTTATCGCGAACAGACAGACAAGCAGACAGACGCGGCCGGGGAATTTGTTTTATAATATGTAGTGATATTATCATCTTTTATTGTAAATAACATATTATCTCATTGGCTTTTGTTTTTAAGTTTCATATTATTAAGTAACTTGTTAAAATAAAATCAAATAATGGTAAAATCCAAAAAATATATATTAGAAAAAAGTGAATCTTTTAGCTTGCAATGTCTCATTAATGAGCAAAAGTTTGTCATCTCACTAACGTTGAATTAAAATTAAAGGGAACGTCTCCTCGATCAAATTAATTTTGGCTACATCACGATGCACACAGTCACACAAACACACACCACAAACTTTTAACAATCTTCGCATTGGGGATTAAAACAAATCAATTTACAAGAATATACTCAAATATATCTGATGAATGGTCACAGTGAAGGTACAGTCGCGTCCAGTCATCGCGTCTGGGAATCGCACTTATTACTCGACCTGTACTCGAGAGCAGTGAAACAGTGCTCGATCGAACACTTGTCATCCTGACATTTTATTACGTAGGGATGGGGTAGCAAGTGATGGATTCAATTTGTATCGATACTTAACTGATTTGGTCGGGTGTGTTTATACAAAGGGTTCTGATTTAAATTAACATTATCATATATTTACGTTAATTCCTATGTGAATTAACTAGCTGTACCCTGCGTTATTCACTCGTTATGACTCGGTTATCACTTACCCTTTGAACTTTCCCTTTTCTTTCAAAATATTTCGATTCCAATCTGTATCAGCCTAGTCGTATCTGAGTTTTAGCGTAACTAACGACCAGCAGTTCATTTTAAATGTTTCTACTATGAGAGGAAGATATTAACCATGAGTTAAAAACTGCCCGAGAAAGTATTTAGATACACATTTGATAAGTTTAATCTATTGCTCCTAATTAGAATATCTTAAGTGGGACTATAAAAGTATCCTGCATTGAAACCTATGGTACAGTGTGGTTTATTTAAAACGAGCTGAGCTGATTGAACCGATCAAGTTTTAGATACAACACTAAAAAAAATCGACATAGCTATCCATCGATAAACATTAAAACAACATATTGATCAAGGTTCCCTTCACTACATCGGGTCCACTTTCCCATACTTGTAGAGCACTTGAAATTGTGAATTTTTAATGATCACTCCACAGATCAAATAGAATAACAAATGTTTAAATTATTCTTTATTGTTTTAATGGATTTCGTTTGTACTTAATCCAAATATTTGATTAAAACTTTACTTCTTAAATTTTTGTATCTAGATGTGTTTAAGAACTATAAACTATTTTTTTTTTCTGAAAAGACACATTAATAAGGAAATGATGATGTGAAACGAAAATTCCGAATCATACAGCATTAGGTGCGTCACCGAATTATTAAAAGCCTTACAATTATAATTTCCTTAACATATTTTGTTCGTGAGACACATAATTAGCAATAAATATAATTGTACAATGAACACGGAACATTGAATTACTTTAGTGCATAAAAAGTATATAAAGTAACGTGAAACAGAAATGAAATCCGTGTGAGTGTAGCGTTTAATCACAGCGGCGCTCGGCGGAGGTCTCATAAATAAGATTTAAGTGTTCTCTGGTGTAAAGTGTGTAAATTATAACAACCAATATTATTTACTGTACGACTCCGACAATGAAATACTTTCTCACAACCAATGACAAATTACAAATGAATTAATACCCACCTCTGTGTAAATCATTTTACTATTAAACGAATTTGAAACTTAAATAAGTATTTGAAGGTTCAAAATGAAATGGAAATATGGAATTTAAAATTGATTGGTCCCGCGATTTGTTGCGTAAAGTAATATTAGATGTTGATTCTTGTTCAATTGTTTTTGAGTTTATGTTTTTGAAAATAAACTTACTTTTGTTCCCTAAATTAATAACAAAACGCAAAGGTCTAACGGGTGTTTGTATTGTTTTCTAACTTTAATTTCTATTATGGTTTGGAAGACATTTTTACATACTTCCGCTTTAAAAAATGCACACGTTTTATTTTGGATGAAATAATAAAAGTGACAGTGTTTCTAAAACTTCGAAACCTTAATTTTATTATTAAACTAGCAGCGCCCCGTGGTTTTACCCGCGTTGTGCCCGTTCCCGTGGGAATTTCGGGAAATTTTTTACATAAAAACCTTCCTATTGAATCACTCTAACTATTACAAAAAAGCGGCCAAGTGCGAGTCGGACTCGCCCATGAAGGGTTCCGTAGCAGCGAGTAACATAATAAAGAAGTTCTTGAAATAAATGTTTTTTTATTTACATTTGAGTTATTGAATGAATAATCAGTATTTTTTTGCGGTTTACGATTTATGTCGTAAAAAAAAAACTACTAACTAGACCTCGTTCAAACCAATTTTCGGTGTTAGATTACATTGTTATGTACATCATATATTTTTTTTAGTTTTATCATTCTCTTATTTTAGAAGTTACAGGGGGGGGGGGGACACACATTTTACCACTTTGGAAGAGTCTCTCGCGCAAACTGTTCAGTTTAGAAAAAAATGATATTAGAAACCTCAATACCATTTTTGAAGACCTATCCATAGATACCCCACACGTATGGGTTTGATGAAAAAAAAAATATTTTTTTCATTTCTAAGTATGGGAGACCCCCCTAAAATTTTATTTTTTTTCTATTTTAGTGTGAAAATATTAATGCGGTTCACAGAATACATCTACACACTAAGTTTCAACAACATAGCTCTTATAGTTTCGGAGAAAAAAGGCTGTGACATACGGACAGACAGACAGACAGACGGACGGACAGACAGACAGACAGACATGACGAATCTATAAGGGTTCCGTTTTTGCCATTTGGCTACGGAACCCTAAAAACCGCATCAAAATCCGTTGCGTAATTTTAAAGATTTAAGCATACAGACAGACAAACAGTGTGACAGACACGAAAAAGAGACGACTTTATTTTATACTATGTAGTGATTAAGCTTGTCCTTAATCCTTTATCCTATTTAATCTTATAGTTATTTGTTATTAACTATTTACGGACATTATAACGGACGGTCAATTTACAAGCAATATCAAAGTATACATGGCCCCAAATGAGGCAACATTGAAACATTAAATATTATTCTCAAAGTTCACATAGACGCCGCATATTTAGTTTGCGGCTACTAAGTAGGTATAAGTTGCAATTAGGTGTAACTTGTAAATTGTTGCAAGATTGTTGCTAGCATACAATTGCTAAGGGCTTTTCTATTAATTCATAATCCTTTATAGTAGAAACTAAATATTTAATTGGCGAAAGTTTCGTTTTTCCCGACACTATTTCATAGAACATTTCTAGTCACGAGCCACAACTCAATTTTAGTCAAAAATTCTTTAATCACTAAAACGTCTCATAAACAATGATAATCGCGCGTCCACCGGACATCTGATACAGTTCATTAGAAATTTAAAAGACAGTTATATTATAATTGAATGATTATACAATCCAAATGATGTATAATTAACTGTAATCCGATAGTAAAGTGGCGAGCGACGGAGCGGGCGGCGGGCGCGTGCGCACCTAACGAGTTTACAACGTTCCATCAATCGGTCGAGACGGAGAGCCGCGGCCGACAGCGGGTCGGGTCGCCGGGGATGTCATCACGTTCCTCCGATACTCACAATATGCAAATGACCCGTAGGCGGGCGTAATTGGTCAGCGGACGACCCGACCCGGGTCACGAGCCTAGTGTTAACTCCAAAATTATAATTTATCTGGGCGTGCCGTCTATATAGTCGTATAAAACTGTCAATGTATCAGACTTAATATAATTTACGAAGTATTTATGGGAAGTATTCTGATGATGTCCGCCGCAATGAGAGTAGGAATGTTAAACGTTTTTAATGAACAGTTAAATTTTATCATTTTGATGTGTTTGGCGCGAGGCTGTAATGCCATTTTAGTTATCTATTTGCAGTTTGAGTATGTTAACCCATGATTTTATGTTTCCGTTTAAGATATTTTTACTAATGGAACGGAGAATGCTTTTAATGATTGGTTAGTATGAAGAACTTATTACATTATATAGCATTTGTAGTATATCACTAATATTACTTGACTGAAAATATGTTTCATCAATAACTTTGGTTCTTGTATAATTTATGGAACTACCGAAGTATGCTTTGTGTCCACAATGCATATTTTTTATCAATGATTGATATTTTTTTATATTGAGCATATGTACTTTAAAAAATAACTTAAAAAATTCAGAACCATACGAACTTTATCTCGTAAGGTAATTGAAATTGGTTCAGCAGAAATGCCGAGCGCGTTGATGTCTTTTACATGGCAGAGCGAGTAACGTTACGTCTTAATATGTACCTTATTTTGGTCCAAAGATAAAGCGAAAGAGGAAAATAGAAAGTGGAAAAGAAATAAAAAAATATATTCATCACTAGAACAGATCTAATGCTTAGTTTGACTTAGGTCTAGATACCTATTTATTGCGTAAACTATTAAATGTAACCCAAGGTTTGCCCTCAGCGTCTTTAAATAACTTTAAAGTTAGGTGATTAGATACACATTAGGTACATTCTGGTGCTATATAAATAATGAGACCGCGGGATTGCCGTCGAATCCTTGACATAAGCAACATTGTACGACCACCTTCTATGTATACTGGGGTTTATTGCACTTTGTCGTGTCTAAGTTTACTACTAAGCTATACTAAACTTAAGTAGGTTGAATAGGTTTAAAGCACGTCCAATTATTATTTGTAAATATTATTTTAATATTGTTCTTCTATTGAATATCGTATAGAGTGACAAACTGCGGTGTCTGTTTTTTTGCATTTGAGGTCGCGATTATGGTCTGATGAAACAACCGGGACCCTCAATTTAACGGCCAAAGTACAAGTTGCAAAGTACCGCAGAGATCAACTAAGTTGTAGACAAGCTTGCAATTATCTTTGGCTAGTCAATCTTCGCGTTGCATTAATAAATCAATATGTATGCATAATAAAAATATACTAACATGGTTTTTATAAAAAAAATATCATGATTAGTATACCCATACATAACAATTGATTTACAAATCAATATAAAATACAGAAACTACACCAAAATCCATTTTTATTGCCAAAATAAATTATCATTTGACCAAATTAAGTGGAACTACATTTATTTGACAATCGAGCTCGTTAATGTATAATTGATAGAATCGTTCCGATATTAATGTTATATTTTAGGTAAATCGTATTAGTTCGTTAATCATTGGGCCCGTATATTAGAGCTCGTTAGAGAGTTGACGCGAGGGCTGGCCTAGTGGGCTTTTGCTAGATTATACGGCGGTTTTATTTAAAGTAAACACTTAAAAAAAGGAATTCCAGTGGAAAATAAAGAGTTCTATACTTGAGACCTAATAGTTTAAAGGCTCTATTGATATATTTGAATGGAAATGATTGGGCACATCACGTTAAGTCTGAGATGTGTATTTATTTAGGCACTAATAAAATACGATAAAATTAATCAGAATACATTGATGAAACTTACATATACGAATTCATGAATATAACATACCTTTTTAATATTTAAGTTTAGTCATAATTTTTATTTTCATTAATTTTCTAACGTGGCATCCATATCTGCTATAAGACATTAACTAATCCAACTCCATATCCAAACACATACGGACACGAGCCTATATACATTATACGTATACATACATTGTGTCATAAAAATGTGTATTCGTGCTATAAACCAATGGGAGGTCCACTAATTGTTGATTATATGCAAATATAGAGTTTATCTGAAGCCATATTTTACTATTATATGATGGGAAAGAAGTATGATTTGTTGCGTTCGGAGTTCAGTGTTCAGTTCAAAGATGCATTACAGTGTAAACATATTTATGGTTTCATAATTATATTTATGTTTATATGGAGGCGCGGTCCCGATTCCCACGTTACTTATCGGTTTAAAATATTTTGAATTGTATAAGTTTTCTTCTTTATCATGTGAAGTTAAAACTTTTTAAAGATCTTTCACACTGAAATTGAATATTATATTTAGCCCATATTTTCAATTTTCAATCACTGAATATAATATACTGTTTTTATGGTTTTTTACAATATGAAAGGATATGAAAATACAGACTGAGTTGATCATATCAGAGTTGTGTGTATTATAAGGAGTATTATAGGATTAAACTATGAGTGATGAAAAATATCTCAGCTATTTCAGGATTTTGTCATTGATCGGTAAAGTCGTTTGAGTCATGGATTCAAAGCTGTATCAACTTCCATTTCAAGATATGAGAAATTTAATCAGATCTAAACATCAAAGCCTGTTAAGAATAAGTATTAGAATAAAATCAATTTTAATAAGCCGTCGTGGAGAGTGGTAACATTAAAATGCTACATTATAGTAGTATCGTCAACTAAACGGTCATAACACGACGTTTGGGAACGTTTCATAATCCCCATTCCGTACATAACCTATAAATAAAACAAAATTGATTGTATTCATCTTATCTCTATAATCCAATATTACCTTACATATTATATTCCTCATTGTTACTATAAATTATCAATTTTTTATTTACATTTCTAACAACCTCAATGTCTAATGAAAATAAGGTTCATTTTTCAATGAAGCGCCTATTCTCGTGGTCGTCCGGTAGCCCTAACTGAATATGATATTGGTGGCGCACACGCACGCATTTGGATGTAATTTATGTAAAGTTTCTAATGTTACCGATAGGACAAGGCGAGTTATAAAAGTATTTTATATTAAAATTGAGTTTTCTCAGATCAGTATTTGGTTGTTTATAGTTATAAATACGTACTTATGTAGGATTTCTATGTAATCGCGTTCTCGATGCGTGATTCACTTTTATTGCGGATATTTGAGTATAAATTATAGTTTGATGTCCTCTCTTTAACGCTCTCTTTGTGTAATTGATTTCCTCATGTTAAGTGTCTAATAGTTAATAAAACGAGGCGTCCGTCGCATTACTTTAACGAGTCTATGGTTTTGTCGAGGATAATAGAGTGAATCTTCTTAACTTTCTCATACTGTTTTGATTGAAACTAAACCGCGGAATGTCATCACCGAAAATACTTTTGTAATGATAATTATAATTCCAGCTATTCTTAAGTTTCACCTGTCTCTTCATTGACGCACTTCCCGGGTTCCAATTGAGCTTAAATTTTGAATTCGGGTTAGATTTATAAAAAAACTACAAATTCTATTGTAAAACTTTACAATGACTTCTACTTTAATATTACTTTAAGCAAGGAAATATTTTAAGTGTTGTTTCGTTACACAACATTTAGGGAACTGAAGACGAGTATTAAGAACCGATTACAAAGAGCACTCGTGAACTCTGTCATATTTTAAAATGATAAACAGTAAGATCAGCTTAACACCATATTCTCACAACAATTTATCGTCGTTTGACCCCGACACAATGCCACCCACGCTAACCAAACTATTCTAATCTATCGAACATGGAAAATCAATTTTTACATCGAATACTGTATTGAAAAGACGGCAGTTGTAAAACTACTGCTAGATGTTTGTAAAGTATGTGAGAGCGTTTTGTTGATGTTCACTGCCTGCACGACGTGGCACATTGTCGGGATCACTTTGGATCTACGCATTGTATTTGTCTTCGTGACAATTTGGACTCTATCTGTGGCGGCTGTTTGTTAAAGTACAAACAAATTGTAAGAATTATACGATTATAACGTTCTTTGGATATGAGGATACATTTGTAGTACATTTTGGATTCTACAGTCTAATGTAACGGTTCCTATTACAAGCAGCGTCCTGTGGTTTGACTCACGTTGTAATAGGAAGGTTTCGGGATCAACAGTACCTTTATCGTGAATATATCAAAACCATAGAGATGTTTTAAGTAAAAAAACTTGGTCTTCAGTTTTATTATATTAGTATCGATAAATCAAATGGCACAATTTCAGAATATTGCGTCAAATACAATGTAGTTTTATATCACTAACCACTGAATTAGTGAATATTAAAATCCCTTTCCATTGTTCTGATAACATTATAAAGAGAGGATTTTTGCTCTGGGGACCTATCTTACAGGTCATAATTTTAATAATAACGCCATATGTGCAGAATTCAGAAAATGACACGAGGTAATTAACTGATTTCATTTAATTTCAGAAGGTGTATTTGATGGTGAGTGACAAGTGATACAGCGCAGGTAGGATGACCACGACAAAGGACACGATCAGTCTGCAGTAAGTAATGTAAGTATCATTTATAAGTATAATATACAATAACAAATAACAGTAGCTGTATGTATAACACTTGCAGTAAGTGCGTTGTACCTAATTTATGTACATCTTAAGGTAAAAGTCACAAAGTGCATCGAGGATACATCAAACAAACGCTCGATAAACTACCACCCCTCTCACACATTTATCTTATCATTATATTCCACAATATCTCTTAGATATTTATACAGTGTTAAATGTCGAAGTAGCTTTATAGGCAATTTTATGTGTCCATAGGACGGCCGGCCGTCA
This sequence comes from Cyclophora albipunctata, assembly GCA_963082685.1. Taxonomy (NCBI): domain Eukaryota; kingdom Metazoa; phylum Arthropoda; class Insecta; order Lepidoptera; family Geometridae; genus Cyclophora; species Cyclophora albipunctata. Next base: position 492,898 of record OY720123.1, read on the forward strand.
ACCGTCAAGGCGTTAAGTTGTAAAATAAAAATGCCCACACTAACCTAATCTGTGACCTGTGTTATTAGCGAAACGATAGATTTACAATAGCCATAATGCTTTCTGAAACTCACTTCGGAGTACAATGTTTATTTTGCGTGTGGTAGTTGTCGGTGCCGCATGGTTTTGGTTCTTATTGGTAGGCGCGCAGGGCGGCGGGGCCGGGCGGCCGCGGCGGGCTGCGCGCGCGGCGCTGCGCCACCCAGGGCGCGCTTAGCCTCTATAAATGTGTACAATTTACAACGTTCTTAAGTTGAAGTTGAAAAGTTGGGCTTGTTATGTGAACTTGCCGAGATAATGGTTAAGATGGAAAAAATATTGCATGGTTATATTAAATTGCGTTCAGTGTGTATTTGTCTAGTTTATAGAGCCAGCAATGGGCGACGGGCGACATGCAAGTTATGGTATTCTGCGTTGATTGCAATCTAGAGTTGAGACAAAATGGTGCATCTTATGATTAAATGTGCAAATGTAATGAAACCACTAAGAATGGATTTAAATTCGAATCAGGCTTTAACGATGTATGATATGAGATTATATTTCAGTTTTACGAGACTCATTAAAAGTGCGAAACTAATTCTGGGCAGCAAAATGGATTTTAAATAACTTTGTTTCTTTGGCTTATCAAGGTGTAAATAGGTTATTCTTAAACGATAAATATTTCTTCAACCCTATTTTATTTTCTAAGCTCCAAATCATTGATTCGAAGAGGTTAATATTGTGAATACTATTATAATTTAAAGTTCTTTTTTATTCAACAGTTACTTTCAAACAAAACTACATGAACATATAAATTGAATCGTCTTCCCATTGAGTGTTACTTATTACTTTTCCACATTCGTCCAAGTTGCCCGTTCCTGAGCAAAGTTCACAAAGTGTTTTCCCATAAAGTCTGCATTGAATAACTTCATCATCAAGTACATTACCCTGTTAGTTTTATGACTCATACGCTATGAAGCTACACAAAAACTTTATGCATGCAACTAATTATTTTCAAACCACTTAAATTACGAGTCTGCGTTAAATGAAACACTGTGTTGTTCTTGTATCATAAAATCGTTTAAAATAAGACCTATTAATCATTTTATATACGTTTTTTGATAATGGGCTATTGATTTACGATAGATTTACGTACTAAGAGGACGTTATTGCCACTAAATACTGTGATAAAATGGAATAGAGGAACGCAACTTTGTTGCACAGCACATTGTTGCTTTTTCATTGTTCGGTCCTAGACTTATATGAGCGGTTGACACCAATACTGAAAGGAGACATCAGAGACATTTACGAGAATCAAACTTAATATGTACGTGACTGTACCACTAGTACTTCTAGTATTAGTTGCTCTTTGTAAGCTGAATATACTTAAATTAATTTCTGTAATTGGATTCAAGGATCTATGGTAAAGTAATTATGTACAATGATGGTGAAAATTGTATGATGATAGTACCGTTTCACCTGTATGTAGTGCTAGCCTTATACAATCATTTTCTCTGATCTTTAGATCTTAAATGTAAAATTTCAATACCAGGGTTGGTCGCTAACCTTATCAAAATTTGGTTAATTAACAAATAAGTCAATTTTGAATAATTTCTTTTAAATACATATATTATTGATATCTCTTTATTGTATTATTTTTAATGCCGTAGGTACATCTAAGTACTGAATTAAACATTTTATAAAACTAAATTTCGTTCATAAAACGGATAAAATATGTTATTTATACAAACGGATTCAATTGACGGGTTGTGCTGCAATAAATAAGCATTTAAGGTCCTAAATGTTTTGTGTTACAACTATTACGATTAATAAAGGTTGTTTTAGTCAATTTGATTGTCGTAAAGCTGTCTGTATTATGATTCTGTTATAAACAAACACCTTCAATGATTTTGTAGCAAGAGCCTTAATAAACACATATTTGTGTTTTCCTTGTATTTTGGAGGACGATTGTCTTAAGGGTCAGTTTCTTTTGCGATATAATGTTTAAAACGGTATTGTGTACCCCATTTATCAGTTGATGATTATCGTTTAATTAATATCCTAATGAATGTGAGCTAATCACCTACGTAATAGTCAATCAAGTACGTCAAACAATCGTCAAGGTATTGTTAGGTCTCGAGAAAACAATGATATTTGTTGCTTTATGATACCTACTTATGTTACTTGCATTATATTATGTGCTACGAGTAATATGAGTGAAAGAAAAATGTATAGAATAACAGCAAGTAAAGTATCCGGTACAAATAACTTTTGTATTTATATATGTAATTGTTACTTGAAGTGATAACAAACCAGGTTTATTAATGAATATTGAAGTAATTAAAAACAAATACGTCAATTAATTGGTGTTTGATTGCGATTGTCGTCAAAAGAGAAACTGCAGTTTTATTAAGGTTATCATAAAAATATCAGCGTGTTAGTGCTAATCAATTGATTGAGTCGTTTTTAAACAAAATATCGCTTTATTGCGCTTTTTATGTGTCACAACGTCGCAACCATCGTAATTTTATTTACAAAATACACTAAGCCATACATCATTTTTAAATTACGAATCTTACTGTAAGTATTTTGTAGATACTGGCGTCCGAAGTAAGCTTAATTCGTCTAGAAGAATACTTCAATGGGAAATATTTCGAAAAAATTAGACACCTTTTTCTAATCTCGGGAGTTTGATGTCACCGTCACTATAAAACTAATTAGATGTCTCGTGACAGAGAGCGTCTTTTATTGTAGTTATTAGAAGCCTCTAACATCGTCGACAATAAAACGAATATGTTTTGATGTGCGCTGCATGCCTATGAAAACTGGGCTTGAAAAGTGTGGGCGGAAACCAACGGGAAATACTTTTTCTTTATAAAGATATTTATGACAGTTTTTAACGCGAATTAATAACTTTTAAAGGTTTTCACACCTCACACTGTGTCGTTTAAACCGAGTTTCGTAATGTTTGTTTTGTGCGTTTCTCTTGCGACGTTTATATAAAGTTTTAAAAGCATGATAGATGGGCGTAAGAACTTTCTAAGCTTCTATGATTGAACTATTTAATGAGAATTGTCTTTAAAATAGTACATGCGGGCGCTATCTTGACGACATAAATATAAACATATGCAAAATGTTATCATAAAGTGTCTCAAGAACACAAAGGTGCAGCCTCAAATAATTTATTGAAACATTGTTCATCCGTTGCATAAACAATCAGATATTATGTATATCGTTTGTATTTTTGTAATAAATGTCCGATGTATCTGTCAGTCATTATGTTAATTTTATTTTAATAACACAGGTTCAACCTTTGAATGGGCAATTCTGTTAGTCGATATGAAGTCCGTAATGGCGAGTGTTGTCGATACGATCGCGGACGTTCTGCCTCTATCTTTACGAGAGTCCATTGTCGGTGTCGCGTGGAGGTCCCGATCGATGTCAAAGTTCGACTCCCATACACACCATTCGAGATTACGTTAAAAACTCGGTGGAATGCCGACACCACATAACAAACGCATATCGTCGTATGTAAGTCGATATAAAGCACCGGCCACGGGATTTGTTATGGCCGCTGGGAAATCCGAAAATGTCACTTTAAATAATCGTGTTCATTAGTAAACATTTTAAACACGCATTAGAAACGTTGGGTGCCGGCGCCTTCACGATCATAATCTCAAATATACGGCCATCCTTATCTCCCCTTTACTAAATCGGGATGAGGAAGGGAGACGCTAGATCGAAACGGCTTCGAATAAGGTGAGACCGTGATTGTATCGACGCGTCCGCGCTCAGTACTTACTAATTAAGAGGCCAACTCTTTTCGATAAATCGCTCCGAGAGATCCTCTCCCGACACGACACGTTGCACAATTAAGACGTACACTTAAATACTCGACCGATTTGAAACGATTTAATCGATCCCTGGATGTTCACTCGATTAGTATTTAAATTGGGGACATTGTTCGACGGCCTGCCGCGACCTAATCGGTGATAATTTTTTAATTGTTATTGCGCGCGTGGACCACGCAGTTATATGACGGCAGCGAGAGGTTCGGTGACATCATGTGACGTACCTGCCGACAGTTATTCTACTATTTATGTAATTTTTAAATTAGTCACAGTTGACATTTAGCTCTGTACGATTACTTAGAGGAGTATTTGTTTAATTGTCTTTCACTTCACGGTCGGCGTTTTATGGCTGGACGTTGTCGTAGGTGAAATGTTTTAATTGATATGAAAGTGTCCGACCCAAGCAATGGGACACATGGTTCAGGCCGACGTTACGAGCTTATAAAAAGGTTTTTTCTTTTTTGGTAGTTTTTCTTACAAGCGCATCAAATAATTTATGCTAAGCTACAACATTGTCCAATACGGATACATTTACAAAATGCTAATTTATTTATTATCAATTTGCTGGTGTCTACAATATTTATAGTTAATGCATTGATTTATTGTACATAATTATATGCTTTGAGTGATTTTTGATAGGAATTATCTATAAATCCAAATTCATTATTGCATTTTATTTGTAAAAATTACATTAATTTATGGACATATCATATTTCTTGCCCGTTTTTCATATGTTTAATCTAAATTTATGCTGTATATACCTACAGAACAAATCACTTCAACATCAATGCATACCAATCATACTTACTAATATTTCAATTAAAACCTAACACTATCTAATATCTATGATAACTATCTCTCAACAAACAAACATCCGAACAGACACTAACTACAAGCACGACGGATACACCGTCGGGACGTTAACCACTCTAATTGAGAGGGTATTATCCATCGCACTGATGTCTTGCTATCGGCTAGGCTAGGTGGTCTGATTAGAGACGTGTTAATTGGAACCACCAGATTCAGAGGCTACGGTCACTCGTGATGGTGTAATTGTCGATGTGTTTGTATTCGATAGTCAATAGACATTCATTTTCACACGATACAACACCGTGCCTGTAGCATAGTTTTATCGAACAATGGCGTATGTTGAATGATATCTATACATATGATAAAACAAGCCCCTAAAACATGTATTTCGCAAAAATTCCTAAACGGATTTTTAAGCGGTTTTCACCAATATAGAACGCAATTCAAAAAGTTGTTGGCTACTTTTCATGCCAAAATTCCAATAGGAACGGTTACAATGCGGGTAACTTCGCAGGGCTATCTACTACATTACTATCGATCACTTCTCTGTGCGCTATTTTTAGCGCTAAGTATAACAATAGAGTAATGATTGGGAGATACGTTAAAGTGTCGTGATGGTTTCAATGATCTATAGAAGTGATTAAATTGTCTGAAACCTTTGATTACAGATTTCGTTACTAACCTTTGTGCCGTTTGGTTTTAGGCATATTCAATGTTGACTAAACTCTTACCTTTTACCGATAATATGCAAAAAGTAGTTCTCTAGTGAATAGCACTGTAACCATTGTCCGCGCCTAATCAATGTTGCTGTGGAATGTAGGTAATTGAATTTCTGCTTTGTGTGTAATACAAATCTAGACTGGTTTCCACCGACTAAAGATAATCCGCGTGACAATGCCTTTGAACCTAACTGCCGTATTAGCTCATAGTGGTGTGCAACACAATGATGTACCGAATCGGTTGCGTGACGATACAAAACCAATATATCGATTGTCGAATCGATTCGAATCGCTCACGGGAACTACACGTTACCGATGTGTGGACACAGATAAACGTTTACAATTATATATCGAGTTATTAACGATTTATATTACTAACATTGCACGTGTGCAGGGATGTGACGTTGGTGGTACAGACAATTATCTTTTTAATTGTCTATTTTTAGTTATCTTTGGTTACCTCAGATAAATCGGAAAGATATGTACTATTATGGTACATATATGTATAGGAGATACTTAGGTTCTGAAATTGATATGCTATGAATTGTATCCCGTATATTAGCTACTATGCTCGAGTACTAAGTACTTAACAAATACAAAAAATATGAATACTACTATTGCAATATTTAAGTTATGGATTGCAATAGGTGCATTGCTTTCCACAAGACTATTAAGTGATATAATTCGATTAATCAGAATGTCGGTTATATTTAAAGCCTTACTGCCATTGAGTGGCAAGAAACAACCCTGACATAAAAATATAAAACAGACTTTCTGAATTAGTTTCACGGCGAGTTTATTAACGTTTTGATCATTTCCTTAGTGACGAATCGATTAACCATAACGGGTTCGATCCGATACTAATAAAACCGAATAAATATTTGAGTAATTATCGATATTTATGGACAACACTATATCGTCATTATTTTAATTTCTTTACATTATGTCCGGAGGTTTACATTTGATTGTGTTGAGTTATTCTCAAACTAATGGTTGTATTTATCTTAGTTTTGTTTTATTGGAGTTTTATGTTTGTTTTGTACTTTAATAAGATAATATTGAGATGGTTATTATGATTGTATTAACTTTAGTAGATAATAACGATACCTTACGTAATTTCGTGCTAGCACCTTCGTCCCCGTTTGGATCTTTTAGTTTCAAATAATATTGTTGTATTATTATAGCAAAGGCGAACTATTGAACTGGACATTAAAATAAGATATAAAATAAATCACGTCCATTCTAATTACATACAAACATCAATCAACATTTGACCGCATCAAAAAGATACAGTCTAAAATAATGGCGTGAAAATATGAGAGCGATCGATCAAAAGTATCGATAAAACATCGCCGTGTGAATTCGATATTCTTATTTTAAAACGAATCGAGACCAATAGGCGGTGCTCGTGGCGCGCAGAGCCGCGGAGCACGGGCTAATGCGGACCTAATCACTATCATTAAACACCCCGTCATTACGAATCGCTCTCACAAATTACTCACCTATCGGAATCAACACCGTTCATACATCAGCGTTTCATAAGCATTTCCTATATGAAAACTATCGCGCCATAAACTTAACAGTTCTAAAGTTACCAAATAGCGGTTAATTATTTATTGATATCATTATCAGGGAAGTTTATCGATATTTTATCGATAGTTAACCTATCAATCACTATCGGTTTGCCTGTGAAAGCGAATGAAGACATTACCCTTCATAATGACGAGGTTACTTTGTTCTCCCCGCGTTTATACATATAATAATTTTAGTTTTAATGCAAAACGATTTATTATTACATAATTATTATGATTCAGGTATAAGCGGCGGCCGATTAATTGGAGTAGAACTGTAATCGACGACGCCGTGACGAGTCGACTTGCTGGAATCGTTTCCGAGTTTATTTTGATAGTTCATATCGATTTTATCGCGTCATTAATTAAATGAGATAATTCCACGAGCTATCAATATTATAATGGGTGTGTTGTTTTACTGTTAGTGTTTAGTGATGATGTGTAATAATAGTGAGTGTTAATGTTATTTTGGTTTTCCGTTCCACAGTACCTATTAGGTCTTGAACTGAGAGTAATTATATGTTGTAATTAAAGTCGATATATAGCCGAGACCCGCCGAGCCCCGGCGCAGCCTTAGCACTGCAACTTATAATTAAACGAATTTGTGAATTAATAGAACTATTTAGTGTTTCCTAGGAGCTGAATAAATGAAAATTGTCTATGTAGGGTGGCCATCTTCTATTATATAATTGGGATAATATATTGTATACATCATTTGACTGTAACACACGTGTGTTGAACAATTGAGGTAATACGTATTTGTGCACTTGTAGATACGTATCTACAAGTGCACAAATACTTATTACCTCAATTGTTCTGAATAATTCGATTATTTCAAAATGAAATTATTGTGTCTAGCCCTGTAAAATGGGTATAAACCCAGTACTTATAGGAGGTGTTACAGTAAATAAACGAAATTAGAAACATTACAGAGAAATTACAGCATTATTTCTTTAAATTAGCCTCACCCTACTCGGCCACATGTGACTAAAGTGCTTGTAAAGTATTATTGATACAGAGGTATTCGTGCGCCCTCATATAAGATAGTAGTAATTAGCACTATCAACTTCGCAGCCCATACTTAATGTCCTATCACTTGTAAAACACATTATTATTTAGTCGACTAATAAAACTGTCTTAGTATCTATTTTTTATATTAAATTGCATGTCTATAATAATTCATGTTCAGAGTATCACTGTATATATAAAATAACTATTTGAATTATAGCATGTTTTGACGGATGAGTACGGGGATGCAATTTAAGAAAACACCTTGATGTATTAATTTTATATAGAGGTAAATTAATCTGGGTAAATAACTTAAGCACGATCTATGTACTATTGTTTCAACACTAGCGCCATCTATTGGATCGCGTGTAGAATCACCGTGCGGAACGGCTAGTTTTCATATTTGTGTAGGTGGCATAGGTAAGGTTGAATAGGATTAGATAGATGATTGCTACTAGAATTTCTAAATACTATCATTTTACGTGTTAAGTATTCAGCTTTATCCACAAAAAATCAATGTTAAACTTTGACAAGGACTCATATTTAAATTTACGCCCTCTATATCCTATGTTATAGTTATACTATGCTATGGTATCCACCAATAATTTCGAACGTAGCATAGCAGAGTTTCCACGTAATCAAGTTTTGGATACTTTTTGGACAAAGCGTGAAAATTATCCGTTTAACAGATACGTAAGATTTGGAGGCAAAATCTAAATAGTTTAGTAAAGGAGCTGTGTGGTAGAGATACACAGAGATAGAGCGGTAACATGCACGTCTCAATCGATCGGATCGCGACCGAGGAGCATTCAATCACGAGCTTGGCATTTCACACACCACTCGAATTGGAGCCCGAAGACTTAGTGGCACTGGATGGGCTGTGAGCTGAGCCGTGTAGTCTTTGAGGCGGGGTTGGGTGAAGGAAGTCTATTCGAACTGCACTTGAGGGACTTTCAAGATGATGTTGACGTTGATTACATAGTCATCATACTTGAGAAGGTCTTGTAGGCGGACCCAATGCAGTCTCCGCTATCAATTTCTATTATTTACTAAATCATTATCATTGTATTAGTATGAAATCAAATTTATTTAGCCTTAACAAGGCTCAATATTAAATTTTGAAACTGAGATATTGTTTTTTTTTAAATAGAATGTAAGTTATAATTTTAAATATACAGTATTATTATTATTATTTTCAGCCCGTCTTGTCTTGTCTTGTCCTGCAGGGCAAAGGCCTTCCTACCCTCTTTCCACTTTTCTCTATTGAGTGATATATTGGGCCAATCCTTCGTGAAGGTGTCGAGCTCGTCTCGCCATCGCTCCTCGGTCTGCCGCGACGTCGTTTCCGATCTTGTGGGACCCATTGAGTGGTGACTTTGGCCCACCAATCATCCGACATGCGGCAGACAAATATACAGTAACAAAAACAATTTCCAATACTTAATACACAATGGTACATCTGCATTGTCAGTCGCTTCCAAAGGAACTAGATCTATAAATGTGAAGGGTCATCAATTAGATGATGTATTTTTACCGGTGCTGGGTCTGGAGCGGTTCGACTTCAACGCCCTAACTGGTAAATACATGCAATTGAGCACTAATGCGCCACATTACCGGCCAGCCTCCATACTCGATGATTTAGAATCGAGGCTCAATGGACTGGCAAAGTTTTGCGACTGCTTATAGAAAATTTCCATCTAGATCGAGTATTATTATATTCAGCCTGCTAGGCAAGGGCTTCTCTTTCCACACCTCTCTATTAAGTGCTGGACAGGGCCAGTCTTTCCGGAAGGAGTCGAGGTCATCACGCCATGAAGTCTATCGCGCTGTCGCTGGATATTGGGGGGAAACCCAGTCGGATGTCGTTTTGGGCCAGATCGTCGGACATGCGACAGACATGGCCAGCTCAGTTCTAGCTGGTAGCTGGCCAATGGATGGCAGCTTTAATTGAGCAGCCTTTTGAGGAAAATCTATTATTCCAGTTTAACGAATGACAGTGTTTCTAACTCAGTCTCCTCTAACTCAAGATCTATGGCAAACAGCAAGGGCAGCTCTCTGCTGAAGTGTCAGCGACCATTTTTGGGAGCCGTAAGTTAATTTAGGGAGGATGCATACGTCCCTGAGTATCCTCTTGAGCGAAAGTGGAATCGATTATGTTTTATAGCAATAGATTAGCTCTACATGGTAACCTAATGTAGGTAAAGTTTTAATGAGCTGTAATTAATGTTCAGTTCCCAACTTGGCTTCAAGATTTCCTTGTTTAAATTGAGACTGACAACTAAATATAGAAACTTGTAATCATCATAACATAAGTAATTAGAACATGTACCATTAAAATTAATATCTTAATGCTACATTACAAAAACGTTTTATTCGAAACAAAACGATAAAACGAAAATTAAATTAATTAATTAACGACACAATCTCCAGATTTCTTTATTAGGCTGGAGCTTCTCTCCGAGTATTTTGTTTGAAAAAAATTTAATGTCCCATCTTAGGGCCGGGTTGAATCAATTAATAAATAATAAAAGTTGGTTGTTATGGGCTGGAGAGCGGGTATAAATCCCGGGTACATGTGTCCCGGGATGCCCCACTGCGTGGCAGACGTGTCCTATGGGATGCGGCGCGCGGGGGCATAAATTATATTACGCATGTCACCGTCTGAAGCCTACTACAAATACTACATCAACGATAGAGTCGACATTCTATTGAATTTCTAAAAATAAATAACTACTGTTATTATCTAAATAAGAGTGTTCAATGTTCATTGATGTCGTTATTGTGATGAAAAACTGTATATATTACAACTTTTAACTGATTCAGGCTACTTACTTCTTTCTTGCTATTCATTTATTGTATAGCGAAAATACTTACATATATTGCCTCTTCTTAGCGCCAGTTATTTTTATTTTGAAATCAAAATATTTTACAGACAGACTACTCTTCACATCTCCTGTTCTTAAAGGTAAAATAATTACATTAGTTTGATGGCAATAACAATAATTTAGTCCGGTAGGGTCGCGGCGCCGCGGGACGGCAGGCATTCACAGATCACCAGATACCGTGAGTTACGCTCCTACTACCAACTACCACATTAAACGAGTGCTTCGATAAGTACCTATTACGAGTACACTGAGTATTTGTAACAATCGATATCATTTAGGACTTGAAAGAGAGTGTTTGCGAAAAACCAGCAATAGATTATTTATTCAAACCTGGTAGCTGAGATTTTAGGCCACCCCAAATAGAATTGCCACTACCGGTCACCCATGTAATCCAAGTGGTAACCGAACGTTGCTTTTACATTCAGATGTGGTAACATCGTTTGATCGTGACTAGATCGACAAAAACATGGATTCAGTTACAAGGGTGGGAAGAAAGTTTTTTTCCAATTTTCTTATATGCCAAAGTGGAGAGCGGTAAGTAATATGATATTGAATTTTTGAATCGCAAAATTATTAATGAAATTCATATGAACTTGCCGTTGAAATGACGTAAAAAATTAAATTCACTGATTAAGTTTTAAATTAAAACAAAAATTAAACTCAATATAAATATTTCAGGCATCACAGCAGCAGGTTAATGTCTGTTTCTTATTTTATTCACATTAAAATGGTATAAATAACGTTTTTTATTCCGTATGTCACGTAATACAATAAATATAACAAAAATATGTAACATTTGGTTTTTGTGAGCGTTATCTGTGGACGTTCGGTGACACCCCGTGACGATAATGAACAGTCGTAATGACAGGAATCCTTCGCCTTGGTTTTAAATAGTTACGTGACGCCATTCTCAGTCTGGTATGGTCTGTGGTATTCGAACATGGCGGGCACCTGTGAATATCGAATTTATTAATATTCCGAGATTAAGATACGATCGAGATTGAAACGATGTTTATGTTTAATTTAAAAAAGAAAACATGATTTTGGTGATTTAATGAATGATGTTTCTTTTGTGGTATTGTGTTAAACATAGGGCACACATTCAAACATTATTTATAAATTAACTATTAGTAGATAGTGACTTCATGAAAAAATGTATCATTTCCCCTGCGTTAAAGCAATTCTTCGGAGAACAATACATTGTACACCAGAACAAAAAACATATCAATCCGTTATACATTTAAAATGATATACGAAAATGCCATAAAGTACTGTACGGAGAGTCTTGAGTCCTAAACCTAGTTACGATGTTGGTGGCCAAACTTCCTTAAGTAGACGTAAACACGATGATATAACAAACGGTTTCTCAACGTTAACTATAAAGTTTAGTCCATAAACGTGAAGTTTCGGTATTATTTCTGTTGCGGTATTCTTGGATAATTGTCATCGTCATGTTGCGCCCTCGTTCGATAAGAATTTACGAGTACTCGATCACGAGTCCCGGGTAATTGAAGGATCCAGCCAATCAGGCACGATCCTCTTGATTTGTGGCTCGCTTAATATTGTATTTAAAGTGTCGAATACTTCACTATAAAACACATTAATATTAAACGATTACCATCTCAATGAATTGGATAAATATTATATTCAAATTGATTTACAGTTTCGTAGCTGATCCCTTGAAAAGTTTTTTAATTGTTTAAAGTAAAGTTTTAAATATATAAACGCGGTGATCACGTGTCCTTAATGCCTTCAGTCGACCTTTGCTTTGCTCAAAGATCTAAAAACAAACGTAGACGTACTATACACTGTTTATTCAAAAATTACAATCAAACTGATATTTTTTACCATTACTAAAATGTATGTACGCACGTCATACAAAACAAAAAATAGCTTTAGTTTGTAGATTTGAGAATCGAAAATATGTTAACATTTTGATCTTAAACCTTTATTGTTAACATTAGTACTTATTACAAATAACATTTAAATACGAGTCAATGTTAAATGATTTTAATGTCACGGTAAAAATACACTAAAAAAACAATTTTCATAGACAATAGTGATCACGCGTGTGACGCTTATGACAGAACTACACATGCGTGACAATGATGGGTGATACTCGTATTGATATGTTAGAATCGTTGAACAAAACGATAAATAAATATATAGGAAATGTTATTAAAAGTCGCGAAAAAGCTCACGTGTGACGTGTGACGTGTGTGTGCAAACACATTTTCATAACATGCTATCCCTTGTACTATATTGGAGGCGATAATAATGGGTCCGGGTAGTATTTTATGTTTAAACCAAGCCATAGGACTTTCGGTAGTCTGAAAGCTCTGCAAAGTCAGTGCCAAAGTTATATAATTTAAATAGAGGACACACAAGTATATAATACGAAAGAATATGCTTATCTACATTCACTGCCAACGCTCTTTTGAAAACGTTATTGGAAAATAAACATGAAAATCTTATAGCTTCAATAGCTGCGCCCCGTGGTTTCATCCGCGTTGTACCCGTTCCCGCGGGAATTTCGGGATGAAAAATAGATGTTGTCCGATTCTCAGACCTACCCGATATGTACACAAAATTTCATGAGAATCGGTCGAGCCGTTTCAGAGGAGTTCAACCACGGTACCCGTTCCCGCGGGAATTTCGGGATGAAAAATAAACGTTGTCCGATTCTCAGGCCTACCCGATATGTACGCAAAATTTCATGAGAATCGGTCGAGCCGTTTCGGAGGAGTTTAATTACGCACCTCGTGACACGAAAATTTTATTTATTAGATAAATATTCATCAAATTAGTGGCTAAACTAACTTTAACTTACACTTATGTCAACATCTATACCGTTCAATGTTCATAGATAGCCGTGATTATGGTTATTCGTCAGAAATGGACGTGTACCGTGACCCCTGACCTCTGGTGTCGACCCCGAGGTTGATGCGGAGTAGATTTAGTGTCATCTGTCGTATCTTAACACCCGCGGCCATTTTAGGGTTATCTGCCAAAAGGATTCGGCAAGTGTGTTGGCAAGACGTACCGTTATTTTTACTTGTTTCTTTCAACGCCAACATGGTAGAGATTGTCTAAGCTGAAATGACGCGCCCCACTACTTAATTACTTTATTTAGATGTGTGAGTGTAAATATTAATAGCGGCACTTCATCTGTGTGGGAGCGCCAATTATTGATTTCTATGTGCACATGTCGGCCGACTAGTCGGGTGATAAATCCGAAAACGCTCGCTCTATGGAGCAGCGCCGTCACTTTGTATGAAACAAGACGTCCTCTCCTCTCGCGCGCTCACGATCAACTAAACTAGTTGGACAACAAATCCGAGAATTGCACTTCTTAGCGAGTACGGCGAGTACGGCAACTGAACGACCAATTATAATTGCATGTTTATGTGTATTGCGTCCATATTTAAAATTTGCTAGTGTGCGTAAATGCGGAGGTGGGGCGTGTCATTTCAGCTTGGACAATCTCTAACCTTCTACGAGTTTAATAAAAAAACAATCCTTATCCAATCCCTGTCAATATTTGTAATTTTTACCTCTTATGACGTATGTCAATAAAACATGTCACTTATTTACAATATATTTATTATTAAAAGGGGCCCATGATGTCCTCAAATTTTCAAGATATATTATTATCGTTTCTGCACGTGATATTATCTTATAAGATGTATTTCGTCCCAACAAAAATTTATGCAGTTGCCTTTGTTTTGTTCTGAGATAATTCATGTTAGGTGATACCTGCAAAGTAAGTGAATTCTGGTCAAAACGTGTGTCGGTCAACACATTGACATCGTTCTGATACGTCAACATTTGTTACTTTCGATAGGACAAATATATAAACTATGATCGTGAATGGAAGAATCTATATTTCGACTTTGTTTAAGGTTGGCACTCTTCTCCAACAAAGTTCCATCTGTTTTTAGTAAAGATAGTAACTTAAAAATATCATTATTTTGATGTCGACAAGCAACCCTATTTGCTGAGAAAGCCGTGTCCTTTAGCCGTGTACCGCGGTCCCGGCGCTTGCGCATTTGACTGATCGCTCGCGTTATTATGTCGCCGCCGTCATGCTGTAATGAGACTAACCAGAGACTAGCACTTACGTACAGAGGTACTACTCTATCTATAAACAATATACTATGTCTATTAAAATTTAGTGAGAAACATTAACCATAGTAACTCTGCTAGTTTAGCGGGTGATTGTGATTTCAAACCTGGACCATGTTTAGGAATGGTCAAAAAGTTTGTTTATTTCTATATTAACTAGGTTGAAGTCCTTTAAACCTTTACAACAAAAATAGTATAAAAACAATAAGTAAAAGACTGTATTAGTGACAGCCATATGATGACTAAATGGATATTATCGGACTTACATTGAAAGCTATGGTATGGGCACTTTGTACGACTCTTACTCTACCCAACAAATCTGAGATTGTTTGGAAAAACCGCTCAGGGCAGTTATCTTTTATAGTCCGCCAAATAGTTTGTAGTTATTTATTAAAACGTGCCCTTTTCTTCTAAGAATTACTTTAAGATAAATACACTCATAATAAGCTTTGGCTCTTTAGCGATATTACAGGAAGTTGTGCTTTAAAATCTGAGGTGTATTTTAACTGGCGCGTAATTATATTGTTAGTCCGACAAAAAATCCTCCCACGAATTCGGAAGATTGAAGTTTTATCTGTTATGAGGATTAATGTAAAAACCATCAGAGCATATTTTGCACCATTTTAAGGATTTGTTTGTGATATGTATAGTCAAAGTTAATTTTGAGCTAAAATGCCTGCAAATTACAATGTTGTACGTATTCAGTGTATAAAGTTACATTTTAACTAGAGCATGCGGTTTTCTTTAACATAACATGCACTTGTCCCTCTCAACAATAAGCAAGCAGTCTTACGTAAAACGAGAAGGAATTGCTACTGGCAGGTTTAATATAAGCAGACATTTAGTCAGAGGGCTTTCATCGTAAACTGAGTTCAGTAAACAATTCTGAATATTATGATGCATCTCAATAAATCGCTGACATTTTGTACAGCATCCATGCCCATATCTGTTCCTAACCTCACAAGAGTCCGATCGCGAAAAAGGCAATGTCTATACTAAAATAATATCACGATTTAGCGATCTTTTAGAAATTAGGATCGATTTTGTGTAATCAGAGCTTTTATAGAGTTGTCTTTAATGTCGACTAAGCAACGTAGCAATCGAATTTTATGTCCAAAGACGTTCTTAATAATCTGCTCATTCTATTAATATTAATGGTTAAGTTTGCAAGAAAGACTTGTGTAAGTGGTAGATCTATTAGGATTGAATTAGACGTATAGATTACTTCGCCACAATAAACGATCGCATGGATTCAGATATTATTAATAGTACGAGTAGTTACAGTGTACAGCACCTACAGTTTAGTTGTACTTGAAATAATAAGATGCTATTAGAAAATGACAAGATTCAAATGTATTCAACTTGCATAAATTATATTATGAACTTAAATTCTTGTCTCTCTAAAATCAAAGCATTTCGTAGTGTCTTCAAGACAAATGCGATCAAAAAATCAATTTAAACTCTCGATGCAAAGTAATTTACAAATAATAAATATTCATATAAAACCATCGGTCGTACTTTGCGTGTGTGTGTTCGTTATAAATTAAACGTATTAAAGAGCAGAGCATTCGTTATCGACCAATTAGTAAAATATAAGTTGCGCAGACGCGAGGAGACGAATGATGGCAATATCTCACACGGAATAAGATCACTATACAGGCCGATTGTATGTTACACTTGTTGTGTAAACGGAGATATTGAAATCGTATTTAATAAAGTAACCTATTGAAAAGGTAAAACGAATGGATACCTTCATTTAAATTGAATACCATTTTGCGTATATCAATTATATATAATAGATATTATTACATATATATATAAATAACTTATACGACTTAAGTTCTGCATAGCTTTCTACTTATGATTTGTAAATAAACGACAGCAATTTCTTTAAAGTCAAATTAAACGATTTTGCTATCGATTTCCATAATTTTGCAAATCTGAACACAAGTAAATGTTACTTGATATTCCATTTAGCACCATCCCGTATAGCGTTGCGACACGCGGCGCAAGTATTTAGCAATATTGTGTTTAATGTGTTTTTGAACTCTGACATAGAATCCTCTTATAATTAACTGAGTAAATGACCGTATTATACGTAATCTTAGTAAACGACGGTAATAATTTTTATTACTAACTGAATTGGTTTCTTGACTTACATTACATTTTGGTTGTAATATTAGAATTATATTTATTGTTGTTTATTCTGAGGTAATGTGACATAAAATGGAACAAAGTAACTTTGCAGTACAAAGACTTTTGTCTCACTCAGGATATCAGTGTTGTATAAATGGTAAAGTTGCTGCCTTTGTCTACATTATTACTACATTCCATGTATAAAGTTACGATATTCCATAAACAGTTAACATCCAGAGCATTTCTAATTTAAAACCTTTATAATATGAGTGTATTTAAACTTTATAGTTGTGACATACCTGATCTCAAATCATTAAATTATTTCCGCCATGTCGTCGCTTTCATTATCGGATGGAACCATCTTATTATTGTCACTGCAGCTGATAATAATCACACACAGAACGTAACCTATTTCCTAACAAACTTATTTGATTAACAAAATACGAAAGTAACCTTATTATAAAAAGGTAAAGTTTAAAACAAGTCGGGGCGATGTGAAAGATGGAATCTATTTATTTGGTTCGCTTAATTTTCTAGTTTTAAACACAAGTTAATATGTTTATATACTCGCCCACATTAGCGTGTGACAGCTCAATCTGTGAAATACGAACACTCATGAATAAAAAACGTATTAGTACGATAGTTTGATAAACAACCGGTGATATAGTGGAGCTGCGGCGCGGTAATGTGTAACAACGGAATTATTGTTAATTAGACAACTTGGTCGAATGTTGAATTTAAATATACTGTCTCTTTATTAACATAATTTATATTTTTGTATTATACTTAGATGAAATAGTATTAACTTCTTTAATTTAAAACTTTATTAAACTTATTTCTATTTATTGTCATCAAGAATTCTAAACATATTTTTGTCTTTAAGATAATCAAAATACTCGTAGTTTAAATAACTTTATAAAATAATTGCTGTTTGTTAAATATTTGTTAGACATAACAAAAATATGGTTTGATCGTCTTCGAAACGGTACTGTAACCTAATAGGCCGTCGATTTACCTTAGAGCGTAGCTAAATCGATTTTCCATAAAAATATCAAAGGTAAATAAAAACCATACCAAAGCTTTAATTAACAATAACATGTAAAACAAACAAATTAATTAATCGATATCGTCGAACAACAATTCCCATAAAATAGTATCGATTTGTAACCGATTATTCCGATCTAAGGTATTTGTCTATGGTGTAAAATTGTAATGAAATGCTTATTAGAAAACGCGAATTTCTAGATTTTGATTGTATGTTTGGTATAGGTAACATTGTATGCTGAGTTTTTGATTTAATGGGTATTTACAATTGGCTCTATAATTAAAAAAAATGAACGTTGGAGCGCGTTGAAGTCTTTTGTATGGCGGCATTGATATGTCATTTACCTATAAACCATTGGAACTGGATTTTATTTTATTTCACTTGTAGAGCTACAACTGTGTCATTTCCTCTACTAGTTATTTTCATTCATCTTGCTTGTCTAAAGAATGCCCTAATTTTCGTCATCGAGTTGGACACAAGAAACTTCCTTGGATCTTGTGATGGTCCAGGAATGAATTAAAAACTGGTACTTTGAAAGTATAATATTAAAAGTTAATATCTAACATATTAATGTACATGTCTGTCATTTGTATAGTTACAAATATGTATAAGATATTATTTTTAAAAAGGCATAATTACTTACTTTGATATTTAATCTTAATAACTTTGTAGCACTGCTTACAAATAAGATTAAATATCAGAAACGTCAGTAAGTTATCACTACATTATCAGGCGCCATTAAGCTGATAGACAAACGTTATAATGTGAAGAATAAATAATGTTAACACAAAAACTATATCAATTACACGCGACTAACGAGCTCGGTTCATCATCGGCATCTTACCTAGAAACTTTACTGCGATCTATTCAAAAATACTCTCTATTCATTCACTCATACACTTCAAAATCCTTTACAGGCTAGCAACAGTCCTTTAGTATAGCCCGTATAAATCATTAAGTTAATGAATTAACAGAATCTGTTTAATTTCTATGAGGCTAAAGTTTATTTTCCTTTACTAAAATACTGGTATTCTTTGTAATGAAATGCACGTAACAAGCTGGCGCAGATGACAGTTTCCTTCATCTCCGCGGGAAGCTAAAGTTCTCGATAAAATCTCTTATTCATTTGTTTAGTAACTTTTTAATGTTTCGATATAAAGTCGGTCGTGTAATTACAGCATTAGTAGTCTTATACGTGGATATTGCTTCGAGCCCTTACAGCCCGATTATTGGACCCATTCCATGAAAATATACCTTTTCGTGCCGTACTACCGTTTTTCTACCAACCAAAATTAATTTCTTCACTACATAGTATAAAACAAAGTCGCGTCTGTTTGTCTGTATGCTTAAATCTTTAAAATTACGCAACGGATTTTGATGCGGTTTTTTGTAATAGGTAGAGTGATTCAATAGGAAGGTTTTTATGTAAAAAAATCCCGAAATTCCCACGGGAACGGGCACAACGCGGGTAAAACAGCGGGGCGCTGCTAGTTGAATTATAAAAAAATGTTTACAATCAATGTTGTAGCAACACACCTATACTAAAAGCTACTGATAAAAAGAATAGATATGTTCTGGTTTAAAAGGTTATCTTAGAGCTCCTATAACTGAATATTAACCACAATAATTACGAGTATAATACGAGTATTAATCTAATAACAGTTCACCAAAAAGCCCTTCAACTTAAACAAACAACGTTTCGGTGGTCGCATCAATCAAGAGGGGTCAAGAAATCACAAAAACAAATGAATATTAATATGAAATCGTTTGTAGATGTGTCTGTCTGAGGCGGTGATGTGGTCTAATCAGAGACCACCGCGAGTGGTGACGTGAGTGTGTCTGGCTGCGTAATGACTGCGGAGCGCACCGGCCATTTGTAATGAGTGTGAAAGTTGGTGCGTTCCCATTGTGTGGGGCAGTTTGAGACAAATAAGGATTCTTATTTTGTGGATACTCTACATAGCCTAGAAATATAATCTCGAAGGCATCGTGTGATCAAAGTTTTTGTAAAGCTCTTTCAAATTAAGCGTTTTCAGTCATCTACTCCGTGCGTTTTCCATTCCGGTTTTCCGGCGTGCGGTACCGTTATTATCTACATTTTTATAAAAACGCGCGTAGCGCTACGCCTTGGAACGTTTGTAAAAGGATAATTATTATTTTTTATTTAATATTAAATATTCATTAACACAATGCAGAAAAATTAAACCCTTTTTTAACTCAGACTGATTGTGCCATTCAATGAGAACGCTCACCAACTGAAGGCATCGAATGTGAAGTGAAGTGATCAAATCAGTAACTGTACAATTAGCAAGTCAACGCATCGGGCCGAACGCAGGCTGTCTTCATTAACGCAGGATGTGTTGGCTGCACTGCTGCATACATTCCTCGTGAGAGCATCTGTGTATTCATTAAGTGGTCTGATTCACTGGGAAATTGAGAGAGTTCGCATTTTAAGTTGAATTGATTGTTGTTGGGATTACCCAAGATATTTATTTATTTAAGATATCAACCAATAGACAACACGTAGTCTTAATATCTAACTTTGTCACATTAAAACTTCTGAAATTATTAATTAAAGTACCTGTTAGAAAATTCTGAATAACACTTAAATTCCAATACCGTAGGCTAAGTCTAATGATTGGTGTAGAAAACATAGTGCTATAACTTACTTTTTAACCTCGCACGATTTGGACGAGGACGAGTGGTGTCAACTGCGAAAATTTTATATATAAAACTAGCTGACCCGGCAAACGTAGTTTTGCAATATAAAAATTAAAGAGTGGACTACCCTTAACATTTAGGTGTATGAAAAATAGATGTTGGCCGATTCTTAGACCTACCAGATATGCACAGAGCCATTTCGGAGTAGTATGGTAACTAACATTGTGACACGATAATTTTATACATAAGATGTTATAACAGACGAAATAAATTATTGAAATCAACGTGCTCGCGCAACTTTCAGAATGCAAGAATTTTATTGCCCATCTGAATGAGTACTCGGATCGTTCTGAATGAATGCTACAAACTAAGATCAGCAGAATCGAATAGCTACCAATAAATAACAGACAAACAATGATAGTGAGGTAACCTTAAAACCTATAAAGATGCAATCCTCACTCACGGCGGTGCTCGCAAGGTGAATCATGAATAAGTCATTAAAACACATCGGGCTCGGTGATCCGGCGACCCGTGTCTCCATCTGCTATCAGCTCTGGCGAATATGACTTATGCTGTTGTTCTAACATCGAATTATTGTTTATTTATGGATGTAATCGTGAGATATTAGATTATCAACATGGAAAATGTGTAGACGGAATAGTGCTATGCTCTTCTTTATTAAATGTATTTCTTTAAAAATGATATTTGTAAAATTCTTGGACTAAAGAAGGATAGTTGGTCTCCTCCCTGGTCTTCACTACTTTTTGTTAGTGAAAAAACGGGCTTAATTTCATAGAAGTGAAACATATAAAAGGATTACACGTTACTATATCCTCGTACGCGTTTATAGAATAAGGAAGGAATAACCTCTAAGGTTTTGAGGTGGGAAATCTGTATCCAATAGTGTATTATTAGGTTTCGTCTATGATATTTAAGTTACCCTAGTGTAAAGGAATCACTATAGGCTTTGGTCTTGAGCAATACGCTTTAGATTGTTACAAATACAGATGTAATCTCGTGTGCCATAATTATAGTATTATATTAAATGTGAGCAGTTATTTATTTGGTTTAGAATCAATATCGTGAATTGTATCTATGGTTTGTATAAATGAAGAAATATTCACCTAGTTTTACAAGCGAAATGTTTCGAGACAGTAATTTATGTGAGCTGTGGAAGTCATCATTTTGTAGTTGGATTATAATTGTTTATACAAATGAATGTAGTCTTTTGGTTTCTGGTTTGATAGCTGTTAGACAAGTTTCTAGAATTTACATTTTAACAATACTGTAATAAAACCTTATCTCCTTATTAAAAATATAAAAATAATATAATACAAAAAGTTGACGAAATATGATGACGAGATATTCCAAATCGAAACTAATTTACTCGATTTAATTGATTGTACTTATAAGTTGTTTTATGTCGTAAATCAGTGATAAATTAGTGATGTATTCGACAGTTTTATTACGGTATCATTATGTGATATCGTAAAGTGCCAAATTAATTAGATTTTAGTTATCGCCAAAGGAATTTAGACGCCAAATCAATATCAATAATAATAAAAATATGATGATTGAAAAGAGACCAATGCAAAAACATCCAATCTCTACGGTTATGATTTTTAATAATAAAATATGGGTATTTTTATAAATAAATAACGGCTTTTTCTATGTTGTTTCAAAACAAGTATCCTGCCATTGTAATTAAATAATTTCAATAAAGAAATATTACCTTTTCATCGTTCCATTTTCATTGATCGTGGTGTGAAATGTGATATTTGTCATCACAGAATTTATTTTATTAGCATGATTATTCTAAATGATAGAATTTGTTATGTAGTAAGTAAAGCCCTTCGGAATGTTGAGACAGCTATAAAATTCATACTAATAAAACACAAATAATAGTAATAAAAGTCATATTTCCCTGTAATCGCCTCCTACAAACCAAAGGCCTCACTGAAGATTTCAGTGCATTAAAGAGAATTGTGCGTAATCACCACTTTTCAAACATGACTGGTTTGATATTGAATAGGAAAGTACGAATAAAATATCGGTAAAATGATTAATATTCCACTAAATACCAGACAGGCGCATCGAAACCACTTCTCAAACTAGACGTAATCCGACACCCGAAGAATGCTAGAAATGTGCACTTATTTGTCCACTGACTACTGTTTATTCTATGTACGTTTACAAAAACCGTGACAGCAGATACCATCGCGAGGAAACGGTAATGACATACACATTAACATAAACTATTATTATTGTTTATATTGAGATTTTTATGAAGATAGTGCAGTGGTTATGTTTTAATGTATGTTAAGTAAGTTTGAATCGTTTACGACCTAATTAAAAGGTAGTTTTCTGATTTTCTTAACAGAAAAAATTATATGTAATTTTTTTGTTATTGACCATATATCTACAAATAAGGGATGCTATTATCAATTAATGATTTACACAATAAAAGTAAAATTCCCGACTAGTACCGGATAAAGAACTAACCAATTCAAGATATAACAGCATACAAATTATACAGGATGACGTCAATGAAACATTAAAGGAAATTGTCTAATATCTACGAATAGATTGCGTTTATTTAGCATAATAAATGCTACGATGGAAAATCGAACCGTGAAAAATATACTTCTTCATGTAGCTAGCATTATGTATATGAACCAATGTCCTATGACATTTTCATTCATCCCACAATATTTAGTACAAATTCGGTGGATACCGGTCGGTGAAGGCGTGACCCGGGCGGGTCGCGGCCGTCTATTAATTAAGCTCCGTTCGCGAGTGTTTCATGTGCATGCGCTTGCGCAACTCGCCACGCGCTGTTCCGTCTTCAAGGTATTGGACGATAATTATTATGATTTGCTGAAATAAGTTATTAACACTATTATTATAATGTGTTATTATTATTAAGAAGACTTTATTATTTAAAGATAGGTTGGTATATCTTAGGGTTTTTTATAATATTTTATAGGTAAAGCTTTATAATAAGCATATTTTAAACTTTAACGATAATTCAACGTTGATTGGCTAATTGAGGCTATATTGCAGATTGCAGAAATAAGTCAGGGTTTCAAGTCAAAGTTTATGTTATTGCTTGCTATGAAGATGTATTGAATTCAAAGATAAACTATAATTAAATAACAAAAAAGTCGTCTTCGATGTAAATCGTAAATAACACGTTTCTATTCTTAAATCCAGCTATAATTCACTTTGTAATTCATATATCAAACTGAATAAATCCCATCAATGATATCGCGATCAATATATTTTTAAATTTGTAGTCAAACATATAACCATTAATATTTCTGTTCGCGAAATGATTTGTTGGTGCACATGTACGACAACTTGTACCGAAAACCTTGTTATAACACAATATATTACACATTTATTATTGTTATGGACGTTGCCTTACCAATACTATGCACACAGCAGAGTAAACCTTAAGAACTACAGCATACAACCCAAAATACAAGTGAATATTTCGTCTGTAATACATATTTCATAAAATATAATTTAATACTTAATTTGTTGTAGAAAGAGTTGAAAATTGATTGAATTTTTATTGATCAGTATTTAGTAAGAGTGGCTGCGTCTGCGCACACCGATGCTCGTAAATACCTACAGTGTGATCTATGAACGCTGTCGTTGTAAATCAACGTCCCGCAGAGCTCGCGCATCCTGTATACTCATTATTTTTAAAACATAGCGCATTTTATCCGGTAATATTGATGCAAAAAGTTAGGGCTGACTCGAGTGTCACGGTAACGACAAATAATAATTTAAAATAAACTGGATTTCATATTTTTATATGGTAATTGACAGCCCCGTAATGGACGCTTACTTGTAAAATAATATGAATTACACAAAACCCGTGTGAAATGATACGCGGTATTCCACATTATTATATTTAATAGATATTATATATTTGATTTCTTTCAGTTTTATTGAACATAATGTACAATATTGTTATTCTATAAGGTAGTTTAGCTATTTTACGGACATCTATTTGCGATAAGAAATATATTCCTAAAATACATTCAATTGATGATATCTATTAAGAAGACTTTCTAAATCATCATCAGATTTGGATGTTGATTTTGATAATTGAACTGATAAGCAATCATCACAAACAAAAAGCATATTATATATTATTTCAAGTAAATGTGTGCCAGCCCTGAGGGTGAATTGCAATAGTGCACTTTAAAAATGTTTCACACTCCTGATGAACAGTTTAACGGTACAGAACAGTGTGGTTTTGTTTTTGTTTTAGTATCGGACTTGATAAATAAGTCCTTTCAAATTAACATAATTAGCCTAAATTGTGATTTATTCAATGTCACATCAATTCAATTTTATGTTATGGACATTCATTCGTTTAAAACGTTTTACTTGAACGTTGAACTTAGATATTCGTCGCTTTATTGAGAGACTTTAAACGCTTAGAAAGCGAACATCACATACACTAGTCTTTCAAGGTTGTCTCCAGAGTCCGCCTCCTCGTGGCTACCACACCCGTCAAAAGAAAATGATGTTACTCGTATAACTGCCTATATAGTCCGAAGAAATGTGAACCACTATTCAAGCCCATAATTATGAAAAGGTATTGTTTGCCCCACTGCTGGACAAAAGTCTAACCCAAGCACATAGAAGGCTTGAAGGCCATTTACTGCTACAAATACTTAGCCTTTGACACCCATCACAAGCGTAGTTTCAATATACCTTTATTTACATTGAAGGAGTCTCTAAATTATTTTATTAGGTCATCAACACAAACAAGAAGATGTCAGTGTTCTTCAAGTTATAAAGTTATTGAAATTATATTTAAAAAAAATACAATTCTAAAAACTATCTACACTTACCCATGTTTTCGAAATAAATTATTATGATTATGAAATCGTCCTATTATGCAAACAACAACAATATACAAAAAAATATCTGTCAACTACAACCGCAGAATTTATTGTCAACAATAGTCTATTGACAAATATGTTAAAATAGATGAGTATTAATTAGTAGATATTGTAAAGGTTGTTAGGCTACAGGTTCTAATTACATATTCAGTATTCAGGTATAGATTATGACCTGCAGTTATTGTGGCCGCACTTTACTACTGTTACACAAGGATTGCATACTGCACATCGACTTAGAGAGTATAGATGTGGCTTTAACTTGAGGATTTATCTGTGATGATGTTGTTTAGTTTATTGTCTGTGGGTCTGCTGATGTAATCGACGATGTTTATTTATTTGTTTTTATATATAATATTATGTTGTGGAAAATAACACTTTACTTGTAAATGTTGGTCCATGCCAGTATTATTCAGTAGAAATCTATAATATTTACATAGCCTATGTAAAGCAAAAAAATCTAATAGTTTTTAATATAAAAATTATGAGGTGTAAATTTTCTTTTTAGAAAATGAAACTTTTAGGTCATTATTAATACCTAGTGATATTTATCCTAGCTTTTACCCAAACTGGTTGGTATTCAATTGTCAGACATTAGCGACCATAAATGTCTAACAAAACCTAGATAAATATCTAGTAAAACCAATCGCTGTAACTTCAATTAACACTTAAAAAATCCATCAAATATTTATTTCTTCTATTCCAAACATCAATTTCTTAAAATTTACAAAATCGGCATATTAAACGGAGCTTCCATAGATCCTATATCATTGTGCGGAGATGAGCCGAGCCGGGTCAAGGTTCCCGCTCACATGCGCCCGCGCCGCGCGACGTTAACGCACCCACCTTACGACCGCTCACACACGTCAATATTATACCGACTCTACGAGTAGGACCCGTCCACGACCCGTTGTTTCATCACCATTACCCCCGGCCGACTTAATAAGACGCTTCCATCGCACTATATCTTTGACTGACACCTCCGACTATCAACTAGATGAGAGGAATAGTTTCTATATTTGTTGAAGTGGGTAAGCGTATGTTTGTGTTGATTGTATGTAGATATGTACTTCTATTGTATCATTGTGACTATAGTGTTTTGAATGTTTATTAGGAAATGTATAAAATAAATTATAAATTAATAGATTTAATAAAGCGAAAGACACATATAGTGCGGGGACGGGCCCGCAACGGGCCGGTGTGACACCTTTCATACAAATACAAGGCATATAACGTCACCGACTCGCAACTGGCCCTCACTTGCACTATGTGTGTCTTCCGCTTTTTAGTTATTTGCTATTATATTAAGAATTTAGCACTAAGTTAGATTCTATCAGGTATGTGTGTGTAGTAAAAACGCTTTGCGTTTAATAGTGTTTAGATTTTATAGGTGCTTTTAATATCGTCTTAATTATCTTTAGATATTCCATCAACAGTCAGTGGGTTGATGAACAGTTCAACATTATGTAGTACTTGATTGCACATTTTTGTTAATGTAACCTATTATGTAGAAGCAGGTAGTAATAAAATAACTTTTCGAGTGCACGAATATTTAATTTGTACGTTGTCTGCATTGAATTCGTTACAAACATCATTTTATTATAATAATCACTCTATCTACATTACATTATATATATTTACAAAAATCGTTGTTTCACAAACTAATAGTATATTACTGAGTATGTGCGTGCGACGCCTTCGCTCTCTGAGTATGAAGTAAGGAACGGGTCAAAGTAACTTAAATACTAATCGAAGGACATTGAGCAACACTGGAGTTCTGAGTATATAAGTAGAGATACAAACAAAACCTATCAATACAAATGTGTACATACAAATATAAAAATAAAGAGTACTTTTTCAATTGTCATACAATATCACACTATAACTGGAATGTTCCAAACGTATATCAGTTCTCATTACAAAACTTATACAAGTACATAATATAAAACACTATAATCCGCTACATATCAAAGCCCAAGTATCGCATTGCACCCGAAATCAAAGTTTCACAAACAACAATTCAATCAAAAATTCTTCTAAAATTGAATAAATTATATTCGAACTATACAAAAATATAATGCGTATCGTAAAAACTATCGGAATGTGGATTCACCCGGCAAATTCCATCTACAAAAATATATTAGAATATAAAAACCTTTATCTAACCTACCGCTAGCTCTTACACTATACAGAATAATTTATTTATTTACAGTTCAATTTGTACACAACCATCAACCGGGGTCTTTAAGTACCAACATTACAACTAATTGCTTACTTTACGTTTTTGGATAGACTCTTCAAGCGATAACAATGTCACAGAACAAGTCGCACTGTCTGCTGAGCGTTTCTTAATTAACATCACAAACCGATCTACTGGCCTTCGTGTGGGCGTCGGAGGTGAGGCGGCGAGCGCGCGGCGCCGAGGTGAGGTCACACCTTGGTGGTGAGGTCGAGGGGGTGCAGCTTGATCCTCTTGATCTGCGAGTAGGCGAGCTCGTGCTCCTCGTCGTCGTCGTCGGCGCCGCTGGCCGACTCGTCCTCGTTGTCGTGCACCACCACCTCGCTGTCGTCGGAGCGGCGGCGCGCCGAGCTCGAGCGCCCGTCCGACCGCACCGACAGGTCCATCGGGTTCTCCTGCAGCGGGGACGACGACCGCCTCCGCTCCGCCGGCGGCGTCGGCACCAGCTCCGCTTCCGACACAACGTCCTCCTGTGGCGTCGCCACCGCCGACGAACGCTGCTGCTTCAGTATCTCATCCAGGAAGAACCGCTTCGACGTATCCGTATTGTGATCGTCGATCCGAACGTCATTGTTGTTTTCGGCCGCTTGTCTCAGAGCGGCGTGGTCTAGCAGATGTCGGGAGTACAGCGGATGGAATCCGGGAGGGAATAGAAGAGGATGGTTGGCAGCGAACGGACTGAATGGAGGAGGCGGGAGGAACGGCGAGTGGGGGAAGTGGGGCAAGGAAGTGATGTTGGCTAGCTGCAGGGGCATGAAGGAGTCGCGCGGCGGCGTGAGCGGCCGGTCCTGCGGCCGGTGAGAGATCCTGTTCTTTTCGTCTAGTTTGGGCGAGGAGCCGCTTCTGTGCGAGTCGGGGGAGCCGGAGCAGGGCGGCTTATATTCGTCTAGGCCGAGCAGGGCGAGCTCCTCCTTGGAGCGCGGGCGCGCCAGGCCGGGGAACAGGTGCGGGGGGAAGGGCGGCGCCAGGTGGTGCGGCGAGGAGGGCACGCGCGGCGGCGAGCGCGACTGTGCCGCCTGCTGCTGCTCCTGCAGCAGGCAGTGGATCTTGAACCAGTTGGAGCGGCGCCCGTACCGCGACCCCGACTTGGACATGCCCACCATCAGGCACTTGCGCAGCCGGCACGCCTTGCACGCCGTCCGGTTCTTTTTATTAATCACGCACTCGCCGTTGTTCTTGCACTCCGTTATAGAATTCAGGTTGTTGTATGACCGCCCGAAGAACGACTGGAAATAAAAGAAAACATCACATTAAAACAAATTCAATTAACATGAAATTAACTAGCTATTATTGTTTGAAAACATCCATTTCATCGCATCAAACGGTTTCTTTTACGAGACGTCCTTTAATAACAGCAATTATCTCTTAATATTCGAGTTAATTACATTAGAATTACGGCGAACGCGTAGTTATACAAATATTTATTATATTTCTCTAATATGCAGATGGGTACTGTAAAAGTTTAATGAGTCGAGATAAGTGGTATCGCAACGACCGGTATTTAATTAAATAAGTGGAATCATTAGCGGTTCAGAGTTCAAATACAGATTCGATTATAATTTGATTTGATAAATTGAGGATTTGCTTTCTTTAATTACATGAGGCGGTATTGTCAATTCTGAGTTACGTTCGGTGCGGGTGTGGTGTTTGAAAAGCGGCGTTTACACGGGCGGTTGGGCACAGTTGGAGCGTGTGGCCGAGAGTGAAAACAGAGCCTTAGACACGTCACTTCCTGCGCGGGTTCCGGTCTACTACCCCACGTTATGAACGGTTTTGTTTTCTTGCGACCTTGATTTTAACGCCGAATCATTATGTAATCAATTGTTTTTGCAATTGTTTTAATTACAAACACTTTACTACGTATTGTTTTACTGTTTGTTCGTTTGTTAAGTGAAAATTCGAATTTTAAAACAGTTGTAAAGGCTACTACGGGTATTATTTATCCATATGGACGTACAAAAGTGAGTTCGTAATTAAAGTTCATTTCATACTTAAGAAAGTTACACATAATATACAGCGGGTATGTAAATAAACCTTTAAAATCCGAACACATTGTTAATTTTGACACACAACACAGTTCGTGTCCCGAATTCTAACTGGTTGGCCAAACGCTCGACACGTGTGTATCGCAAGTATTGACAACACTTGCAAAATTACTTCGCTTATTGAATCGCTAAAGATTTACATTGATCTTCATTTACACATCGATTTGGTTCCGAAATAGGCGCCTTGGCGGTTTTTTAGTTATTGTATGTATTTCACACACGGTTTTTTTCGCGGTAAACTACTTAATTCCTCTATCCCGACGTTTTGAGTGGATTGCACCACTCGTGGTAGTGTGGGTACGTTTACCATCTCGTATGATTTAAAGTTACTCAATGTCAACGAATCGATAATAAGAAATGACTGGATAGTTTTATCATTGGCAATAATCCAACTTAAAATTCCTACCTAAAATTAAATAACATCTATCTTACATTAAGATCTAAGGCACTCTAAGGTGTAAGGCACTCGTCACAGCTATGGAATTTGCTCGAATACAATGCGGGTCGTGAATAGAATCCATCATCGTTCACAATTTATTGTGGGTTTTTGAAGGTGGAGCACGCGTCGGTTATACGAGACACATCCTTTATTAGGATATTGCTTGAATTAGCTCTTTGGATTAAGACGGTAGAAATAATGTCATGTAAAGAAAACGAATACACTTTCATTAGAGTTGATAATTTTAGCCTTATGAATTTGTCAATATCTCTCTTGGTTAACTTTGAACCATTATAAAATACGGTGCTCTTATGACATGGGTTAATAGACGTTCTATAAGTTATAATTCCTACTGGATAGACTTATACTAATATTATAAAGAGGTAAAATTTGTTTGTTTGTATGTTGGGGGTAATCTCAGGAATTATCAGTCCAATTTGAATAATTATTTTTGTGATAGATAGCCACATTCAACGGGAAGGTTATAGGCTTTTTTCACCCCGAAATTCCAACGGGAACGGGCACAACGCGGGTAAAACCGCGGGGCGCTGCTAGTGCATAATATAGTTAAAGTATAGGTACATTTGTCGCTCTTACAAATAATATAGTACGTATAAAGTGTGCGGCGCCGGTTAGGCAACCCGTAACGTAAGCGACAGAGTTGCAGCGACCTCGCTCCTCCGGGCCCTCTGACCCGGCCAGCGGTCTCCATCTTGTGCACTGCACTTACCCTACCCTTTATTAATTCTCAATTAACCATTAAACTATAATCTTGACTTCCTATTAATATAAACTTACTGTTTATACTAATAATCGTCTTTTCTGCTCATGTTAATTAACATGAAAGGTTAAGGAAAGGTCTGCTATCAACAAGATCCCAGTTAACTTGCGAGACGGATTAAGATAAAATTAGGCATTTAACATTAATGTATATCGTAAACTTCAGACAAGTATAGAGTCATTTATCAGTGAAAATCTTGTTCGTATATATTTCGCAGATAATCCTCAGAACTAATTAATAATAAAATATACCTACCAATATTTTTACAATAGTATGACAAAGACGGTGGCTGTTGCAAAATCGCATACAACTATCACGTGACTAAGACTTTTGATAGTAGGCAACAAATTGCGAACCGAATGCGAAACTATTGCCACTTGTCTAGGAGGGCTTTTTACATTACATTGTATCGTTATCTATCGTTAATGGAAGTTCAGAACCTATGTCAATCTCCTCGCAGTAGTCCGTATATTTAGTTTATAGCTCAGATGCAGAGACTTTGTTTTATAGCAAAATAAATTATTTTTACTGCATTTTGTGGAGACAAGTGCCCTTGTTGTAAATTATGTTATGTAGTTAAGGATCATTAAATGGCATTGAAAGAGGCGGTCTGCTTTTAATGTGTTCTTTTATGGGTGTTTAAAATGTGGGATTATTCTGCTTGTATGTTTGAGTAATAAGATAAGCCAAGTGGGAAGAGGTATAAGAGATATTAATAATTAGGATGTACATACTTGCATGCTCTTAATCATGATTAAGTTACTTGCGTTTTGAATATTAATATTCTACAACTTGCTTTAATATATGATAAGAACATACAAATAATTGTTGTACTTCTATTATTGAATGTTGCTATATTAACCTATAGTTTAAGCTGCTTATTTGTTCTAGCAATTAACCATTCTCTAACTGAACGCTTGAGACGAATACTCATTATTATGAAATACGACCGTTATTGTAGTAAAATGCCTTCAAAATGCTCTATTAACTTAATTTCATAATAACAAGAGAAACAAAATGTCAAGGGCGGTTCAGAACAGAGTAAAGGCATCAGAACATAATGATATTTTGGATTTATCTTAGTATTAATATGGTGATTACTTTTGTCAAGTAAAGTGAATGATTTGCAGAATATTGACATTCTAAAAACCTTCTCGTAAATTATATAAAGTTAACGACCTGCTAGTACAGTCTTGTAATTGGTTAACATAGTAAAATATACATTAAACAAACGAAACGATTATCCAAGATGCCGAATCAATAATTAATTTCTCACATGAATAATTTGAAAATAGATGCAATTTTTAATGGATAACTGTAACTGTGACAAATCGGTGGATGTATCGAGTAGACTTTCCCAATCAAGTGTGCGATTCGATCACGCACACGCAAAACTACCGTGAGAACACACTAGATAACATTACGAACTTTAATTTTTGACCTTTCTCCGATCGCTACTAGGCCTAACTACACACACTCACCCACCTCGCTAACCTTCACATCTCTATAATGATACAAATAAGATTGATAATCAAACGGACAGTGTAAATAAACAGTAAAATGAATGGTAAAAAACTCGAGCGCGTGTCATCTCTCGTTTACGTTCGGAAGCGGTGACCTGCGCCGGCGCACTGATGTTTTGATTAGCTCTGACATTAAAATCGATTACTCGATTAATGTGACTCGATATTTTGAGTTGATTGTTATCGATGAACTTTGAATTTGGAACATTTTCTGAACAAGGATGCGTCCTTTCACTTTTATGTGCACGTAGACCGTATCGGAATAATGGTACTAACTTAGATAGAGGCGCAGCGTTTATTAAAATTAATAATCACAAAATCTAATCGCGTCAAGTCCATTCAAGTGGTTGAACTTTGATCTTTTTGATGTTGAGTGTGTTCATGGAGAGGAATTTAAGTTTACGAGGGCCCAAGGTAGAGGTAGAATACTTTCACACCAGCGCTAATCCGTTAGGTCCGTGGGGCCGGCCCGCGCGGCGCTCCGTTCGCACTTGTTACACGACGATCCTTGAACCTCGACAATCCTATAAATTATGCAATAAACTAATCGTACAACATGTCCGACGGACGCCACTGCAGATTTCGTGATTAGAATAAAAATGACCGCTCCGCTCCAATAAGTCGCCCGGTGTGCCAACCCGTTGCCTCCGTTGACAATTTCAACATGACCTCTATAAAACAATGACAATTAACTGACCGATTCTCGACTCCAAATAATTAATCATTTAAAATTCAAATTCGCGTGACGAATTTCGTCAATGCGATACAAATAAAACGAGACCGTACACGCAAAAATGAGTGAGTGCAAAATTCTAATCGATTGCGATGTAGAATCGAGTCGAATCGATTTCGGGCGTGCAATCGACTCGCTGCAGTCGGCATTGTTTCAACGCAGCGTCCGCGCCGCGTCGCCGACCGCTTGCGACAATTAGACAATTCACTTGATCTGTTTTTATAATTATTTATTAATTAGAAGGTTACTTACAAGCCAACTATATTTCGTAATCGGATAAATAATTTCATTAGCCGAAGGTCGTAATTATTAATTACTTATCAACAGAGATTTTAATTAAACGATGGCGATTTAATATCAACCCTCGATTTATTAGGATCGTCGAAGAACATTTAATGTTGCGTTCATTACAGTACATGTGGCCTACAATATCGAACTTTAGAGGAGTTGAAGATATCTAATTAAGTGCAGATAGCTCGTTCTAAATGGCAACACTTACTCCCGACGGATAGCAATTATATGGAGTCTCGTATAAAGCAGTCCAATTAATTAACTCACATTAGAGGTAGCCATTAAAGGTCTTTGTTTTTTAAATGGAGTTGACAAATTACAGCGGGCCGCGGCGCGGTTGAAAGCGGCCGGTCGCGCACAATGGAAGCGGCGCCTCGCCGACGATTGTCCCCGCACAATACCCGATTACACACACAGATAATTCAAGTAAAACCTTTAAAAGCAAATTAGTAGCAATGATTTATTACCGGCCGGTTGCGAAACTAAAGAAAACGTCTCGGTTTAGCCCGAATATCTTTTCCGGCGACGGTTCGCTCGCGTGCGTTACCGCAATTTGAATGTGATCTAAATTTGAAAATAATTTGTGCCGGTCGAGATGATCGTGCGAACCTCGATCGTTTATCGCTATCGGGTTGGAGCAGAGAACAACACTATTTGTCGCAATCAGATCATTTTACTGCATAATTGGCGAAATTGTGTAGTCTTCTGTTACAAAAAGATTTCTCCCTCATGATCTCTGCCATGCAAAATAGTGCCGGTTACTCATATCCTTTGTCTAGTATACATTTTTACGAGCTAAAAATCTATTCCGAAAGAATATTTCGCAGTTTAGACAACTCGTCTTGTAACAATGTTACGTTACGATCCTAAAAAAGTAATGATATTAGCACACCGTAATAACGATATAACTTTAAAATACCAAGTCATAATACCACTCATCAATCTTAGACGTTTCAGACTATATTCTCCTTAACCTTGCTAACAGATTGGGTGTAATGATAGTGGCGGCGACCACTTACAACCGTAACGTTCATGTCGGCTCATCGGTTACGCAATAATATTCTACACTCTATGGTTTCATGTTCACACGTTTTTTTGTTTCCCGAGTTTACTATCCGCCATTACTGTATAATTTAGATTTTGACGTCTTATTTTTGTTATTCTACTTTTAATGGTTTTAATTTTTTATGACGTTACTAAAACTCAACAATCACTCAATCTTGAACATGTCAAAACGGTCATAAACAATCTTAAAACACAATATTCTTAAGTTGTATTCGTAATTAAAACCCACCATCGTAACCTCAATGGCGCGTAACTCCATATTGTCTGTGGCAATTATCTCCGGTAGCCGACTCGCTCTTTGTATGATAATGTCTCTGCGTGAAGTAGCCCTACAGATAAATAGATCGATTTGAAATGGAACCAAGAGGAGGAATTAATTGTTTTTTAACTAGCTGACTCGAAATGGACCAATGGTTATTGGGATTCTAACTATAAAAAATACTTGAGCGTTTATGATGATTGAAATGCAATCTCATTTATGTCAGATTTAAAAATAGAATTGACATTCTTGACGTTTGTGTTCCCGCCTTCTAATATTCTTCTTTCGATCTTTTTCACTATATTCTTTGCCGTTTTTCGTAACAAGTACTATACGATGTTTATGGTATTTGGTGTAGTAATAACAAGAAATAAAATTCAATTATCGGAAACAGCGCATTGTTGCATCCTTAGTGTGCAACAGATACATACCATCGTAGAGTGGTCATGGTGTTTAGCTTCGAAACTATTAGTTGAGAAACCATAGATATTACACAGTTGAACCACGGCCCGGAAAATCACCATAGACGAAATATCGTAACGATTTAAGATCATTTTCAAATACGCAACCTTATTTGATGCTGTTTTAACATTATGGGTAAATTGAGATCGGGTTTGGCATAATGGATGTTGTTTATCTCTATACTATTGTTTCCAACGTCGATACACGTTAGTAGAGATTGTCCAAGCTGAAATGACACGCCCCACCTCCGCATTTACGCACACTAGCAAATTTTAAATATGGACGCAATACACATAAACATGCAATTATAATTGGTCGTTCAGTTGCCGTACTCGTTGTACTCGCTAAGAAGTGCAATTCTCGGATTTGTTGTCCAACTAGTTTAGTTGATCATGAACGCGCGAGAGGAGAGGACGTCTTGTTTCATACAAAGTGACGGCGCTGCTCCATAGAGCGAGCGTTTTCGGATTTATCACCCGACTAGTCGGCCGACATGTGCACATAGAAATCAATAATTGGCGCTCCCACACAGATGAAGTGCCGCTATTAATATTTACACTCACACATCTAAATAAAATAATTAAGTAGTGGGGCGCGTCATTTCAGCTTAGACAATCTCTACGTCGTTATAGTTTAAATTGCATAGACAAGTAGCAATCATTCTTTACTTTTGTAAGTTAATCTGCTACCATTTAGAGAACATCCTGTAACCCGTGATCGATCAAAAAATATTCTGAAGTGATATTAGGCGCTTCTTCGTCTAGACGTCCATTAATCATGAATTAACCCTACAAGTGCCACTCAAATGCATTATGTCTCAATATTTTCGTCGATTCCAAGGTAAAACTAAACTAGTATATAATGGTATATAATTTTTATTCTCCATCAATGTCACAGTTAAATCACTAGTGTTGTCAATCGCCGGAATGACCGGGTCAGGCGACATCCTCCGTCGTTTTCCGTCGTCCTTACACAATCAATTGTCGTTCTGTTCCAATTGATGCAAATGTGCCAACTTATTTACGTAACGAGGTGGACGTTTTGAGAAAATTATGGTTATTTGCTTTGTATGTAACCTTACTTTTTATGGGTTTTAATAGTTACTCGCTTAAGTTGTACTTTAATCGAAAAATTAGTTACAACGCTACATGGAATCATAATATGTTGCCGAATGTTATACATTATACGTTCTTTATTGACTTCTGGTTACTCTTGTGGTATTTTCTCATTTGTTTCAATTTCCATAATTCACGATAGACTCATCTCAATTGGTTTGAATTAAAATCGTTGGGTTCCAATCAGCAATCAAGGGTTAGTTACAGTGTTTACAGTTTATGTAAACGTTTGAAAATGTGTGTTCTTTAATACTTAATAAATAAGTAGGTAAGTTTTGTAGAATGTAACTAATAATAACCATAACCTAAACACATTTCAATTCGTTCAATTATTCATGGAAGTGGTACTAAATAGTATCATATTACGAACTAATAATTCACAGGCGATTTAACCTCAAGCCACTGTACATAATTATAACGATTTATATCCGAATATATCGATAAAAAATAAAGGCGGAAAATAGAATCGAGCTGATCGAATTATTCGAGTGAATCTCCCGGACGGCGCGTCGATATTTAGTTAAATAATTGCCAACTTAGTAACGCTTGTAACTACGACCTAATTAAATGGTAACAAAGTGTAAATTTGTATAGCAATAAGTTAATATTAACATGATTGAGGATGATACGAATAAGAATCGGAATTAAAGCAATTAGCGCATGCTAATGTACATTAGCATAATTGAAAGGATTTTCATAGTGGTGTCCTTTGACTGACTGAAAATTTAGTTAAATTCTACTTAATACCATATGAGATATCAACTGATCAATTCTCATAATACCTGCATACGGTATACAAAAAATCCGAACACTGAAAATTTTATGAAAAAAACCTTTGCCCGACACGTGGGAGCATGCAGACGATTATTCTGTTACATAAATATCAAGCCACGTTTTAAACTTTGTCTGAAGTTTTCAATATTTTTCCATATTATAATTTTGACTATTTTGATAATACTTGTTTCGGTGATGATATTTTTAATTGTCCCGTAATATAATTAAGTAATGATATTTTATTTCAAAAATGTTCCTCTTTATTAGTTATTATTATTATGTCAGTACTTTTTGTTTCATACAATCAGCTTTGCCGTTAACTCCAGCGGTTTTCAAGCGCCAGTGTGAAAGAACGTCAATCCTTGTATAGTGAAAACTAACTGTTCCGATTTTCCATGTTTATTTCCTCCATGAATTAATGTTTGATATCCATTACATTACGCAACTTTAACACTACATAAAGTTAAATATGATATACAAAAGTAAAATAAAAAGTGCCCTGTGAGCCTGTAAGGTTTCACTGCAGGGCAAAGGCCTTATTCATATGGTCATCTTATGCCTTTGGCGGTTCTATAACTCTGACACCAGGATTGGTCAGGTTGACCATCCACTCGATAAGAAGAGAAGAGAGAAGGACTTTGTGATATTGAGTTCTGCAATTCAACTTTTGTCACTTAATTGATTAGAAAGGTATAATGTTGACCCTTACCTTGCATCCTTCACACGTGAACGCGCCGAAATGGAACCCCGCCGCCGGCTCGCCACACACTTTACACTTTTGGTTCATCTGGAAAAACAACAAAAACTTATTAAAACAATTAAAAAGTAAAAATTTTGACCCTACTGGGCAAACACACACATCCTTTAAAATTTCCACTGCAGGACAAAAGCCTTTCACTTACTGAAGTTAATAAAAGACCTATTAGGAAAAATAAATGTTACATATTTAAAAAACGAACCGTAAAACCCATTCAAAATACACAACGAAAATAAAATGGAAACAGTACAAATAAAGCAATATTGTTTCCCTTATCGGGCAACATGTAGAATTCAACTGAAAAATCGCCTCAGAAACCCAATTCAGTGTTAATACGCCGTGACCGAGATAGACCATTTTCCAATCAGTCATTTACTTGTTAATTTAGAAGAGCATGGTCCATGTTATTGGTTTTGTTTTGTAACGATTAAATATCGTTTAACTGTTTTGTTATACTCGGTATTCGTAGTACGCGCGCTACTCGCTGACCGCGCGTTCTATTTAAATTCAAATTCGGGCAGATTTTTTTAAAACCAACCTCATTCACTTGAACCTTTTGAAGAGTGATCTACATTTAAATTTTAATTAGGAATTTTTATTTTTCACCTGTGTAAGTATTTCTCGTGCCTGTTTTATCAGAAAATAATACTATATTAAACATTAATTCATAATTTATAGCAGGCAATGTTACGCTTGTACTTATGATTTGATCGTGAAATTATTTAACAAAATTCCAATTTATTTGTAATAATTTTACATTCTTGGTTAAGAAATTGACCGTTACTACGCATTTGTTAATGGTATGTTTTAATGCATTATAATTTATTTACTTTAAAAAAACTTGCTTCCTATTTATCAATAATTGTTTTCAATATTTATTATTCCGATAATACAATTTACAAGAGATTTTATTTGTACATTTAAAATAAGTAAATCGATACTTTTTTTTTAACGAGTGAGTGTCTCACGTTTGTTTATTTATTAAAGAATTTAAATTACATGTAAAAGCATGTAAAGAGGTTTGTTGTCTCATTAACAGCTGAATTCCAAATTAAAAAAATAGGTTAATCTGATTTTCAATAATTTAACATATTCGATATTCAATTTGTATATTATAGACTTTGAAAACAAAATATAAACAAGTTCTAATCAATTCAAAACTTTATCACTTCGTTAAAAGAACGTTTTCCATTGCGCATAGTCGGTCCAAGTGAATAATACCGTATGTGCATCAATCTAAGTACATTGTTTTCCTAGTCCAGCTACATCGTTGGTTCGTACCAACAAGAGATTTTAATCAACTCGTAACTACAAAAGGGGGACGCGCTTTATCGAATTACCTTAAGGAATTTTACTATAGGAAAGGTATATTGAAACAGATGAGCAGCTGAGATTACGAGTAAGTTTTGTTTACTTGAAATTTTGTGCAAGAAAGGAGAAACGGCGTAACTGAACTTTCGCATTTTTAGAATATTGGCAGTATGTGTTTAATTTAATTTTTATCATTATATTTATAAGTATTAGTATTTAATATACGCAAAAGCGTAAAAATCACTGACAATAGTGATTTTTTTTTCATAAATTAGGAGATAAAAATGGGTACAACCATAATAAAAGTAATATTAGCATATTGCAAAAAATAAAAATACAAAATTATTGGTATGTACAATAATAATACTTTAAACCTTTACCCTTCACCGTCTAATTTAGGTTTGTACAAGTATGTGTAAACCCCAGAACATTGTTTCACAAATCTCATCTGGCAGTATATCACGCAGCGGGGTTCGGTCGCGTATCGCGCGCCTCATCTGCGCGGGCGCTCTAAATTAGATCGAACGATCCAATGCGCCGCGCGCCGGCACGATGTCACCAAACATATACATTAAATATGTTCGTATATATCACTTTATTTATATTAAAACAGCTACATATGTGACAGCAAAAGTCGTGTCGTACGAACAACTGAAGAGGATGGCAGATGACAGAGGAAAGTGGAAAGAACTCCATCGACAAGAGCCCAGCTCTTAAGTTTAGAAGAAGAAGACATATGTGACTGGGCGCACTAAAGTGGAAACTAAAGTATACAAAAAAGACGCCGTAATCATATTAAAACTATATTATATTATTATTAGCTAAAACAAAAAAATATATACACCGTCAGATTTAAAGCAAGTATTAATGGAATTGACATATAGTATACATATAGTTTATTACCATTTAGATAAAACCAATAATAAATTAAAAATGAATGCCACTTGATAATGTAATTTAGTCTAGTCGTCTTTATAGCTTGAATAACAGTGAATATGAAAAATGTTGCACCAAAAATGTAAAAGACCTATTTGCATAATCGATGAGTATACATTTCAAAGATTCATTTCATCAATTAGCAAGTGTCCAATTCGCTATAACGAATCACTTATTCGACGATATAATTTCCTTGACGACCTCAAACCGTCGTGTAAAGTCCAAAATTATTAATTTAAGAATACCGCCATCTTGTTTTTCCTTGTAAATTAGACCAATTAACGTCCATGTTAATTTTACGTTCGGAATTCGAATTTAACCGATAAATGCAACGATAACATTAAAAATAAATGTAGATCGTATTTAGAACGGTTTAAAACATTGGTTTTGATCGCACATACAAGATTTTTTGCGGTTCGAGATCAATGTCAGAGAACCTTTTTTAATAAAATGTAACTTGTCATGGGAATGATTTTATGATAATTGGCCCCAATGTATTGTAATGACCTTATTAAAAGATTGTTCTGGTTTCATTTTGAAATCTAATTAATTGTTCTGTTAAAATTATAATAATATCACAATAGCCGGTTTGTGAATCCTTTGTTTAATATTTAATACAATTAATATTTTTTGTTGATTTTTATTGCTCTGTTTATGCAAGAAGGATTTGGATTACTTTACGTTCAATATAAAGTGTTTATTGAAAAAATAATTGTCTGTGACAAAAGGAAACCAAAAGGTCAACGATCTTGCAGATCCAAAAATTTAAAATTGGAGTATCTAATCGCGTGAATGCACCCAACACGATTGCGTCGGGATCAACCGATGCATGTAACTCGACGCAGCGGACGCATCCCCTGTAAAATCACTTAATTAAATTTGCACTTGCAACCTTATTCATAACGACCGATACTTTCAAACTTTTTTATTTCCACAATTAATTTTTAAATTTAACGTGTCTTCTTGATTGTTTTACAAAGTTGACCGCCCGTAAACGGACGGAGACGTTCGTCGGAAATTATCATCGAAACGATAACATATTAAATTATCACTCGATGACATTTTTGTATTAAGACGTTTGATATTCGGACTAATTAAATATTAATATGAATGAACCAAATTGTTATTTTACGAGTTAGTTTATGTTTATTACTCTAATTTATTAATGTTTAAGCAAAATAATATTCTGTGGACATTATTATAACATTAATAATTTCGCTAATTAGTTGTAATCGGCTTAATGGTCTGGTCTTAAAAGGTAAGAAAAATAAACAGCTACTACTATAAATTGAATTAATTTGCAAATACCGTGTTTTCTTTTTCGAGACACAAGACAATGACAAATCTGATTCTATATTCAAAAATGATATCGTTAATTGTCGAAACATTTACGTCATACTTCACAGATTATATGTAAATCTATTGGCATTAATAGTGATGTGCAATGCAACAATATGGTATCGACAATTGAAGCATAGAGTATTTTAGTCTAGATCGTCGATATTACGTTCGGCGTGTGAACGGAACGGTCTGTCATTTGCCGCCAACAGCCATTATTGTTGAGATGGCTCTATGGTGTTCGTGGGAATTACTTCATACAGCACAGGGCTGTGTGGTTCAAGATAGGTACTGTTACAAATACGACCTTTTGAGGAAAATACGGATGATCATTAAAGTGAACTAGATGATCGGGTTTAGTTTTAATTACAATGTTTGCCTTTAGATCATCAAGTGTCAGTGGCCTCCATAAATGGCTAAAGCCGTTGGAAGTATTTTTTTATCGTAAATTCAGGATGACGTGAGAACAAAAACTGCGATATCTTAAATTATAACAGATAATACTAGTTTATCAATATCGATAGATACAAAAACTATCGATGTATTACGTAAGAAGTAGTAATTGAAATGACTACTGAGTAGCTTTAAATATTATTACGCATAAGAAAACCTACATTATAATGATATGGATATGGGTAAGTTGCGTACGTTGAAAAAGTACGTAACTAAAACTATTTCTCCGTAGCAGCCCTATATCCTAACATCCCAGGGTTAACAGGTGCATCATGATGAGTGATGGGTCAGAGGTCCTATCTGCGAACTGAGCTGTCCGCAGCACAGATCTATCATCATTTGAAGAATCATCGCAATGGACAGAACATTCAAGTCGCGCTGTGAGGCTATTCATTTACTTTACCTGTTATTATGAGGGAAATTTGTGAGGATGGGAGAATTAATTATATTGGGACAGTTTTGGATATTATGGGCACTATAAACAATAATTATTAAAATACAATTAAAACATATTACCGAAATATGTCATATTAAATTATTATGCCCCTAAATTTTGTACAAGAACGTATATGCCAAAATATAAACCTAACGGCACGTTAAAAGTAATATTATAAGCGCACCATAAACCAAAACTAAATCGCTTTGAAAATACTCAACAAATATTATACCAACATTAACTTTTTTGTTGTCGGTTCAATCCCTTGATCTTGATTTCGTTTTGATAGGTGTTAATTTGATATGCTCTCTTGGTTTATGCATATCATACAACCCATACAACTCACACACACGCACACATGCCCTAATACACTTACGTGACTGAAACTATATCCATACATCTTTCATACATAGTCATACACATCCAAACATAAAGAATGTATGTAAATTAGATACACTACTGTATGGTTATTTTTATGTTAACAAGATAATTCGTTCACTTATTACTGCTTGTGATTTATTGCTACGATTTCGTATGGAAGCCGCTGTTTTTGTATGGATTATTCTGATTTATATGTTTTATGACAAACCATAAATATGATTATTTATTGGTGCTACAGAATATAAGATTTATTTATTAGTGATTTGAAGACTGCGAAAGGCGAAGATTGTCGAAATAGGCATAGTTACATTAATTAAGTTATCAATACATTGTGTTCTACTGAGAGACACAAAAC
This sequence comes from Cyclophora albipunctata, assembly GCA_963082685.1. NCBI lineage: Eukaryota > Metazoa > Arthropoda > Insecta > Lepidoptera > Geometridae > Cyclophora > Cyclophora albipunctata. The sequence continues at coordinate 536,342 of OY720123.1, forward strand.
TTCACATGTACTTAGTTTTTGTACCCAGATACATTTAACTTCGCAATGCCACGGACACCTTTAATAAAATGAAATACGATAAGAACGCTGGAATGATCCAATAAATATAGATAGTATCATCGGATCATCGATGGCCGACGCCTGCCCTATCGCACTAATTAAAATAAATACTCTCGCTTTACTTATAATTACAGGATATCTAGCTCTCATACGCGCTTATCTAGATGCTTAGCTCTTAACGACAGATCATATTTCTCGTTCATATTATTTATAGCACTAAGTATTTATTCGTTTTATAGCAGTTTTAATTGAAAATATTTATTATGATATTTTGAAGTTAATGGTCGTAATTGATTTTTATGTCGGTCATATGTGGTCGGCTGTTACGTTCTGCATGTAAAGTAATGATCCCACTGCAGGGCAAACTCATATCGCTCGTTGGGTTTTTTAGTACACTGAATACACTATTTATGCTCTAATAAAACATCGTTAATATATATAACTTATTAGGACTAGTGCGACTAGACTCTACTTCGATATATTTACAATCCATTTCAACATAAAAAAGTAACTATTTCAATAAAAAAAAATCAGCTAACCCTCCAACGCAAATGAAGACACAACTATTATAAATAGCATCCGTGTATTTAGTACTATCGAGAGTATCTAATACCCAACCTATTAGATAGTATAATATTATAAGACGTAGCGCTATGTAATTACGGCGGCGCGTAACTCGGGGGCTTGTAATCGATTCGAGTAATGAGTTGTTATGACCGCGTGATTTGTAACATCACTAATGGTTTAATTGGGTGAGAACAGAGGAGAGTTAGAACGAATTATTAGATTGTTTTAAATAGAGTAGTGTGGTGTGGTTTGTAGGATTTAAGTTGTGCTTCGATTTTGGTTGTAGGTTTGAGGGTTAACTCTAGGCTGATTTAAAAATTATGTTAGCCACAGCTAGATAGTAGTTATGTATCATAAAAAGTCTTGAAAGAACATATTTAGATTACCTGAGCTGTGGAATACAATGGTTCCATTCGCTAATGTTTTGGTGATTATTTTAGTTTGTTACATTTTTAAAACGTCATTGTGAAGAAAAAAGGATTGTTAGACAAAAACAGGACAAGGCAAACAGAACAGTTCTTTTTAATATTTCATTCTATTTGTCATCTAAAAAGGGCTCGTCCATTCAATATCAAATTCCGTTACCCGATCGATTATCGATAAAAACGAATGATTTATTGTAAGTAATCGATAATCGATATAATTTATTCGTTTGAACCAGCGGGGCACATGTGACACGTCATCCTGACACGCAAGTTTTTGACACACCGTGACAAATTGTTGTGACAAAATATTTCATCAGTTGCGTGAGTCCCATAACATCACGTCGATTTTACAATTTATAGAAATCTTTACATTAATGTCATACAAACCATTTACAAATAAAAACTATAATCGGTCGTATTTAAATGTGGAACTATGACGTGGCATTTTATATTTCAAATTCGGAATTTGAATGAATGAACGAGAATGATTTTGCATTTGGAATTGTACAATTTGTTGAATGATTTCGACCGATTTGCGAGATGACTGGTTGATATTTATGATATGCAGATGTTCAGGAATTGCATTTTGTAAATTAAGGTCTCTTGACATCTGGTTAGTTGATTGTACGGCTCGAATAATACTTTACGTTGGATCAATCATTAATCAGTTGGTAAGGTTTAATTTCGCATGAACAAGTCAATACAGTTGCAGAATTAATTAAAATAAAATAAACATGCCCATTCAATTAAATAGTTGTAACTGAAAATGCCTGCTCTTTAATTTAAACTTATCAAAGGTTAAACTTAACACACCCATTAACTTAAATTAATTAAGAGATACTAAACATGACGCCGAAAAAATTCCATAAACAAACATGCAAAATAATTAAAACTCTTTTCCTTCTATTTTGATAAACGTGCATTCCATTTTCAAATGACCAATTCATTAGCGTCTTTTCAAGTGTCGGGGAGAGGCCGACAAACAAGCGCTCTTATTATTCGATGTGGATTTAAATAATAGTTTAGATTGAACTATTGAGCATGTGACCTATGACTCCGTAATCAAATCGATGAGTGCCGGTAATGTACCTATTATGATATAACTCGGGTATCACCTGACTTTTGTCTTTAATACGCCTATTGTTTGCCCGTAACATATACTTTGTACTTGGGTTAAGGTGCTGATTATTTGATGCGATTTGGCTATGAAATAAATTATTATAGTCATATAATTTTCTTTCAAAACATTAAGCACCTACAGCAGATTCAATTCGATGTTATAATTGAAATTGGAATCTAAAATAAAGACCAAAGGCATCGCTTAATATTTTTATTTTCCATGGCATTCTTGTCCAAACACTATATTTTACAATACCTAAAAATATTAGCTATCGCTTCGTAATTATTTAAATTAAGACGATATCAAACGTGCTTACTAAAGTTTACTCTAGCAGTGGTTCCATACAACATATCGCGTCAGTAGAACTAGACCTTAACATTCAGACAAATCGCTGACTCACCTCACCCACTTCCCATGACAATTGTCTGCGTTGTCTGTCTGTCTGTAACACCGCCTGCTTTAAATAAATTAGTAATAGATATTATTTTAAAAGAGTCTTTATGAATGTCTTATCCATTAACGTTATACCTTAACATATAGGTGTGGGTGTGGACTGGATAAAGTACATGGTAATATCTGGAACAATTTTGTCTTCTATCTCTTATTGATCGGTGATAAAAGAAAGGGGAAGAAAGTGTGTGTATTGTATGAATACTTTTACCATATACATATTTTAAAAAAAATGTTCTTTCAGTTCCTTGTAAGTAAATAGAATTGTCTGCAGTCTGAGATAGCTGATCAAGACATTCGGACCGGCCGGGCGGCCGTAAGTAGGTAGAGTGTTGACTCTACCTTCCAACTCAACTAATATTACTACTACTACTACTCTATAGAGTAAATTAGACTATATCATTAAGTATAGTATTATTCCTATGTAATGTACCGCATGTTGTATGGTACGTACACCACTCCATACAACACTAATGTAATTGTCAAAATTACATCCGTAGCCATTAAACACCGAGCACTTATAAATATTAATACCTCAAATGATGTCATCAATGACAATGGCTACCGTATCGATTATAATTCGAATACAATGAATCGATTCTTCAACTCGATTATGGATATGTTCAAGTTACATGTTGTAAATGTAACAATGAGGAAATGTTGACTTGGATGCGTTTTTGAATTGGTTTAACCTCTTCCAAAGTGAAATGAGGTATTCTTTTACATCATCGGGTTAGATATTCTTTGACTTTACTGCGTTATTACTTTAATTGAAACATGTACTTCAAATTGTACATCAAAAGCGGTATAGCCCTTGATTGTTGTACAAAGAAACATTGCAGCTTTATCTAAAAGTTCATATCGATAACAAAACCTAACAATTCGCAATAAAAAACACTTTTTGTACGAAATGCAATAAAGTTAGTTCGACGGTCCGTTTCAAAGCTGCCGATATGGTCGAGCTCTCGGACAAAGAGTGCTATAAACGCTAAAATATCTATTCCGAGAAAAGAAATTTTGCACAAGTTGCGTTGTTCTATTGTCTTACAATTTACTGCAGGAACTTGTTTTTTACTGTTAATAAAGAATAATGAAATTGTGCAGTTGTTAAATGTAGCGATTACTTTATTACTGCCATAGTACACAGTTGGGCTGAAGTTGTAAAAGTTATAGAATTTATATTTATTACACGTTTGATTACTTAATATGTGGTGTTACTCGTGTAGGACTAAGAATCTAAATTATTTAACCCTCCTTTTGCGCTTCGCCGCAGAGACGGGTAAAAATTTATATTTATAATATGATCTTGTTTACGTATGACCGAATATTTTATGTTTCAGGGTGTATTCCAATATTTTATTACATTATCAGGAACTTTGTATTATTTTAATCATCTCAACATAAAAGTAAACAAATTAACTCACCATTGTTTTAAACGGAAATTAAAATAATTATGATTTAGATACACATTAAAGTAATTTGAACTTGGTTGTGTAAATGTAATTGTTTGAGATCATTATCTCTGAGATGTCACTTACATACATTGTGACCTTAATGTACCGTGCGAGTTAATTGTTGGATTGTTCATAGAGAAATAGAGCACTTTTATTTATGGTTTCGCATGACATTGACACTTGAGTATTCTTTGAGTAACTTTTTTTGGTGCGTTTGTTTTGAAATATTCATCAAATGTTTGCATGACTGTTATTGAAATTTATTGCTTTTCCTAAAACTTGAAATAAACGCCTTATGTTCATATTCATATAAGCTGATGGTGCTTATTTTGAAGAATATCTTATATCTATAAAGTAAGTGATTTGTCATAAGAAAATTTGAATGAGAACTTTGCAAATAATTTTCTAGTTCACCTGTAGTTAAATCAGAGGGATCACGCTGCATTTAACCTGTCAATTTGAGTTTGACGTTTACATCCGTCAGTTTATCAAATGAGAGTGACATTCGTTAGGTATTTGTCGCGTTGTGCGCACGCGTGCTGCCGAATGATTGGTCGCCATCGCCCCGCCTCGTGGTGACGTCACTCCTACCGAAACATGTCCGATATCGAGATTAATTTCGAGGGTAGATTATGTAAACATTGGCGTGTTGTGTTTGGTAAATAGTTGTAAGCTTGTAGTTGCCTTTCGTCAGTCTTCTCTCGTATATTTATTTTAGAAAAAGTTAACTGTAAAATATTATAAAAGAGAAATTACCTTTCTTATGTTGATGAACTTATCTATGATTTTATTTAGAATTCGATATTAGAGATTCTATGAAATTAAAGTAAAGTTCCCTAAGTTGTTTATTCACGGGCTCAAAAATGTTTTTGAAAAATAATCTGATTCGTTTTTATCCACGTATTGTAAAAACTTTTTCCTTTTGTTACAAGTCTATTTTTTACATCAAATAAAATAAAATACAAAGATACATTTATACAAAAACTCATATTACATAAATGAAAATCCCGCTCCCATCTTTCTTGTGAAGGCTTATGAATTTTAAATTATCTGTGGGAATGGATTTATTCGAACAGCTAAATGTCACTGATGTTAACGATAGGTTCCATTTAGAGTTTACACTCAACAGATGAAAACTCTTTCATTTCATATTTATAGTCTGTAAGATTATTATACAGCTGTAATGTGATCAATTTGAAACGCGCGTTTATTGGAATTATCCTATATAAACTTTCTAACCATTTATATCTCTTTAATAAAAGGGATGAATAACATGACAATATAATTTATGATGTGCTGATTAATGTGTAAATAAGTATGTCATTCTTAGATTTAACGATACAAGGAAATTAAGGTAATATGCAGTTACTATTTTCTTTGATTGACTAATCTATTCAAATGTAAAAGACCTTGTTTGTCATCAGTGTACCGCTCTCTCTTATTTGCCATTGAAAATATGGTTCTCCGTCTATGTGGTTATATCTTCTAAAGCGAAAATCACACGTTTATTCATACTAAATTACACAATATTCACCTCTAGTCACACCTGATCCATCGATCTAGATCACGCGCGCTCACCAATAACTCATTGATCAAACGGATCAATATGGATGAACGCGGCCGCGGCGCCTGCGCATTCAAGTGTCAACTGCCCGCGCACCGATCCATACAGATAACGCTTTGTCGGCGCTCGCTGCGGTTTATTGAGGCTATTCTGTAGCAGGTGAGCTTTATACTAGGAAATATCGTGGGTTTTCTTGAGAAAGTTTGAGGCAGTGAGCGAAGTTGATAACGGAGAGTTGGCGAAGGATGAAGTTTGGAAATGTGCGATGTTGTTGGAGAGTTCAATAGTTTGCGAATATTTTATATTCTCTAAGTTGCAAGCTTAGAGGCAAACAACCTACATACCAAATACTACACATCATACGCTAAACAAATTTCAAAACATACGAAAAGATAGCACACGAAATCGAAATAAAACAGTCAAAATTAAAGTTTCGTTCACACAGTGCAATTTGTAAGTGGTTCAAATTACATACAAGGTCGGTGGAGCAGTTCCGAAGCCTTGTGTCACATCACCGACCTTCCAGATAATGACGGGCCATCATACGAAGATTACCTTCGTTCAGTGCCAGTTTGCTGAACTAACTGCTCGCTAAGCTGTGGACACTGGCCAATTGGTTCGTATTAGCGGTTTTAGTATCGGTGGTTAAGCTGTAAAGCACAAATTGTAGTACTTCAGATATGATTTTAGAGTGACCTATATCCATGTAAGTAGGCTGGGAACTTTGGTAAAATATTGATATCCCTGGGAATACACATGCCTGTATCTTACACACGGGCATTATATTTAGCTATTTGCACAAGCAGGTGCTTATATGGGACAAGTGTGTGCACTTGCCATTATTTATCATGGCTATTGCACCATTTACATGCAAGTGTATCGCCTTTGCCTACCAGGTAATAACACCTATATTCAAATCAAGCCTACTTTTACAAAACAGGTGATGATAACTTACAGACAAACAGATCTCAGATTTGGTAATCCAAAACTTCTATTTTACTTAATAGGAAAGTACTTACATGATTAGCTTTACCCGAACGAAACTAATGTGTTGGTAGGCGCTGATACCGTTACATGTTATAGCAATCACAACAAAACTGTATCTCATAAACATTTACGATGGGACGCGACGTAACGTTAGTCATCGGCACGATTCGCTCTGTCCTTTGTTAACGATCGACGTTTACAACACATCCTAAACCATGCACTGTGACAATAATACGCCTATCTTTATTCTTCTACAGTATGGTTGCATTTATATCAAGAATTTAAGAAAAAATAATCATGTTTTGAACTAAAAGTATCTTACAGTATAATCTCGTAAAACAGACACGTGCATAGGTTCATTTTCGGTATGAAGCAAACGCGTGTTGTAAAGAAAAAAATATGAATGGATTAAAAGAGAAACAGTTAACCCATGGAAATTGGTGCAATATTCCATTAAACATAACTAACAGATTCAAATACGACTTTTATTAATACTTTATCGAATATTTAACATTATAACACCCAGTTATAAAGAAATTGAAAGTAGCACATGTTATTGTATACAACATTTAAGTATATAAGTTACCATATAAATGGTGTTTAAGCTTCGGATATCCATAATTTGGTGAATTTATACTCCGAGGTATAATGTGACGGCCGTGTTGAATGGCAAGACGTAAAGTGAGATGATATATAAGGTTTTATCTGAATAATTGGACTCCAATAAATATGTTAATATTGCGGTGTAATTCATAGGGAATTAGTGTTTTATTACCAAGTCACTTAGTACATAAAGGAAAAAACAAGGTAAGTAACTATCAAATACTGGTCTCGCAATTTATATTTTAATAGCGGGTTCATAGGCTAGATTTGAATAGTCAACTTCAATTGAACTATGAAGGCGCTATTAAGTAAAACCTTCTAAATCGATAATCTAAGATTCAGTGACCTACAAAACATTATTACCAAGGCTATAAAATTGGTTCAGTTGATATGTCTTCAATTATTAAGAACATAAAATTATATTCTATAAAGAAATACGTAAACTAGTGAGTGCCGCATCTAGTAATAGTTAGTGTATGTAACGTTCAAGGGTGCTCGCAGCGTGCACTCGTCACATCCACATAATGCACGTTATAATCTCCCTTACATCACCCGGACGGCGGACGGACGGACGGACGGGCGGAATCCAACCAGTTTCGGTTATTATCGAAACTAGGATGTTGCTAAATGTATGTGGGCGTTTTAAATTACCTCCTAATCATTCCCGTGTTCGATCGAAAATGTTTGTCAATGCTATCCACCTGTACCAGCACTAACTCTGCACTAATCTGTAATAGCGACCGACCACTTAAAGGTTCTCAAACATTGCAGTATTTAGTTGTTTATCAGCATCTCAGCTTCATAAACATGTTTAATGAATATTCTCGTATACAAGATCAAAATTGCTATTACTTATTCAACTAGACCCAGTCTAGGGTTACTAGAGTCAGACTTTCTAGTGCATACCATTTACATACACAATCCAACCTTATTTTCTCAGCAGTAAAATTTAAATTACATTGGCACTTTCGCCCTGGTTCATCGTTAATTTTTCACGGAGTATTAGAGTTTACGTAGTTTGTAATAAGGATGGTATTTGTGTGAAGTGGATCAGGGTACTAAATGGTAGTAAGGTGCGCTTTCTGAATCAGGGGTCACGGGATGAGCCCAACCTTTCACGAACGGAGCGTTCCACAGTGGGCGCAATTCAATGGCTAACAACTTGTTAGAATACAAGTAATGTGGTCAATATCACATACGATATTACCACTAGCGTATAGACCTCAAATATAACTTACGTCTCCAACCCACGGAGGTCAAATAGATTCGACTAATGTGCAAACGAACCTTTTATGTAAAAATATGATTTTATTATTTCCATAAATGACATTGAAAAATTGCTGATAATGTATATTTTATTTAAATGTGTGACATTATGCTTCCGCGGGTATCAATTTAATAATATTGTCATGCTAATTACAGGTCGCAAGGTCAAGAAAATCTAGAATTGTGTATAATATATTGTATTAATACGTTTGATCCGTTTTGAATATAATAAAGATGCGATTAGCAGTTTCGTGAGAAACTTTAATAAAGGTTTTATTTCCAAAATTAATGATAAGATTAAATATTTAAATAGCGATTCACTTGGTTGAAGTTATTATGTAAATTAACCTAAAGTACTTGTATCAACTTTAATAAGAACTTAGATATTCAAATACAGTGTAATATTTTTGCTACTATTGTGGGGCACCCACCGTCCGGTATTCAATACATTCAGATCCACCGGCTGTTTCGTGTAACTAAATATATTTAAAGAACTGCCGTCTTCAGATAACATCCTTATTTACTAATATCCAACTCCTTACACGAGTTATGTAGTCTACGAGTATAGCTTTATACGGCTATCGGAACATCTTTACCACGAGTCCTAATATAATGGATGCCAACAAATCTTTCAATGCTGTAAGAACTCGATGAACTACCAAGAGTTTTAATAGCCTAGTCATTTTCTATGATCCGAACCGATCTTGTTCCTAATGTACAAATTCAAAACAAACCTGATTCGATCAACTTGTAGTAAAAAATCAGATTAACATAGCGCACTTTTTTTCGCAAAACTCTTATAAACTTGCAGATTAAACCGCGGGGCGCTGCTATCAGCTAAACCAATTCCATGCCTTATAAACGAAGTGTAGTTCAATAAAATATTCGTTATCCCCGGTACATATTTCACGGTACACAAATAGCTGTGCGTCAGTAACATAGAAACACTAATTAAACAAAATGCCTGGCCCTTTGGATGCCTAGACGACAGAACAAGATTGCTAAACACATTTCATGAATTCTTGTTGTTACGGCATTCGTTAACACTCGACTATTTCAACTACATATTTGTAACTTGAATTTGATGGATTTTTTATTCAAATGTCGGGTAATAGTCTAATTGAAGAGGACGAAGAGGTTGTGTTCCAGACGATTGTATTTTTGAATAAGGTACATATAAAGAAATGTCACATGGGAAGTTTATTAATAACAACGTTGATTATGAATACTGCTGCATCACATAACCAATACCTATAGTAATAATTAATTATTTAAATATAAAATTCAATTATAAGATATACGGTCCTAAGAACAGTTAATTTGGATCAAATTGAAAAGTTCAAGTTCTGAATAGTCGGCGTCTTTTACTTAAGTAATTGCTAGGTAAAGTGTCAGTAATCCGCGACACATCAATGTTAACTATATGGGTTAACGTGGGGCCTCAGTACGAGAGGGAGGCACGGAGGGAACTAGACGAGTGTCTAGCCATCGACTAGGTAAGAAGGACCGCTACGATTATTGATACGAAGAGAGATATGCAGAGAGAAGTTAGATATTTAGAAGATAACATGATCGATTTTGGTTAATTAGATGCTGGTATAGTCATTCATTCATTAAATGAATGACAATCAATAATTGCAAAAGAATGACTATTTCTAGTCAAGTTAAACTACTAAGCTTGTTGATTTACGTTTGTATTTATTCCTCACTCATTTACCGACCGTCATCCGTCATAAACATCCCATTATGCGTTAAGAAGCTAAAATTTGGATTGGCGAGCGTTCTAAAAAGTAATGCCCATGCCTCTGCAGTCAGGATCTAGCCACCATCTCCCGGTACGGCCATACCCTAATGAACGTCGTATCAAATTTAAGTTTTCTCCAACCAATAGCGCAGTCTGGATAGATTGTCACTGTAATTGGAAGCAGTGGTTGCCGTTTAGTAGCCCGAGTCGATCTGCGACATCAAAGAGACCGAGTTAAGATGTACAGCTACCACGTTTATGGCTATTCAGGATATAGAGACAAACTTTTGTAAGGGCTAGGTTTAATGTTCGTATTTTAATTGGTCGTCATGAATCTCCCTTTGATACGCGTTGTGTTAAGATGGATGCATGATATTATATCGTGTTGCTGGTTATTGCATAGTATGTCTTGTACCGTTATATTTTTCACACACTGAAGTTTGATTCCTTGTTGATTCATTTTTAATTGAACTTGTATCTAGTATATCAATGTCAATCTATTACTTATAAATATCATATTAAGATTAAATGTAAATAACTTTTTGTTGCAAATTTAACACCAGTTAACCCCGGTAAGTCCTGTTTTAATTTACTCTTCAAACCCATTCGTCCAATCACTTTAATTCGCAGAATGTCTGTCAACCGCTCCTCATACGACTCTGACAGGTGCATAATTTGTTCTACACAAAAACTAAAGAGGGTCCTCTAATAAAATACAAAACGCTCCATAAAAAGCTCCCCGTAACCCCATAAACCCGCATTGTACACTAATTCTTAACGATGCCACACATCAATTGTTTATTTTTATTTATTTCAAATTTCATCGCGATATTATTAACTTTATTGCGATTACGATCTTGGGAATTCATTTTTGACATTTTTATTCGAATTTATGCGATTCCGTGGCACGTTACCAACTTACACTCCCCATTATATTTAATTTATAATCTCTTATTACGACCGGATAAGGCATAATATCGTGTGACTTAGATATTCGATACGCAAATAAATTGTGGTTACAATGCGACGCTGTGTGACTGCTCTAAGATTTTATTATTCAAAAAATTGATATTTTATTTTTCGAATTGGACTGCTAACGCTCTCAGCGGGAGGCTGGCCCGCGTCTGCGGAACTTTGAGCCGTATTTGTTTAGAGGTAAGACCGTTATTTGTTTGTTTGTCGAGTTATTCCTTCGAGGGCTCTTCAAGGAATCAGTATAGGAATTTGCGTCCCCAGCTCCGTAGGACACTTAGATATGATCTGTAATCTAGTAAATACAATAAATATTTAAAATTACGATAAATTCAAAGAACTATTGTCCACATGTCTATAGTTTTTGTTCCTATTAATACGAAAACGGATTGACATCCAGTTAATGAGAGCTGTTCAAATGAATTAAAGATAAAATCAAACTTGAATAATGAATGCGATAATTTGTTAAGTGATATTTTATGTCCGTATCGGCGTGTATAATATTATAACAGTAAATATAAATATACAAATATATAGAAATTATTTAATAGAATAATAATTAGATGGAATACAAATTGCGTATCCATGTGTGCGTTTCATTCGCCCGCCATTTAGTTGATTTGATTTATTTCTACCAATAAAATGTTATTCTGATTAATTATTTATTATTTTTTGTTTACATGTTTGTGAATGGTTTATATTTAAATTAGAATGTTTGGATCGAGTTATTAGACAGAACGGGTTGTCATGTATTAATATGAGTGGCTTCAATAATTTATGTTATAATGATAGAGTATGAATGAGCAACATTAAATGCGCGTCCACACGTCGCGCGATGTTATCATATCGACGGGTTTTTATTAAGTAGACTAGTAATAAAGTCGGGTACACACTGCGATAGCGATCGGTCGAGCAATCTTCAGCCCATCGGGGCCGATCAAATAATATTACATGTTTACTGTCTGATCAAATCTTTATGTAAACACACTTTATGGTCATAGAACCAACGTGAAATTGATATTTTTACTCAATTGTGGAACGTTGGGTTTTGTATTTTGTATAACTAAATACTGAATCATCACATTAGTTTTGCCTTCAAAGGATCTAAGTTGACGCAAGTAAAATAAACATAAAATTCCTTTGTATTTAACGTTATAAAATGACTATTAGTTCAAATGAGAAAAATATTGAAATTAAACAAACATGGTTCCTCATTCCTTTGAATCAATTACCTATTTATGTTTAAGTTATCGTAATTACATTCGCCTCCTGCAGTGAATTGGAGATATCGACCAACTTTATGTAAACTTATAACGCTTCGATTGTTCCTAATTATTACACAAACCTTTAAAAAACCAATTTACTTAATTAGGTAGCTACCGCTTGAGTTTATGATTATTGAAGAAATGCGTATAATTATAAATATAACTCCCTGGGTTTTTAGAAATAAGTATACTTATTTAATACCAAATTAATAGATAAACAATAATGATTATACAACATTAGCGTTTGAAAGACTATAAATACACACGTTAAAATCCATGTGGCTTTATAAAATTGATTATTTAAAGTGTAATTATGTGGTTAATGTAAATAATATGAAGATAATTAGCAAAGAAAATGTTCTATGGAATGCGTGAGCGCGTTGATGTCTTTTGTATGGAAGCGAATGGAGTTAGGTCAACTACCGTTAAAATTGTACAAAAATGAGCGTTCTGATAACTCTATGCCTACAATGTCAATAGAGCGGCAAACATCAAACACTGGGCACAAATCCAAATAGCTGAGAACGGGGTTCCTTACGCTCGAAGCTATTCGTGTGGTTCCGTACATAATACAGCACGATTTTAACACACGAACTGTGTATGGGAAACTGTAATTGAGACCTCTGTTGACTATTTAGTCGGCATTGGGACTTATGCGGCCCTAAGTGGCGGTTGCGGCCCATTTGTGGCCCTAAGTGATAGTGGTACAAGTCGGGTATTACGGCTTACAACTGGATTGATTGTAATGCTTCTGTTGTGTTTCATTGATATTACGTTGATAGCTGCGAAAGCTGCAGGACTTGTTGACTTTAAACTCATTTTCATTAAACTGTGCGAGGGTTGTGAGATCGCGATATTGTAATTGAAATAACAGTTTCTGTAATATAATTTAATTTTTAACAAAAAAGCAAGTTTGTATTTTGTAGACGAAGAAAACGAAATTAATTAACAAAGTGTTAAATACAAATTAATTCCCGACTCGAGGTGCTAAGTGCAGTTACACTAAGGTTATTCAGTTTTTAAGCATGCAGCACTGGGGGCATAGACAATTGTCGTCGTGCCATAGATTATGCGACGTCACGCAGCTCACTCATTAATATTTAAGAGCGGTGTTGCCACTCTATCGTTAACAGATTTTTAGGTTAATTTTTAACTTCATTGTTTTCGAATTAGAACTTTAGCATAAAACTATATTTTTTTACGATTTAAGTTGTAAAGATAAAGAATTAGTATGTTAATTTAAGAAAAACACTAAAATTATAATAGAAATATGTTTGTTTGTGGTGAGAGTGTTGCCGTGTAATGGGACAAGTCCCGATAGGAACTGTATCTGTGGTGTTTACATCTCTATTGGTTTATCTTGAATTATAATCTGCCGAGTGTTGCTACTGCAGGGCCACTTTTATTATCTATGAATTAATTCTCAGTCGAAAGATTTAGTGCCGAGATATTCTAAATCAGATTGCGAACTTTTTCTTAAACACTGGGAATAAAAATGTATTCACATTATATACCGACCTCTGACCAGTCTCCTTAAGGATTTCTGTTTTTATAGTTACTATTAAATATAGTATGTATCAATAAAACAATACTCAATAGTCTGATTGAAAGTTAAGATGCGTACATATCGCCATACTACATAAACATTTTTTTCTTGACGTATTTACACTCTTATCATTAATACCACTGGCACTTCAGCTCAACCGCGCATCCTTAAGTCATAAAGTCCAAACAAATTTTCAGAAATCTAAATAAACAAAATGAGGAACGTTCATAACATTTATTAATGTTACCTCACAGATGGTTACTAATACAAAGCTACACTATCACTTCTCGTAGTGATAAATAAACGCTAGGGGTGCGTAGGAGTGGGCCCGTGAGAAACAATCAGTCACCACACAACATACAGACATACAACACGTAGCTATACGTATAGCTACGTGTTGTATGTGTAGTCATTGATCCCTGCTATTGTTTCGTCCAACTGATTTGTTCATAATGTCTTCTTTAAGACTATTGGTGACATGTTATTAAGTTAAATGTTTTAATGAATCTATTTTAATATTATGAGGAGTGCCATTGTGTTTGTTTAGAATAATAATGAAGTTTTGATCGGTGTTATGGATTTTAGATGTAAAGTTTTGTTTTATGTACTTGATGTACTTTTTTCTGAGCCTTTAGCATGGTCTTGTTAGTACCAATATATTTGCAAATAGGAAAATTGAATGATCTTGTTATATGGTACGGAAGGTATAAAAACAAACGATGAAAATTGATTTATGCTTACATTTAACGATTTGGTATTAAAAGCAGACTAATGTTAGAGGTAACTTAAGTACCCATCCAATCAGCTTGTCACGCGAAGCGCTAGTTAAATATTCAATTCTTGATTTTCAATATTAAATTAGATTTTAAACAATGTATAAATCTTGTGACATGAAAATACTACTTGAAAGATCTTACTGAAGTTTATTTTAATTTTGTCTCTTGAGGCGGTCATAAAACTCCGACACCAGGACACTTACCTACGAGTACTCGAACTTACTCACTGAAATGTACTCGTATAGGCTTCTGAATCATTGAATATATAAGTTGCATGGATGTATTAACAATGTACCATATAAACCATGTTCCAAATAATATTATGTACGTATTTTGCAATTCAAAACTGTACTAATTTCGATACGATTTCTGTTGTGAGTCATAAGTTCTGTGTGAGCCCACGCGCTCGGCAGACCCACATACACACTATTGTCTAAGAGCCTTATCTATACAATATCTCTAACAATGTAATTTAAATTCAAATAATTCTCGAATTGACGAAATGGCTGCTTTACATCTGTCAATAAATAATAATTTATTAACAATGATCGATATCTTATTGGCTATTTAAACGGTTTTGGAATAGGTACGTGTGAAATAGTTGCAAATTATTTGCATAGCATGTAGTGCGCCTTGTTCAACTCGAGACACTGACAAGCTTCTGAATTTGAAAAGCTGAATATTTGCAAGTTAATGCAAAAGTTCTACTACAGACTAACTTTTAATAAAGATAGTTAAGCCTATAGCCTATAGGATTTCTCGTCACACTGAAAATATTACTAACTTATATATTTTGTTTTCATTGTAGTTTAATGCTGTGATTCAAAGCTAGGGGTTTATTTTGCCTTAACATATTACACAGCAATAACTATAGCAATAATATGTTTGGTAGCAATAGTAATATCAATTTATCATAATTTCTCACAAGGATAATAAGTATAAATATTCAAAATAAATGCATGCATCAAATAAACAGTGTCAACAGTATTACAAAATCATCATAATATTGTAATAAAATTCACGGAGTAGGCGTCGGCCGAGTATCGTAAAATTTAATGTGAGAAAATTCATTTTAGCTGCATTATTAGTATCAAACACACTGACAAGTGATTTTAAGAAGCCGACAAAGTAAACTCTAATCAGTGTTTCATTTCACTAACTTAAACCGTAAGTTATTAACTTATTAACATAAAGGATACCGCAACAAATCCACGTTATTAGCAAAAATATAACGTTCACTCATTCCACAGATAATATATTTTAAATTATATCGACCATACTTACAAATCATTTGTTATAATATACAAGATCATAGGTCAATTTGTAAAAATGACAATGCGATATCCCTGACCGAAAAGGACAAAGCATCCTCTACTCTATATGTTGGAAAGAGACAAAAACTCCATGCCAAATGCTCGAGGCGATACAAGATGGTATTACACCTTAAGTGCTGATCATACCCTTAAAGATTGCTATATAACTATGAACTCTATTGTCATACGAACAAGGTGGATAAATAAGGTTGTTAAGTTGAAGTGTCGAGATGCATTGCTTTATTATGTGTTAGATAAAATGAGATTATTAAAGATATTGTTATGAGTTCAAAGTGGGGGTGAGGCTGAGTTGGCCCTTAATAAAATACCAGCTTTGTAATTTTCAAATTGATTGCGATTACTATATGATGTTATTATGGTGTATGAAAGGACATTTATGAGATAGCAACGGTTTTGGTTTCCAGTACATGTAGTAAACTTGGTTGTCGACTACTTTAGGAGATACAAGGCAAGACGCGCCCTAAATGATATACTATTTCCGATGTGTAAATAGAGCCAATAACAAACTTTACAGCTTATACTAGGCAATAAAATTTAATGGTAGATTAAATCCACCGTGTATGTTCTAATAGTCTAGCTATTTATTTTAGAGTTCGTCTGAAGCTATAAGTTCGCTTTAAAATACATTAGAATTTTATACTCGCAGTTCAAACATGATCGTATCTATGTTAAAAGGTACTTAATCACCAGCCAGAGAGCATCCCATAAAAGAGTTGGCAATTAATATAAACAAACTCCAAATTAATATTAATTGAACATCGATTGGTAAACTATAATTAAAACCATAATTACGATCTGTGATTTAAATAACTGATAAACATTAATCGTGGACTAGAATCAAATATTTCAATTCAAGTTACATATTTCACTTTAAGTTGGAGGATTTACTTCTCATTCAAAATTGTACTTAGATTCAATTATAATTTGTGACAATGTCAATGCGACTAAGTAAGCCGACTTTTCTGCGTATCTTCGTTTAAGTATATAAAAACCTTTAACATGACTCAATTGTTGGTCTGATGGTCTTTCATTCCAAGCTAGTATTGGTTGAATTTATATTAGTATCTAAGCTTTAGTAATTGCAAAGATATCCTATGTTTTATCACTACTTTCATTATAAACTTGGCTTTATAGATCTTTAAAACAAAATTAATCAAATGTTAAGTTTATGGCGCTCTATAAACATTAGAATTTGGATTGTTTTCGTATGATTTAAACGTCTCAAATTATCCGACTTATAAAATACATGAAAAGACCATTAATATTTAAACTCAACATGCTCTTAGTATATTTGACGCGGCCGCTTGCGATACTCTGCTTACATTCATACATAGATACGATACATGCTACGCCTAGTGCAGTTTTAGCAAAGAGACGAGAGAACTAGGTATCGCAGATGTATCGCATGCGGTAGTGTAATTCAAATTCTTATCTACATAAAAATAAATAATATCATGTGTTTCGAAGCAAAGTAAAGAAATAGTACCTATGAGGTTTAGCGCAACAAAATCTTTACCTCATGTATACGACGAGCACTTAATAAAACTACTCCAACAGCATTCTGATCCGAAACAACGTCAACAATCAAAAGATACCAATAAGAGTTGAATCGATTAATTAATCGTGACCGTGTCCACACTGCACTCGACAATAAAACATCGATTTTGGATCGAGTCTATCGATACCGGTACAAATTCTCGTGAAAAGGGTTTGTGTGAGTCTTGGAAAACAATTGAATCATAATTCTATCGAGTGAGATGGCCTGGTTGACCCCAGCGAGTGTGCTCGAATAATGTACGTCCGAGGAAGGTCTGCTAATAACTGCCTGCGCCGTTCTGTGATGTACACGCACTGGCCACTCGGGCCGTTTATTAATTTTCGTTTCAATGTTGATTGGTTTAATCCTATTGCGTTTAGAAAGTTCCAGGTCTTGGTCTATGTTGGTTAACGTGGAATATGTGTGGGTATTTTCATATATAAGTTAATGAATGACATGTCGCGATAGGTATATTTGTTTAAAATAACTAAAAATTAAAGTGATTTAAGTAAAGCCTTTAAAAAGTGGATATTGGGGACAAACACTATTATTTCATAAAATAGAATGGTTAATGTTGAATATTAATTGTAACTAAACATCAAACCTTTTTAGGTGTATTTTTAGAATAACAATAATAACATGGCTCTTACTAAGCCACGATTTCTCAGTTATTACTTAAGCTTTAAATAGTAAAATACTACTAAGTTACTTACAATTTTACCAGTTTACAGCATGCGCAAGCGCATCTTACCTGAAAAAACACCATATTTAAATAGACATTCATAGAAATTAATAATCGGATAATAGAAAGTCACATTATTTAAATTCATTGATCTTATCCCTAGAGAATTAACGGACAACGTTTTAAATTCATTATTTACATCTTTTTGTGACAGTTCTGTCGTATTATTGTTTAGATTTAGGGGTAGCAGTGACAGGATTATGACAGGTCTGCGAAATGACTTTTTGTTTGATGTTTTCTTTGTAAAGGGATTGTCCCAAAACGAAACGTTACCCGTTTGAGGGTTAAGTTGTGGTTTAAAATAATTACCAATGGTTTATATTAATACACTTTTAGGAGGTTTAGAACTGTTTAAAAATATATTAATGTGAAATGTCCGGTATGAATGTTTTGTTCAAACAAACACATCCGCAGATACAGTTTATTTATACTAGTTCCAAATACCTACAATATTTTACTTGTAATTTTGATATTTATAATGTCCCAATATCATGCGACACCCTGATAAATATCACTAGTGAGATCTGACCGGCATCAGCCAACCCGGGATCAAACAACTAAAACTGGACTGTACCCGGACACCCACCAGTATCTAACGAGTAAAGTGCTGTGTTAATTCACGATCGCTATTGAGGCTCGGTTAGCGATCACAGTGCCTCGGCCGGGATCGAACCCGCTAATAGCAGGAGCGGACCGCTGTAATGGCTGGTATACATTTGTGGTTAACGTTTAACTATTGTTGGGTCTGGAAATATGTTTGTATGGACATTATACGTTTCGAAATCGGTGTATTTGATAAAGCAAATGGCCTATTTTATACCTTTATTAAATGTTTAGGTGTTGTTCGATTGAATCGAATAAATTAAGTTGATGATACCTTTTCAACAATTCAATTCAAGAAACAATTGACATAATTATCTCGATAATATTCTAATATTGTTTACTTTAGCGCAACATAAACAACTCCTTTCTAGAAATTGAACAAGACTAATTATTTCCTATTCTAAAGGCTGAACAAATAAAAGTGGTACACATAGTTGGTTGATAATGATCACACAAATACACCGGCGAAAGTGAGTTTCCAAATTAGCGCTTCCAATGGTTGATAGTGGACGAATTAGCGGGTTCGATGCCACACGACACTTTACTTTACAATACGTAGGGCTAGCACATGAGTATTCATTTCTTTTTTTGTTTTCTGTTTATTGTATGCTATTTTTAGTTAGGCCTTTGCGCTACTATGCGATATTTCTATTCTTAGATTTATCGCACACCGGCTTAATGTAAGATTTTTATGTATCGAATTATAAAAATATTAGATTAAAAAAATAAAATGGTTCTGTCATACGAACGGACCCGGTCGGTACAAAACAGTGCACGGAAACTTTATAGATGGGTTCCGTATTTTTCCGCTCGACTGCGAATTTGTTCCGAATCGAAATTAATAATAATAATCTAATAAAATAGGACTAGTTTTTGTTTTGATTATCTGCGGTAAGTATATCGTTACAATATTTACGAGTTGGATCCTCGTTATTTTATTAACTCGTCATAAATATTAATTAGCAAGGTTTAATCGCTTTCTCCGACCGCGCGACCGGGGCGCGGTCGGGGTAAACTAGTTAGGTTACGTTTCATATTTAATAACTTTTATTCAAAAATAATAATAAATAATAACTTCAGACATCTTTATTTTATAACCGTAACGTATATTAAAAAAAGTATACCACTTAACGTTATTTAGTCGTAATTGTTCGATTATTCGTACAATAATTGTAAAAATCCTTTTAATAAGTTGAAGGCCGCATCCTGTATCAATGATCTTTATCGCAATTTGCTTATTTTTTGGGTTTTCTTACATTTTGAATCTATTGGAATTGCTTTGATGGTTATCATGAACTAATAGCCATACGTTGTAGAAAATAAAGTCATAATTGAATCTAAATAATTCCTGTTAAGATATTAAACATAAAGTAATTATAATAAACTCTATTTATTTTAACTTGGGTAGTAATATATGTCTTAATAAGTTGATGCCTACGGCTACGCAGTTCGTGTTGTGATGTAGCCAGCTCGTAGTAAAAAACGAAACCTGTATTAATTTATAGGCACTGTCTCAGTATTCATAACAGCCTTTCATTCATGGGTTTAAATGTTAGCGAGATTGCACTCGAAATTATACTATAACTACTTAATTAACTTTGATATGTCAACATGACTAGACGAGCTTGACATGTACTTGTCTGGTTAGTGTCAAGAAACTCTGGATAGAGCTGAATGGAAGAAATGACGGGAGGCCTTTGCCCAGCAATGGGACACTTAAGGCTAATAAATAAAAAAACAATATGGGATTGACTTATAAATAAAATTAATGTACGGTGTGTTGTTTCCTTATATGTAACTTGATTATTTCGAATGAATTTAAGCAATTATTTTCAAGTAATTATTTTGCACGTTTTATTCTCACATATGAGTGACAGCCCTGGTTCCTATTTAGCGATCCACATTACAGTGTTCCGGGGGCATTGTGTTAACACCCACTTTTACATTAGACATTCGAACAGCGGCGGCCGGCCCGATCCTATTCACACTTGTTACGATTGGTTTCGATTGATTTTAACCAACTGTACCGGTAATCAGTGACCTAAATTACTTAGATAATTTTGTCAAACGACTATTATTGCAAGTGATTTTGATTTGAATATGTCAAAGCGCCATATATAATGCTTTCGGGCAATTTTGCAACGGATGTTCAAGGCACGATCATTAAAACCTTTTATAAACAATAAACGCTGCATTTGAATATACATTATTTCAGTTTATCTCAAAGTTAATAGCAATATGAATAATGAATGCTAAAATAAAAAAAATAGAAAGGAAATGTGTGAGGATAAGATACTGCATATAAAATACGTGAAACTACATACTCTACGTGAAGAATTAAATGTATACATAGCTATATGAATGCAAAATTAAATATACGTTCATAATTATGTAAAAGTGCAAACATTTTTAGTATTGTTAGATCATTAGAGATCTTTAGTCTAACTAACCATGTGCGAATTAGTTCTGCACATATTTATTTAAATACCTGAAAATTCAAATATGCTTATGTAAGCGTGCATATGTTTAGCTATCCTTCCCCCGGCCCGAACCTAGGGTCAGCGGGCTGGATCGCGGGCCTACATTTAAACTACACATGGCCGTGAGAATCTCATATGCCAATTGACGCGGTTCGTTATCTAGAACCGCGGGTAATTGCCGCGTACGGACAGACAGAAAGGTACAATTTAGATATGGATTTTTAATAATATATTTAAAACTGATTTTAGGTTTGTAAGTAAATGAGAGGCCTTTGCCCAGCAGGGGGACAATACAGGCTTATACTTTTTCTCTTGTCTGTGCGTTGACTAGTTAAAGGTGTGAATAGAGTGAGAACTGAGTGCAGGGAACAGCAAACAACGTGGGTTGATTACAGTTTTAAGGGTACAAAAACGCAAGTTGCATGCGGCGAATGGTTTTATGCAATTTCACCTTTATATCATAAGAGCTTGTATTAAAATGATTGAGACAGCCGATAAAAATAAGCGAAGTTCATACTTATCACACATCTATCGAAACATTAATTCATTGCAATATATTCACAATGCCTTGTCAATCAGGAACATAATGTAAACACAAGTTTTGTTAAGCTAAAAGTTTAGTATTATTTAATGAGCATTTAAACAAGATAATGGTTGTTACAACAATCGGAACGCAACACCTCGAGTGTCGGACAACAATTACAAATTACAACAAAGATACAAACCCGTGACATTTGTAAACGTAATAACACTTTTGTAATCGATTACGAATTCAAATCGATGTATCGATTTGAGAATCAGTCGGCAATTAACTAAATACACGTTACGAAATGATAATTATGTGTCACTATTATCAAATATTTAATCGATTTTGTTACGATATTGTTGTTGACGGTACACGACACGTTTTGACGGATACTGAAAAATTGGAAGATTGTTTTGACCTCTAAATAAAGTTATTGATACATTCTATATTTGGTGAGATCGTATTCGAATTACAGCTAAAAGACCAGTTTTTCATCACCCACGAAGAAATGATTCCCTTTGAAGTATGCAGCACAAATTAAAATTACGTACTATCCGTTACATTTCCAAAATAAAAAACTAAATTGAACTAATATAATATTTGAAACGGACCTAGAACCACATTTATAATAATTGCAAGTTCCCAAAAAGGATTTTCCAAAAATGGTTTAAACTAAAATAAATTCCTTGATTTTGTTTGCTGTCTCTATTGCCATAAACGTCGAATGATTGATTGAACCCAGAATTTGGATCAATTAGTGTAATTGTAGAAATTTGTTATAGTGCAAAATTGAATAAACTGACAACGAGCCGAACTAATGTTTTAATTCAATCCATTTACAATCTAGTTGTTAGTAGAATACTAAAACAAACATTTTGAAATAGTTAAAAATTAAACGTTGGTCATTAAATAATTAGAAACTTACAAAAAACATTTGACCTCAGCTCGACCTCGAAAACTTTTAATTTTTTATGGTTCGATCACGTTAAAATTTAAATATGATTTACAATTCGTATAAAAATATGAATTATAACCGTTTTATTTACTTAATATTAGTTTTTCGTTTCGAGCCAACTGTCGTATAACATAATATGCATGATATAAGACCAACACTAATATTTATTGCGTATAAGGCAGTGATGTGGCTTTCAACAAATATTTAAAATAATAAAAATCATATTAAAAGTTCCATAATAATATCTATAAAATAGTTACACAATGTTCAGAGTGTTATGAGGAAACGATAATATCATAATGAAAGGTCAGGACGGGTCCGTACATTAACATGTCTTCGAAATTAACCATCGTTAATAACTATAATTATCAAAATACTTTAGCACCCACTCCCCTATTTGATTCTAATTATTTGAACCAATCAACTGAGTCGCTTTGCTCATTAGACCTCATTATACCTACACCAGAGGAATCTACGCCACAGCAAAGTTTGCTTAACATTTACATCAACGAGAAACAAACGAAAACCTACTTTAAAGTTGACCGATTAAGATCTATACGAATAAAATTTACATACAAATCTTTATATTGTTGTCCGAGCTTTCGGTGTTTCAGTGAAAAGGCTTTAATTTGTTGAGATTAACGTTCATTTTGGTTTGTAGTTGTGTTGTAATATCTGTGATTAAGTCAGTTAGGTGAGGCGTGATAGTGTTGTATTGGTAATGTTTGTGAAGACAGTTAGTGACCATTTGTATGATATTTGGGGTGTGGATAAGAAACTTAACCCGTGTTTACAATAATCATTACTAAAATATCGTTGCTGGCTGTGCTGACATACCTCGGAGTGTTAACTGTGTCGAGATAATTAAAATGCCGGGTTCGATGGCCCATCGCTGATAGAGATCTATTGACAGATGGCATTATCTCCTTGAACTTGACGGAATTAATCCTTGTGTTACCTACATTACGACCATAAAAGTAACTTATAACTGTTAATATATTGAAAAGCATAAAACTATTATATTATATAGTTGTATTGATAAAAATATGATACTGTTATTATAAACTGTGGACAAATTATTTAAACTATTTGTAGCCGGTAAGAGCTATCGTCGCCCTATAAACACAGCACAGATTAAACAATAGTTCCCTCACCTAGGTCATCACTCTCGGACTACAAAATAATTAGGTATTTAAATTTCTATTTCATTAAAGCATACTCTTGAAAGCTCATAAACTTCTCATAAAGTGTCGGACAAGAGTATAACGTGACAGGACAATGGCCGCGAGTGAGGACACTTTAACGACCGCTCGGGAATATCACATTGTTTTCTATAATTAAAACATGTTTGTTAAATAACCTCTATAGTTTAGCGGTTACTTTGCAAAACAAAGTCATAGTTCGGACTTTGTTAAGCGAAATGTGAGGTTTGAAATGAATTTGTAACATTATGTTTAACGTTCTGTTGTTCATTCGATTTCCAGGAAAGTATGATAATTATAGGTGCGGTGGTGACAGGTGAGGGAATTAATAAAAATGAGAAAACGCGTAGATATAGTAAAGTAAGAAAGTTCGTCTGTGGCCAACCCTGGTGACGGAGTATTTAGACTTAAGAGCCTTATGTCCTCAGACATTAGGTTTAGCAATTGAAACAACCGGGACCGACAATTTAACGTGCCCTCCGAAGCACGGCAGATATAGTGTTATAAAAAGATACAAATTACTACTTCAATTATAAGAAAAAGCGTGTAAAGGTTTTACTCTTATAACAATAAAAAGAAAATGAAAACAAATTAGTAACAACAAGTAGATAAACAAACGAACACAACTTACACGACACGATGTTATCGCGTGAATGTGTTCACTCATTCGGAAACTTCATTCACAAGTAAAAGTAAAAAAAAAATGCTCCAGTTCTCACGAGTTGTAGCGTGGCGATGCACTTCACTGTATGCCTTAAGTTATAAACTTCTTCGTTTTATTAAAATATCCAGTGTCCTTCAACAGAAGACACACATAGTGTGGGTGCGTGCCGGGTGCGGATCGCATGACATTGTATTCCTTGTATGAAAGAGGCGTCACACTGTCCCGCATCAGGCCCACTCCCGCACCATGTGTGTTTTATCTCCTTATAATTGTTCTGCCAATAGGAATAAATATGTCCGGGCTGACAAGTGGCTGTAAATGAACGGAAATACACTACTATAGTAGTGCAGTAGTGTATTTAAATTTCACGTACTAAATGTACTATTGTCAGAAAGGCTATTTTATTATTTTTATTTAAAATAAAGTGTCTTTGTATTTCCTACTTTTCATTATTTTCATTATTTCGGCAATCTAAATTTCGGGTAATGTTTTTAACCAACATGTATTTTACAACTTATTTTGTACCGCTTCATCTTATAAATTAAAACCGACAACCTTGATCTTGCTACCGTAATTAAGTGTCGGCGCGGGCGCATCGTGACGTCACGGTATTGTTGCCGCTACCGTTCGGCTGACTGTGCTATCACTTATTATGATAACGAGATAATAGCTGTTACCTAACGCGTTACAAGACTCGGTGAAGTTCTTAGTTGTTGTAACGAGAGGTAAACTTCAGCAATGAATCGGGTAATCTCTAGGATTCAATTTGTAATCAACTTCTTTTCTTATGGAATTAGTTGTTTATACTTTAACACTGACAGTAAGTTCTCAATAAAAGATGTGTTTGATTCTCCTAATGAAAGTTGATTTTAGTATTAAAGGTCTAATGAGAAATTGATGAGAAGTTTAAAACAACTCATGTTTTATTTATATTAAAAAGTTTATTCCTGTCTGTATCCATTAATAAAATAATAATTAATTTCAAACTAATCTCATGTAATTATTAAAATACGCGTATCAGAGGTCACAACACCCATAATTCACGATGACAATACAATTATTTTCTTTTTAATGATTGACATTAAAACACGGCTCACTTCAGACCGCAGACTGATTTCAATATAAAAACGACCAGTAATAACTGGTCTATCATCAATAACATTGACAAATTAAATATCACTTCGATACAAATATAATTCGACTCTCCAAACATTCCAAATTCAACCTTATCTCTATCTCCGTTGCTCACGATAGCATTTTAGGAAGTGTAAAGTTACATTGGCGTTACATGATTGGTAATGTCATATTTTTGCTTGAGTGTAATTAGAAAAGAGGTCGGCTATCGGGGGTCATGTGAAATATTGTGTTAGAAATATTGGATGGGATTGTTTGTCTGTGTAGGAAGTGTTCTCAATGTAATTGAATTTTGGGTTGTGGTACAAAAAGATGAAGGGATTTCAATATTGGTATTTTTTTGTGAAAAGACTAGTATTTCGAGTTCATAGAAATAGCTCTTTAACCGAATGCACGGCCTAAAAAACTATTTTCACAGTTATTTGTTATTAATTCTATGTTTCATTCCTATTTATTCTAGCATCGTTGTTGCGTACGTATTATTTACTCTGCTCTAACAGGTATCCTGTCAAAATTAGTTACCTTTATGAAACAAGATACATTTCACTACTCTACGTCTCTCTCTCATCTATTATATCATTATAGCTAAACTCTCACAACTTAGCCCAATCCCTTGAACCTCGCTGAAAGTTAATTAAAATTAATAGTTGTGAAAATATGAAGATTAATTAATGACTAAAACCCTGAGGCTACTTCTCTCTGCACACCATAAGGAATTGACACCAATCATTGATGCCAATTTGACCTGAGAGAGGTGCTCATAATAGCTAATATCTCATAAAGTTTTCAAGATACTTATTGCTTAGCACCAAACTATAATGAAATGATTACGTTTTGACTTCTGAAATGTGTTAATGTCAATTTAGTGAAATCGTTGATCAATGGCGAAAGAGCCTTATAAAACGTAATGTTCGATGTTATTAAACATATGAAAGGGCTGCGAAATGAAGAATTGGAGAGGTTCTCATTTTATTGATCTTAATATGTTTGCAATAACATTTTCTTTACGTTCTTATAGTCTGTAAGAACTGAGGTTGGGGAAAGGACTTTTTCTCTCTGAAAAGATACAATTCAACAAATATACAATTTAATAAAACAATAGTTTGTTCCCATGGATCCAATATTCTCGTTAAGGTGTGTGTACATTGGACACAAATCGGCGGGTGGATTACGTCACGAGTTTATAATATATGTTTGAGTAGGAACATGGACGAGCGAGACATCCACAGACCCTGATCAATACGACATTGTACCAATATGGAGAAAGATGGACTAGGGATGGGGCTAGCATGCGATACGAGACTCGAATAAGGGATTCGTAGGTCTTGAATTTAATAAAGTTTAACTTTAATGCTACATAGATTGAATTTAGTGAATACAAAACATTTAATATTGACACTTCTCTGACCGCTTTTCCGGTAAAGGGCCGATGGGTTAGATGAAGTTAATAGAAAATGAATCTGTTAATGCAGTTCCGAACTTTAATTTGAATTAAGTATTGTTGACCAGATCTAGCTTTCTATGACGAGATTAGATTTCAGAATTGAATGAAAATATTTTATTCGCAAAAATTCAAGATTCATCACCGCGCTGCCTCACTACATCTGACAATTATAATTTAAGCTTTTCACTAAGACTTAGAATACACTCAAATGCAAAACTCAACAGCAGACTTATACACGGCCCATCACTAGTAACCCGGAGTGATCACGAGTTGCGCACGATTTAGTTCCAATGAAGTTGTACGGATGTTACTTATCGGTTTTGCTTGTATGATTTTGTTTACGTTTCGAATAACGGTAACAGGACATTTCTAACATTTTATTACATTTCCTTGTATGTTAAGACGAAAAGGTAGATACATGGATTTACTTATCACCGTATTAAAACAGTACTTAAGTAAAAGGACTAGTGTTCTTTATATGTTTGATAAACATGTTTTTGCAGTACGTTTAAGGCGTGTGAAAGATAGACACAGAGATAATTGATAAGAAAAATGTCATAATTTATCATACACTTTGAATCACACCATATATGTTCTCTCGCATAAATAAAAAAGATAAATAAGAGTAAATTATACAAATGATTGTCATTACATTGACAAACAGAGCGTAAGTAAATATAATGCACAATTACGTTGAGTTACGTTGTGATAAGAAACGGAAAGTAACGTACACACGCGATTTACGGCCAAGGCTTGTCGGGCTTTGTTTCATTACGGACTGTCTACACTAGACCGAGGAGAAACACAAGGCTTCTAGTAATAACGCGCAAAAAAGTGGGACTGCTGATGAGGTCTTAATGTCAAAATATTAGCTGTTGATTCAACAGTGATTCAACATTTTTCAAGTGAACAAAAAGTTGACAATTATCTTAACAAATACGCGTTTCAAAACTTTCTTCACACATAAGTTTTGAAAAACATGACATCCTAGACATATTTGGTCATGACTTAAACCTATGATAATTCAGTCCCGCAGACTCGTATGCAATGTAAATGCACCTCAAGGCGATTACCGGCCGTCACCATTAGATGGCATTAGTAGTACGTGGGAACTATTGTATGGGAAGGCCGGGCCCTAGGTTACCGAGATTAGCTCTATATTCACTCATTTGAGTACTAGAATACTGTGATAATGCGGAACGTTAAGGAATGTTATTGTGTGAAGTATTGATGATAACATGTTCGGGGTAATGGATCTAAAATATGTGTGCCGCTGGGAATATAGCTAAAACGACAGGTTGTACCGTTGTAGAGCTCCAGTGCATAGGCTTTTGTGATAGAGTCTGGATTAGGATTTCATTTGGGCGTTCGTTTATATTGAGATCGTTTACAAGCGGCTGCTGCCGTCGACGAAAATTGTGGGTGTCTCACGTGAAATAAGTTGTTAGCTCGCTTGCGTCCTATTGAGCTAGCTGTGTTGGTTAACTAGCTAATTTAAACGAAAACGCTTTAGAAATATGTTGATTTAACATATCTACACTTTGTTGCAACTTGTTTAACTGTGATTAAAGTTTATTTAAGAACGTTATTTTTTTGATGAAGTATTGTTATTCTTGCTTTAGAGTTTGATTTCACTATAGTTTTTAATAAATTCGTAAGATTTCTCGCGGATAATATTAAATCTACAAAATGATATTCCAATTAAAGCAAACACTGAACAAAATTACATGAAACTCTTACCCTTATACAATTGAAATTGGATACTTCAGTAGTTCCATCAGTCGGTTCGTTTGCGCTTCCATATAAAAACTATTTACAAGATTCCTAATTACACGCCCTTATGTCGGCCATATTAGTCGTGCACTTAATACAGTGTGTTGTCACCCTTATTAGAAGTCTCCTTAATCGGTTATTGGGAGAGCAAAAAGTGTATTTCCGTGTCGATTGACTCACAGATCAGACGTTGGTTTTATATATCAATTAAACATAATTAAAGATGTTGATTAGAGTTCTATTTTCATACTTTGATTTTGTAATGACATTTTATTTTTTATACCTCAACTTAGATCTCTCAAAACCGTCTTTACTATACTGATATTTTAGTGAGAAAACGAGCTTTGCTCTGCAGTCTTAAAATACATACTTATGTTGACAGACATGCGAGTATTACAGCGTAATGTATTTGAATTGAAGCAGAGAATTTAATTAGGAGTTTAGCCCTCTGCGGATAAGCTTTTGGGTAGTAACAGACTTTTTTCACTTCTTTCAACATCAAAACGGATCCTAATTTTTACCTTCAAAAATATCATTCAGGTTAAATATAAGCAAGTATTGTGTAATACCGTTATTGCTAATACAGTTTCTTTTTAAAAACTTGGTAATTATTTCTCAAGAGGTTGACAATCGGTCACAATGAGACAGTTGCCGGCCGTTTCGTAACGTGGAGTCAATTTGACAGCAATTAGTACAAGAAAGGGTTCCACTGAATGGATGATGAGTTCAGTACGGTAACTCGGGTTGAGCTTCGTGTGTGTTAATGGTCATTTGAACCTAATGTAAGAGTTGCAAAAATATTTCAACATTTTCCACATGAGGTTTTTGTGTGAGGGTGAGATCTTTTTTAAATGATTCTGCTCTTTGGGAACTCAAACAATCGTTAATAAACATTAGCACTTAGCAATTTTAGCTGAACTTTACTATCTAAGTAATCTTAACGAGAAACGACTATCGTGCTTGTGTTAAACATACACTTACAGTTTTATTAGTAGTCTTCAAGTTAAACTACCTAATCTTTTCAATGAGTTAAAACATGTGAATATCAACGATTAAATGCCTAGCGCGTGTACAATAGACGTCAATAATAATATAATCAAATAATTATATAAATAACATGAAAACAATGGGTGGAGATAACCTACTTCGCCGGCAGGATAACCATTACCACTGGTAAAGTTCATAACACACAATCCTCATTGTCTATTGTCACACATCGCGTACATTACGTGTCTTTGTCCACTCAAGTACCACCCGTGGGACCCGTTCCCACGCCTGACCATTGTTCCATTACCTCTTATACGTTTTTATCTCATTTTTTAATAAGTTATTATGAGCATAATAGCCAATTGTGTAGTATTCCGATTTTTCGGGTCACAATTGATAAGTACAATTATAAATTATTTATTATTTAACATCTGTTTTTCGCACCATTGTTTTATAATTTATTTGTTGTTTGTTTCAATTGATTTTTTAATTGTTGTTTTATTAATAGTTTAACATTTATGTGCAACTTTACCAATAACTTTGTGAGATCAAGTTATCACATTTTAACTATTAATTATTAGACTATTAAAATTATGAATAAAATTACAATCGATACTGTATGAAGATTTAAAAAAATAAGCTATTGCTTTCTTGATTATAAGTAAACTGAACTGAGTTTCAAGAAAAACAAAATATTCTTGAATTCATCTTAACTTTTAGTTAGAAAATCAGATTCTTGATCTCAGTCACGTATGCGGAATTTAAAATGAAGTGTAAAAAGTGTAGATAATAAAAATGAGGTTTTCAGTAAAAATACATTTATTATTGAAAGGCTCATTTATTTATTGATTGATTTTAATTACTATTGTTTGTAAGCTTGCGTACAAAATTAAATTATGATTAATTTGATTAAGATATTCTATTCGTTAAGTTTACCGTCGATTCCCATGATTCCCATATCATTGAAACAGATTCGCGGATACTTCTTTAATTGTTTTTGGAAATGAGGTTTAGCGAATGTTTGTAGCGTAAAGACATCTTTATTGTATAATCTATACTAATATTATAAAGCTGAAGAGTTTGTTTTGTTTGTTTGTTTGTTTGTTTGTTTAAACGCGCTAATCTCAGAAACTACTGAACCGATTTGAATAATTCTTTCACTGTTAGATAGTCTATTTATCGAGGAAGGCTATAGGCTACATTTTATCCCGGATTTCCTACGGGAACGGGCACAACGCGGGTAAAACCGCGGGGCGATGCTAGTTGTTAATATTGATAATTTGAAGTAAATAATATACTTAGGTTTTAATAATACTTTGAATGTTTCATTAGTGGGACGCTACTCGGTGGCGGGAGATTGCGTTGATGTCTTTTCTACGGGAACGTTTTACTTTGGATTAAACAATATGAACATACAATTATAGTCGTCAGTTGAATTATTTTGATGATATGATTTTTAAAAATAATTTAAAAGAACGTTTCTAAATATTACGATGGTTTACATTTTAGTTGTGACAAAAAATAATGGTGCGGATATTTTTTACAGTAGTTAAATTAACAATTGCATATTAATTTATTATATAGGAAGATATGTCATATGTGATAAATTTAAACAATGTGATAAATTATGTTATAAAACATCACAATTGAACAATTCTTAATTAAAATATATAATAAATGGTATATTTTAAAATACAATCACTTACCTTTATATCTTTGGTGTAACAGCAGAAATCGATCGGCCTCTCCCAAATGATCCCACATTCACTGCACTCAGAGTCTCAATTTTTTAAGTCAATAATAATTTCACTGCAGCCCCCATGCGTGTCCGCGCCTCATCTATTACATATACTATCGTTTTCAAATGTCACAGGCGAGTCACTTTCGATGAAAACAAACAAGACAAATGTCGCAGCGATCAATTTACAGTTCTACAATAACTGAAAACACAAACTGAAACTAGCTTGAAGCATATTGTTACAATTATTCAATCTATTCACACCTCATTTTTAGTCTGTTGTGAGTGTTAATAACTAATATAAACTTTGTACTTAGAATGCGTATACACTTGCATATTTTTAAAGTAATCGCGCGCTCGGATCCATGCCGAAAATGTTCAAAGTTCGGACGCGAGTCGCGTGTAGCTCGGTCGGCGCGCGCGCACGAATGTCTCCGGAGGTGGCATCCCAAGTGCGAGCGCTCAGGGGGTGTGGCTAACTTCTAACGTAACATCTATCTGTGCTGCTGTCTCTTTCTCCCCTCCCTCGTAGTACATCTATCTGTCTCGCGGTCTAACTCTCGGTGCGTTACCGGTCGCCGATTTGGTGGGATCGCGTGAACTTTGCCACTGCGCGGGCGCAGGCTGCGATTAATAAAACGATATGCGACGTTACAGATCGCGGCGCGATAGTCCTGGCTCCGTAGTTTTAATGCGGCGAGTCGTTTATGCAATGCATTAAATTTAGTACTTTGCAGTTTTTATTAATGCGTTTTGAATATACATTATATGAATATAACTTTCAGTATATATTTAGAAATATTAGAAAGTAATAGAGTGAAAATCAAATAAAGATATTTAAGCTACAAAATATGTAATAATTCATCAATCCGCTAAAATTCCTAAACCAACCAAGATCTGCCACTTATCTAATAATAGAAAATTCAATAACCACTACATATAGCTCATTTACATGACTATACATAACATATACATTAAGTAATTGAAACATACAAACAGACCAATAAAATGAAACGAATCGCAACGATTAGTAATAAAATCTTGTCAGTTGCAGTGTAACCGTTAAGCTTTTCAAGCGGTGATTCGCCAACGATGGAAACAACCTTGACTATTGTTAACGAGTTGAAACAGTAAAAATAGAGTTATGTCCGTGTGCATTCTAATTGCAGACGGTAACCTTTTCGCTTAAGGTCTCAATTGGGAACTGATAAACACTTATGAAAAGCTAGTGAGTGGCAGATGACCTGCGGGTCCAGGAACTTGGAACATATGTTTTATATGTTGTCGTATTTAATATTCCTAAGTATATTATTTATCTTTTAATTTACACAAAGTGTTCCACTTTTGTGTTAAGGTCTCTCTCAACATATTTCAAGTATCCTTGATCTGAGCTGGATTAGGCCCTATCCTATCCTATCCCTATGAGATCGTTACGCCATCTCCTTCGGAGTCTGCCTCAACTCCTCGCTTTATGGTATTGACGAGTAATAATTTAGTCTTATTAAAAGTACGTATAAATGTAGTGATTCATTAAAACAATATTTTCTACAAGTAAGAGCTTTTTAATTTTATAACAATATTAATACGAAAAGAGTATTAAGTCCGTTATGTCCCACTGAAGGTTAAGAGGTCTCTACGGTCACTGAAAATATCAGTCAGTACAGTCGATATATCAATATAGGTAACTCAGTATAAGATAGAAACTACCAACATATTTCAGAAAATGGACCTGAAAAAATTTAGCTCTCTATCAACGATAACACAGTGCATATAACAATATTAAACATACGGTGTTACTACACATTATGTACCACAACATATACAGACATACAACTACAGAACAAACAGCATCATCACTTTGGGCCCCGGTATTTATTCAACAGCGCCATGAAAAGTAACGATTGACCTCTGAGACACATCTCTATAAGGTACCGTCATAACATCAGACTCTGCAGGTTTAGCCAACACCTCGTAACTCGGACGTTTAGCAAGTTTGTTTCCATTGGAGAGCAATGCAAAATGGAAAAACATTGAAATTATTAAATAAATTTCATAAGAAAACAGTACTCAATAATTATAATAGGTTACATTTGTTTAACTACATTTTTTTGCAATTATTTATTTCAACCATGTCGTTATTGAAAATTTTAAAATTTAATAAATATCTTTTTTTATAAGTCATTTATTTAGTAGAGATTTTTCAATATCTATACCATATTCAGTCTTATCGTACATCTATTTTGTATGCACAGATTGGAGGAAAACATATTTGTTCATATTTAATATAATTAAAGAAAATGGTTGAAAAAGAAAGACCAAGCCGCAATCCATTGAACACACACACTAACGTTTAAACAGTGTGTTTATTATAACTCTACATCACAAACTAACGCGCGGTTTTACTACGAATTTAACATAAACAATCATCTTCCTGCAGCTTTAACTAAGAATTATAACAAATAATTTAACGGCGAATTGTCACGATCCCTCGAAATGAATGCAAGATGTAATATTATGTACTTATTTTGATTGTTGGAATGCAGAATTGGAGTTTTCAGGTAAGAAATTATAGGAAAAAAGTAGGTATCTTTGATTTATCGATGTTTCGAGAAGATAGTCCCGGAAAACCTGCAAAACTGTATTCTTCTTCTTCTATCGTGTCAATAGCCTTTATTTTTTTCCAGTCCAGTGTTTAGTTAACCGAAGGCCAGCATGCAGAGACTTTAGTAATGTCGACATATTGCGGAATATCGAAGAAGACTATTAATAAATAATTAATTTAGTTTAATCATTTTACTGATAAAATCACCTCAACGGCCTAAAGACTAAAGCATACATTGCAATTAACTTATAAATAAAGAAAAAGGTTATTACTAAGTACGAAGTATAAGTTATGTATGTATGGTAGAACGTACTTACACAAGCTCATCAAACTGTTTGACGCCATAAACATTAGCATTTGTAGAAGGTCCTCTGATAAGCAGATGCATCTAAACATGTTGCTCTGCTGTATAAATATTTGATACATTGTACCTGGTTGTAAATTAATTTTGTTTAATGACGTTACTGTTTTAGGATTCCGTAGTACACGGGGAAAAACGAAAGTTGTGACAATTTACTGAATAAAGGTAGATCCCGATTGCTTCAATCGATATCTTGGAGGCTTGAGGCGGTCTAAAAATCTCCGACGGGGTTGGCCACTAACCTTCACGAACTTACTTACTTTTTTACTAAAGAAAGAACCTAGTCAGTCGTCCTTAATGAAGGAAATATAACGTAACTCTATAGGTACTTAAAACTATAATAAGCGAAAACTATAAAGAACATGCCAGTAAAAAAATTGTTTGAAAGTAATGTCTCAACCGTTACTGTAACAAAAATCATCCAATTTGTGCAAAATCTTTGTCTTTATCACTTTCTAAATAGCAACCCTAAAATAAAACATCAAACGAAACCCGCTCGAAAAAAGTATCCTAATAAAAATTGGCGAAACAATTCGACGAAAAGAAATTTTGCACAAGGTTTTTTTGAACGTAAAAGGTCTTAATTACTTTATGGTTCTCTTTTTAAATTCGTTCTGTTTTTAAACGGGTAACCGTTGGGCAGTAAAGTCGGCCGTTATGCCTGTGACGTAGCTTTATGGTGTTTTTTGTCTCCGGTATTTTACGACTTGACCCATATACCGTTCGGAGTTTGGAAACAACTGTACCGTAGTCCTACTCTTTGGTTGCGACCGTTTAATTAAACACATATGTAGTTTTCATGATAATCGTTAACTTCCAAAATATTGTTTTCACTTTGAAAGGTTTTAATAAAAAAAAGTGTATGGAACCTTTAGAAGTCATTTATAGTAGTTCTGATTTACAAATCTGAATCTTATATTAATGTATAGTAATTACCAATAATAAGCATAATTGCACACATATTGAACACACATATGCGTTAGCATATTCATGAAACAGTAATTTATAATCATAATAGTTTTATTATTAGAATAACGCTTATTTTCCTGATTCCTTGAATACTTGTGTTTCTTACGACCAATGTCAATTATTGATGGGCATACAGCCAACATCGCATACCTAACCTTTACATTAGTGATTATTAATGTTACCTTGTCTAAAGGCTCCGGTATACTGGTTAATAAAACAGTAAGTGAACACACTTTCACACGTATGTATTAAGCCCCAAAAGTGCTACTAAGGTGCTACTTAACTAATTAAACATTGCGTATACATGTATGTTAATGATGCTCCAACTGTAGTCCCGTCTAACATACACATTAAAAGCTTATGAACACAATATAGTTTACGTAACGCGCTATAAGACATATTTTATATTTACCTAACACTTCTGTAATATAGTTAACAATAGCTTGTAAAAAGATAATAAGCTTCGAGTAGGTAAGTGTCTCTAGTATCAAATCTTTTTTCAAAATGATTTCTACATAATTTGTTGATAGATTAAATCCGAGCTTATTTAACCTTTCTAAATACGGTCCCACTCAAACGTAAAAGCGCCTACCCATCCGAGAAGTGTCCGTGCTATACATTTTTACTTATCTATCTCACTATTTACAGAAAATAAAAGTATAACAAATTGGTCAAAATAAATGTCATATCCTTTTCGATGTTGCCTTAAACAGTGTTATATCCTCAAAAGTTTCATAGTAACAAGATAATGAATAATATCCTAGTATTTTTCAAATCAGTTAGTTTACTAAGAATAAGCTTCATCCATAGATGGTCGTCGGGGCTACCGTAATCTCTGCGACTTTTATCCGTAAACCGGCTTATATTTAATCAGCCGCATAACATTTAAATAATCCAACGTTAAATCTAATCCGTGGTTAAATCTGATTAACTCATATTCAAAGTAGAGCACAAGTCTTGGAACTATTTTAATTTTATTGGCATCTTTATGTTATTCATATTTTGTAGTCTTGAAGACTATGTAATCTGATTCGATTTTAAAAGGGTTGTTTTAACTTCCAATGGAAATCGTCTTTCAAATATGTATTTACTTACTAATCTATAAACAAAAGAAGGACAAGATTATTAATTTGCAGAGTGTAAGTAGGTACTCTATTCGTTGCAGATTTGAAATTATATAGTTGAGATAGAATAGAAAATAATAATAATATTTTTTCATAATTGAATTTATTTTTATCAAAGATATTTTATAAACCGCGCATAATTCAATTTAACTAAAGATATTCAACACAAAACGCTTTAAAATAATCTCTTGAGTGCAAAACGCTCGCAGCGAAGATCCGCCATTACAGTGACAGTTATCCCTTAACTTAACAATATTTTGATACAATCGCTCACAGATAAATGATATTAATTTATCAAACGCGCTAAGAATGCCTCCATTTCATATCTCTGATAATATCCGACGCATTTATATTGAGATTATCGGTACGTCTCTATTTAGGTATTTAATCTTTTTTTTGTTGTTCAGTTTTAGATACTTTAACTTCCTGTGAGATTAGATCTATGGAACTGGTTAAATTAGATTGATTTCGAACATTATGTCGTCATGGTTCTCACACGTATGGAGACAGATGTTTAGTTCAAAATAGTCTTCCAAATGATATACTTACTTAAATATATATTTCTTTGGTCTTTTTCAGTTTTGAGATCACTCACTTGCAGTAGGCTTGCGTTGTTTTTTCGTAACCTCTATGGTTAGATTTCTCGATATCAAGCACTTTACAACTTGATGTAGAAAACTTTGCAAATAGTTCATATCTCTACTCTCTCTATAAATTATCAAACAAATTAAATTAAAGAAGTCTCTTCTTTAAACAGGTAACTAGAGGCAAGACTGGTTTATAATAAAAGATGGCTCAATCTATGGAGGAAGCATCAACATTATGAATGAGACAATGCCACCGCACATGCCCCCATACTTTACCGGCTTAAAACAAACAAAAGACAAACGATTCCGTTTTTGTTATAGTTTTTAGAATTGCGGTCGGATTGTTTTTGTCCGAGTAATCTATTTCATTGTTGATTTGGTGACAGAGTAACTGTTGGTTTTGTACCACGTGCTGTTCCGTTGTTCCTTTTTTTGGGAAGGGTATCGTTCCCACTGTCCTGTAGCAGTAGGCAGAGTTATTCGAAACGAGACATCTCTCTCTAGGGATATCGCCCTTTCGTTTTGACAGTTAGAATAACACTACTTTCTCAAAACTTTCTGTTTTTTACATTCAGTGGATTTTCAACCTGAGTTTAGTTGAACTCGATAAATATTCTTAACAATCCACAAAAGGAGTCACATTAAAAGTTTTGTTCAGTTTCGCCCTGAACGAACTTCTTTGAAAGTACCATCAGTGGGCAATAGTTAACTGTAATGGTAGTCACCTAAAAGATACTTACCAACAAAACAAAACTGGAAATGAAATAAATAAAATTCTAATTGGGTTCCATAACTCTCAGATAGGAAGTGTAATATTAATCAAAATGGAAAATAATCATAAATCGCGGTCCTTAGCGTCGGCTTGGATTATCGACCCCTGGACGACTACATACGGAATACTTACGATAGCCGAGGTGTCTCGTTAGCTGCGCCTGCGACTATCGCGGGACGCGCCGATGTTACCGATATTTGGGGTTCCTTCGGTTATGTTTAGTAGCGGTTTGGTAGTTAACGTGAGAATGTAATTTTTGTGGAGTCGAGAAAATGTAACATTTCGAAAGACAAAAGCTTGAAAGACATGAATCAATCAATCAATGTAAATTCTTATTTAACGTTTTATTTTGTTAAAATTGTAGTTAAGCGACGCTTTAAAAATACTTCCCCTCATTGAAAATTTGTTTTTAACATAGTTTTGTTTTTTGTATTGTGAAAGTCAAAATTCTGTCGTGGCGAAGATTAGGATTGTATGTTACAAAAAAAAGTCATTCTCAATAAGTTCTCACCAAAAACATTAAGCTTTGTTTTGTACTTTTTTCATTATACTTGCCTGGAACGTTCAATGATCAATTTTATCCTTTCCCTCATTTGCTAATCCCATCTTAAGTAATGGTCCCTTGCACTGACGGAACCCCCGCGCCGCGGCGCGCGCCATCCCTCCGGTTCCGTTACCATAAATAATGTAAAGTGTTCCGTTACTCAATTCTCACTATTATCACAAAAATACGTATTTAAGTAACACTCGGCCCAATAAATAAATGGCCCAGCGGTGTACAGTGACACATGAATTTATTGTAAAATTGAGACATACTAGATCTAATCTCAGCCCGAGATTTATTATTGTAACATATATTTGTTTAGGAAAGTCCAATGTTTTCGGTATTTGTTAGAAAAGATTCGGTATTCGGGATTCTGTTAGATAACGTGACGTTATGTAGTCGGGCGGAGTTCCGAGTGTTATCGTAATTCTGAAATGACAGCTCAACTCTGTAATGTTTGTATAATTAATTTTATTTATAAATAATTTATTTTTTTAGTTCTGTTGATTGAGAGGCGTGGAGGACCATCCATGAAACACTCGTAGCCGCAGGTTATCGGAACTATTCATTACGCTTGTTTGAAGACTCTGATAACATTAATAAGACCTTTGATTACAGAATGCGCCTCTAATGTAAATCATTCTTAAATTCAAATCCGTCTTCTTCGCTGTGTCATACAGACGCACAGACATGCGAGATGAATGTATAAAGATTCAGTCTTTGCCATTACACTT
Source organism: Cyclophora albipunctata (assembly GCA_963082685.1). NCBI lineage: Eukaryota > Metazoa > Arthropoda > Insecta > Lepidoptera > Geometridae > Cyclophora > Cyclophora albipunctata. The sequence continues at coordinate 575,953 of OY720123.1, forward strand.
AAAATGAGGGTTGGATAGAGTGCCTGGTTTGTATTCATCCGTAGCATTTTAGTTTTCTGTTTTAGTTTCTAATCGAACTTAAAATCTTTAAAGGGGTCTCGAATCGTGTGTGTAATTATATTAATATTTGTAACCATATCTCCGTGGTTTATGAATCAATTTCCTAAATTTCCATCTGATCCAGTAGAAATGTACTGATGAGTCAATGTACTGACAACATACTGATTTTTATTATTAGTTAGGCTAATCATGTTAGTATTAGTACTATTAACAAGAAAAACAATTGACAATATACCCTTTTAATTGCAGTAAACACAATTGTAATAGAACGTAAGTGAGTCACGTATTACGTCCGCGCCGCACTATTGTGCCGTATACGTGTGAACACCGCGTCGCCTTGACCGTAAGCACAATACAACTTGTATTTACGACGAGTATTGTTTCTTTTACTTTACCTTTAATTGAACCTTAATTTATCTCGATTTATGTTTAAGTTATTTTGATTAGCGGCTGATTATTATTTAGGTGCCACAATGAAGTGATCGTGACTGTTGTTTTGATTTTTATATTGTACTCTACAGGTTACGTACATGAAATGATTAGCTATATATATTTGTCGTATCTAATTCTATTCTGATTCTCAATTGTATGTAGTAGTTGGTAAATGATGTTTTTTAAGTACGAGTATATTGTTTCAATTATTAAAGTTATGCAACTATTATTTTTATTTTTTTACCGCCATATTTTTCTCCTCCGATAGCCTATATTATTTAAATATTTTCATGCAATCACCTTCTCCTGACAATAATGGACACATACAAGAAACATTTGCCCAATTAGTCATTTGTTATGCACGTACAAACATTTCGGTGATTAATTTTTAATTATATACAGATATAGATGAGTGCAAATCGTAAGTAAGATTTATGTAAATTCGGCGACTGCATAAAGCAAACGACTAAATTATCATTGCACCATGATCATAAAAGATTAGATCATATTATTGATACCGTAAGGCTATCTACGGGTACTGATCAGAGTTATACATCGTGTCCTAATTGGCAAACAATCAAATTATACAGGTCGATATGGTAATCGGTATTCATAATTTATTTATGATTCTTTTGTTGTCGTGTATGTTAAGTTAATAAAAACTATGTCAAGATTTTATTAGTGTACAACTGTACACCGTGTACATACAAATTGGAAGACTTATATACTTATGCATGTTACATATTAAGCATAAGAATACTACTTTTGTCCTTTTTAGGACTTATTGGGATGACAAATATATAGTGACTACACATTTGATCATCTTATAATTAAACCTAATACATATAATAAAGCTGAAGGGTTTTATTTTTGTTCTCGCATTTACCACAAGCAACTACCATTCCAATATGAATGATTCGTTTTCTAATGGATAGTCACATTCAACTTATTAAGGTTATTTTTCATCCCGAAATACCTACGGGATCGGGTACAACTCTGGTTAAGCCGCGGGGCACTGCTAGTACATATTTAAATAATTGCAAAATAAAATCCCCGCCGCATCTGTCCGTCTATACATAACATACTAGCTTAATCTTATTAAGAACCTCTAAATGGATTGTATTTGCAGTTACCATCAACAGACTGAGTATTCAAGACGTTAGGTTTGGGCTACCTTTATCTCGAATTTGCAACGGGAAATGTTGATTAATCAAAGTGAAGTGTGTGTGGATTGCTGGTTAATCATTATTAATTGAATTTCTATTACTTAAAAGGCAACTTCTAGTTATTAACAATAACGCCTACATCTTTCCTGAACTATAAGTTTGAGATTATTTTATGACCATATGAGTTACAGAAAGATCTAACTGATCCAAGTACTAAAATTATAATTGTAATCTTAACTTCCATGTTAGTCGAGATATAAACACATAAAACGTAGGTTCCCAGATAAGGATTCGCATTTAAACATGACTGCGGATGGTTATGAGTGCAATCTCGGGAGGTTTTGCAACAATTTGTATTTTATAGTTGCTATTAATGCACTCAAAAGGTGACCGTTTTCAGAATTAGTGTTATCGAGAAATTAGAACATTTAGAACATAAATTAGAACAAAAGTTATTTTTAAAAAGGAAAGGAACCATTATAATGAAACCAAGAAAATCTCGCTAACAACTGACAAATGTCTTCAAAGTACGGAAAGTCAAAAACCAACTCAAGTGAATCCATTATAATATATTCAAAACGAAACAAGAAAGAAGCCACAGTAAACATCAATAACATTAGAATAATTACAGTAATATAACTCTCATTAAAACGTATTAGTTATATACAAACAAGGTTTCAAGTTACAAATATGATATTTTCCGTTTGTGTAATAACGGGGAGATGCAATACGAATAAAGTTTAGTTTTTATGATTAGTTTGATGTGTCAGCGAGCGGTATTGACTCTAGTTGGCCGGACTTGGATTATATTTAGAATATGATACCATCTCATGTTTGTACGATGGTCCACAGCGGAGGACAGTTTACGGTAGGTCAAGTGAGTTCACTGTGGTCGATGCCATAGTTTACAACATTGTTATTACTGTTGTGTCAATTAGAATTGTTCGTGAAGAAGTGAGTTATGATATATTGATCTATTTTTATTAACATACTAAAAATTATCCAGTTCAATGAAACTATTCGTGTCTTAGATCGCAGTAAATATTTTTTCTATGGTTGAGGTAGAACTTTTAATGACCTTAAAGTATTTTCCCTTAAAGCTTCTGTAAAGTGCTGCACTATGTCCGTGGTCAGTGCAAACCAGATGATGGTCTATTAGTCAGTGGGAGATGTAATCTTGAATCGCAGCGCAGGTCCTTTCGCAAACATACACATCTGTTATAATATTTAACATTACCTTTCATGTTACGTGGTGTTTGCGTAACCTCTAGGGTTGTTACAATGCGATGCGTAGAACATAGGTAATATTTATATATTTAAACATTATAATAGTAATCAACTTAGTCTTTTAGGTTAGTGATATTTAAATATGACTGTCAAGGTATGAGGCCAAGGAAATGGTCTTATAGGTGAAGGTCTCTAAGTCCCAGGAAGACTACAATTTGGGTTAGTGAGGGCAGACCCCCAAATCTGCCAGTGAAGATAGCAAGTACCTAACCAATATCGGAACATATCATTAATTTGGTATGTATTTTGTAGGGCACAGGGGACGTGATTGTCGGACATTTTTTTTGGTGTAATTGTTTGAAACCAAAATGTTAATAATAAGGTAGCCGTTCCCCACAGATACAACCTGCTCACACCATGCTCGTTACTTTAAGGAACTTTAGATTAATATTCTTTGAAATAAGGCCATCAACTATCTCCATACTAAAACAAATTAATAGTTAGCAATTTACGGTTTAGTAATAGGAAATCATATTGGATTGGTGTAGGTAATATCACCATTATCATCAATTTTGTAATCAAACTAAGACTTAAATCGCTCCTTAGCCAAACATGAGCTAATTAATAGCCGAAGCTAGGTATTAAAATAATGAAATATTGTCCATTAAAACTGTCTCTGTAGCCTGTGTAATAAATACAAAATGATTATTTAATCATTGTTAATCGGCTTAGTGTTGCGTCCCATCTCTAGGTAATTAATAGAGCAATATGGATTCCTCGGAGGTCGCCAGCCGGACCTCGGCTGATAATTATCTTCGTCTGCACTCATTTCCTTACGAGGACTTTGTAGCATCTTCGTAATGACACGCGCATAAGTGAAAGAATTCTTAATTATTAAGTTATTAAAATATTGTCTCTATCTAAAATATCTCTCACTTAGGATATTCAAAATATTAGACATTATTTTTTAAATAAATTGATATTTAAAACTAAAAGAACCTTCTTAATTTTATTTATATTATGCATGTTTGGATTACCTTAATTGTAAAATGGGGAAAGTAATAACTTATGAAATCATTAGATTTACGTGTGTTAATGATTTTAACTTAAATTTCGCTGCAGTCAAATGCATTTTAAGAGGCACTTGTTAATTATATGAAGAAAAAGCATAAGTCCAGTAAATCTGTGCATTCAAATTGAATTTTCCACTTGACATTACGTTCGTCTTATTTTCGCGAGCGCTCATAATGTCAACTGGTCCCGACATATGTTGTGAGCATAATATGAATGTTTCTATGTATCAGTGTGCATGTAACCTTATCTCAAGTTTCATACACTATTTACACAGAGATGTTTAATCGATTATTTATTCGATATAGTCCTCAATAGAAGTCACCATTGCGCCCACTCTTGACGATAAAAATGATCTTGTCACCGATGTTATGGCGGCTTTGATTTTATTTCCTTATGTTTATAATATTTGTATTTATTTAGTAGCAGACTAGGAATGTTGTTTAGTAACGTGAGATTTTGTTTTGTGTTTCAGTATCTTAAAGTTGGTTCATTAAATGATGGGAAAGTATCTAGTAGAGATGTTAATTTAAAGAAACTATTTATCAATCATACATTACTAGCAAACCTTTTATTTAGGCTTAGAATTTACATATAATATAATACACCGCACTAGCTGCTACTATTAAAAACTAGTTATGTCTAGACCGAGTCAGACCAAGACCTCATTACAAAGAATACGAGTCTTTCATATTATGACAATATTATCTCAACAGATTTAGCGCAGGCCTTTGACAGCGTTGACCTTGGTTCACACCGTCCCTTCACTGTGAAAATGTGGAAAAAACCTGACAATAGCCCGGCCCTCATGCATGTCTTTGAACAAGACAATCGATTACATGCGTTTGTATGCACTTTATTGATTATTGTTGACGATAGTTTCAATTGGGAAATAGGTGTGCCTCAAGGCTAGCTATTGGACCCGCTGCTTTTTCTATTCATTATATTTTGTACTGTACACATATTATGTTTCTGGTAAAGCGATTGTGTTTAACTTTTTATTGTATTAAGTAGATGCGTAACTTATAACTTAGCTTCTTGGTTTAGGTTAGTAAACAATTCTTAACTTATTACAGTTTCTGAAAAAACAATTCAATATTAAACAGAGAGTTGTCAGATGGAGTATTTTATTTAAATTAAAATAAGGCATATCTCAGCCGCAGGTCAGAGAACACATCATCTAGATCTAAGTTCTTGTAGGTGAGTCCGCCGCAGCCTTCTCCACATCACTTCACCTCTATAGGATACTTTTCCTTTACCCGGCACATATAAATACATAACAAGACAACAAAGAACGTTATATCTCAAGAATGTGTGTCCTCGAAGTAGGAAGTCCATAATTGGTGTTAAATCAAACACGGGCTAAAATCCTGCGTGAATGGAATCTGCACATCGGAGATGACCGCAGGTTCCGCAGCCGGCGATGCTATCTCTGAACACCTAGCGCTCGATCATTTACGAGTACGAAGGGTTGGACGTGGCAATATAGGGTTCATAAGGTTAATCAACTTTCATTTGAGTGAAATTGTCGAGGACAAGCAAAGTTTTATTACATTTTACTATTAATTGAACGTACGTTAATGTCATTATTATATGTTTAAACGGGATGTGGTTATTACATTGTTATTAAAGTAGTATGATTTAGTTCTATGTAGTTTAAATGTATAGTTAAAAAATCGAATTCTAATCGAAGATGAATATAGGTTACTTGAGAGAGATAGAAGCTGGCTTACATTTAAGTTTGGCCTACACGATTCCACAACAGTAAAGGCTTATACGCCAATAGAAGTATCTAATAACTTTCACTCAAGTATATTTTGTCTTATTAATACCTTCATACTTACCGCATCCACTATTACCAGTTGCATGCGCGTGCGCGAGGAATTTACCGCCAAATCGGCGGCGGCGCGGGGTGGCGCAGGTAATTGCCGCTTATCTCGTATTGTTCCGCTAAAGAGCACAAGGCTGGTGGACGTGTGAGCGTATTCTCTACAAAACCATTTGTTCTATACGTTATGCCTACTTCTTTGATCGTTTGCACAAAAACGATTGTGTTTAATAACTTTGTAATTGGTATTGAAAGGCTTATTGGCTTCGACAAGCCCGATGTACATATGTACTCCTTGTATACTAATGTACTAAAGAGTGTTTGTTTGATTGCTCTTATCTCTGGAACCACCAAATGGATTCGAATATTATGATTGTTTCCTTCTATGGTCCCGAGCGGTTTTACCCGGTTGTAGCGGATTATGCAATCCGAGAAAAGCCGCTGGGCACTGCTAGTGTATTTATAGAGCAAACATAAAGGATGGTGATGTATCGAGCCTTTTCTTCTGACTCTCCTAGAGTACCTACTCTATTATAATATTTATTTAATACATACCAAGGATAATCCACTTATAATATTTTTGCATGATAAAATACCTTGTCTAATTGACAATGACCGCCGTGACGTTGATGATACAATAACTATTGAACTCACAAAATATCAATTAAAAGTCACCTTCAGACTCCTTTGAACTGAAAATCCGTAAAACTATTATGATTTTTGAATTCACACTTAAATACAATGTTAACCGGTAAAAAATATCATTTATTTGGCAGTTAATACACAAAAAACGTCTTCTCTCAGTATGCAGTCCAGTCAATTATGAATCTTTGAGATTTTTACGCTCTCGCAAAAAATATGACCTTAATATCGATGTATGCACTTGAAAACTACATCCTTACATTAACTAATTGAGGACGGGTTTAACCACCTATTGATATTATATCTTACGGTTAGCTCAGTTAATTTACAACACAACATTTTTCCAAATGTATTTGGTGTCGTATACAGTGACAGAAGTAAAACTTGAGAATACGCAGATTACCTCATGTGGTAACGTACTGACGTTGACATGCGGACATGAGGCATAAGGAATGAAAAATGGTCAAATCTGCTCATAAAAAATGTCATGATTTATTGCCCGATTCTTAGTCTATTTATTTTAGAAAAAGTTTTAATGAACAAGTAAATTAAAATTAGCTACACTTTTTGCTAGCTCGTTGTGGCGTCTTATTTAATAACGTGATTAAGTGATATAAAATATAGGAAGTGAAATAATACAAGTGGGTTAAAATCAATTCTATGATACATTGTTAAGTAACTTAGTTTGGAAGTTTGAGAATATATTCACATACTTCATTTATTAAATAGCTGTAGGTAAGTACCGTAAGTACCTTATGTATCAGTATTTATAAGTTCCCTAAAAGGTAAAGCCGCAAGGCACTACTAGTAATGTGTATAAATAACAACAACAAACTGATATCAAACTTATTACAATACAAATGAAATGAAACCACAAATTATTCAAACTTCATTACCAATTATACACAATTACCGTTTTTTATTCGAGTCGGTAAACCGGAACGGTCGTCATTGTTTCACATGAAACTTCGGCTTTGTGTTTGTAAATATGGTTTCAATGTTTCATATAAATATGATTTACGATTACTATGCATAAAATGTGAAGCAAAATGTAGGGGACTTTTTGTGATGTCACATACGCAACAATAATTTAACAGCTTACAATTATGTTTGTTTGTTTGTTCTTAATTGTTCAGTGTTTTCTGTAATTTTCCTGACCTAGGTGTGTACCGTTTCACCTTATTTATGATTGTAAAACGTCGTTAACATTGAGCGACTTTCCCTTTAAAACCATTTTCTTATACAGTCGACTCTCGTTAATTCGAAACTTGAGGGACTCTTAAAGTATTACGAATTATCGAATGTTTGAAATATCAAATGGTTCGTGTATCTCTGCAACTTTGAATTGTCGAGTGTTGGACGCCGATGAGTTCGAATTAACGCGTCGTTTTATTATATAACAATGATTTTTTCGTTCGAATTACCAAGTGCATAAAAATGTATTGATTTAGTTCGAAATATGTATAAAGAGATTTTGTAGGGAACTCGTGATAACTTTGAATTGTAGAGAGGTTCTAATTATCGCAGATTGGAATTAACGAGAGTCGACTGTACATATAATTGATTTTATTTGCATATAATGATGAGTAATAAAAATTATACTACATCAAGCAGGGAAATTTAGTTCAAACATAGCGAAAAACCAGTCACAAATATAATACGCAGACGCTACAAGTCCAAAATAAACAAAACCATAAAAATAATTCCATAAACAAACAAACAATTAAAAACTTACGTAATTCGTATCATTATATAATTATTGTGTTAAGTTTCCTTTGTTTTAACAATTATTGCAATAAAAACAAAGTGTTGATTTAATTAATATTTATCAATGTCAGCGTGATTTAGCTTGGACGATATTTTTTCTTTTTCATATTATTTTTAAATAAATGTTATGATCGTGTTGATTAAAATGGATAACATTTAAAGGTGAGAACAGTTTAAAAGACGTTTTATTACCAGCTTTACAACTTATTTGCGAGATGACATATTAAGATTATGAAACTTCGAACTTTTAAAAAGTGTAAAACTCAAAAACGAATTAAAAAAACATGAACTGAAAAACCATTGAACAAGCCATGTATCACTGTAATTTCAGTACGGAATAATCAATCACAATCGGTAGCAAGAATAATAATTTGTAAAGTTCCTCAGGACCATTTGGTCCAAGAGCTGGCTGCAAAAATCCTGGCCGATCAGTTAACAGAATGAAATGTTTTTTAAAAGTTAGTACTTATATCTAGAATGACAAATATCAATGTGTGCCTGGGTGGAACTTGTGCATAAGTTTTATATGTGTTGTCTTTGGAGCTTTGTTCGTACAATAACTGTACCAATGGAGTAACACTTTCAAATTATTTTCAAAAGTTAGTTTTCAACAAGTAAAATAAAATTGTTTTTGTGTGCCTCATTAAATCCTGTGCCCATGCCTTGGCACACCATATTTAAAAAAATTTTTTTTGTTCGTTTGTGTACCCATCGTGTAACAACTTCAAATTAGTACCAAATTAAAGTTTAAACATTCCTTTATTAAAAAAAAAAGGTGTGCCACGCCTATGCCTGTTACTAATACATGGCACACACCATTTCATGTTGAAAGTCTTATACTATCACTAATATAATCTATTGAGGAAGTATTGAGGAATGAGGAATCAAAATGATTAAAAACAAAACTTTTCATTTATTTAGGTAATTAAAAACAAAACTTTTCATTTATTTTGATGTAAACAAAGTCGGAATTTATAATATAAAAAAATTTGTCTTACATATATTCATAAAAGTGATAAAAAATACATATCTAAAAACATACGTTAGAACATTCATACCTTTCTGTTCTTATCAAACATCGTCATAACTATCATCATGATCATCATCAGCATTATCATCATTATCGTTATTATAATCGTCATTATCATTATCACTTTCATCGTATTCTAATTCTACTGACACAATGTCTTCAATTAAAAGCGGTGTTGGATCACCTTCGAACCAAAACGGTTCAGTTTTATTATGATCAAGTGTCCATCCGCATTCTTCGAGCGATAAATTTACACAGTTTGTTTCAGTGGCATTTTGCCACATCGAAGTAATATAAATTGTCCTTAAAATTTTTTGTTTGAGTGATTTCCAACATGGTGGAATTTGTGTGGAATCGAATTTTTTTACATTTCTCATGAAGTATTCTGCGGCTGACGTTGGTGCGAATTTATTTTGAAAAATGAATCTAGCATCATTCACACTGTTACAATTAATTCCATAAATCTTACAAGTATATTGTTGTAATATTTCCATGCTTCTAAAATTATCAATTTCATCTATATTATTCAAATTTGCAAACACCTGTTGCAGCATTGACATTGACAAGACATTGTGTCAGTAGAATTAGAATACGATGAAAGTGATAATGATAATGACGATTATAATAACGATAATGATGATAATGCTGATGATGATCATGATGATAGTTATGACGATGTTTGATAAGAACAGAAAGGTATGAATGTTCTAACGTATGTTTTTAGATATGTATTTTTTTATCACTTTTATGAATATATGTAAGACTAATTTTTTTATATTATAAATTCCGATATTAGTAACAGGCATAGGCGTGGCACACCTTTTTTTTTTAATAAAGGAATGTTTAAACTTTAATTTGGTACTAATTTGAAGTTGTTACACGATGGGTACACAAACGAACAAAAAAAAAAATTTTTAAATATGGTGTGCCAAGGCATGGGCACAGGATTTAATGAGGCACACAAAAACAATTTTATTTTACTTGTTGAAAACTAACTTTTGAAAATAATTTGAAAGTGTTACTCCATTGGTACAGTTATTGTACGAAAAAAGCTCCAAAGACAACACATATAAAACTTATGCACAAGTTCCGCCCAGGCACACATTGATATTTGTCATTCTAGATATAAGTACTAACTTTTAAAAAACATTTCATTCTGTTAACTGATCGGCCAGGATTTTTGCAGCCAGCTCTCGCTCTATTAAAGAATTTAGAATCCGCAGTTTGTATGATTACATATTATTGCAGTGTTCCTGCATTCATTTATCGTGCCTTAATCTTTTAATTTATTTAATATCATCATTATAGTTCAAAGACTCAGTCACACTCTGTCCGTTACTAAAAACAAGACACTTCCCTTCGCCAATCTCTATCCATTGTTCTTGACGCAAATAAAATCCTTTTTATATCTCCTCAATAGGCACAACTGACTTTTAAATCCTTTTAAACATCAACACACAGAACTGCATTTTGTTCTATCATTTTAAAGCACATTTTGCGTTGGATTTCAAAGAGTTACAGTGATATCTTAATCGGTAACAATAGGGTCTAAAATCTCATAACACGGTGTCGATTCTCAAAGGATTATAAGTAATATGAAAGGTGATGTCTTTTTTGTGACAGATAATATTTTAATATGTTTATAATAGAAGGGGTGGTAATCTGTAACTGTCTGCGTTTGTCAGTTTTTTAAGTTTCGCACCTTGGCAGTGGTATTCTGTATGTATGTTTTTTCTAGCCTAAACTATTTGCGGTTTTTAATAGCGTGCATAAAATGGAGCTTTATTTCTATATTATGGTTGTAAAACATTTAACACACTACAAAATTTTGTTATGCTCGATATGCTCGATTGAAAATCGAAGATAGACTTTTGCAACAATGTATTTAATCGTAGTAGTATCGCATAAAATTGTTACTTTTGCTATAAAATAGTCCTTTTAATACCAAGATTGTAGAATATTTCTCAGAAATTTCTTGTACAGTTTCCAGACCAAGCTCACAGAATACTCCCGAGCAAATCGTAGTATGACAAACATGATTTCCGATATTTATGCGTCGACACGAGCTAAACGTTCCTCGCAGATAGCGATCAGATGCGGGCCCGACTCCGTACCGAGTCTGTCAGGGGTGCGTAACGGTCCAACCTTTTTGTGTTTCAAGATGGACTTTTGATAAGTCCGAACATCTGTTTGGAAGCCAAATGGGATTCGTTTTTTAAAGATGCTTGTGGGGTGGTCTAGATCTGTAATATTTAATAAAGATAGAAAGAAGTCGATACCAGCGGTAACTTTATTACAACTTTACTTGACACAAAGGTGTAATGCATACCTACTGCAAGAGCTTATATGTGTCTAGTAAAAACATGTAGCCAACTATTTGTGGTTACTTGTTTCTATATTACAAGTCTTGTAACACTTCACATCAAATAAAACAGATACTGCGTTGTTAATAAAGTTTTTCCCACGCGTAACAAACAATCAATATTCAATTAAACTCATACACCAATTTTATTAAGACTGTTATTTCTGTTCAACTGAAAAGAAATTCAGAAGTCAAATACACACAACTAACAAAAGCTCCCAAAAAGTTCAAAGCGCACGCGCACCGAACTATAACGAACGAGATTATAAGCTTTCAAAGCGCCGCCATTCATTTGCTTATTTATTTTTCAACACCCATTTTATTGTATGACGTTTCAATTCCTACAGAACCCAACAGATCGAATTAAATTAAAAACCACACTAACACAACCGCTGCTATAGTTCAAAATGTTCACAACTAGGTGCCTAGTTACACTGGTAATTAACACACTGCACATGAACCAATTAAAATTGATCTCCGAATTGTATGTGATTTTTTGCGCATAAAGTTCAAATTAGATTGGATTAAAAATGACTGATGTTGTAATAATTTGTATTTGATTTGGACCAATTAGTGATGCTTACTCGGTTACCTCATGGATCTATTCAGTAGCAATCTTTCGTTAGAGCTGTGGTGTAGTGGATATACGGGATGGTATCTCGTTGGAAACGTTGAGGTGTAAATTAGGCACGTATAAGTTGGGTTGGCCTGCGCAGGTGAGTTTACCTCGCCATACCACTCATGTCTATTCGTAGAATTCAGCGGCGCAGGTAAACTCAAAATTCACATTTTCCACTTTGTCTTAAGTCTTGTTACATTATATTTTTCAGTTAATTCAATATAATAACCGAGTATTATCCCCATCTAATGTGCTTCATGCATCCTTAAGTAATATACCGAAGTTTTTTTCACCATCGTTATACCTCCCCGTATATTTCAGTCTAATAAAATCTCGCTCGTTAGTTGCATTATCTGTATTTCTTCGTATTTACCTCGGACCTTCACTGAGGGCTGAAGACCGAACCAATCAATACTCTAATCCTCTGTAAATTACCCGACTGCGATGTAATTGGGCTGGGAAATATAAAATAACTGTATTTATGATCGGAATGGTGTAGTGATCCAGTTGTGTACTTTTGGGATTCAAGCCATACGAGCAACATTATGTCAAGTTACGTACGTATGTATGTGTTATTTGTCTGAAATATTTATATCTGCGACGGTAAGGTTGCTTTCAAATTATGCGTTTCGTGTCGGACCGCTGCGGTGCCGAAGCCGTGCGTTTGTCGTATTGTGAACGTACGATCGTGTGTTTTCATACAAATCGAGCAGTGCGGCAACAGTGCGGCGTCGGTACCGCGAAATAATTTTAGTACGCACTGTTGCCGCACTGCTCGATTTGTAAAGCACCCTTAGACTATGTGACCAATGTCTTTATCTTTAAACCCTGAAATGGATTATTTAAATGTTTTCTTATGTAAGTCTTATCATTATGATAAAGAGTAATACAATTATATTACATCCACATTAGGCGAACGCAGTACTATAATTGTCCCTATATACTTTTTTTTTAGTTAACTGCAAATTGAAAAACCTTTAAATCTCAAAATGCAATTATAACTTCGTTGGCAACCGTAGAAAATAATCCTTTTTACTAAACATATCGTGAACTGAAACGGAAGGACGACAGAACTAAAAAAAATCGTATTAGTCCTGCTTCGATCGTCGATCAAACTTTATCCGACAAGCTGCTAAAAAGATTACATAACGTTGTTTATTTAAAATTGGACATACACTTTATGAATTGCGAATTATAAATCGATAACAAAACGAAATTATAATCGATCATGTGAGAATCGAGTCTGGGAACCGTGAACAGAATTTGGGCTGTGAAGTAATTTGGAATCGAATACAAATGAAGTTAGTTAGAAGAGTAGAGTTAAAGCTGCACGCGATACCTTGATTAAACGTTTAGTAAACTTGTGTTTCATAAGTTTTAATTAAAATATAGATTTCTTCATCAACATCTAGGTTATGACGGAATCGTGAGAAGATTATCTTAATATATTATTTTTAGTAATTCACAGAATAAGCCTGCCTGAAATGTCCTTTCATTTTGTTAGTTTTCACTGAAGGGCAAAGTCTTACTACAATAACTACAGTATAATGAGGTAAATTACTTAAAACAAAATAAGAATATATTATAAAAGGTAAGGTTTGTCTAATAAAGAAAAATCTAACGTTGTTGATTGCAACTAATTCAACACTGTAGTTCAGTGACATGAGAGTATTTTGCCCAACAGTTGGACATACAGGCTAATACTGGAATAAGAAAGAGCTTTACTCTAATTTATTTACAAAATACTTTCTGCTAATACTTGAACTCGCAACCTTTGACATTACAATGTGTGTTCTTTACCACTAGACGACTATAGTAACATTTGTACCAGTATGTATCTATTATGTGCGATCACAATAGATGAAGGGACGTTACATTTTGTTACATTTCGCGCGTAAACTCGTAAAACGTAACGTTTTGACTGCAAATAAGGTTTACAGCTGTTTGTTGACTGTTTCGTTGGGTGACTTGGTAACGATTGAGCTTGGGTTACTTTGAATAGTTTAATAAAACACGTATGTTTTGCTTTAGACTCGGTTCAGATAGTAAGGTTTGCTTACGATGGTGTAGGATTTCTAAACTACTTTAAGACCTAAAGACTGAAACCAGGACCGGCAGTTGAGGAATTTTCCAGGAATGTAAATACCTATAAGATAACAGCCATGTTACATTTTATGAAAAAAGACTAACAACATACTCGTGCTTAGCTTTTGTTTGAAAACATACTCGTGCTTAGCTTTTGTTTGAAGAAATTAATATAAACCGTTAAAGGGCAATACACCAGCACCAATTTAGTTAGATTCTCTAATACAAGCTTACAAGGGACAAGGGATGGTAAAATATTGCAGCTGCTGCCAAATATATATATATATTTTTTTTTAGCAACAACATAAAAAATCAGTACATAGTGTATTTGTTCATACATAGCTTACAAATTCTGTCAAATTTTCTCAAGTCCCTAACTTCACAAGTGTCGTGTAGACGAAAAACTATAAAACTAGATAAAGGTACACACAGTGTGAGATGCAGACGGTTGTCATTCGTTGCTAATGCCTTCCATTTCCTGACAACAAAACAACGACAAGTTACACGTTGTAATACTACAGTGTACTTCAATAAACGTATAAGCAAGAGTATTTTCATGATGATTTATAGTTATGAATAAATTTCAGATTAACCGGACGTAATTTTAGTGCTTTTTGCTTAGCAAAGCAAAGCAATGCATTGGTTATAGTTAGTAAGTCGTTGTCTTTGTTTGTCAAACTTCACTTCAATATCTTGAAACAGGCATAATGGAAACTCTACAAAACTCTAACCGTTCTATTCACAAACGCTCTTGAACTAAACATTGTTATAAATTGTTTATTCTCTTTTGTTCTTTGGGAAATAGCGTATGCCAGAAAGGGACAAACCATTTGTTTGTTAAATGTATTCGTCTAAAATCAAGAAGCTCGTTATTCGCACGCTTGGCATATTTTCTTACTGACTCTAGCATCATATGAATTTGTTAGAAACTTACATAATAGATATTAGATACTACATAACTTTAATGTATAAGAAACTATAAATATGGGGAAATTTGAAGCCATGAATTTAATGGGAAGTAAATACATAAATAATAGCGCAGTAGAAGGTATTCCTCAGTAATAGGACAGTTCTTCATACGCGAGGTACATCATTACACCACATGTCATTGGTGCCTTCGGTGCGTGTTAGTGTCTTTTGTCTGCGGTACTTCTACTAAATGCCTGTCTTTAGGTTTATGACTTATGCGGGTGGTCTAGACTAGTACAATATAGTTGACATTTGCGTATTCTATTGTTCGCGATGATTAGTTTCTGCCAACTCCATTGAAATATTGTGCAAGTTCTACTTTTATAGTTTATACTAGCAGCGCCCCGCGGTTTTACCCGAGTTGTACCCATTTCCATAGAAATTTCGGGATGAAAAGCCTGTAACGTTCCCCTTGAATGTGGCTATCCATTACAAAATAGTTATTCAAACTCGTTTCTGAGATTAGCGCGTTCAAACAAAAATAAAATGTTTCTGCTTTATTATATTAGTATAGATTAAACTATGAAGTTGCATATCTAGTGAGATTTAGTAAGACATCTTCAAAATTACACCACAGATACAACATTTGACTGCTTCATTATTATGAAAAAAGTTATACTCCTAGGATCGTATAGAAGTTATGTTTTCTGACCGAATAGGGATTGGGATGACTACACACTAATTACAGCTACAGACTACATAATTATAAATAGAACCAATACAAGATCAGAGCAACTGGTGTCCTAATTTAAAGACAACACTAGCTCACGATAAGCCTTAACATCCTAAACCACATACAAGTTGAAACCAAATACATTTGAATATCAAACTAATGTATAATAGCTACCAAACATTGCGTAGGCAACACCCGGAGCGATCAATTTGTATAATTCCTGATAAGATGATCGTCACTCAAGGCTCGTTCACAATACACAACAATACCGTGAGAAGACATTCTGACATAACTTATTGTAACTTAATTAGGTATTATAATTTAGTGCGAGGTCTCCGCGAGGTCATGTGCGAATGTCACTCGTAGACGCATTGTTGTTTAGATGTAATTCTTGATCGTGGGTGGGCGGCCTTAGCGTTGGATTTGAATGATTTCGATGAGTGTGCTGATAAGTAATTAGGTTGTGATCTTTAGCTGCATATTGTAATGATCGGATAAATTGAAACTTGTGGTTCTAAATGCCTCTAGAGGCCGATGAGTGACATATCACATTCTTATTATGTTAATTCTTGTGGCACGTTCAGTATCTGGTAGGACTTTTGAATTGATAATTGTGTTTTGTCACAATGTTTGCGGATTCTGTCGAGTAGCACTGTAAGAAGTTAGTATCACTTATCAGCCTTGTTGCGCTGCCATTGCAACTTTAAGAAGAGTCTGCCATCCCCTGCAATAGAAAGAATATGAATTATTTAAGGAATTTTGGACGTTAACTTAAGTAAACTCGAGTAAGTTAGTGGCGAACCTAGTGAAGCAAAAAAGAGAAATGTGAATTCGTTTTTGTTAAATCTTTATAGTTACATATTAGGCAAGCACTGAATGAAAACTTTAAAGGACCTATGGCGATTGAGCTTACTCTATTTACTCTTCTCGAACGAGTCCTTTAGGCAAACCATAATATAAAACACATCTATAATTACAAAATAATATTCAAAACTCTGATTATTTACATTTAAAAGTTAGTTAAATAAATATTAGTTCATAAATCAAAGGAAGACCACATTTGATACGAACAATTAATGGGTGTTGTAAGTCGGTCCGCGACTACAATTATACGATATTAATAAGAAAACATAACACGTGGGCGTGATTGTGTGTTTGTTTTCGTTGGATTGTGTTGTACAGCAATACGAAACTAATAGAATGTTAAGGATAGACGTCGCGAACTTAACGGATTAAATTTTGTCTTGCCGTCGTTATATTTGGATAGCTTTTCACTTACTTTTCAGGGTTGATTTAAAAAATGCTAATAGGAATTTCAAAGTGTGCATATAGTTAGGATGTGTTTTGTTACAGACGTTTATGTTACTACAAAACTAATAATATGTTACATGCAAAAAAAGGTTTTGTTAACATATTAAGTTAAATACAAGCCAGTGAGCACAATTTCTTCCACGACACATCTGCGATAAAATACGGTCAGCCAACGGACACAAACATAGCATGTACCATCACCCTTACTATTAATACCCAATTGAGAGGTTCAATTAGAATGGTCGTAGGTTCGAGCCTGCGGTGTCACAATCTTTGCCTTCGTACCGTTGGTGTCCATAACACAGCCCCCTGCTGAGACAATTTTTTATACTAATTATTGTTTGTTTGTGCCATGAAAGGTTAAATATACGAGCTTAGATAGGTACCTAGTTTTACTTTGGGAGCTTCGGGGCGACTTTTTAAAAATTAAAAATTAATTTAATATTTTAAGACAAGTTTATTATTGAGTAACGTACAAAGGAATGAATTTTAAATCTAACTTAAAGTTCTACTGGGCTCGCAGGCCGCCCACAATGACCGTCTTATCTCTACCGGGTATTCGAGCCAGACGCTCAGTCAGCTATTCTGGTGAATACAACAGGGCCGGACTCAGGTCGCATGACTTCTCCCCCCTGAGATTCGAGATTATCCGAATTTACCTGATTCGGAGAATTTCGAAAGTTACATTTATAACCTAATTTTATTAATCTAATATAAAACATAACTCCTGCAAAAACTGCTATAATAAAATATAACCCAATGGTCCAAACACTGACACTATTGACTCTCACTATTTCACTTTCACTATTGGTATCGAACTTTACGGAATTCGTTATTTCTTGTATGTTATCCAGATTCATTTCTTCTAATTCTACTGGTTTTCTCTGTTCCGCCTTTATCTCGCTGATGTGCGGTAGGTTTACAGTTGGCAGTTTTTCGTAGTTCAAATTTGTTGTCCGATGAGGGCGTGATTTTAGTGAGTATTTGTCTATTTTCACTTCACATGTATCTTCTGTAGTAACGATGTATGTTCCTTGGATAATCTCTTGGTTTACTTCGTTTTGACAAAAACTGCGAATTATTGTCTTTCCTTCAGAAAATACGATCCATTTATTATTTTGTAAGCGCTGGACAAGGACACCTTTGTATTTGACAGGTATCAACTTACAGGAAGAGATGTTTTTGGCGAATTGCATCAATTCGGAGATGCACGGATCTTCATTTATTTTATCAAGGTAATCTTCGAAGCAGACGAAATTGTTGTTATCTGTTCGCTGGCACGGTTTGGCTAGCGGCTCGGAGATAAGTCCTTTCACTATGAGGTAAGGATATTTAGGAAGGATAATGTATGTCATATGATCATGGATAATAGGGATAGGATACAATTTATAGTAAGTATATGTTTCTTTACATACTAATGGGATTTCCATTACGAATGTTAACTGGTTTTCTTTGATAAAAGATTTTACATTAATGTATTGTTCAATTTTCACAAGATTTTCAGGCTCAGCAGGGAAAATTAATCTTTCAGTAAGTTCAATTTCTTTTAGTAACATTAATAAGGTATCAGAGTTTATTATAGAATGGTGTAGAGTTTCAAGCTTACTGAATGACATTGCTGTTTCTACTTCATTTAGCTTTATAATTATAATTTGAAAATTGTGTAAAATCATAGAATACACATTAATTATTATATTATTCAAATAATGAATCTTTTCTGTTTCTTTTGCTTTATCTATACCATTCTGAAACTCTTTCATTCTAAGATCAATTTGTATAACATTTTCTCTAATTTTGTGTGTGGTGTTATATAAGTTTTTAACTACTTCGGAGACCAGGGTCAGTTTTTTACTCAAAAATTCTTGTTTTAACTGAGTATTTTCTATAAGCTTATCGTATTTAATTGCAACGTTTTATCAGTTAAATATTTGTAAAGATATTTAGTTCTTTTCTTATGATCTCGAATAAGTACTTGCATATATTCTTTGTCGAAATTTACGTTAAAGGGGCTTGCTGATTCGGTATGGCCGAATACCACCTCAAAAGGTGTAAAACCTGTTACTGAATGGATACTATGGTTATAGGCTAATACAGCAAAGGTCATAACTGATGAAGCGTCTGTTAACTTTTGCTCGTACTTAGCCAGTCTATATGTCTCTATTATAGTAGAGTGAAATTTCTCAATTAAACCCATTGAATTAGGGTTGTTTGGGGTTCCTAAATGTAACTCTATTTTATAAAAATCTAGAAGTTCCTTAATAAGTGCGTTGTTAAATTCTGATCCTGAATCGGAACTTAGTTTACTTGGGCATCCATAGAAAGAAAAGTATTTGATAAGTGCTCTGACTACTTCTGGGGCAGATTTGTTAGGAATCTCGAAAGCTTGACCAAGTTTACTAAAAGCGTCAATAATTGTTAAAAATGTTTTACTTTCAATTGTGAATAAATCTATAAATATCTCTTGGAAGGGTTTGTTTTGGGTTTGTGTTAATTGAATCTTAGGTTTGAGTGGTTTTCTGTCATATTTTAACTTTTTGCACGGTTCACATGCATTAATGATTGCTGCTACCGTTATGTCCATATTGTGCCAAAAATACGTGCGCTTTATGTGTGTTACAGTCTCTTTGATACCCCGGTGGCAGTTTTTACCTACATGATATTTTTCTACAATTGCTTTCTGTTCGTCCTCATTTTCTATGTGTTCCTGAAGACTCTTAGAGAATATAATAATGTCGTCCAGGTATACTAAACAATGTAGCCCTATTAGTATGCGATCCATGGCCCTCTGGAAGGTGGCAGGTGCCGTTTTTAGGCCAAACGGCATGCGTAAAAATTCAAAATGCCCTTTTTGAGTGCTAAACGCGGTTTTCTCCCTATCAGTTTCGTCAATTTCGATCTGATGGTAGCCACTTGCTAAATCTATTGTGCTAAAATAATTAGCGTTTCCTAATTGGTCAAATAAGTCTGATATATTCGGCAATGGGTATTTGTCATCGGTAGTCAAGTCATTTAAACGTCTGTAGTCTATCACCATTCTGTACTTTTTCTCTCCCGAAGCGTCCAGCTTCTTTGGCACAAGATGTACAGGAAAGTTCCAAGGAGAAAAAGACTCTTGGATAACATTTTCACTTAGTAATTTGTCAACTTGTCTATTAATTTCGTCATTTATCTTCTGGGGTTGTCTGTAAGGTCGTATATAGATTGGGTCTTCGTTTTTGGTTCTAATATGGTGCTTTACTTTGTTTGTAAAAGATAAGGGTATTTTATCGCAGTAGAAAATGTCTCTAAATTCGTAACACAAGGCACTGATTGCTTTATTTTCCTCAGTGTTCATGTGTTCAAGTCTTAATTTCTCTAGGTTTTCTATTAAATGGTCATCGATGTCAAGGTCGTTATCAGGTACCGTATTAGCATTAACTTCACATTTATCAGGTGTGTATGGAGTAACTGAAACTAATTTGTTTATTGTAAAACAAACAGGTGTTTCTAAACTGTTTTGTATAAATGTTTCAGCATGACCATTTTTACAATTAACAAGTGCAGAAGGCATTCTAACACCAGGTTCAAATATATGGTAATTAATAATTCCAGTACCATTAGCAAGATTTGTCGGTAAAGTAACTTTAGTCTCGGTACGTGGTTCTAATTTAATTGTAACTTGAGGATTATACACAAAAGGGATTTCAGTATCGCAAGTCTTTAAAATCAAATTTTTCATGTCAATGCTAGCGTTAAGTTGTGATAATAGATCAGATCCTATAAGTCCGTCATAGTCTTTGTCTACTTCGTAAATATAAAATGTGTGTGAAACTATAGATTTAAATGTTTCAGGAAGTGGGGTGTAAATTGCCTCATTATGTAAGCTTCGAGCATGTGTACTTATCACCTCAAATGGAGCTGGGAATTTATATTGGTTATAATATTCATTCGCCTTTTTAGGGCTGATAAAGGAACGAGAGCTGCCTGTATCAATCATAAACTTAGCGTTGATTTCTGGTAAGTAAATGTACGGAAGTTTTGCAACATTTTCGCAATTTAAATTAATCAATTCGGTCGATCTATATCCGAGGCTATCTGGTAAAAATTTTCCACTGTCTCGTTATTTACCTCATGTGTGTATTCCGGTACTCCACAGTTACCGTCATACAGGTAGTCATCTATGACTACGTCCTGCTCGTAATAATCTTGATCCGTCTCATAGGGTGAGTTTACGTGTAACTCGTTATGGTGAGCCTGATTTCGAACTGGTAATGCTGTACGCATAGTAACATCGGTGTCTACCTTTGGTTTATTCTGATGTGTTGGGGGTATCCCGAATTTAAATTGAGTCTGAGGGTTGACATTTGGTCTAAAAGATTGTCCAAACGAAGGTCTATAACCTTGAGGAACTTGTTGGTTCACAAACTTAGGCTGATTAGTAAAACCTTGAGGTCTAAACTGATTATGTTGCATTCCAAATTTGAATTGTTGATTAGGCTGTTGCTGAACATGAGGGCGTATTTGATTCGGTATACCAAATCTGAAACCCTGATTTTGTTGTGAGTTAGTGGTAAATAATGGTTTAAGACCAAACTTCTCTACATAAGGGTTACTCGTAATAGCTGAAGGCTGTGAAGGGTTTTTATTCATTAAAGGTCTCATTATTCTATTGCGCGACTCGTATTGAAATTTAAAATTGACTTCTTCCAGAACAATCCTGAGGGCATCTTCCAGTGTGTTAGTACCCTTAAGTCTCACTATACGAATAAGATCTTCCGGTAAATTATATAAAAATACATTAAGTGCCATATTGTCGTAAATAGTGATTTTACTTCTCCTAATGTGATCATCGGTGATTAAATTAACTTTTGCCAATAAAGAGCTCTTAACCTGTTGAATTCTGTTACAGAAATCTAGATAAGATTCGTTAGTATTAATTTTTAATGTCTCTAGTTGGATGGCTATACATTCTTCCGAACGCGGATCTCCGAAATGTTGGGTTAATACAGATTTTAATTCGGTCCAGGATTCTATGTCTGGGCGCTCACTAATTAAGTGGGCCGCTTTGCCAATTAATTTGCTCGACACTACATGAAACACATATAAATCCTGCGCCGGATTGTTTTCCCGTCTATAACACCTTATAACATATTCACACTTCTTAATATATAAATTTAGGAGCCTTTCATCTCCATCGAACTTAGGTATAATAGATGAAATTTCTTGTGGAATTGACACCAATTGTGGTTGAGTCATTTTACAATTTAACTTAATTTAGTTGAAACTTATTAAAATAAAATTGTACACGATGTACGCTATAGATAATTGCCTATTTTCTGTGCAATTACCTTGAAAAGTTAACTAATAATTATGAGGTGATTTTGAACCTCTACAATCTAGTTAATTTAATAGGAATAGAATATGAATGGAAAAGGAATAGTGAATTTGGACTACTCACAAGCCAGCCATAATCCTCCAGTGGTGATTCCTCTGCAGTTCACTAATATCTTTTTGCCCGTCCCGGAAAACTTATTTTCTTTGGTTCGAGGATACCGAACACAATTTGCCCAAAACCCGATTTTTGGAGTTTTTCACTAAGCAACACGGTTTACACGGTATCCTACCGGCTGCGCCAGTTTTACTTTGGGAGCTTCGGGGCGACTTTTTAAAAATTAAAAATTAATTTAATATTTTAAGACAAGTTTATTATTGAGTAACGTACAAAGGAATGAATTTTAAATCTAACTTAAAGTTCTACTGGGCTCGCAGGCCGCCCACAATGACCGTCTTATCTCTACCGGGTATTCGAGCCAGACGCTCAGTCAGCTATTCTGGTGAATACAACAGGGCCGGACTCAGGTCGCATGACTACCTATTATCAGCCATTATTGTATTTACAAGCAAGCCCGGGGATTTGTCTTTGGTTTTTATTTAAAACAGTCTGTGCGGTGTGGTTCACTTTGAGTTCGATTTTTAAAATACTCTGGATTTCGAATTCAGAACGAAAAGTAATATTCCATTTTAGTTACAAACAAATGATAAATGGTGCGACTATAGGCAAGAGTAATAGATTTACAGTAACTTATACAGCGTAATATCTATTTACGTGTAAATGGACTAACTTAGGTTATAAATGTAGCTGTCTTAGTGTTCATTAATTTTCTATGAAGCTATACTAAAGAAAATGATTACATACGAGTATAAGTATGAAACAAGAGGCTTTTGCAGCATTATTGAGGCAGTAAAAGTCTCTGAAGATATTAAAATGTGCGGTTATTAATCGTTATCTTTACAACTAAAACACTCATTTCGATTATAGGCGAATAAAAATGATAGCAAAGAATATCTAAATAACTAGTGATTAAAATATCTCTTGTAATAAACTTTATCGTTATTGAAATACAAACTTAGTTCATAATAATCAAGCCATACGTTATATTAAAACGCCCTTTCCGTGTTCTTGGTGGTCATATCTCATGAACGAAATGATACATATTGTAATTTGATAAGTTCTATAGAATACTAATGATGGTGTAAACATTGGGCGGTTGTGTGGTCTATTGTGGATGTGTTTTGTCCTTTTCTATCACTTAGAAAAGAAGAGAGATGCGTATGTACTGTAGGGACAAATTGAGAACATAGCTTAAAAACTTTCTC
Source organism: Cyclophora albipunctata (assembly GCA_963082685.1). Lineage (NCBI taxonomy): Eukaryota > Metazoa > Arthropoda > Insecta > Lepidoptera > Geometridae > Cyclophora > Cyclophora albipunctata. The sequence continues at coordinate 599,831 of OY720123.1, forward strand.
TATAGGTATTCGATTTATTGAAGGCACAATTTTCTCCAAATGATAAATAGTATAAAACGTTAAAAATATGCGAGATAGTTTTAGCAGATAGTAACTTGATAGTTTATTGTAAAACAAAAAGCCTAACGTTTCTTTTAAGCCTTAGGGCGGGTGGAGACGTGGAAAAATTATGGCGATATATTTAGAAAACAATGTGTACTGTGCGTAACTTGGTTTTAAATGTATTTTGATATTGTATCCCTACGTCTTACAACTTTCTCTAATAAATACATTTCTTAAAACACCTTATCTAATCGTAAAAACAATAATTCTAATACATAAGTAGTAAATATTCGTTTAAACAAAATAAAACTCGAAAATAAACCAATAAATCTATTAAAAGCACAATAAATAATAAATTCGTCGAGTTTTGGTGTGTGTTTTATGCAAAAATGAACTGTAATGCCTTCGCTTCATTACTATTGGTGTGTTTTTGAAAACGGCGCAATAGTGTGATTTTAGAAAGCTTATTATTGTGATAGAAAGTTATGTAATGGTAGGTTAATATGGAATGTTCTTGTCATCTGGTTTTAAGTCCTCTGCAAAGCTCTCTATCGAAAAAGGTAGTTACTTAATAGTAATTGTGTTTTGTTTTTCAAGAATTTCTTCTGAATTGTGTGTCATTTATAATGAGGTAATCTCTAAAGATGACATTACAAAACATTGATGATACTTATCAGTCATTTGTCTTATCCTAATATAAGCAATGATGGTGTATTGAATGAATATTCCGAGTTATTCAGTGTTATCGTTCCAGTATATTCGTAGCACTTCTTTACTTCTGCTCTGTCAATTGTATACCCATGGTGTAGTTCGACCATTAGCATTTTTATCTGAGTGCTACCGTGCTTTAGAGGGCACGTGAAATTGTCTTTCCCGGTTGTTAGATAGACTATGTCGGAGTCCTATACGCGGTCTACAAACTCTGACACCAAGGTTGTCCACTAACCTCTAACTCGAACTTATTATCTATCTGTCAACAAAACAATTGCTAAACAACAGATAAATGCTAACACAAAAACACGTCACAACAGACCTCAAAAACAGTGCAGCCATAAAAACGGTTTCAACACAAAAAGGACCCCTGACGATATCCAATTCACACCTCGGCCTGACCCGCAGTGACCAAACACGTCAAATAGAGGCGCGCAATCAAATTGATTAGCACTATTAAAACATTCTGTTGAAACCTTGTCACTTATAAAACCAAAATATTACTTACATTTGAAAAATATCTCGATGACAAGGCCTGCACTAAGAAACCAACAAACGTTTACCGTCGAACAAACGTTTTCGGCACAAAAACAACTTTACGACTTTAAGTTTTAAGAGTAGGACCGATTTTTGGGACGCAGAGTTATTTGTGTAAAGAGAAACGAAATCGGTTCAAATTAATCGATGCCCTCTAAGAATGGAAGGTATACAAATTAGATACATAATTTTGTATCTGAATCAATTGGAGCCCTTTTTTAATCTTTTTATATTTATGTTTTGGTGAATTGAATTTGAAGGTGGGAGTTGAAAAATGGACAGGGATCCTCCTAATGCTAAATATAATTAGCACATGCTTTGTATTATAAAGGATACATCACGTAAGAAATAGGTAATGTTTGTGAAGGTTATGTGGAAATATCTATTTATACGAGAACATCAATAAATAAGATAGGTAAGCTTTGAAGATTCTTAATGTGTTTGTAGGTGGATTAAGTTAGTGGGAAGTACAGTAAGTCAATATGCAAAAGAGAATCTTTGAAACCGACCAATGTTTACACACAAAATAAACAACTTCACAATAAATGATGACACGTAAGTTCACAATTCACAAACAGGACTAATTATTACAAACACATAATAGCTTTAGCGCATAAACTGTAAACAATTAACGTATGTCCGCGTAAAACGGTTGCGCGCAAACCAAGTTTAAATTGGTCCACAATTAGGCCTAGGCTGCACGGGCGACGGCCGCCCGATACCATCGCGTGATTTACGCGCGGTTCCATCGCGATACCATCGCAACACCACTATGGGTAATGAGCTTAGAACTTACTGATCTATTTTTCGTTATATTAAATTTAATACGGTTTCCGTTTGTTTGTTCTAATGAGAAAGTTTATGAAAAGACACTATGGAGTTATCCGCTGATTTTAAGGGTATAGTAATTGGTTTTAATACAACATAATTACTACGGAGATATCTGATAACGTCGATTTGGTTTCTAAAAACTTATAATTTTAAAATAATTAAAACTTGTATCGTCATACATTGTATTAATCTGAAATAATATTAGACTAGACAAAAAAAAGACTAGACTAAACTTATACAATTAAAAGTCATTATATTTTCGTAAATTAATGAGTAATGTTAATTTTATTCGCCTTTATCAAACTGCTGTTCCGTAAAACACGTAAAATACCACCTGCAACAAAATTACCATTTAATTTAAATAAAAACCTACCGAAACGACAATCGCACCACATATTATTGGCCACCTTATACACCGCAGTGAATCACTGCACATTATAATTGCATGTTTTACTAAAATGGAGGTGTTAACATTCAGCGGACAGTTTCGGTTTTATCGCAAAATCTTTTGTTTTGGGGTGACTGGCATTTGTCTACAATGACATGTGGATAATTGACACTTGGGGCTGTCAAAGACCCGTGGATCTTTATGGGCGGCGCGCCGTGCCAAGATACTGCAGACATGGTAGGAATATATCTTGTATTGAGTATTAGTTTCATACAGGTACTATCGCTTGGTAGGTACTAGCTTTGTTTGGAAGATGAGGTTTGGTTCCTTATTTAAAATGTGGTGTTCGATTTTTTGTTATTGGACTGCTGCCACAAATACTTTTTTGAATATTTATTTATTTCGGTGTAGGTATGGTTAGTTGACCTAAGGCAGACCAAACCAAAATTTGAAAAAGTTAAGCTAGAATTTAGCAAAACTTGTAACACGTTTAGCGTGTCTGCCGATTACACATATCTTAAGTAGTGCTAAGCTCAAAACGGTGCAACTAGAGTTCAGTGGGCTTTATAGAATAGTCACCCCTTTTTTGAAAGTCTTCTCTCTGAGAGTTGTTAATACATACTAGTTGTATCGCGGTGGTTCCACCCGCGATCCAACAAATAGTGCTCGTGCGAAAATGTTGTAGATCGCGCTTAGTTATTTTTAGTGACCAGAGCCAGATAAATCTTTCACTCTATTTAATTAGTATAGACAAAATAGTCCAGTGAAAAACGACACCTCTTAATCTCACCAACAGTCTTAATGGTACAGTCACGTGCAATGAAATGTATACACGGGCAGGTTTTCAAATAAATGTCCACTCTAAACATTTCAAAAACATATAGCCACTTAACAATTCATACTATATACCCACCCGAGTTTCTCACAATAATGTATACACTTTAGAAACTGTAGCAGTTTTCACTATTTTGACAAATGGGTATTAATTTTTTAGTTTAGATTTGACTTTGACTTTGATAGTTTAGATTTTTTTTTGTTTTTATTGTGAAGGACAGAATGAGTAATAACCATAGAGATATAGAGAGATACCAACCTATGCGCTGAGCATGGAACCTAGTGTCCCCATTAGACATTTACAAAATAAAAACAATAAAAAAACAATACCAATACTTCGCGTTGAGTGTGTGTCACGCACACATACATTTTTTGTGAAATAATATCGTTTACCTTCATATTTATTATTGTAATTCATAGTGGATACATATTTCTGCATGTGATCGTGTATACAAATATCTGAAAACAACCTGTGTACATATTTTTGATAAACTCGGGTGGGTATATAGTATAAATTGTTAAGTGGCTATATGTTTTTGAAATTTTCAGAGTGGACATTTATTTGAAAATCTGCCCGTGTATACATTTCATTGCACATGACTGTACATTGGGGTGACCTCTAGTATTTCTAATGCCTGGAAAATTATAGTAAGTTCATCGATATCCCATCGTTTAAAATCTGTCAACCTTAGATCCTTCTTGACGTGCATCGCATATAACAATCTTCCAAACATCAGAAACAAAACAACAATAACAATTTACTACACGACCACCTTATCAGCAATCAAACATGGCGTAACCTTGACAGTCTACAAACCATGGATTTGTCACCGTCCCTTTCTTTGTCGAGGTCGGAAAACAATGGCATCCCATCCTGGTTTAACACTTTATATTAATTGGCATATTTGCTGCTACTAATCCTTTGAACTGACACCTGAAAAACAACCTTAACTATTCATCTTAGGATATCATTCGCAAATTGTTTTGGTGGGTGTCTTATGACGTTTTAATTGTTAGTGATTATTCAAATGTGCGATTTGGAGGTCGCAAGGTATGTCCAACAATATTGGATTTGTTCCAAAGACTGTGGCTCTTAGGACAATGCATCTTTGTTCAGCTAACAAGGTCTGAGGTGCCGCTTCCCGCTTGACCTTTAAATTAACGAGTTCTGATTAATTTTTTGCTTATCATTTTTGACAGGTAAACTGCCTTTGTGTTATTTCCTTAGCACCTTTGATTGTGTATCAGAATAACATTAACAGAACCAACTTTATAGACGATCGCGCGTCAATCGTTTACTATAGATTAATTTAAGATCAGATACGTGAAATTTATTTATTATTATTTTCATCTCTTAGTATTGAGCGTGGTGATTACGCCTCCTCACTGTACTGATATCTTCAGTAAGACGAGAGGCCTTTGCCCAACAAGTGGGACATTACAGGCTAATACTTACTACTTTTACTATTAGTATAATATTCTGATCGAATATACTCGTAACCTACACCATCTTTGTAATTTACGTATTTTAAATTGAACCGCATATAACATGAAACGAAACATCTAAACCGTTTTCACTCATAAAGATGTTGGAAACAAAAGCAAATCGGTAAGTATAACCAATTCCAAGAGTTTACCAGCCCAGTTCACGTTGTGGAGTAAATCGGTTCTCATGTCTATATTATTGTTAAAAACTACATCAAATTCGGCACGGCTCGTTGCGATTCGTTGGGCGTTAGAATTCGCTTCCACTATGAGATTTGTAACAATCAGGCCAATGTACGCACTGGGTAAAAATAAAGCTGCAGTTTGAATTAAGATTATCTGTTGTAGAGTGAAACTGCGTCTTCAGGCTATATAGAATAACTAATACAGTAAAATTTGTTTTCTGTTAAGTAAGAGGCCTTTTCCCAGCTGTGGGACGTTATAGGCTACTTTACTTTATGTGACCTACGTAATAACTAACTGCAAAAAATGAATAATTTTATGACTGCGGTGGTGGGTTATATCCAAAAGACAATGTGTATTTTATACGCAGTGCGTAAGTATATCAAAATATGAAGAGTGGTTAGTGAGTGTAGCTAAATCATACGCTATTTTATGTAGAGCTCAACAAATTGAATTTATACATTTATTCAATGTATTTTCATTAGAAGTAACAACTCGAATACGGTCTATTTATTAATTTTTTTATAGTTATTTGTTTTAATTTTTATTGTTTTAAACTGTTATAGATATTCGATTCAATTTATAGCGTTACTTTAGATTTAGTATGTGAAAGTTTTTAACGAGAGATGGTGCATTTTAGAAGTGCGTTTTTATTTCTAGGCTGAAGAGAGAGCACTCTCCTGCTTGTTGGCTGTCGCATTCTGATTTAGTCGGGTATCGGCGCTTTTGATAAATCCTTTAGGCGCTGATACAAGATCGCTTTATAAGAAGGAAGGAAAAAGTGTGCAAAGTGTTCTGTCACTCAGACGTTCTATGAACATTTAGACCCGTCTCCGACAAAGTTTAGGTTAGATTAAGACCGTTTAAGAAGAGATTGTAAGATTATAAAGCTTTCTAGAAAGTAATATCAACTTTCAAGACGCCATTAATAGCTTCTTTCATACTTTAAGAAAGGAAAACATACTTCTATAATTTTGATTGCAATACAATAAACTAGCTACGCAATCCAATAAAATCCTAATATATTTTGCACACTTGATCAATTAAGCGATAACAGCTAAACCAACGACAAACACCAAGAAATTGAAACCATAAAACTTATTTTACGTTTCATAAAAAAATAAATGATATAAAATATATCGATAGTGAAATATCGACAGTACGCCAGCACTATAAACTAGTGAGGCGATCTCTCGCGAGATAACTCGATACATCGCACGGGACTTGTCTCTCTGATCGAGATGAACAAATCGCACACTCGATGCTAATTGATTTTATCTATTCGAATACCGGCCGATGGAAAAATATCGATAATGAACTGAGAAAACTTAAGTTAAGAACTTACGTTGTTGGCTAATGGATTTATGGGTGTTATGGAAGTATTTATGGAAAATCAGGCAGGTGTTCCTAGGTTTGTTGAGGAATCCTTTGTATATTTTCTTTAGCAAAATAACGTAACAAAAATGCTTTTTTGTCAATAGTATACAAGAAAATTTACGTAGAAGTATGAACTCTAGAACCACTCTTTTCAAAGCTATCTTAAGTCTAGGGTCTCAGTTATAAACGGAATGAAGAATAATATAACATTACCGTGGCTCAATCTTCACAACTAATTTTGCTGTGTCAAATTCGACGTGAAGTACAAAGAAGCATCTGCAAACAATTTTATTTTCACAGCAGTCCGTTAAAAAGAGTCTATTCCTGCTAATCATAACCATATCCAACATAAACATTAAGTTAAGTTAAAGTTTCAGTTTATGTAAAGATAAACATAATTATCGTAATTCCTGTCGCGTGTTATCAAAAACCAATTATAAGGGAGACGTTAAAAACACTTTAATGCAACATATGCAGAAGAAGCGGTGGCGCGTAGTAGTTACCCACTTGAGATACAAAGAATTTCGACGTGTTTTATTAATGTAAATTAAAATTAGGGTGTTAATTATTAGCACTTTACCCGGTTTCCGGGCGTAGCAAGCTTTATAAAAAAACATGAATGCCGTTTTTAGTGTCGCTAAAATCGATGACATGGCTCATATGAAAAAAATATTCGTATAAGACTAACCCATTCTGACCGTTTCAAAAATTTTAAAATTTCCTATTTTTTAAAGTTTTATACGATTGAGGTTAACGTTTCAATACAATCGTTCAGTTAACTAACGACATATATCGGTGTTTTATAAAGCTCGAAAAATTTTCTTGCCAAGAATCTTATGACTACGGGAGTACAAATTCCTGACTAGATCTCAAATCGACACTTAACTAAGTGACGGTGTTTTTCATAATTTGTCATATTATTATGTCATGTCAAAGTCACTTATTAAATATCTTCAAAGGAATCTGTGATGTATCTGAGTACAAGCGATAGTGGCTCAAGAAGCATCGGAGTAAAATGCCTATGTACAACTACTACCACCCTCTAATAAAAGTAATAATTCAAACAGTTCAATGTATCGAGCTGAATTATTACGTGCATCATCTGTAATTATCGTAGGAAACATAAAGTGTAATCGTATCTTCAAACACATGGTCCGTAAACATCGGATAATCTACTAATATAAATAAATGACGTGAACAGAAATAAATGTTTCATCGCCCGCTGAAATGCAGATGTTCTATACAATGAAACACTATTTAGCATTTTTGTTGGATAGATCTAGACAAGACATCTCGGTAAACAGAAGAAATGTAAAGATGTAAGTAGAGGTAAATTATTATTAACAGAATAAGCAACACAACTGAACTTATCTTTTACTGAAACAAACTGTCTTTAAAAGAAGAAAAGCTAGTGGACTTTATCAGTACCAGAAGAATTTTAAGGCATCAAAAATGATATGAATTTATCCACAACGTTTAAATCAAATTGATGAACCAATTAACATCAAATATCGATAGTATCTATAAAACAATGCACTATATAACGATATCGATAAAATCAGTGAGAAATAGTTCGGTACACGTTACGTAGTTAACCCGGGGTCGGCGCAACACTAAATATATTTTACTAGTGTTGTCATGTTGTCGATACATTATCCCGGCTACCGGTCTCGGAGATCCCGCGATAACTCCGGGACTCTAATAATTTGCTGTCGATTGCCAACTAATTTATGTCCAATACCTTTTTTGTTTCGCCCTGATTATAGTTATAAAGAACGTTTTGCAAATACGAGACTATATTTTAAAAACATCAAAGATTTTATCTATTCGTATTTATATTTGGTGTAAATTATTTTTAATGTTTATTTTATACTTTCTTCTTATTTCATGTCTTATAGCGTGTATGAAGTTTATGTTTGAACGGATAAAATGGATCGTTTTTATTGAATAACTGCACAAGGATTATTGCTATCTTTTGAAAATCAAATATCGATAAAATCCAGATGAATACAAAATCGATTGCTCTATTAAACTTCACAAAAGGCAACACTATAAAACATACAAAGAGGTTCTTTATTATTTTGACAGATATAAACTGGAACATCTCTTTGACAGTTCCATAGTTAAAAAGTCGCAAACGCATAGTGAACACAAAATTTATGACCGACTACCAGGAATGAACCATTTATCTATTTTATTCGAACTTTGAATTCATTGTGTTTTGTATGTTTGCGGGATTGTTGACATTCAGCCCAAATACCGGGAATAGACCTACACACAGTTAAAATATAGTCCAAATCTTAGAGTTAGATCTAAAGTCCAAACGTATTGCATGACGAAAATAAATAGTAGTATGAAATTATCTTCATAGATTCTGCTTTATCATAAAAAATAATGAGTAGAGTACCGGGCAATGGCTGCACCGAAGTTTGGAACCTTAAGCTGCATAGAAACATTCTATATAATAAATATACCACTTTATTCTCCGTAACCAAATCTTCCAATCCAATTCTCCTAAAACAGTTAACAAATATTTAACGCACAAAAATGTCTGAGATTTACGATTAGGTGGCATGCGCGCGCGCCGCCGCGCCGCGGCCGCACGCTCAACGCAGGCATTCGCGATATACGGAACGATCTACGGATACGACGTGCTCGTAACTCTAATCGGATATTTTCGGATATCGATCTCTCGGTGCGTTACCTGTTATTTATTTCCCCGATATATCGATATTAATCGATATTTGAGACATCCCTAAACTATAGTGCTGGCGTTTTTTTGTGTCATCGGATATTATCGATACTACTGAATGTCATTTCGATTATATTGTTTTGTTTTATGTTTAATTTATTTGGCTTGAGTATTGAAATATTCGTAGGTTGCTTTTCACTAAAGATGTATACGGATCCGGTTGCTTTTAAAATCTTTATAATTATGCAATGGTAAAATCTATGACAATTGTGATCATTATCTGTATTGTATCTAGTATCGAAATACATTGTATGATAAATGCCTTTTTACACAAGTTACTACTTGTACATTCTATATATCACCTATCATTATTCTTTATATCACCCTACTAGCAGCGCCCCGTGGTTTCACCCGCGTTGTGCGTGTCCCCGTGGGGATTTCGGGATGAAAAATAGTCAACCTTCACGTTAAATGTGATTTTATCCGTAACAAAAATAATTATTCAAGTCGTATTAGAAGCTCCTGAGATAACTCCGTTTAAACAAACAAAAATCAATACATCAAACTTCAGTTTTATTATATTTATATAGGTATGTTTCAATACATCTAGGGACAACAGCACAAAACTATTTCATCGATACGAGTCCATTGTAAAATAATTCCTCTGTTCATTACACAACTGAAGATTAATAAAACTCATACAATTCAATGTGCGATGTTAAATTATTTATTTATTTCATTTAGCTATTAATGTGAGTGTGCTCATTGTTGGCCAGCACTTGTCATAATTTAATTACACCTGCATTGCGCTCTCGCTGCATACCCGCGGACGGCTTGCTACGATAAGTATTAACGCGAGATTATGCGTCGACACGTTATGGGATGGTTTTATGGAATAAATATAGATTGCGAAATACATAGGAAGGATCGAGCGTGTGCAGAATTTATTTTTTGTAATAAAATCGTTGAGCGTTCTTCAAAATGTGGAGGCGTTGTCGATGAGAAACTATATGTTGAATTTGGTTTTATTAGTTTTAAGAGGTATTAGGACATATTATGTTTAAACGATTGTCTTTCAACGCTTTGCAAGTTATGTTAAAATGTATTTTCTTGTTAATTGAATTATCTATACCGTATTTAGTGAACTACGTTGAAATTAGGCTAGACTATACGAACTCCAAGCTGGCGAATTCTTCGGATTTTTTTAAATAAAATACTTTTGATATGTGACACTTTGACGTCTTGAAGCTTATAACTTCGCTATTAAACTTAAGTATTCTTCAGATATCAGGTCCGCGAAGAAGATTAGGCGCAAATATCGTTTATGTGTTACTCAGTAATATAACTGAAGCGTAAAACTGAAGAAAAGTTCAGTGAACAGGATTAGGCGTAATCATTTTGCTAGCACAATGTTAGCATCTAACTGCATAAGTTTAAGCTAACACTACACGTTTGAAAACTTAACGCCAGATAAGCATGTCAGAAAGCAAAGCGTATCCGTAAACGTAGTTCCATTCCAACACATGTACGTTAAGCCGATGATTATCACCTGTAAGTGTACCGATTTCCCACGGTGGTTTGTCTGTGTAATATAATTATATAAATAATAGGCCGTTGTGGCCACCCGCGACGCGACACGCGTCGCAGTTTACGAGCGGCCTGCAGCGACGGGTCGCGGGTGTGGAGGTGACCTTACACCGGACCTGAATTAAAAAAAAATGTTAGGAATACACTTACTTAGGAACAATTATTTAGGGAAGTTTCAATATATAAATTAAATAAATATTTTTATCTTTCAATTCATCTTGCGCTATATTGCACGTCAGCATTAGTGAGAGTCACTCTAAATTATTACAATATATTTTCGATCAAACTTTTCAAAACTATAAAATACAAATAAAGATATTTATCCAACACGTCTACCAACATATTCCATATTATAGGAAGGGGAACCAATAATATTAAGTTCAATTAAATATTTTGTCTATACTAACAATATGTCCTAAGAGATGCTTCTAAATGTTACTGCAAGTCTCGTATTATGGCCGAGATCTCGGAAGATGCCCATCACTATTAAAACCTAGCATTAACGTTCCATTACTTTTATCTGCCTCTTTACATTAATGACTAAGTAAAACGAACTATAAAACTGTATTAATGTTTATGCGCAGCGACACTCGCTATCACCATATTTCAAGCCCAATTTACAATATTGATTCACATCGTTAAACTCGACACATAAATATTACGAGAGCAAATAAAAATCGTAACGACCTCAAAAATGAGACCAAAGGGTGACCATAAATTAAGTTTAGATCGTCAATGTCGCTCTAAATACTAGTTTAGTGAAACAATAAAAACTGTGAAATCAATCGTAAATAATTCGGACACTTAAACGAGTACATTCTGAACTATTACGGGACATATTAAAAGATTGAAGTGAACTGGGGACGTCGTAAATCGTTGTACTGTTTGTGTGACGTAGGGTGACCATCAATGTTTGATAATAAATAATGTTTACCTAGTGGACTATTTACGGGGCCAGCCCAATTGTGCCAGCGAAACTGAACACAAAGGGTGTTTTTTATTAAGTATAGAAATGATTTAATGTCATAAGCGTGAAATAATCACATGTATTTATTAAACAAGATCAACATTCATATAGCAGATATAAATTGATCTCATTTTAAGTTTAACTTAACACAGTGAAACTATCTCCTTAAACGTAGTATGTAGTAACGTAGCGTGTAGTAAGATCCGAGCAAAACCGTTTTTAATGTGTGATCATAACGTACGGTCACCCTAACAGTCTTCTTCAGTCAACAATAGTCCTAGTGTTGTCAACTAATTCATCGGTTCCTAGTCCAATTAGTTTACACTTAACTTTACTGTCACCCCATCGTGTGTGGTCTTTATAAGTGTGTTTAGAAAATAAGAACGTTAACCAAAAAGGAGATTTTTTTACTGAAATGAGTGATTTGATGTCTCTTACTGTTTGATGATTTTACCCTGTCGGAGGTTGCGAGTCCGATTTTCGTCCGGAGTCAACAATATGTGCAAACATAGAGTTATTGGAAGGAACGTCTGGGTATCAATTATATATTGTTCATATAAAGTATATGTGTATTTGTATTAGTTAGTTAGATTCCATAATATAAACTAAGGTCTTAGTTTTGGGTCTAATTCACAGTGTGGGAATTTGTCCGCGAGAACTTATTTATTTACATCACCGTTGGAATAAGCTAACGAGCTGTAAATTGGCGAGTCCTAGAGCCAAAGTTTGGAAGACAAGTGTGACACTTACTTTCTATTGAACTATTGAACTTGTCGTATCTTCTAAACACGCTCAATGTCAACGCCGCTTAAGTGCAAGACACACATAGTGCGGGTGCCGGCCGGGTACGCGGCGCTTGAAGTTGTATTCCTTGTATTCGCTTGAAAGGCACCCGCCCTATGTGTGTCTTGCGCTTTACTGCAGACATCTAATTGGGTGACAGCTACTGTCGCTCACCAAATGGTTATTTTTCAATCAAAGCAAAGGGGAGTGTATTACATTTTAAATACCTTTTTAATAAAAAGAAACTAGTTTCAAATCGGATCTCTTTGCTTAGGAGCTACAGCACGTCATAGCCGCATAGCGACATAGCGGTCAAAATTATGACACCCCTCTTTTTGCATAGAAGGTTAAAACCGATCAATCAAGTCCTATCCTATAACAACTAGGGCGAGGATGTGATTTAAATAGTCTACACGATGATCGATAGGATCTTTGTGATTCTTATGATTTGATAGTTCGCAAATATAATATGAATTTGTCAGTTTATAACAAAATAGATGATCGATTGGGAGGGTTTGATTATTGTAAATGTGTTAATTTTGATCTATGACCTTTTTGTTATACTTGTGCTCAATAAATAGATTCAGTTTTAAACCTCTGATTTATAGTGTAAATAAATGTTACAAGTTGTCAATTTTGTTATATAGTCAATGGCCTACTATAACTTTTTTTAAATACAAACATACGGTATTCATACTATATACGAGTATATGTAGGTATCAAAATATTTTTTGGCATCAGTCCTTAAAAAAAGGACGTTTACTAAGAATACACGCTAATTCCCTAACTCTTTGAAATTGGTTAATTTGCTTCAAACATGAAACAATTCTGAAACAAATAAAACAAAAAATAAACAAAGCAAACTTGCACGTACATTTTCTTCATTTCAACCTAAAAGTTACAAATCAAACAGGAACGATTTCAAAACAAATAGAGTTTAAACGTAATTATTTAAATTTAAGCAAATTAATGCGCGCGGCGCCTGCGCTCCTAAATATTTATCTAAAAAATGTGTTCCTATGTTTGTGTGAAATTTTATGTCAATTTGTCGAATGACATCGGGTTTGTATGAATATTCATCGGATGGTTTCTAAACAATGGCTGCTTGACCTGCGGAACTATTTATATTATTGATCTTGGAATATATGTCTGGGTGTTGTGCAACAACATGCTATTAATAGGGTGTTGATGAAATGCAACAAATGTCATCGATATATATTAGAATACTGTAGTGAAATTACGCCCATTAAATCGACATTTAACTAATTGACGTCCAAATCACTCATTAAATCTCTACTTAAGAAGCATCAAACGCTTCCTTAGTAGAGATTTAATGAGTGATTGTTTCTGAGTACGGGCGTAAAAGCTTAACCCCACTATAGTCACAACAGTATTTCTTTAAACTGACTTTTCCGACGCGAACAAAACGGTTTTCTGTCAGTGTAACGACAGTTGTCGGTACAAATTCTCATATATGACTTCATAGTTAAACCGCAACAGACTGTCAAACTTTAATGTATTATAATTATCTATAACTAATATAGTAAGGACGAGAAATTGCTATAAAATTAATATATTATTTATATTTATTTGACGTACATAATTGTTATTAAATATTACTATATTGACGCCAGTTACACGAAACCAATAACTTTTCCTTACCTTACCAAATACAAGGAAGACATAACGAATAATTCACATCAAATATTACGCATTACGTCAGATACAGGTAACGGTAAAACATATGAATAACTTTTATTGTAAGAACTAAAATCCATAGATTACCTACTTAAGACCTATATCCTAGGTAATACGGAATATCTTGGATCGCTGCAACACAAAATTATTGCTCCTAAGGTTACAGATGTTACATGGAAAATGTATGAACGTATGAAAAACGATCCATACAAGTCATACATTAAATACAAATATTTCTTGATCTTTTGACATTTAAAACTATTTTAACATGCAAACTGTATGTAAATCAGTGTAACATCATCTTTCTGTCACATTAACTAACTTTTGTTAACGTAAACCGTACGGTGTCATAGGTCAATGGTTTTAGGTGACTTTGACATGCCCATGTTAGGAATCAACCAAGGAACCACGAATTACGCGAGAGTGGTCCGTATTCCGTTTGCAATAAGGATGCTTTTGGTAATACGGGGTGAATAAATAAGTTTGTTTCCTCAGATGGGAAAAACAGAAGAATTGAAAATGTGTGATCATGATGTGTATTGTGGACATTAGTTTAGAAATGTTGGAACAATGATTATTTTCTAGTATTACCTGTTATTTTTAGTTTTTATGGTATATTTCCTGTAGCGCTTTCAACATTTCTATTCAATTTATTGATTCTAAATCAGCTCGATATAGTGTTTTAGTGATTTACATTTATTTGAGATACGTTTGTTATTTTGATGTGTGCGTAAATTAGAACAATTTATCGTTTTGTTTTTATATTTTAATGTTACAATATAATATGAAAACAATAAAACTGGAGTGCCACCTGTTGTGATTCATGTTTTGGGTGAGTTATTGATGTGGTAGCTGGTGCACGCGACTTTACTACTATAATAAAAATCATATTGAAACTTTATTTCAAAGAGTTTAATGATTGTAGTAACAGTTCGAATGCAAAATTCTTAAGTGAAAGTATAACAGAAAATATATCAAACATTTTCAAAATAAATAAGAAATCTTCATCTACAATACTAAAACAAAAAGCGTGACTTAGCACAAATATTTTTTTGAAAAAACTCAGAAGCAAGGAGTTCGTGTTATGTTTTTGTGATAATATAAAACGGAATGCTCCTCGGTTTCGGTTTTTATTTTTATTTTATTTATTTTTTGTTGAGCCGTACACGCTGCCGATTTGCATACAATGCCGGCGGGTGCAATATGCCTCGCTAATGTTCAACTATAGTGAGAAATATAGTATAACAAACAAACCAACAGGTTCTTGGCTTTCATGTTTCATACATATTCATATATTATATACTTTTAATTATTAAACTCTATTAGAATCACCAAAAAAGAACACGATTCACATACAACGAAATGCACAATTTGGAATTATACAACACGCGTGTTTTGCGCTCCATGGTTTTGTCGTATAGATCTAAATCTTAAATCCTATTATATTTATTTATGATAATAATGAGTTATTTTTGACATTCTAAAAGAGTTGAGATTTAACATAATCGACAATAATGGAAAAATATTTTATCATATTATGCTGCACTAAATATCCGAATCTCAAAGACGTTTTTGGAATTTTATAGTATCTAAATAAAGAGTTAATTGACATAAATTAGTTCGACAAATCTGGCCATTTCTATTGTATTATCCATTTAATACCAACCAAATATGTCTCGATATAGAAAGTATCAAAGAATTCCATCAACGTTTTGACTTGATTTCTTTTTCCTTCAATAGTTTGAACTTCATAAATGAGTCACCATTTCTTAAACGTAATATACCGTTAAGGAATAATTTTAAAGCTATTATATGATTTCCATATAAAATATCTCACCAATTTATTTATCGAAAAGATCTATATCATTAAATTATTTTAATTTTGGTGCTTTTAGCAATTTATTAGTTTTTATAAGTTACGGTATCTAGTCTAGACTCATAAATATCTGTATTAGCCTCGCCTCGCGGTTTTACCCGCGTTATGCCTGTTTCCATGATAATAAACAGTTCCTTCGGGATAAAAAAAATCTTCTCTTGTATTCCAATACAAAAATATTAATTCGAACCGGACTGCTAGTTCCTGAGATGGTTACTTGAGCTTACAAACAAAAATTCAAACTCTTCTGCTCCATTATACCGGTATTGATTTATTGTTGATCTGTGACCTATGTTTGGTTATCTATATGATATTCCGGTAATAAATATCATCTCATACACATTTTAAGATAAATATCACTATAGTATGATAAATATGGCTCTATTTTACAATTTTATACGCATATTCCGCTGTGCTTTATAGCGTACATCTGGTATTCCTAGCTTAGTAGCAAATCACATCAAACTATGAAAGTTAATCCTTTGTCTTTACATGAATTAGGTTAACATGTATATTATTTTTTAATGGTTTTAATCTAGCACTATAACCGTTTCGTTCTTGTTACGTTTCATAGCTCCATTTTATACATTATAAGATCGAACAATACCGGAAATAATACTAAAATAGACAGTCCCTCAAGATACAGTGAACACCCACGGCTTTCCTCGTCATTTTATGGTGTCATCCTACATGGTCTCGTGACACCTTTACGATAATAGCCTTCTTCAAAATATCAGTTGCAGACGAGCGGATTTATCAATAATTATTTCATATACTTAGGTTATTTTATAAAAATGAAATAAACAAATATACCTGGGCCAGTTCCCCGATTACTGGACCAAATTTATGCTTGCATCATATTGATTGATATGAATGTGGATTGCTACCTCCTTTATCAACGAGGTATCATTAAAAACAATCTATTTATTATTGAAAAGGTGGAAATCTCACCAAGTTTGAGGTAATCGTTCTATTTTCAACGAACGAATTCGGAAATGGCATATATTATTTCAGGACGAATAGGTTATTGTTTACGTTCATTTGTATTGCAGTCACCTATGTAATAAGCGTAAGACACACATAGTGCGAGTGCGGGCCGGGTACGGGTCTGTTGCGGGCCAGTGTGCCATCTTTCAAACAAATGCAAGGACTACAATCTCACAAAACCCGCAACCGGCCTGCACTCGGCAAGCACGTCACCCTATTTGTATCTTACGCTTTACGTCGCGTCTTAAAAAAACAGTATAACTTGCTTGATTTGCAATAAATCCGTTTTTTTTTATTTACTACCATCAAAAGGGCACATACGTTCATTTAACAGAGATCCATAAACCGTTTAAAGATTATTGCTCGTGTACAACATAGATTAGATAGAAGAGGGCGCCACGCTGCAGTATCAATACGATCATCGATCAAACTTTAGGTATCCTTTATACGACTGTTGTCTAGGATTTAGTACTGAAACTCCGTTATTTGGACGTTCATGCTACATTAAACAGCAGTAAACCAAACCGATCGTATGATTGGCTCCTTAGCTTTAATTGTATCAAGTTTATTGGTGAATGTTATACCCGTGGTTATAAGCAGTTACTATTTTACACTTCTAATTAGATTTGTGTTATCGCCGTTTCAAATAATTTTATGTTTAAAACGTTTTTACCTTTATATTAGTAAGATTATTCTTTATTTTATACTTTCCATGTATACAGTGACATGCATTACCGCCACGGAAGAGCGAAGTAGCGCGCAGTAGAGACAAAGAAGAACGTCTTCTCTATTTCGTGGTTACCGCAAGAGTGAAAGAATGGCAAAAACTGTTACTACATTCGGCGGTTGACGGCAGTTGTCACCAAAGGCGACGGACGTCCAGTATGAAGACTATGCTCTTCAGCCAAGTTCAAATGGGGCATTCGAAGATTAAATTGCATGAATACAAAGTAACAGTGAGTTAGATCTCACTAAAGTAAGTTCGGGTAGGTTAGTGGCCAACCCTGGTGTCAGAGGTTTTAGACCGTCCAAATGCCTCCAACATGGTCTAACCATTGCAACAACCGGGACCGACAATTTAACGTGTCCACGATAGAGGTCAGATAGAAATGCCACTATCGGCCACCCATCCATGTAGCGTCGAGCTACACGTTGCTTAACAATCGCAATGAGCTAACATCGCTTAGTCAAACTAGATCTCACTGCAGGACTATTAAATCTCCGATGGAGAAAACAGCAACTATGAAAAAATTAAAATTTTCTAGAATGGTGCATAATTTTATGTATCCTTATTGGCTAAACATGTACGACCATAACCGATTTTCATCTAATACCAGAAAGAGTAATGCGACGAAAACTGTCCCTTGAAGCTGGGCCTTTTTGTACAAAGTTCTAAGTTTACGACCTTTGGAAATATTACAAGTATGTAAAATAAAGTTTTACAGCACACGCCACGCCGGGCATGAGTATGCAACGCGCATAGAGCAAGTAAACACCAGACGTTACTCTCCATTCGAAAGGTAAAGTTTACATGTTATTTTGTCTACCTTATTTATGGTGTACGTGGCTGTCGATAAGTCGAATGATTTTAGAGGCAAACCTTTCAATAAATTGGCAACTTTGTTCGTAATTGTTGATATAGAAAGTGAGATGGATGCTGTTTAAAAGATTGACGACTTGTTTTGAAAATAGAATGAACTATTCAAATATTTTGTTTGTGTATTATTTACTGAAGTATTTTCAGTTTGAAATTCATAAAAATTTAATCCTGTCCAATCGTTTTATCGTGACATTAAGCGGTTCTACATAATGAATATGAAAGAATACTTCCTAAAATCTGTATTTACAAATTACCTAAGTTATTGGCAGAGAGCACGATCCTATATGAGAGAGGGAGGGTTGTAAAGAGGGTTGGATTTTGCCCAGCAGTGGGGCAACATAGGTTACGAAACTTTTCATGACTTTAACATTAAAAAGTTACTAAACCTCTAGCATCCCTTCTGTAAAAATTATTCATATTGAATATCTTTTTATTATGTCTAGTGTAAGAACCGAAGCAAAATAGTTTTGACCGTAAAATGATGGCAAAAACGTTAGAGTGCCGCCATTGTAGCGCTGAGTGATCACTTTAAATTGTAAATATTATGTAAGTATTTAGTATTATTGCTCTCCGAAGGTTTTCTTGCATTCCTGTAAATTCTCGTTGTTACTATAAAAACTTATTGTTTCCTCTTTTGTAGTTTAGAGTTCAAGTAACTTTAACTTTTAGTTTAATCCTTTTTTAACAAATAACTTTTAATGGTGGAATTTATGTGGGAGGTTATTGTTATTAGATATCTTCTGTTATCTTGCTAATCATATAAAAATATCCTTTCCTAGTAATATCTTGAACATAATAGCCCTAAGGTCTGTTACAGACAAAACAGTGTCTATAGTGTGCGCTGCTTCAATTGATTCCGTACACAAGAAAACTGTCTTGACTTGGCTATAATGTGCACAGATTCTAATGTGCAAAGTTAAAAATAAGTTCAAAATCTCTAACAAAACAATATGTTAATACATTAAAATAAACTTACCGGACAAAATATTAACAAATTAAAATACCTCCTAAAGCACGCTTGTCAAATATTTATTCGCTAAACAATAAGCATTGGAATACATTACCGAAATCAATTGACAGGTTGAGGTCAATCACCTTATGTGGCTGGTCATTAAACTCGAGGTACCTAATAACTTACAGAACATCAGCCCTTTGACAGATGGACATGAGATGAGATAATGAAAATGGAAGAAATTACAATAGATAACTAGATTATAATATGAGTACCTATTTGTTTTACTAGAAACGAAGTTTTAATAAGATCCTTGCTATTGAAATTTTCTTAAGTTTCCATTTTCTTGAATAAGAGGTCAATGTTTATAATACATTTTAAAACATGCGCAAATATCTCAAATACTTCACAAAGTTCAATACAATTTAAGTTATTTTACAATACTTAAAGGCAATAAAGGCAGCCACACACGCTGCGGCTTTAAGGGGAGCATACACGTACTCTGTCACGCCTTTTACCCGAACGTCAACAAAGAAATATGTCAATTAAATATTTATACGAGTTTCGTACAAATTTTGTGTGTCGGAAGTGTCGCCCTAGACTTTGCTCTCGCTGTGTTTGTGGGAACAACGATGAGTAAATAGCTTTACATCTAGTTTCGTGTTTTCGTTTCTGTGATTTCGCGGATGTTTGTCTCTGTTTAGTTACGTGTGGATATCTATTGAGACGCTAAAAGTGTAATGTATCAGTAATGTTTCACATGAAATCGCGGCTTTTAAAAGGTTTTTAAAGTCAGTGGGAATAGAGCATACGGTGAACACAAGATACAGTCACATAGAGGAACTTATTTGAAGCTATCTGCGACTCCTTCGAGTATTATAAAGGTTTTGATTACACAGTCCTGAAAGCAAGTGGCGATCGCTTTACATACGCTTTGCTTTGCTACTATCAAAATGTAAAGCAATTTTTCGTGGTCATGTAACAAAGCGATGTAACGGGAGCGATACTACATTTTAGTTTTCTACGGAGCTAGTTTCCCTATTTATGTTATCATAACAACCAATTTTACTTTTATTTTTAAATAAACTGCCTTCGAACTCGTAATGTAAAACCTCAACATTGATCCATTTAACACGACCAGACGGAACCTCCATCCTCGACTTTATACCGGGTCGGTTGTACAAACAACTACCGTACTTAGCTAGTGTAAACACGGCATGTTTACTGTATACGCGCTACTGCTGCCGTGTGTACCGGCCTTAATGCGAGCCAACTCACCCGTAATGTGTTGCATTCAAGTTCTTAATGGACATTTTGATGGTTTAATTAACTCACTAATAATGAGTAAACTGTTAAGGAAAATGGTCAGACGAAAAATTATCCTTTCAAATCAGGAAAATATTTTATTCGCGTTTTAATTATCATAGTACTAACATCCAGCAGTTTTACCTCGCGGTCCCGTTGGAAAGTCGGGATTAAAATAAATACATATAATAAAAAAAACTTTTAACACACATTAACACTCTTCAGGTTAATTTCGACTATATATTATAGTCGTTCAAAGTTTAGCAAGTAAGGTCTATCTAGATCATAGATCGTATGATAAAAGTTTATTTGGACCTTGTCTACCAACCACGAAGTTTAAAACAAAGTTTCCCAACAATTCCATATTAATACCACATTATAACAATTTCCACTATCACAAAATCAAATAACCATCTAAATACAAAACATCATTAATATAAAACTAATATTAAATCGATTTTAATTGCATACACATATTAATCGAATCGATATTTATCGAGTCCAGTCGTGGGCGGGGACTTGTCCATTTCGGGTTGAGCTAAACAAACAAACAGTCGATATAATGTAATAAATATATTTAATTCTGTTCCTCCTTATCTCTCAGTTTGATCGGGATTCGTTTCAGATTAGTGCTGTATAGAGGAATGTTACAATTTAATGGATGTATTCAACTCATATTCGAATGCGAATGCTAAGAGAGGGGAAAATTTTGTTAAATTATCTCAATAGATTAGTTTAACACATTTTGTTCCTATTTTGAATTGGAACTCCGTCGCTTTTATTTTATATTTTTATCTGACGTTCCGGCCCCTTTCCAGGAACCGTAGTCACAGAATACTGTGTTATACGGTGTTATGCGTCTATACAAGAAAAAGTAAAAATATCGTATCGAAACCAGTAAATGTCAACAATTATATACCTATTGGGATTCAATATAGACAAATTCATTTATTTTCACCCATTTCAGATTTCACCCGCCTAAGATAAAGTGAAAATAAAAATATTATCTACTTCTTCGCGTTTCATTCGCATTCGATGAATTGAAGTCTATGAATGTCTGTACCATATTTAACAGGCCAACTCAACATGAAGATTATTCCAGAGCACGCGCCATTGCTTGGGGTGATCATGTATTAGAGTTTAACAAAAAACGATCGTTATACATTTCAAACTTCTTTTCTTTTTCTTTCTCCTGATTTCCTTAACTTATTTTCATGTCATGAGATGATGATTCCGTGCTTCGGAGGGCACGTTAAGCCGTCGGTCCCGGTTACTTTCTACGGATAGAAGTCGTTACATGAGCCATGTCAGAGGCCTTTGGCGGCTCGATAACTCTGACACCAGGATTGGTCAGGTTGACCATCCACTCGATAAGAAGAAGAAGTCATGAGTTCGTTGACACTCGACCAATTTTAACGATGCTTTTAGATAATTGCAGGTAGAATGTCACAGGTGCAGTAAACTTTTTGGTTCATAGTTGACTATTGTTCTGACTATTGTCCTCGGATGCCTATGATAATAAAGTCATATAAAATTTTCCCAATACGTTGGTATGTCTATTCATGTCTTAAGTAAGACGTGTCTAAACGGCTAAAAGACAGAATTCCTTTCGCAATTTAGGTATTAGTATGCAATTATTTTACTACCAGTCACATGCTTTCGCTGCGTATTGTTTAAGTTTTCACTATAGCATAATATTATGTAGTTATATAGCTACTTCATTATAAATAAAGCGTATTTTGAAAGATCACAGGCTAGAAACGAATGATTTCTAATAATAGTGACCATCCGAACTTCATTTCCATGATCCAGTCTTAATTCTATCATCTTACAATGCAATATGCAATAATCAGTGCATGTCGTTCTATTGAGGCCGGGTGTGTATACATGCATTTGCAATCTCCTAGCAGCCACTACTAGTATAGCCAATGCTAGATAATGTTTAAATATGTGACGTTCATTTTCTATTAAACTTACCGACTTCATAGGTTTTCAAAGACCAAAACACAGCCTAGAAATACTGCCTCGACTAACTAGCACAAGCTCTAAGATCGCTACAACAACCAAAGATCTTACCAACAACCCAATGAAGTTTTTCATTCCGTGTTATCAAAGTGTATTAAGTAGATTGATGGTGCACCATGCGTGGTGTAGCGGTCGATCCGTGCAGGTCACAGGTTGGAGCCTGCTTTATGTGTACCTGTGCAGTGACACCTGCGACGTCGGCATCGGTCAGCGGGCGATGTGTGCGGCCGGACGGGTGGCAGCGCGATGGAGGCAGAGATGGTTAGTTAAATAATTTTGCATAAACGAGACGTGAAAGTATTATAAAATTGAATTGATTGCGATAGTCTTTTATGCAATTTGTACGCGAAAAAACCCGTGTGAGTACGTTTACTGTAGATGTCTGTTATTATAAATTCTCTAGATAAAAACTCTGTAAACTCTTTCAGTATCGAGAACGCTTCAGGAGTTTTCTTATGATACAATAAGGCTTTGTCTAATATTTTTCGTTATTTGTAATATTTTTCATCGTATATTACGGCATCGTGTACAAACTTACCCAAACCAAAAGTCGAACTGAAAACCAATAAAGCTCTTTACTGCTTCCCTCTTTTATAACCCCATTCAAATTCGCATATCGTGGGCGAAGTAGTACCCATCGACAAATGCACCGAGTCTCAGTGTACTCACTCACAATACATCAACACGCGAGATAAATGCCAGTTATAACGCGAACATAGGCGTTAAGTTGTGTTACTGCGAATTTGTTAAACTGTTAATCATTCGAGGATGGGGCATTTGTTTTAAAGACCGATATAGGAAGAAAAGAGGTTCGGTTCTACTCTTACTTATGAAGTATGTAAGTATTTTAAGTACTCGTAATAAATAAATAAATATTTTATTTTATTATTTATTTATAAATTCACACACGGTTAGATAGGACCCAAACTAAACTCTAAGCTCTAAGGTTGGAACTAACTGAATTATACTATTACTTATACATACACAAATACTTTATATGAACATATAATTGACACTCCGACATCTTCGCCTACAACTATGTCTGCACATATTGTTGACTCCGTCAAATCGAACCCGCAACCCCCGACACAGTAAGCGCTCTGTACATACCACTGTGTCAACGGGCTAGTCACTTATCATGCTTTTTCATGGCTTGAGGGCCGAAACTGCGTTAAGCGGGCGGACGCGACGGGCGCACGCGACAGGCGCACGCGAAAGGCGCACGTGACGGTTCAGTTTTGTATGAAACGGCGCGGGCACCTGCTTAACGCAATTTCGGCCCTAAAAGTACAAATTGAAATTAATAAGTTATTATGATTAAGTATTAAACCATCTGATAAAAAGCTGGCACAACTTTATTCTAAAATGAAATTGTCTTTGAAAATGACATATCTTCAAGACACATACATACCTTCCTTAGAACTTCAATTTATTATTTTCGAGTCAGTTAAAAATGAGGAAAAGTTACATAAATAAAAAAAGCTTTCGCATTATAATAAAAACAAATGAACGCTTATTAATCAACGCACTTAATAGTCCCCTATTATATCAAGTTTATGAGAAGGCCCTATTAATTAGAATACGTGAGTGCGTCTAAGCCTACGTGATTCGAGATACCATCGGGTTATCAGAGATCATCTTATTTCACAACTACTGACAATCATTTACTTGTGTCAGTCAAACCTACACACTTATTTCGGTATATTTGCGTTTTGAAACCTGTGGTAGTGACTAACCGTTTGTTTGCGATGAAACGTTTTCTATTCTATTTCATTGTTTGAGGGTTCTTTATACTAATAGTATTGCTATAGTTTTTTTATTCAGTACCGTTGAAAAAGCTGAAACAACTTTATCAAATAAAAAAAAAATAACACCACCGATAGTGTTACGTTTTGTTTGTAAGTTCACGATTTTATAAATGTATGTTAAAAACAAAGCATCCATAACTTAATTGACAACCAGTTAAATTAACTCGGGCCAGTAGAAAGCCACGAGTTTTCATTTTCCTATGTCTGTTAAGATTTACATTTTGTGTTTACGTTTACTGATGCGATGGTGTGAGCTGAAAAAACACGCCCTCAGTTGATCTGCTTTCAATTTGGTTTCAATTATAGTTTAAACGTACTCACACGGGTTTTTTCGCGTTGGAAAGTTTACAAAGCAAGTAAATAACTTACTTTTTATTTCCCGACGTTTCGAGGGGATTGCACCTCTCGTGGTCGCGGGTGAACTGAAGATATTGGAGTTACCGCTGTGATGGGAGGGTAGGCGTTCCAAGTGTTGGGAGTACCCTCACATGGTCAATGTTAGAGTTTAACGGTGCGTTCACATTAGACTGACACACAACACTGACAGTATCCTGGCACTTGGTCTTTTGAGCACGTCTCGAACACTTATAAGTTATTACCGGATTCCAAGCCGCAGAGAGTTTAAAACCGTCTTCACGATTGAAATTCGAATATTTCCTTATTTCAATCGCTTCCCGAATAATCCTCTTGTAGTAGTGCGGCTCGTTTGCAATAACTTTAGGGTCATGTAACTCGATCCAGTGATTGAGACCCGAGTCAACTAAATGTTCGGCTATAACCGACTTGTTTTTGTGACGGTTCTTCACAGCCGCTATGTGCTCCTTAACGCGTTCGGCGATCGTCCTCTTGGTCTGACCTATATGTGAATGACCACAGCGACAGTCAATTTTGTAAACACCCGGCATCTGTAAGGGTTTCAATTAGATAACCCTGGATATATAGCACCGCGATAAAATAACACAAGTTCAGCAATAGACGATTGCGTGAAATTACATACTTATACTACATGTTATTATGTGAAAATGTGGTAGGAAATTGTAAGTAGTAATTAATTTATTGATTACGCATTCCGCACGTTGAAACTAGCACTTTATTTAATATCAATTATAACTTAAATGATCAACTTGGTAGCTAAAACATAAAATTATGTTTTGAATTACCAATCAATTTTAGTGTTTCACAATAACTATTATTGTGATCAATAATCTATTTTATTACAAATTCAATTTGTTGTGGTTAGTACTTTAGGTACTTTAATTACTTTTAGTTATTCATTTAATAGTAATGGGCAATAACGAATATAATGTTTCTTTAATATTTTCTATTACTTTCGTATATTGTTTAAATCTTACAGTTGCCGTGGCAGGTTCATTCCATCGGAAATAATACGTACGCAGCACCCTTGTAACATTAAAATTCAATTAATCAATTTTCAGCGAAATTTCCCATCTTGTTGATCGATGCACTACAGAGTCTTTACAAAGTTACGACCGTCGATAAACGCTAGTCTTAAACTAGTCTTAAAGGCTTTCAGGCGATTAAAAACTCCAACATTAGTACAAGGGGTGATTACGACATATATAACAATATTACCTACTCAAGTTAGTTAACCAGCCGTTTATTGAAGTATTTACGCCTTAAAACACCAACATTAAGGCTGGCCACTAACTATACAGTAGTATTCTCATTCTTAGTTAGATTCCATGATACAAGCTTAGAGCTTAATCGGGGTATTACTAACCGTGTGTGAATAATTCCTGTACATTATTTACTCAGGGTGAGTTGTTTAAAATGGTTAGTTGTCGTAACATACGTTCGTTAAAAAGTTAAAGATTGTTTACACTGTTAAATGTCTTTTAAATATCAAGTTGATTCATAACAGTCAATATAAGTTATTTGGGCGGAAAGTAGAAACCACGATTTTCCTTTTCTTACGTCTAATCTGTTGAGACGGACATTTTGTGTTAACGTTTACTGGTCCGTGAGCGTAAGCTGAAGCCGCCCTGAGGGTGCCTGTCCATTGACGCGGAGCGAGCTGGTGGAGCGGAAAAACGGACAAATATTAACCAATAAGATTGCATAAAATATCTGACCGGAGATTTTATGCAATACTATTTGTTTATATTTGTCCGTTTCTCCCCTCCGCCAGCTCGCTCTTCATCAATGCACAGGCACCGTTTTGCTAACTAACTTACTCTTGTATTGTCGTACATGAGCTTCTTTGTGAAGTCATGCAGTTTTTCAACGTTTTCAAATTTGTAACGTTACTTTCAACGTAAAAACAAGACACATAGTCTTGTTTTTACGTTGAAAGTAATGAGTCAGCTTGCAGTGTTCATTGTCAACAATGTGTGCGGTTTTTCCGACGAATGCAAAGTGTTGATTAATCCAATATGATATGGAATGTATTGTGATACCGCAAGATGTAGGTAAAAAGTTTGTATATTGGTAATATGACTGAAACCTTTTTGATAAGGTTAATGTGACGAATACTTTAAACTCTGCAACGTTGAGTGTCAATTATACATTCTTCATTTGAAGTTTTAAGTGTTCTGTTTTATGTATGCAATCTATTAAAGTATGATTGTCTTTCGAGAAGTTTATCCGTCTTTCTAGAAGTTTGCTTGTCTTTCTAGAAGTTTATCTGTCTTTCTAGAAGTTTGTCTTTATTTCTAGAAGTTTGTCTATCTTTCCAGAAGTTTGTCTTTCTTTTAGAAGTTTGTCTGTCTTTCTAGGTAATAAAAGCTTTACCTTTTGTGACTTTCAATAAAACTTTGACTGCAATTTCTTTTCACATATTTACGTACTTCTATATGTTTAATGCTTGGTACTATTTTGGATATATCGATTTCATCAACATTTATAGTCAAAACATTTTTAAGCTTTAAGTAATAAAATAAGCGAACAAACATTGGCAAGCAACCAAGACTAAGTATATAGATGTCATAAATTATCTTCATAACACAAAGCCCAGAGATCAACGGTTGGAAACAATGAGTAATATAAAGAAAATTACTTTAACTGTCAATAAAATTGTTAGCAGAGATCGCTTTTCTACAACATATTGAATTGGTTGGTGTTGCCAGGACATTAGGGTTTTCCCTTCCACCAGCGCCATAAAATGATTATACAGCATGTTTCTCCCAAAAGATTTACACCTACAATTATTTTTTACGGAGGTAAGACAGTTATTCGTTTATGAGCTCTGAAATTCAAAAGTGCTCTATTAATCTAAGAGCAACTGCAATCACTTGTCTTATCGATTCATGGAAATGTCCAAAATATTTTTCAGGTCACCCAAATTTTATATTTATTAATATTTAAAAATATCAAAACTCGATCTCCTATTTAAGATTGCTTCTATTCGAGTGTTTATATTCAGAGTTCTTGAGGTTGTAACCAAATCAGTAAGTTACATTTCACCTTTTGTATTTTTTGTGTTTAAGCCAAAATGTGAGTGAATTAGTTTTGTGCATGTTTATTGAAAAGTATTTTTTCAAACACTCTGTATACGCACATAAGTGTCTCAGTCTGCGCGTGCGCATAGAATGATTGACAAGACAATGTGTCATATGGTAATGAGATAGAGGGCGACAGGCGCGCATTACTGTTGCACATAAACTGTTCGATTTTAAACATCGATATATTGCCCGAAATCGAGTAGATATCATCTCATTATGAAAACAGAATATCAATTTTAAGTTTTAATTCACTTTGATATCAAATTGATAAAATTCACGTGGTTCTACCTCGTTGTTCCGTAGGGATTGCTTGATATAAAGGGGTCTAAATGGACCTGGTTTTTTAATTACCATCAAATCCAATTCCATCACAATCGGTGTATTTAGCCATGAAAGCTTGATTAACGGACTTTCGCAGGATATTGAGAGTTTGGACCGATGGTAAAGATATTATTTCTTGCTTTCATCAATACAAAATGCTGATGAAAACGGAAAAATCTCAGACAGAATCATATACGAAAACGCACTCAGCCTTAAGAGGTTGATTCCACTGCGCAATCAATTTATTGGTTTAGTGATGAGACACCGAATGGAGAGCACGCCGGCTCGTATGTCTGTTTGTCCCGGTATCGTTGAACCCGCGACGGGCACTGCTGACGAGCTTCTTTCGCTACGCAAATACAACATGTCGCGTGGCGTTTTGGTACTTGACGTATATTGTTGAGTTACGTCCGTAGTCGAAGACGTCAGATGTAGTGTAACTAAGAGGTTGAACGAGTGATTTTGATTTTGAAATGTATGAAAAATTACTTCAATTAGTTATAGTGTCGATTTAACATACGTCCCTGAGTGTGACAGTTAGAGTTTATGCAGTCAACTTTATGACATTAATTAAATATTATGGCAATCTTTTATTAATAACTACTTTTATAAGCCTGATTGCTTTTGCAGTTTAAATAGAAACTAGCAGCGCCCCGCGGTTTTACCCGCGTTGTGCCCGTTCCCGTGGGAATTTCGGGAATTTTTTTACATAAAAACCTTCCTCTTGAATCACTCTACCTATTACAAAAAACCGCATCAAAATCCGTTGCGTAATTTAAAAGATTTAAGCATACAGACAGACAAACAGTGTGACAGACTCGAAAAAGAGACGACTTTATTTTATACTATGTAGTGATAAACGACTACTAAACTGAGACACTAAATAAGAATATTTGAAAATTACAATTAAATACGTATTTAACTTGTTCACGAAAACAGTTACATTATTTTAATTTGATGTAGAGTATTTATTTATAATAGTGTTTTATATAGCTGCTTATATAATAATGCTCTTTTTCTTTAAAAGTATCAAAAAGGCGTGGTTACTTTATAATAATGTAATTTAATCCAAATGAGTTCGTAGTAAGTGCGCAGGAGTCGAACACTTGTCTATTTCAGTTTACTGTGCTGATTATCTCGTTGATTCTGTTATATCTTGTGACTACCTATTTACATTTTTACTAATGTTGATGGTTGTTGACTTCTCACTGAAGGCATCAGTATACTTTTTGGCGTGAGTTCGTGTTCTCAAACTCAACCTGTGTTTGAAGATTAAATTGAGAACATGTTTCGCACCATCCGGAAATTGAACCTGGAACCTTTATTTCAACAGGTGAGTGACGAATGATACAACCGAGACGTCAACTATGAATTAGTTGACCAAAATGACATTCTGACATTTTTGGTCAATCGAGTCAAATAAATACCAAATGTTGTTATCTTGCAATATCAAAAGCCTAATCAAACAATTACATACACAAACCTAGACACACTTTCTTGCCCCTATCGTAAGGTCAAACTACAAGTTCAATTTCTCTCCGTAGGCTCGACTAATGAATGAGTTGACTCAGAGTTTCGTAACGACTCCCACACGCCCCGCTCTAGTTCAGATGTACGACCTCGGAAACAAATGAATCATCACTACAGTGATAGTGATTGATTAGATACAGTTGATTAGGGAATGATGAAACTGAAAAGATTGAAAAAATTGAAAGTTATAATTGAAAAATTTAAAAATAATGATTGCATGCCTCAATACATGTTGAAGTGTATTCCTTGTTTGTTCTAAGACTCAGTTAATAACCCGCTAATTGTGTATCTATTCTCGATGAGTTTTTTTGAATTAATGACAAGGCAGATTTTCTTTGATTGCTATCCGAAAAGATCATTGACAAGCTAGTGTCATGATATGCGTTTTCCACTTATCCAGTGGTCTCACAGGTTGTAATGTCTCTCGTACATTATCATCTACTATACGTTTTTATGCGGAAGTACTCGTATAGTTTAGCAAATAGAAAGTCAAAAACGATTAAGCACGAGACATGATCTGGATGTAGGTGATTACAAATCGATAGGGAAATCTTTGAAAATATTGAAGATATTTAGTACAATATTGATTTATAATTAGGGCCGATGGTATTGGCCACGTGTCTAATACTTTTCCTAGTGTTTAGTCAATGTTTTCTTTTCTTTAAAATTAACTTTAAAAACCTAGAGGTTGCTTTCAATTCTTTTTTTTGTGTGGTAGTTCTTTTTTTTGTGTGGTACCTCATTGAATATACCTAGTACAAAAAAATTAAAATAGTAAGCATGGCTAATGGTTTAATTTTATACGATTAATAAAAAAGTTGTAATGAGTCAGTTGTGTACTGTAATAAAGTATCAAAGTTAGATGGAAATCCATCAAAAACAGACAAAGCTTGAGTAACACAGTGAGATGGAATTAATCTTCTACTCCACTAAGTACGTGTATGTTATAAGCAGTAATCAATAGAACCTCAATAACCTTTGAAAACAAAAGTGAATGATTAACCAGTGACGGCAGCCTTGAACCGCAGACAATGCGACACCCCCGGACGGAACCCACGGCCGATCTGAACTTAGGCCTACATTTTCTATGACCTGATTCACTGATTTATGTTTGATTAACGACGCTTTTGATGGTACAACTAGTTGCTATATCCTCAGTGAGATGGGCCTTACATTACAGTTTTTTTTACATAACTTTGATATTTACTTTTTACTTTTCTATCCGCACGGAATTTACTAACTAGTAAACTAATTCAAATATCAAAGATCAGGGAGCCATACCATGACCTCTTAGCGCGATACAAATGCGGACCTAAACTAGTTCGCTGTCAGTTTTCGTACCATGACATCAATGAGTGACAAATTGTAGTTGCTTAGCAGATTACCTAAACTGATTCGCTATTTGTCATACTAAAGATGTTTTCGTTCATTCATTTGGTACCATGAGCGTCTTTTGCGGCTTTGGTAAAGCGTCTCAGCTGTCAAAATTAGCAATTCAATAAAAGATACATTTTTCTAACATAAATTGAACCGTTGTTGATATTTTTAACAACAATAAGTATGTACTTTAGTTAATTATTAATGTTTAATTGTTCCTTACTATAAACAATGCATTTGTGCAAATAACTTAATGATATTCAACTGAAAGAATTGATTAAAATGTGCGAGTTTGCATTTAAAAATTAAATTACCTAATTATATTAAATTAAGAACTTTGGAGCTTTTGGAGATTAACGAAGAAAAAGTTAATCGACGTTTGAAGCGATGTCCACTAAGATACTAAGATTAAGTCGAACCCGTTGAATGATGACATGATTGGAGAGTGAAGAATTTATTAGTTCTTACACGATATAGCCTCACCAAACAATTGGTGAAAACTGAGACCAATGAGACCACTGTTTAACGACCCCAATAAAATCAACAGACCTTTACATTATTAAAATTGGACATTTCTTTTCTGAGTTATGATGAGAAGTAAATATGTACTTACACAAAATAAAATACGAGCGCGGACGGGTTGTAGTACTGTATAGTGTAGATTGAGCGCAGGGGATTTACGAGTAGGTAGGTATTTACGAGGGTAAACATGACTATCAATATAAACATGGAGGATATGCTTTGTTTTATCCCGAATTTCCCCAATGAAGTGAGAGCGACAAGGCACAAGGCTCTAGAATTCTGAGACTTAACTTATATTCCTGGTTAATCCATAATACTCGTAGAAATAAATCTTTAACAATCGCAATTTATATCAAACGAGCTTGAAGGTAATAATTTAAATGCTTAAAAAATATACCTATAATAATATATTTAATCTATGTCTATATTATAATCTATGTCTATATTTTAATCTATGTCTATTTTATATTCTATGAATTGTTTGATCTTTGCCAAAAATGAAATGCCACTTTCAGTGACGTTCCGAACACTTAAATCTTAATTTTATTTTGGATGTCTGTTTAAAATTAAAAATACCATTGGTTTCTGGAGCAATAAATACTATAAAGTTCAAACATTTTATGATTACAAATTAGGTAAAAATAATTATTGTGTGTATAAACAAACCAGTGTTTGTTTTAAATAATACTTATCATTTTAAATAGGTTCTCATAAAAACCGTAACTTTCCGTAATTTTAATTATTAAGGTTTTCGAACGCACCTTAATAACTTCTCTTAGAGGAAGTGACGCAATTAGCCGATCAGCAAAATGGTTTGTTCATTCATTCAAAGCGATGACGATTCAAGTGCGATATTGTTTAAATAAGGTCACGGTACGAATTGAAACGCAAACCTAAACTAATCTGCTTGGATCTTGAGACGCCATCTAAGAGGTCATGGTATGGCTACAGTCCATATTTATTCATATATCATCCAGAAATAATAGCATATCAAATAGCGTGCTTATTATTTAATAATTAGTAAACATTTGGATTTCGATCGGGATATAAATAAAATGACGCTTAGATATCACTAAGGACTTAAACACGATTTTACTTAAAAGACCTCAAATCACCATGTACAAGGCTCACACAAATTCAGTCAACCATGGTTGGTCGGCACAGTGCGAGCCATGCTTAGCAACATACCGTATTTAAATGTAATGGTATAGGAATGACAATCGGCTAATAGTACATTACAAGTGGCGGTTCAGGCCGAAGAGTACAGTCACTACGTGATCTCGAATAAAGTAACTCTGACACATTCGGAATGTGCTATAATGTTTTGGGGTGACCATGGGTTGGAGCACTTGGGAACTCCGTTTTTAGTCCATCGAAAAGTTACATTTGGGGTTGCGTTTTTTAGAGGACGCAATTTTATTTTTTTGATGTGTAGGGGGGGTCAGTGTAAAGCTAAAAACAAGTTTGTGGGGTCGCCACCCTTGTCCCACGGCCGCCATCTTGAAAATAGGGGTTGAAATGGTTTTTACGATATATCTCTTAAACTATTATTTTTTTTTAAAAACATTGTTAACAGTTTTGTTGCAAATTAAATTCTCTACAACTTTGGTCCAGTAACTTTTTGTCGTAGAACTATAAATAAAAAAGTTATAAGCGAAAATGTTCAGAAATTCGAAAAGTAAAAATAAAAGACATAAGGGACATTACAGCTGCTGCTGATCCTAATACCGATCTATCGAAGGTCGTAGTTCGATTAGGTGGGTTCCATTTGCTCATAATATGTCGTTCATAGGTGCGATTGGATATACCTATCATGTCTGGTAGTGGACTCGAGGATATCTTCAAATTAATTTATGCTGAGAACTGTGTACAGCACATAATGTCTGGACATGCTTATGGTAGGGCTGTACGTGCTCATTTATAGTACTATTATCATCCAGAAAATCTCGTTCTTCTTCTGTAAATTCTATTGAATCCATAACTATTTTTGTTACTGATAAATGCACTAGCAAATAAGCACATACAGCCCTACCATAAGCATGTACAGCCCTACCATAAGCATGACATTATGTGCTGTACACAGTTCTCAGCATAACTTAATTTGAAGATATCCTCGAGTCCACTACCAGACATGATATATCCAATCGCACCTATGAACGACATATTATGAGCAAATGGAACCCACCTAATCGAACTACGACCTTCGATAGATCGGTATTAGGATCAGCAGCAGCTGTAATGTCCCTTATGTCTTTTATTTTTACTTTTCGAATTTCTGAACATTTTCGCTTATAACTTTTTTATTTATAGTTCTACGACAAAAAGTTACTGGACCAAAGTTGTAGAGAATTTAATTTGCAACAAAACTGTTATCAATGTTTTAAAAAAAAAATAATAGTTTAAGAGATATATCGTAAAAACCATTTCAACCCCTATTTTCAAGATGGCGGCCGTGGGACAAGGGTGGCGACCCCACAAACTTGTTTTTAGCTTTACACTGACCCCCCCTACACATCAAAAAAATAAAATTGCGTCCTCTAAAAAACGCAAGGTTAGGCCTAAAAAATGTAACATTTCGATGGACTATTTAAACTAACTACGTATTGTCGAAATATAAGTCAAGCTTGTCATTGTCAATACTGGCAGCTGTTTATCAGGATTCACGTTTAGTTAATGGATTAACAATTATTTTAATCAGCAACTCTCGTTATTTTATCTGTAATTCCCGCTGCCGTTATTTTAAAAATATATATTTGAAACCATTGTAGGTTATAACTAACTTTCAGTACCCTACGGATTTACTCACGTTATACCGTTGTACGCGTTTCCTGAACTTTTCCTTGAATCACTGTGAAAACCGCATGTAAATCCGTTCAGTAGATTTTTAGAAAATCTATTACATACAGACAGCTTTTTGACTTTGTTTTATAATATGTATAGATAGATATTTTTAAATAGTTTCTTCCACTTATTGTGGTAGCCGATCAACTTTACATTGCAATTAATTTCCAAACATCTATTTTCTGCTAATTATGTCCATAATCATGATCAAGGAATATTAATTTTTTTATTATTACATTTATGGCTAATATTCAAGTAACTAATTAAAATTATTAGATTAAACAAAGTTTTTCCCAAACACCACCAACCCATGTCCACCGCAGCCAGCCGGCGCGCGCCGCGTGCGCAGCGTCCCAAACCGCGGTAACCCACCGCGCACGCGCGCCGCCCTCCATATGAATTCAAATTAGATTAACGCGCCACGGACTAAGGCGACACTAAAGCACTGTAACAACAACTCGGTGTTTGTCTTTTATTTGATTAAACTTATCATTGTGTTACTAATAAACGAGGTAGAATAATTTGTGATTACAATAAAATAATAATAAATGATGTATGATAAATGTTGTTTTTTTTTGTGTTTAATAACCATACACAAGATATTCTCATTCTCGAGAATGAGGCATACTAAAATAAATGATTCTAAATGACAGTTTAACAAACTGATTACATCTTATTGTTCGGAATGGTTTTACAACAACCTTAAATAACAATTAAAACTAACAAAATTATTACCTCAAGAATCTCCGATCAATAAAACCAATAACAAAAAGGTTTTATCAAAAAGTTTTTGTAATGATGTTATTTTTCAATGCTCAATGTCACAGTTAATAAGGAGGTGTTCCGTAGTAATTAGAGATCCTCGTGTGGGCGGGATCGCATGGGATTATCAGCTGACGGATAATTTGGTGAAATAATAACTGAGGCGACCTACCTGAGGTTTGTTGTGGGTGTACACGGTACACTTTGAGACAAATTATTGAGAAGACTAAGTATTTTTTGTTTAAATTTATTTTAATTATGTTTGGGCTTGAATGTAACCCGCAAGTAAGTATTACTGTGCCAACAGGCAAATATCTTTAGAAAGATTTGCTCTGTCCAGCGTCTTAAAATTGACTTTGTTAAACATATGATTGTTGGCATATAACATTTGCAAGTCTAGTTATAGGCTAGGAAGGTTATAGCGTATAGATATAAACTTATAGGCTATAGGCTTGAAATTCCAACCGTTGGGAACAGACATAACGTAGGTAGTACTGCGGGGAGCTGCTAGTATGTAGATAAATGTATACATAAACATGTCTTAGATAGTTACACCACTTATTTCGTCCTAAACTGTACTAAGCCCACTATTTGTAATAATAGGATGAATTAAATAACATGTTATGAAATATTGTTTAAACAAGAACGAACCATGAGGATCTTAAACTCGTATTTAGTTAAAACAGTTGAGTAACACTATTTAATACTACTTAATCTGGGATGATTTAACGTTAAAGCCACTGTATGTTACGAGTATGTTGCATTGCAATTATAATGTAGGTTATGCAAAAAATTTACATTTATTGTAATAGTTACTTAGACGTCGCGTTCATTTAGATTGAGTAAGTTAATTGAGTGACAACTCGAGCAAGGGAGTGATTTGCTTGTAGTTCTTAGCTCGTTAATTCGCTCAGTACCTAAAATTCAAAACACTAAAATGATAAAAATTTAATTGTGACCTCTGCAACGTCTCCGATAGCCCTCAGCCTATGGCTCACCTGCTTAAGATAAATAAATAAAGAGTCATTTACTCGACAACGCAGATTAAAATGACAGGTTCTGTTTGTGAATGCTGTCTGCAAAATAAAGGTTTTCCTAAATTACAATAAAATATTAAGTTACCTAACTTAAAGGGAAATTATTACTCTTTTTAGGTAGCATAATGAGTTTCTTTCTCTTTGGCTTACCAAATCAATGCAGTAATCGTATTATAAAAGTAGCTTGAAAATCATACGATTGAATACATTAAACATGGATTTCCTGTGTTTACGCGAACTTTGAATTCTAAATTGCTGTTTTAAAGTCATATCTTAGTACGAATTTATAGTATTGTTCTTGGAAACAGTTCGGCCACAGTGCTGACTACTAAATCCGATGCGATAGTTCTAAGGCAGTATTATTATAATACTAAATCCTGTACGTTATGCGCAATGATGTCATTCGATGATACAATTTAAATTCTAATATCGTATTTAGATTGGTTTAATTTATGAGGTGCGGCGGGTTGGTCTGCTATGCAACGAAGTTTATAAAAGTACGTAAAATCAATTTTGAGTATTTGAAACCTTATTAGCACATACTCATTCAGTCGCTGCTATGGGTACAATCGATCCCACAAATATTGGATTTCAGTAGATTATTGTTTTTTTGTCGGGAGAAATTTTGTCAATATGTCAATTCGTTCTGTTACTGTTACTGTTAGCCTGTATCATCCCACTATTGGGCAAAAGCCTCCCCCCATTTCCGCCACTGTTCTCGATTCGAAGCCACCAGTTGCCGGTCCCTCTTGTCTTGTCTATTCATCTAATCAATTGATTCAATTAATTAAGTTCAATATTTAGCCAGATGTAGAAATATATATGTTAATATAAATATAAACTATTGGCAGTAAATGGGGATAGGTAAAAATAAGTATTGTTGAAATAAAGTTCCTTTTAACTTGATCCTTTGTCAACAGACAGACATACGGACGACAAATCAATCGGGCACGCGCTAACCGACATGACTGTAAATGTGTAGGTGTTCCAAAAGATAAGCTCGGCAGTCTACTGTGCTCAAATGTACATTCACTTTGTATTAATAAAGGTACTTCAATGTTCAAAAGTGGCTTATGCTTGCCTAAACTGAGGTAGAGCAGTCAGGACTCCGTTTAAGACGCAAGTCCTGACTGTCTGGCTGACTGGTTCGACGCAGTCAAGTCTGGGTTTAGTCCGTTTTTACAGTTGTCGGTACAAAATTATTAGTCTTACAAAATGTACTGATATCTTCAGTGAGCTGACAGGCCTTTGTCCAGCAGTTAGACATTACCAGCTATTACTTTATTTTTACTAATAATTGAAATGTGTTTAGGATGTCTTGTTTTGGTTTTCATAGACCCGAAACAAAAGATTGTCTAAATTAATATTTGTGTAAGGTTTATTGTCACACAAATGAGTTTCATCTCTTTTGAGCAGCACAAATGTTATACGTCTGCGTTTTGCTAATTAAAGTCTTACACAAATGTTATATCACGTGTGCTTTTTGCTAATTAAAGTCTTACATAATACTTAAATTAAACAATACAGCAAACAGATTCACAATTCCAGCAATCAACCGTTAGTTTTACAACTAACACCAATTTATTAATTCAAATCGCCATACGAATGAAAGAGCCGTAAAATTTTCTTCCAAAAATTGCTATTATAAAGCTTTCTATTGTAAAATGTAGAAAGCTTCGGGTTAATAAATGAGTTTATTGTTATTAAACGTCCGATTGTAAATGTGAATGCTGGCTTCATGGTTTCAGGCCGTGTTAGTGCAGATATAGAGCAATAAAACTGATATAAACGTGCTATGAAATATGCAGCTTATGTTTTGTAAGGGCTCTCTGTTTTATGACCTTGGAGGTATGAAGTTCTTGCAGTATACCATACATATCATATTATATACATAACATTAGTAACTAAAATATGGTAACTTTTATAAATATACTCGTATTTAGCTGAGTTGTAGGGAATGAACGATATTTAGTAGAAGCAGTGTCTCGTGTTGTCTTTAGAGTTGCAATCGGAGTTTAAGACGTAGTGAGGAATATGCAGTATAGGAGTATAAAGTACATTATGTAAATTTGTAGTAAACGTAGTGTATTCATCTATTTAGTTCTTTAAATACGGGTATTTGCTCGGCAAAAGAGTAAAATCAAATTAAGTACTAACCTAACTTACCTTTAATATGGATTGCACTACTTGTTCTACAAAGTTTCTCTTTCGTTTACTTTTTTCAATCATTATGTATGATTTTGGATATAAACCATTAAACCTATTTAATCGTCCATTAAAGCCTAAAGACCTACAATAGTAAGGTCACAGTGTTTGGGCGCGCGTCGCCTCGTGGGAAGCTCCTGTTATCGCCCGCCATCGCATCTGATCGCTTATCTGTCGCGATCTGCGCACGAGCTGTTTGTACTGTGACTATGGTTTAGGGGGTTCAGAGCACTCATAGTAATCGTAATCACTCGGGGTTTTTATGAAAAAGACTGTGGTTCTGAGTTTTTGGTTAATACGAGCCTATATTATTATCTTGAGATACGTAGATAGGCAATTAGAAGTATAATTCCCTATGTGATTTTCTCAAAACTAAGAAGTAGAGACTATATTTTTCGTACTTAACTTTTAACCAACCATTAACCAATTAATGTTTTACGATGTGGTATAAGTGACAGACAGAAATTGAGAGATAGAGAGAAAGAGGGGGATAGAGATCTGTCATAGGAAATTATGTAGAGAATAGGAAATTACATAAAAAATACATAAATGATGGCCACCCTACACTTTAATGCGGTCTTAGCGCCATCGCCGCAGTGTTTAATCGTGATTTTAGATTCCAACTGGCCACTCCGAGTTATCGGTTCACACCTAGACTCGTAACATTATTGTTTGCTGGGCTTTCTCAATTTTTATATTGAAATTGCGATATAGTCTGATTGAATTCTTGAAATAGTTGTGGGGTTTGTTTGAACAAATAAAAAGATTAGATAAGAAATAGATATAAGAAATATTAAATCATATATCGTTATGAGTTTTTATTAAATAACTTCAATTTTCCTCCGCTTCCTTAATACATATATACATTTTTTAACAGTGCGTATCCGCATTCTGAAAAGTAATATTTATTTCTTCTTAAAGAGTAATTAATTAGTTCATATTTTCCTGCTTATAAAAACGAATAAATTATCATACCAATCAAATGATAATTCTCTTATTCAAAACCAACCTTATCCATGGAACAAAACAATGACATCATAAATACTAACCCATAGAGAACCAAAACGAATCGACAACAAAAACTAAACTAATTATTCGAATAAGCGTTGCAGAGAGAGCAAATCGAATTGTAACAATCAAATCGATAGATAATACAAAAATCAATAAAATCATTGGCACATTAACGATAAAAAATATGGCGGCGCACTTTGATCTGTGGCGGCTGTCGGCACTTTGATGTTGTAATAATGCGATCAAATTAAATCAAAACCGCTAAAAGTGTGACGAATCGAGGTATCAAAGTATGTCTTTTGATGACGATCAAGGAGATGAGGCGATACGACTCTTGAAACATCGAGCTTTTAAAATAAGAATAGGTGATTATTACTCCTCATTATATTTTGCGATAGAACAAAATAAACCAAAATTAAATAACCGGCAGTGCCCGCGACTGCGCCCTCGATATACCCGTTAACGTGGGAATTATAGAACAAAACGCAACCTCTGTTACTTATTTCAAACTCTCATCTATCTTTTTTGCCAATTTTTATTTAGATTCGATTAGTAGTTTTTTGCGTGAAAGAGGAAACATCCTCAAAAACTTTGGCATATATAATATACGTAGGATAGGACAATAAAATATTTGATAACAAATAACTCAGTAGCTGCTTTAACTGTGAAAAAGGCCACACTTATTACGAAACTTTCTGAAAACATCTTCAATTCAAAACATGAAAGCAACATCAGATTCAAAAACTAAAAGTTGCAATGCAATTCACACACGAAGGGTCGCAAGCTCGTTCGAAATCTAAGGATTGGTTCACACGGAAGCTCCTTGGACACACGCTATTCCTTAATTGTACATCGACTTCCGTTAGCACGTATAACCATTACGTGTTGCCGTACAATCGAACACGTTGGCCAGCCTGCACACTGGCCGGGGTTAATCGCAAGGTGCACGCAATTAGGGGCTTATTATTAATGGGCATTAGCAGTAAACACAATATATGACTAGTTGTAGATATTAGGTATCTGTTACGTAAGTAAATTTGAAATTCGAATAGAATAGATACAGATCGAACAGTTCTTAATAATTTTAGCGATGAACACAAACTCACCCTACTCCTACAATATTATTGAAAGTTTGTGAAGATGTACGAATATGTTTGTTACTTTTTTATGCAAAATGTACTCAACGGATTTGGATGAAACTTTACAGTAATACATTAGAATTAGATGCGGTATACATTTTGTCCTAACATTCCTGTAGTACAACGCGGGTAGACCGCGAGACGATACTGCTAGTTTTTTGTATGTTAACAATACTTAGGGCTCTTTCACGTTTTCCATCATCTTGCTACTCGACTGCGACTTCGACTACGCACGCCTATTATATTCTATTTCTATGTCAGAAGCTTATATTCAGACTTATTTGATGCCTATAATACAGATTGCACTATGTTAAAAGTATGTCGTTGGAGTTAGTACAAAACTGATGTCCAGAATCTATAGACCGCCCGGTATCTGATGATTATTTAACGTGCTCTCTGCACTATGGAAATACTCATATCAATGAAGTTAAATAAACTCTTATATCAAAGACACAGGCATTAAATACATATTTTATGTCTATTAACATTTTTGCTTACACAAGACAGCAAAAAACAAAGCTCAGCTGACTAATCAAATGTAAACATAACCTTATCCGAGCTACTAAGCAAGTGCAAGACAGATTCTTGTCGCATCCACACGATGACAGTTATTTAGTGTCCCCCCGATATATCGTGACATACCGACGGACAACGGACTAGCCTCTTGATTAATAGCCGTGAAGAGATTAATAAGATAAAATTGCTTTATCTAAACACTCGGATTTATTGAACGTTATTATATGCAATAACTATTCGCTTGTAAAATGTTTTTTTCATTATAAACGATCTTTGCGATTTTATTGGGTTTAAAACTAACAGTTCAATTAGGGCTTTTATAGTTTGGCAGGTATCATATATTTCGTTCTTCTAAGTCTTCTAACCTTTGAAAAGTTCATGTCTCAATACGTGTACTTTAATGTTCTAAAGGGTCATATGAAATAATGTAAAATATAGGATTGTTTCAACTGGTCTAGTTAATTCAGTCTGCATCAACAAGATAAAAGTGCTTGCTAAATATGAGCTAGTTATTCTGGTCTCTGGAGTCCAGTTGATTCCACTGGCCACATATGAACTTTCGACTTAAAGGTCTCCATTACGGAGTATCGGTAACAAAAATTCTCCACGTTTACGGTGCGCCTAAGCAATAGAAACTTTACAAGCCAACATTAAGCTTTCAAGCGGCGCGCGTCTAATAAATGATCTATGATGAAGGAGACCTGCACACGCGGCGGAAAAATGCCAAATATTCTATACATCATCATACTTCGAATATTGACAGGCGGATGAACATGGATGTATGAAGATTTGAAACTATGGAAGAGGCTGTTTTAATTTGGATGTGTTGTAACTTTTATATTAAAATGTTATCTAATGATCCTTAACATTAGATAACATTGCATGGAGTATTTTGCAATAGGAAGGTGTCAATGAAAGGCTTTTGGTACATACTTACGTATGTACATACTTACTTTTTTCGTTTAACACTTTTTGCTTTGATTACATATCAGTATAGTTAAGCTAACCTAATCTAAAACGAGTATCATCATAGTACCAACCAACATTATTTTATTAATGTATGTTACATGGGTTATTCCAAAACTCCTAACTCCACGATCAAAAACCATAAAGGTCAAATCGTAGTCCAAAAAAGTGATATCCCGCATTCGAGAACAGATTTGATTACTATTTGTAACGTGTATATTATTCCGATTGAATTGTACCGAACATGATTGACAGACCGTATAACGAGTGTATTTCACACTACATAATACATTTACCGCAATGAGAGTAATCAATATAGATTAGTTGGTAATTAGAGTAGAGGATACGCTTGGTGTAGTTTCAGATTGTACCTAGCAGAAACCTCTAGTCGTGATTGGCTTGCTTTTGTTTTGTGTAGGGCTAACAATTGTTCGTGAAGTTGGTCGTTATGACAACAAACGACTAAATTCATCGCACTACGGTTAGAAAATTAATGTTCTGAAAAACTGAATGTGTGATCTTCTAAAGTAAGTTCAATTTGATACACATTGATTTTGAAGTTTTAAGGAAACCTAGCTTTTGTCTTCTAGGAATAAGTAGAAAGAGCTTAATGAGTCGGTACTAAGTGGCATTTTTTGAATAATTGTATAATATTTTAAGGTTTGTGGAGGTCAAAAACGTTTCCCCTCTTTTAATCCAAGTTCAAAATAAAAGGTTCTGCATTCGATGTTGGTGTGCAAGTTTAGTTGTTCGTGTAGTAGGCATTTCCAACTTAAACAAATACCACCGCATCTATACTCTATGGCCAAACACCTCTAAAAATGCCGCCAAAGCGTTTGACTCGCGACCTCTTGACGTGTTTCTGTAATCGATTCGAAGCTCATTAGAGATTGTCTAAGCTGAAATGACGCGCCCCACTACTTAATTACTTTATTTAGATGTGTGAGTGTAAATATTAATAGCGGCACTTCATCTGTGTGGGAGCGCCAATTATTGATTTCTATGTGCACATGTCGGCCGACTAGTCGGGTGATAAATCCGAAAACGCTCGCTCTATGGAGCAGCGCCGTCACTTTGTATGAAACAAGACGTCCTCTCCTCTCGCGCGTTCACGATCAACTAAACTAGTTGGACAACAAATCCGAGAATTGCACTTCTTAGCGAGTACGGCGAGTACGGCAACTGAACGACCAATTATAATTGCATGTTTATGTGTATTGCGTCCATATTTAAAATTTGCTAGTGTGCGTAAATGCGGAGGTGGGGCGTGTCATTTCAGCTTGGACAATCTCTACTTGACTATTAATAATAATCGATTGAAATTGGTACCATTCCCACGTCGCGGCGT
The DNA here is from genome assembly GCA_963082685.1 of Cyclophora albipunctata. NCBI lineage: Eukaryota > Metazoa > Arthropoda > Insecta > Lepidoptera > Geometridae > Cyclophora > Cyclophora albipunctata. The sequence continues at coordinate 643,535 of OY720123.1, forward strand.
CTAGGGTCACATCTCTAAATGTTAGTTGCGAAATCACTGGCCCATAGGTGGTTATAATAAGTTGATAAGTTTCGCAATTTGACGTTTATTTGTGATACAATGCGTGATATGCAGACTTGATAAGATTCTTCATTTTGGCGGTGAAGATAAAATTTCGACAGATTGTTTCTACAATTTCAGTTGTTGCATCTATCTTATCAACCAGTAATCCATACATATTATGGATTACTGGTTGATTTACTAGCTGTTCCCCGCAGGTAGTTCCGACCGACGGGTAGTTCCGATCGACGCGAACTCGATAGAAATAAATGTATTTCTATCGAGTTCGCGTCGATCGGAACTACCATCATGTTTGGCACATTCCGCTTATTTTATCATGTTTCGTAGAGTCACATCCATATAATGTTTATAGCATTATATTTTTCTTGAATAATCATTTTCAAAATCATTTATTAGAATTACTACACACTAAAAAGTTCTAACACCAATAAGAAATACGAATAAAAAAATTAGAGGCTAAACATGCAAAAGAAACAAAATATATTTATAGGAACGCCTCAAAAATATGTTGTATTTATAAATTATGATTATCACCATGACATAGGACTAAAGACCCATTCATTCAATGAAAAAAAAAGTCAAAATATCTGTGGTTAGCATAGTCAAAACACTGCTCTTCTTAGAAGGAGCATGTATTGTCTCTGGCAAATTGTTAATTTTTTGGAACACATTTAGTAATATACAGGTTGATTAAATTACGTTCTCGTTTTTTTGTGATAGATAAAGTTATAATTTTATTCTAAAAAGTGTAAATAAAATTTAGTCGTAGAGATTTAATACTTATTATATAAAGATCTTTTATGCAATATACAGAAGTTTAAATATTTTGAAAATATAATATTGAACACTTTTGTAAATAACAAAACATTTACTACGAATATACTACCTAGGTTTTAAAAATTTCAGATTTAATTTAATTGAAATCAGACGCAGGATAGTTAAAACTCGAACTTGAAAAAAGACGGTTAAAATTCAGAAACAACCTGTAGATCCACAACTTTTAATTTCGAACACCCGTCGCGTTCTTTTTCCGAAATCCTCATAACGTCATAAATATTCCTTAATCTGTCAAAAATAGTAGCATTGAGCTGTCATAAGGTTGTCAAAATGTACAATGTTCCAAGGTAGTAGAGAATAAGTCCTTGGTAATATTTTAATAAGGTGTATAATTATGTGTTTGGAATTTTTTAAAAAGAATGACTTTAGGGAAGTACTTTGTATAGTAGGGCAAAGGAAAAGGTTTTTAAGCTTTCTGAAGATATGAGTACAGGGAGTATAGTGCGAAAAATATATTTATGTCAATCCTCGTTACCATAATTATTATAAAGAAAAGTTTACTAAAATATTTCACTTACATTGTATACATTGTACATTGTATAGATAATATAGAAAATGGGAAAATATGTAAATTGTAAAGTTAATTTATTTTTAACGGTATGAGATTTGTGTAACTAGTTGGTGGTTAGTTGACAGCAAATTATGTTTTAATGTTGTCAACTCGGCTTGTAATGATACTTTCTGTCGTGATTTAACATAAAATTAAATTAGAAACTAACTATTTTGACAATATAATAAAATAGTATTTGCCTGTAACGTTCCACTGCGAGGCAAAAGTTACTGATCGTTTTTTTTATTTTTTAAATATATAAAATATAAATAAGGTCGTTTTAATTAAAAGTAAGTTACTTTATGGGAGTTCAAAGCTTTAACTGCGTGGTAAATAAAAGTATAGCTGTGTGGTTTTTTTGTAAGTTTATTTGTAATTTTTTTTGATAGATTATTCTCTATGAAATATCGCAAACTTTGAGTTATTTCAAATACCAAAACACCTTCACCCGCTATAAAACTAATCTTATTGTGGTTACATTAACTTTGCGACCGCGGAAGTGTAAAAATATAATCTATTTTAAACATTTTGTCGTCGGTGTATTGCGCCCGCGCCGTAAGTAATCATTTGAACGAGGCGCTGTGGTGAGGTACAGTTTAGCGGTTTAGCTTGTAACTTGAAGTTTTATTTACCGTCTCTATGTGTTGATGTTTGTTTAACTTATGTAATTTTAAGGCGTTCATTGAATATTTTTTCTTAACTTTGGAGTTACTAGATGGGAACTATATTATGTAAGTATAGTGATAAACTTTTTTAAACTCACACGATTTGCACTCATTATACTAAATTAAACGGGTCTGTATCGCGTTAGATAATTAAACGTATTTACTAACTAAAAAATTTACTATTTACTACTACTATGGGTACGTATTTTAGTAAATACGTTTAATTATCTAACGCGATACAGACCCGTTTCATTTAGTATAATGTATAGTGATCCTGATAAACACATTCAAATCAATAATAATGTGTTGTGGCACCAAGATCCTTAAAAACTCTATTTAGATAATTTTTGAAGAGGTTCATATTCAAGATAAGGAAGGTTATAAGCTATTCATGTATTTTTTCCAAAATTCACTAGACATGGGGTAAGTAAACCACGACACGGGTAAACCTGCTTGAATAAATGAGTAATCTAAGAAACTTTCTTCTATTATAGATTATGAAATTAATACACCAATAAAACTAATGTAATACGTTAGACGTCTGAGAAAGCACCGTCCGCCATTTTTCACAACTTCATCCAAATTCCATAACGTGCGTTAACCTCGTGTGACAGTATTCACACGGGAACAGCCACGTGCTAACTATATTAATAGATAATATAAGTCGAAGTAAGATTAACACTGTTCTCAATCCACCAACATAATCAGACCTTCGATATTGAACCGTAAACAAACGAGGTACGAGAAATTTTGAAGCTTCATTGACTGGTAGGGGTCTAGGCATAGTGGGCGTTGTAACGGAAAGGAAGCAGTAAAGTCAATTACAGCCTAGAATCATAGCCTCAAATTCTTTTATATTGTTAATGGGTTTTTGACAATCTTCGTGGTTAAGAGTCATTGTCCCAGTTGGGTCTTAGATTTGGCACCAAACTATGCCCAAAAGAACGACTTGAATACCTCAGCTTCTCTATAGTATAAAAAAGAAGAAAAGAAAGTAAAATATTTTTAAAAGAAGTACAACAGCGGTTACGTAAATAACTAAAATTTTAAAGAGAGATCATAATGATTCCCAAACGTCGATTTAAACTTGTTAAATCTGCAGATCATATTGCAGTTTTGTATTACTAAAATGCTTTGTCCTTATATGGAGCAAAACACTTAAAACTAAAAAACTGAATCGAAATTCAAAGTAATTTTTAAATGTTATTTCAACGCCAATCAACCTCAAAAACGAGCAAAAAACACAGAGGTCGCAAATCGACCTATTTTGATTAGATGCTTGACGTAAGCCAATCAAAAGCTGAATTACTGGGAACTCAAAATCACGAGCTCAAACATTTAACTCTAATTATAACACAAACAAAAAATATATATTGCAATTAGTTTTTTGTGTGATGCAGGTCCTTTAAGAATCAATTCTGAATGCCTCGTGCCGACCGGAAAGGTTAAAAATATACTTACCCTTTATGTTAAGGAAGGTTATGATTGTCATACTTTTAAAGTTCTGGATAAAAATTCATTTTTATACAGAACCTTAAAACCTTTTTTTAAAGTACGTTCTTTAAGAAAAATGGATATTTACGAACACACTGTAATAGTTATCTCACTTAGTTTCAGAGTTGTTAAAGTTTTCCTCGCTAAGAAAGTGCCTAGATAAAAAATTTAGCGTTATGAACCATCTTAGAATAACATTATGTATTCTGTAACAATATCTACATAAAAGTTTTCATTTTGAATAATGTTATGTTTTCTGTAACTTTATCTACATAAATGTTTACATATTGTACGACGTAAACTACTGAGCCACAACTTCAAACAACATTAAAAAACTGCAACGCATCTACAATCTAATTCATTCATCACATTAATCCTCCCACACGCTAATCAACTAAAAACGAACCCGAAACAATCAAGTGACTAAATAACCTGAACAATCAGAAACTCGTCTAAAAAACGATAAATCGACTAAAAAATAATAACTCGATCGAGTAATTACGGACTCTTGTACCGAAAAACCTTGTAATTTGGATCATTAGGGTTTTCTGATTTCGCTACCGGTTGTTGTTAGTTTTTTTGTCAAATTTTAATATAATCAACCCACGTTTTGAAGCTAAAATGATCGAATTACTAGTTTTTTTAGTCGATGACCGTTTCCTTCGATTTTTTGTTAGTAAACTATGTGTTATAGAGTATTAATTTGGGGCTACTGTTTTTACTACAAGAGGTTTATAAAGTATTTGCGCGTTTACTTGTTTAAACACCAATACCTAGATTATTAAATAAACTATTCCAAATATTTCTTCGATAAATTTAGATTTTACCGATAAATAAACAGAAGCCATAAAAATATATTATTGTGGAGTGAGCAATGAGTAGAGCATACATACCCCATTCAAGTAATTTTCAAGTGACGATTACTACCGAAATGTATGTCGTAGTTGAAGATAATACAATTTTATACATGACAGATCTACTTGTCATAACATCCTAACATCGTAATACAGGCACAATACGATGAAATACAAAGACTGTCTCAGGACCACTGACACACCTCTTTCATTAATTATGGACGCCATTATAATAGTATCGTAAATAGAACGCAACAAGCTAGATCGTAGAGTATATGAAAGTATAGAGAAGATCTAATTATATCTGAGGTAACATAGTTTAATGTTCTGAAATTCGACCGAGGAATTCTGAGTGCTCAATATTTAGTAGTTGTAGTAAAAGATAAAATTTACTCTAGTTGTAAAATTTGCACAAAACTCTTACGCAATTCTTTTCACGATGGCCTTTTCCATACCATTTTTCGTTTTCTTTACACGTTTTACTTTTGCCATTATTAAGTTTGTAAGAGACTTACGGACATTCTGAAGTTTGTATAAAATACAAATATTAATGAATTCTACTAACGTGATAAGTTAATACAATGTTTATTTCAGTATAATAATAAAAATATCCATTCTAGTGTTTCTAAATGTAATCTCGCAGTCTGAGAGAGTCGATCATCAATACGTTCACGCTGCGCCGACAGAGGGCAGCTCACGTCAAAACGATTTGCACTCAATAACGAATGTAAATCGGAGCTCCGAGCTTCATTTAAGATGGGTTTACATTGTATTTTATGTCTTGAACGACTTTTGTAGAATATGGATAAACGGCCTTCTTTTCGTCGGCCTTTAAAAGTGATATATGTATAAGATATATGATATATAAATAAGGTGTGACATAACTTTCATGAAACTAAATCATCCTTTATATTTGCTTTATTTTTTATACTTACTGAATTCTTTTCGTGAAAGAGTTTCTTTGTAATAATAAGTGTTCTAGTAAGTCACGTCTTTTTCAGTTTATTTCAAAAAATTGCGTCTGAAAACCTCTTAACCTTTTAAAAACATATTGATGAATGGATCTGAAAGTGCACTTTGCTATACAAGTTACCATGTCGAGTGCGCTTGACAAATTGTGGCAAAATTGCAATTTCCCTGCGTTGGAGCATGCGTTTATTAAAACGTTACACGGAAATTACTAAGTTGAAACAAATGGTTTACAACCATCTCAGGATCTATTTACACCATTACATTCTGTGAGAAAGCCTTTGCGCTGTATCCTTTTTGTTCCCCTTTTTGACCTTACAGGACCTTACTTGTATAATAAAAATATGAAAAGTCGACTTCTAAGGTTGAATTTTCACTTTTCCATTCTTCTTGTATAACAACGTTCCAATTTCAAATAAAAAGGAGCAATAAAAAATTAGAATGGACACATGTCACCCCGTGGAGACATCCAGAGCTCGAATTCGAAATCGTACCGCGTTCTGACGTTTCCGTTACGTGCCGTTTCCGCTCAAAGCAAGCGTACGACGAATCTTTAATCGCGCGCTTTTACATTCGTTTTTTTTCGAGTTTTTTCTAAAAGTATATGTATCCTGTGTTTTGATTGATGGTATAGAGATAGGCCGGTGAAGGGACCATTACGCAGTCGCACCTCATAGGGTCCCGTTGATAAATTGGTCGCTTGTATTCCGAGCGCGCATCGCCGTATTTGTTTTCTGATGTTCGCAATCGGTTTTTTGACGTGGACGAACGTTTTCGAGTCTTGTTTTGTACAACGTTTGAAGTATTAATCGTTTCATTATTGGTCCCTTTTTCACTTAATATTTTGACTGAATCTGAGTATGCATTTTTGGGAAATTATGTATTCATATATGAAGTGGTTTATTTTTCTAATGTTTATTTAATTTTATCATGATCATCTCATAGCTTTCGCACTTCACGTCTCCTTGGAACATACTCAATATTAATCTACTCATCAAGTACTTCATCTCTTCAATATGAAATCTAAAATAAACAAAATATAAATTGAAAACGAACATGGCAGTTATTTTTACAAATTATTTCGCATGTCCGCTGCGCCGGCGCACGCATCGATGAGGTCACCTGTCAACGACCAATCAGAGACGTGATACATATTAACAAGTGGACACGTAACTCAATCACGTTCCGTGTATTATAATAGTTAATTCTACTTTATATTATTCATAGTTTAAACTTTAATTAACTTTGTGTCTGTCGCCGTATAAAAAAATATCTGAAAGTTATAAAAGCTTTCGGATTCACGATTATGTAGTTCAATTTTGACGTACTTATTGCGGAGAATGACTTAAAATGTTTGTGAAATACATAATCATACAGTTATATGGTAGAAATTGCCCGTTTTTTACTGATAAAAAGTGTAAAATGACCAATAGAGGATTTTGTGATTTAATCTATAACACAAGATATGGGAAATATCTTGAACCCCATTGACTACCTCTACCAAATGTCAGTTTCTATGTAAGACGCGAGCTAGATTCCGATAGTATTTAAACTCTCGCTTCGTAGCTCCAATAAGTTTAGTAGCTTACTACCTAATAAGTTTAGGGAACCTAATACTAATCATGTATTTAACAGAATTACATATTTCTTTTAAAAGTACAATTCCACTACCCAAAAAATAAATTCAAAACCACACCCACCCTATATAATAAGACATATTTACACAAATTACATAACAAAAAAAACCGGGCCATTACCAAATAACAATTACATTGACAAAACTAGTTGTGATTCAAGCCAGGTAGTCGGTACGTACTCATTGCGATGCTCCGAACGTTGAATGACGATACAGGGCGTACGCTTACTACAAAACAATGCGATGATCTATATACGACTGTACACGAGCTATCGAACCCTTATTGAATACTTTATTAGATGAGCGTCATAGATCAGGTAGTGTAGAATGGATGGTACATGCCTAACGCTTAAGTTTTCCCTACTTTTAACTGTGAGATGAAACAAGACTATTAATAGTGTTTTTTGTTGTGTTATGAAGCAAACTTTATGAAAGATTGACAGAATCTAGCGCTCAATAGAGGGTAGGGAGGCCTTCACACTGCAGAGTGGGACAATTCAGACTGCAAATAAATGAAGCAAACTTAATCAATAAGCCATAGGTTAGTCAAAGATGTCAGAAAGTTTAAGACCACTCAAAGAGTGATTATGATACTCAAATATATAGATTATTGAACAAGGATAGATTATAGATTTATGAGTAGTTTGGGTGACCGATAGTGGGTGGGTGGGGGCTCATATGAGCGCTAATAGGAAAGTATGGTCTAGTTAGGGTTATGTCAAGCGATATATATATTATGCTCTTTGTAGAATTTTTGTTGTACAAATAATATTTGTTTAGCCAAAAATAATAAAATAAGAAAACATGTATTATTATATATCATATATCAACTCTGTATTTAGTTAATCTATGTCAAGAAAAATTCTAAAACTTATTTAAATGTTTGTATCACAGGTAAAGATAGAATCTTTATAAACGGGATTTCCGGCGTCTGTTTTATTGTCTATCGCTAATTTCTACGGATCCTGATTCATCTTTCATTCATTCAGATTGATATTTAAATCAATATTTTATGTCTTAGTTTTATTTTATATCCTCTGTCTAATGGGAGGTCTCATTTTGTAAAAAAAAATGACCCGATTATTTATACATATAACACGTAGTATTCATTTAAACAATACAAGGGGCTGTTGGAAGATTTCAGTGCGGTTATGATCAATTTTTTTAAGGTGCAGAAACGATGGCTACCAACTACTTATTACACCTATCAATTAATATTTCCTCTTACATAAGTAGATCAGCAGAGACTGCCGCACCACCGTAGTGAAGATAAAACGTATTATACAAAGAAATGATTAAATAAATTCTAATGTGTGGCTATGTTCAATTTTCTACACATTATCTAAACACCAAAGAATTCGAATAAAGATAAAGTATATGCAAGAGATGTACAAGAAAGCTGCGTCCACTCACAGGCAGCTCATTAGTGAAATAATTAACAATTTAAATAAACGGTGCTGATCTAAATCACCTGATTAGTATTACGGTTACCTCACGTCTCGTGTACGGACACTATGTGTGGGATATTTTATAGGATATTTTGGGAAATAACTGAAAAATATCGTAAATTATTTAATTCGGTTGGCGAATTTCAATTCATTAGTAAATTAGACCTAAAATGACCGCCTAAGCTTGTAATATGGAAACTTAGTAAATCGTGTATACGTACAAAACGTTTTAATTTCTTAGCCACATTATGAAGGTAGCTTAAGTTTACTACAGTACCTCCTGCTTATCTGTTAATAATACTACACGGTTAGCGAACTCAAAAATAGTAATGAGGAGTTGGTTGGAGACCTGCAGCGCGTTAGCAGATTAATTGCCAAAAGTTAAAACCAATGAATTTAGAAAAGTGGGATAACTTTAACTTGAAATGGAGCATATTCGGTAACGTAATATTAAAGAACTATGGGCGTTCGGAGCCAACTCAATTCACAGTTTTAAATAGAGAAATATCCCCAATTTTCCAATACCATGGTGTTACTCACGCAGACGATCTACAAGTATAGTTTGGTTTCCTGTGCATTTGATTTGGATCGGCTCGTTCTATACATAGAAACGTGTCAACTAGTCATACCTTAGACAATGAACGTGACATAGATTAGTTAGCTGTTGAATATAGATGCGATGCTCCAATACATTTTAATTGCCTAATTAGATTCGTTGAAGTACGTTTGAGTTTTGTTGATTTCTTTTTAGGTAGACGTTGAAGTGTCGATCCTGATTGTCTGTTTTGTATGACCGTGTCATAAGAATTTAGTTGGCTTAAAGGTACATTAGGGTGTACCCACTATTTACAGAGATTAGAGCTAATCTTTTAAGTATAAATCTACTTGTATTTTTCCCTGCAGAATTAAAAAGCACTTAGCAAAATTTTATTTTAATTTGACGGTCCTAATAAAAGTATAACAATTGGAATGCGATTATAGTTGCATCAAAAAACGCTTAAGATTCGTATTGTTAAGACCATGTTAGAAACTCCGTTTAGGAATTCCACCTTGATAACTTACCTTTAATCAACAAAAACAATAAAACTAACCAAGTCTGCTTCATAATTGAAATATCCCATTTACACATAACCCATCTGTCAAATTCGCCCTCAAAGAGGCACCAACAAATTAGGCATAACATCCCCACCATTAACAAAGCAATTAATAACTAATTACTCTATAATTGTATTATGGATCAGTTTGAAGCGCGTGGGCGCCGCCGTATCGTGACTGCGCATGCGTATTGATTATAACACATCTTGGAAATAGGCCTGCGGTGATGTAATGTATGGATTTGTAGCAGGTAAAAATAGCAGGTTTATTCCTTTTACATACTAATTATACTTTATTAGGTGTTGATGTATACTGTATAGGTTGAATGATGATTGACTTTATCCTTCGATGTTATAAGTAAGTAATTAATTATAATGTGTTCAATTGCCCGATTTATGTTATTGATAATTGAAAAAATGATTTTTTTTGTGGCATCAATCGTGATTTTTTACCTCAGATGGGAATGGGTCGACAAAAAATATTATTTTCGTTATTAGATTACCATAGATCAACACTTTCAATATACTTACCTATGTTACTATCAAGTTTTTCCATACTGCTCATCACTTGATTAAAACTAAAACTATTTATAAAGTATTTATAGTAAGAGTGGATTGCAATATCCCAAGGCTTTGCGGCTCAGTGATACAGTGAACTGTACAGTACGTAAAACATGCAACCTATTTTGTGACTGCCATAGGGTTAAGGTAATACGATGATTTGCGCATCATACTAGCTTATATCCTCATATGGATAATGTAATAATATATTTCAACTGATGATCTCACTGGAACGATGATCTAATTAAATAAACCGTGACTAATAAAACTTTTAACAATAATTAATCCATCAACATGCATAATGTAGATTCAATATACAGAGTGTTATGATTGATGATCTAGCCCCAGCAGATATAGGACTCGAAGGTGGTTCAGAATATCGAATTCCTCCCTTCATAAAAAAATTAAGCTACCATTCAGCCAGGACAAGGACACTATTAACACGCTTTTTTATTAGCTTGGCCTGTATGTACGTACGTATGTAATGGAATCTTTGAACATCATTTTCACCAACTTCCAGAATTCTGATTAATTTGAAACTTTGCATACGTATCAAGGACCGATGACAATGCAATAATTTAAAAACTGTTTCCCGTTATCCTTAATGAATTTGCCAGATTTACTGAAAAATTATTACTTCATATAAAAGACATCAACGGACGCTCGCTGTGGGACGGAACGGGAGTTCTGTTTTATTTTACTAAATGGTACTAGACACTAACAGCGTCCCGTGGTTTTCCCGTGATGGGCCCGTTCCCGTAGGAATTACGGGATGAAAAGTTGCATATAATGTTATGCTTACTAAAAAATAAAAAATAAAATTATAGTTAAAAAAAACTAAAAAAACACGCTTTTATTGCAAATTGAACTAAAAACTAGAAAATAATTTTTCTCCTCAAATCAAAATTATAATAAAATTTAAGTTGTAACACAATGATTCAATTCAGAGTAAAAAGCGTGGGGTGCTTAATATTTTTAAATATTACAATCATCATTGGTAACTATCTATGAGAGGATAGTTATGAACTACAGTAAAATGCACCCCACGCTTTTTACTCTGAATTGAATCATTGTGTTACAACTTAAATTTTATTATAATTTTGATTTGAGGAGAAAAATTATTTTCTAGTTTTTAGTTCAATTTGCAATAAAAGCGTGTTTTTTTAGTTTTTTTAAACTATAATTTTTTTTTTTTGCAAACACTAATCTAGACGGGACTTAATCGCGAATAAAACATTTAATGCATACCTCAACGATTCGGTCGTGTCGATGTGTTCATATCGTGATAGTTTAAATAGTGTTAGATTTTTTTTATCAAAAAACAGTTTTGATAGGAAATTCTGGTTTTAGTCGGCTACTGTATTTTAATTTAAAGCGTTAGATTGTTATTTTATTGGATTATTTATTAAAAAGACATCAACGAAAGTTGCATTCAGAGAACAGTTAACCAGAAGACGCTCTATAGCATAGTGTTGAAAGAATATCACGGATATGAGAGCAACTCACAAACCACAGCCTCACAAATCAAACACGAATCAACTTGACCTGTATCCACCTATCACGAATTCCAAGAGGGCTTAATAAAAATTCTGCTCTCGAACCCATCACACCAACAGAACAGTGAGTATAGAACAAACAGACAGATACGCGGTAAACCGTAACCGTAATTGTGTTTATTATTTGAATTCCGGTGTTACACGAACCAGCCTGTGCTTTCTATGATAACATAGGCCCACGCGGCCGCCGAATTTGATGAGCTGTGAAGATTTGCAGGAATGGATGTGGTAAGTGAGTCAAGAGATTTTTTAAAGATGAGTCTAAATAAAATATATTATAAACTTCCTGTTTTTTAAGTTGGTTAATATATTAGGTTCAATTTCTAATTAAGTTTTAATTCATATCAACTTTTAACGTTTGATTATTTAACTTACAATCTGAATGATTTTTAGTTTCATTGGCTAACTCGTCAGTTCCCAGTGTCTCTTGTAGAGAGAATAATATGGTTTTGCACATAAGCGTAGTACAAACTATTTAAAACATTGTACTGTATATTTTGGTAATCCCAAATTACCGCATCTACATTTACGAGTTCCTCACATTTAATCCGTCTAAGAATACGAAGGTAAAGTGCCATCTATTATTATGTTTGCTCATCACATACTCGAAGTCTCTCGACGATTACTTCTAATAAAGTGACATTTCCCAAAATTGATCTTCAGATTCTTGAGACGGTGATTGTTCTTAGTCACAGCGTGTTTGAGATTCAGATTAGAAAAATATAAGTGTACCTACCAATAAACTTTTCGTATTGAGCAAACGAAGGCAGTATTAGTTCAGTCATTTGTTTCTTCAGCGAAACGTGTTTCAGTAAATAACTTTTCCGTTTAGCATTACAACGGGCGAACGAAACATCATAGAAACAAGACACATCGGTGACTTGATACTTCGATGAAAATTTTTTGTCGGTAAAGAGACTTCGATCTTTCGCACTTCTGTGAAACAAAAGTATCTCTATGATATACTCATCTATAGCAGGCAGAAGTATGGAGACCAGACCAAAACTCTATAATTAGATAAGGCTAATATAGCCGTAAGAAGATCCACAGCATTCATCGCATTCATAACGGATTTCCACAAAATAGAGTTATGATCACCGATAGGAATTCCTAGGAAACGTAGCAACAATGTGAAGGTGCGCGAGAACCACTGACCCTTGTATCTCTGCCATCGATGTGTTATTGTTCTTACAAGTCAGCCAGACAATAGAACATACCCTGCCGGTGGGTATTGTGTACTGGCTAATGTGAAGGGTTTACTTCAACTGAACTAGCGGAGAAACGCGGTTACGCCTGCGTGGACCCTTTGAAACTTCGCTCCTATGGGTAACCTCTATGGAAACCTCCTGGAGAAATAGCACTAGACTTGTACGTCTGACTTTACTCGTCGACTTTAAGCGAGTTGACAGGCTGGCCGGCGAATTCCTATAATAAATTAAATGATAAATAAAATTAATTAAAGCAGGACATAAAAAATAATTCAATCAGAAAGAGCTAATAATGTTTAAATTAAAACAATTATCTGTAAAGAACCATATAGTGGTACAGCAGAATCTTATCTTACGCGCATTGTGTTATGTGACTACGCATACTACATCTTGAATAATACCGGCCATGAATATTCCTCTGTTAACGGACGAAGTTTAATTTATTAATTGTGCCTTGCGACCTCTCAACCTATCCTTGGCGATTTATGGACCAAACTTATTATTGTTGCTTCCCAATGTGATCTATTGCTACTTGCGACTTGAAATACTGGTGTAGTAACTACCTTTTCTAATGTACTAATGTTATAAAGGCTAGACTCTGTTTATGGGTCTAATGGAACGTTTAACCCTAAAGTCTACGGACTGTCGCGGTTGTCGGACTGTTTTAGTAAAGATTAAAAGCACTCCCGTACTTATGTGAGTTTATAACAAAAGAATAATATATAGATTGATGAACACGCATGTAATGCAAACTTAAGTGCGCATATTTAGTGTAAACTAAACCTGAGATTACAATAAGTTTATTGCATTAATAGCTTTAATTTGTTTTTGTAACTGCTAACCAATGTTGGATTCGGCGTCTTCACTACATAGTATAAAACAAAGTTTTGTCTGTTTGTCTGTATGCTTAAATCTTTAAAATTACGCAACGGATTTTGATGCGGTTTTTTGTAATAGGTAGAGTGATTCAAGATGAAGGTTTTTATGTAAAAAAAATCCCAAAATTCTCACGGGAACGGGCACAACGCGGGTAAAACCGCGGGGCGCTGCTAGTTATTATATAATCGCGACGTTAGAATACATTACCTAGGTTTTAAGCTCGGTTGAATCTAAATTTACGTTGACTAATCTATACATTTTATAAAACAAAGTCAACCAAAGCTGTGTGTCTGTATGTAATTGATTTTCTCAAAAACTACTTTACTAATTTTCTTGCGGTCATCACCAACAGTATCAAGGTTTATGTATTATTACTTTTCACGCCAACATTCGGAATTGTACGCGGGTATAACCGCGGGGTACTGCTAGTCAAATATACTTAGAATTCTAGATATCTTCGGATACATTTCGTAATAAAGTGCTCGTCGCCTACATTAACACATTTATAAGCACTCTTCAGCCAACTGGGAGTATCACAATGAAATGGTTACTAAAAATCAATAAATCAATATTATTTTTAGAAACAAGATTTTATTATTAACAAGTGTCATATCAAAGTTGTAATAAGTTAACTAACATTTGTAACTATGTATATAAAAACTTTTCCGTGTGGTTATGTGTTCGTAAATTAATTTCAACTAACTTATAAAATAGGAAGTTCGGTGTTCGGCTGTATGTAATTTTTACTCTACCTACATATACACAATGTGTACATATCAAGCACCAAGTTAAACACTATGTATATATAACTTAGGGTTTGGGTTTGAGATCACAAACCCGCATTAGAAGCGTGGTGATAACGCCTTACCTTAATACTTTAGTGAGATGACAGGCTTTTACCCAGCAGTGGGACATTACAGGCCAATACTTACTTACTAAGGGATTGTATCTTAGGGACCCAACTAATGAGGTAATGTGTAAAACGCAAGTAAATCCTAAAACAACGACTAGCTTAAATCAACAACACTAAACACCGTTATTAAGGTCAACTGACATCTCAAAGAATTATAAAACAAACAAGAACGTACCCAAATTAATTTATTCGAGTTTGTTTTGCTCTCGACTCGGATATCGCATCGATTGTAATGTAAATTAGTGAAAACGATTTATCGTCATCGATAAGATGGGCTCGAACATCACTATTGAGTAATATTGTGATAGTGGAAGTAATGTCAATATTGATGAAATATCGTCAGATGATAGTTTTGTAACAAACGATTAGTTAGATGTTTCGAAAAGGTCGATGTTTCGAATGATCATTCGAATTTGGAACGATTAAAAATTAGGACCATGAATGAATTCAGAAAAATAAAGACTTAGTTTTTTCCTGTTAAAGAATATCTTGATGGAAGGTGAACTGGGCAATGCCAGCATTTTATTTCAATAAAATGTTTATAGCTACGCTGTCTCAGGTACTCATGGCATTGCATCTGAAATGTATAAGCATATTTTCTTACAGGGTAGTATCTAGCGATCTATTTTCTTACACGTGAGAAAGAAATATTATTTCACTTGTAGGCTTCAATATCTTAGTGGTGGCATCGGAGATTCATTCAATCCAGCTTAACTTTGCATATACATACTTATTTAACGATACTTAATACACAAAAATGAACAACCCATTAATCAAACAATATAGTTAAAAATATAAATAACGGACATTGACAACTATTCACGAATAGAAATTAAGCGTAATTGAGTGTGAACGTGTGTATCAAACGAAATGTATTGACTACACCACATAGGAACAAACCGCCCAATCATCGGAGGCGAGCCATAAGGCACATAATAACTTAATTAACCGTTAAAAATCATTTATCATTAGAGTCACGCAGACGAAAAGAAGTCATTACACTAACGTTTTATTGTACGCTTTTTGTTTGTTTAAGAGAAAGTGCACGAAACAATTGTACAGATAATTTGTACGACAGGTGTTGGACGAATGATTTATCGATATACTATCGATAGATAACGATTATTTTAATGGGTATAACATTGCAATAAAACGCTGCAAGACATATCCCGACTAAGTTAATACTCTGCAGCTCACTAAACTACACTACATGCCTAAATGCAAAACATAAAATGAATTATGCTATGTATGCTGTTATGTATGCTATATTTTGTTCCTGTATTTTTATTTTATTATTTTATTAGATGCAACATTTTATATTACTATTCATTCTTAGATTAGTTTTTAAGTTCCTTTTTTTAAATATTTTTAGTTTGCAGTGCCCTAACAGGGTGTGATGTATTTAGGTACATTATGGCAAATAAATAAATTTGAATTTGAATTACATATTGTTATAAGAAGTGGATTGTGAAAATGACCATATTTTCATTTACGTCTCATATAAAAAAATTATGTACACCACACATTTTTTTCTGATCTGCCTGGAAAATAAAAAAGGATCGAAATCGGACCAATTTAGTGTGAAAACAAGCATTTAAAAATTTTTCCACCTTATTAATAAACGCTCTTTAACTAAAATACTGTTATAAAGGGTTTTGTCTCTTTTGCTCTTCGGAAAATTGCGTATGTCAGAAAGTGACAAACCATTAGATAGCTAAACTGTTTTTAATACGCGTTTATTAATATGACCCTAAGATTTAGTACACGATGAAACAGTTAGTTCAAAAACATTTGTGTTCCAGCACTGGACAAAGGCCTCTCCTCCATCTTTCCATATATCCCTGTCCTGAGCCACTTCCCTCCGTTGATCTTGTCTATATACGAGTATATAAAAATGAAACCCGTTTTCCTTGGTCGCGGCATCACGCGTCGTCGCCGGACCGATTTCCACGGTTTTGCATTCGTTGGAAAGGTCTCGGGCTCCGTGAGGTTTATAGGGAATAAAAATCAAAATTCCCACGGGAACGGAGGCGCTGCGGGTGAAACCGCGGGGCACAGCTAGTATGAAATATAGAAAAGTATATTGTTTTAGGATCTTGGTACAGTAGAATTAAGGATTATTTTAAATTCGTAAATCAGGAGCAGAACCAGATCTTGTATAGCATAACCTATAACATTAATTGGTAAACTCACTCTAAACGTCGGTTTTGATCGTAAACCCTGTATTGTGCACAAACATTTAATAACAATAAAGACTTGTCTGACATTTTCGTTTTCTTTGATAACTAATAATAAAACGTTAAAGTCCACACCTACAGTAAATCACAATCCATTGTTGTCAATGATTGATTCCAACTGCACACATTTCTGCATACATAATTTCGACTATAAAACTACAACGATTAAAATATTAATTTGATTTTAAAATGTCAATATTCAAATGTTAGTTATTTTTACGATTAAGTATATGCAACTCATTTATCAATATCTGATAGAGTTATATATTATCTTCACAAGTTTGTATTAAGGCGGTATTGGACGAGGCAATTTAAATTTAAACTTAATTAAATTATTTGTATTTTTGAACATCCTTCTCATAATATTAATTGTTGAGGTTGTGTGATGTATGGATAAGCGTTTGTTGTCCTCAACTGCCCTCTAGACAAGTGCCAATCGATTCACGTTTTATTTGGGTGTTTGTCTACTGTTAACTTTTAAAATGATCACGTGACTTTCGTTTACACAGCGTACGAAATCACTACATAGTATAAAACAAAGTCGCTATTTTTGTCTGTTTATTTGTCTGTTTGTCTGTATGCTTAAATCTTTAAAATTATGCAACGGATTTTGATGCGGTTTTTTGTAATAGGTAGAGTGATTCAAGAGGAAGGTTTTTATGTATAAAAATTCCCGATATTCCCACGGGAACGGGCACAACGCGGGTAAAACCGCGGGGCGCTGCTAGTAGAATATAAAACGATTGCCTGTTGACTGAAGCTGATGAAATTCCATTTTATATGTCTAGCTAGCGTTGCTAATTGAATTTAACGCAAAGGATCATTTTATTCCCGATATTCCAGGAATTCTATACGAGTGCCTTAATTGATTTTAGGTTTTCAAACATTAACAAATCGAAATGGCATTGAAAAGCAGAATAATTTTACCCAGCTCCGATTACAAACAATTAATTATTTTTCCTAGAATCGCTATAAAACCTACAATTAAAACAGAAATACCTTTTCATATAAATAAAAAAATGATTCTCAGAAATAAAAAAAGTCGCTTCGTCCATATACCCAGTAAAGTATTCCATAAAAATAGATGTGAGTCAGTTTCGATTTCGCTGACATCATAAAAATGCTCGATAAGTACTCGTGACCTTTAAATGATGAATGCGGTCGAGCACAGAGGTCGATCGGGGCGGGGTCGCACTGTGAGCGGTGCACGAGATCGTTTTTATATACGAGTCGAAATATACAATACAAAAATGAGTATCAATCAAATGTGATGGGGTTGATAATAGGAGATCCTTATCTTATAACAAAACGTAAAACAGTTGATAAAGATAATCTCAAATAATTGAGGTGCATTCTTCAGAGTCAGCGTTGTCTTCACTCTTGAAATGACAAGGACTGAATATGTAACGTATCCCTGAAAGCTCCTTTCCATAATTACTTCAAAAGTGTCTTTTATCATAAAACAAAGTATATATTTTTCATCATATTTATACTGGATGAAATTTCAATCACACTCAAATTAAATTCCGTTAAATACGCTACCGCTTATAAATCCCATTCGCTGTCACTCCAACCGCACTCAAGATCCCGTATCAGTAAAATAATATCGATATCGGACCGGAGGCGGACCCACCCCGCCCTACATGAATAAATATTTAATTAAAATTATGAGAGTGCACGAATTTGTACTGTTTGTTCATACATTTGTTTTTTTTTGTCTATCCAATTGTTTTTGTTACGTGTCGATACGTAAAGGTGAAGCCACAATACTTTGATTTCTTCTTCTTATGTATTCTACCATTATCTACTATCTTGCTAGATCGTACATTCAGGCTCGACTAATGTTTTTACTGGACATAATGGCATATATTAACTAATCTTCGTAGAATGGTCAGCTTAATTCAGTGTTTTAAGTTGAATACAAATTACACCCTAAAGTTACAACCCTTAAGAGTTAAAATGCAATAAACAAGCAGACTCTAATATTAATGCTCTGAAACCTAAACCAATCATCGTCCTTCAAAAGTGTGGTGTTAATGGTTTTCACTTAGCTATGTAATTTGAAGGGTGTATAGTTTAAGCTAGCACGATGGTACTATGTGTTGGCCTCAATCTACACGTTTATATCACAGAATACATAAAATTGATGTATTGTTTTTAATAACTTAATTGTCAAATTGAGCAATAAAAATAAGCAGATAAAGTCAAGTCATATTATGAATTGTTTACGATCGAGAACTGTTATTTTAACAGTATTTTTATTAATTTAAAAACACCCATGCTGTCATAATGGTAAGATAATATAAATAGTTCCGTAAAATTTTCAAAGATACTAAAAAAGCGTTCAGTAAAAGCTTCAGTGTAGTCACGCCTTAACTCCATCGAAAGCTACACAATGTAAGTTGCGTGTTATTGCGTAAATACGAGCTTTCGTCAAGCTCTCACGTGTCATATCAACTCGTGTAATATTTAGCTTAAATTAGTTATATCCGGTTGTTTTAACATGCAAACAGACTTTACTTATGTAAATACAATTTTGGTGGTCGTTTTGGTACAGATGTTTTGTGATACATTATCTATGAAAATAGCAAATCAATCTTCATTTTGTGACACTACGGGCCGAAACTGCGTTAAGGCGAGGATATGTGAAAATAACGCGCATAGTCGCTACTTTGACGATCAAATATCAACACTTCTATCGATTCTATAAATAAAATAAAAACACCAATTAAAAGAATATATCCTTAATAAAATTTTAAATCGAATAGAATTTTAAAATTCAAATAATGTAGAAATAAGATGCACAAGATTATGTAAAAGTAGCACCAAATATTATTTTCTCGTCCTAGATCTCGCTATTTGAAGCGATAGTCATAGTTTTTTTTTTAGGAATATCAATTTCCTAATACTCACTTAGATTTTAAATCAGTTACATTTTTCATTTGACCCGCCAATTTCTATAAAAACGCAAAAGAGTTCAAATATTCACCCGCCACGTATCACGCACTCGTGTCTTGCTTCACAAATCTCAACCTTATTTTATGGAATTAAGAACACCCCCTCAGCTCTGTCCGAGCGCCACATATCCTCGCCTTAAGCGTTCGCCCGCCGCGTGCGGTTTATGACAAAAGTGTTACACTTTTGTATGCAACCGCGCACGCTTAACACAGTTTTGGCCCATAGAGTTTTATCACAATAAGCGAAGCGGTGCAGTTTAATTTTCATTTAGCGCTGACTGTGTCCGGGGGTGCGGAGTCAATAATATGTGCAGACACAGTTGTTGGCGACGACATCTGGCTGTCAAATATATATTCATGTAAAGTACTTGTGTATATGTATAAGTAAAAGTATCAGTTAGTTAGATTCCATAATACAGACTGAAATAATAAATAATTTTAGCTGGAACTCTTTGGAAGTCTTTTCCGTTCGACCGCGCCTTAAATTTTAGTTTGGGTCTAATTATCCGTGTGAGAGTTTGTACTGTAAATATTTATATTAATTTTATTTATTACTTCACTGTTGGCAAATACACGCCACACAGACTTACTGAATTTCAATTAACATCCAAGCAAACACAACTTTACCAACTCATTAACAGGTGTGAGTTTAATTGAAACCAACATTGCCCTCAAAAATCTTCGCACATACAATAATTCTGCGTCCTGCCATTACCCCTAGTAATTACCTAATTAAACATAACTCAGTGAGGACGCGCGGGTCCCGGGTTCGATTCCCATCGTCGGTGGGCCGGCCGTGGTAATTAATACACGCCCACTAGCTATGAGATGCTCTGGAGTGCCATTATAAATGTATGGGAATTTCCTGATACTATTCCGATTTCGATACTTTGAGAAATGTTCGAACCGAATGAAAACATTTGGCATTGATATTTTTTAACATTTTAAGTCTTTCTGTTGATGGTATGGTGGTTTTTATAAGCTTAATTCTTAGTTTAGGCCTCACAATGTGTTTAAATCTAATAATTATTCTGTAAATATATTAATTTTTAACAGCATTAATTGTTGTATAATAATTTAAATAACGTTACAAATCTTGTTTCTTTTTTACTTATAAAATAGAAAAAAAGTCCTTTTAAGTCGCGACGAAATGAAAATGATTCTAGTTATCTAAAGAAAACAAGGAAAGGCTGTTCCAAGACAAAACAAGAATCCACGAATGAGTTTCAAAACTATGCCTATAGTTTACATCTAAAACGATTGCTTCTTACCTACTACACAAAATTGGCTATAACATAAATCAATTACTGGTAATTTTCAATTTACTACCAATTACTTGGCGTGTCAGCTCTTTCACGTAAAATAGCGGGTTCAATACGGAAATCGTATTTACACCTTGCATATTTATATAGGAGAAAAAAATGAATACCTCAGCTCATTGAAATAAGTTTCATGTATAATAATAGCCTTCCCTGGTGTCGGGAGATTTTAGACAAAAAAAAACCGCACTATTGAATCAATTGGTACCAACAATTTAACGTGTCTTCCGAAGCACGGTAGGTAACGTTTAGATAACGTTCAGGGGGGGGGGGGGGTGAACTGCACCTTGCTTAAAATCTTAAATTTACTCTGATGCTACCGTGCGAAGCAACTGGAATACATTGCGCAGATACTCGCCCTTGAATAACCTTACGTAGTGGGTTCTATGAATGTGCATTTGTGCAATGGGTTAATGTGCTGCATTTAAACAACTGTCCCATACTTTATTATAACAATTAATTTATAAATCATAATGAAATGGGACTGGGCAGGCCATGTCTCCAGAATGCATCCGGATCGATGGGCTAGGATCTCCACAGAATGGGAGTTCCAGAATGTTCGGAGACCTCGCGGTAGACCCCCCACGAGGTGGCGGAAGGAACTGGAGGACTTCGACAAAGAGTGGAAAGAAGTGGCAAAAGATAGATCCAGGTGGAAAGAATTGGGGGAGACCTTTGCCCAGCAGTGGGACACAACAGGTTAAATAAAAAAAAAAAAAAAAAAATTAACTGAAACCGACATTTATATAACAATTATACAAATGCAATTATTTTAATATTTGAGTAAAACTAACATGCTCAAGAAAAACAGAGGACACCAATTAAGCTGGTCAGTAAAGTAGAGAAATTACAAGCATTTGTACTATTTACTAGGTAATCTAATAAAGTTACGAGTGCAAAACAAATATGACACATAGACGGTGGCGGCTACCGTACAATCTTCACTACTTTGCGAAAATAAAACGAGAGCAAATTGCAGACGGCGCCGCGGTAATGGAATAGTGATGGGCTCTTTATAAAAAAAACTTATCGATATTTTCATTTGTGTCACATTGTTCTCGGATACTTCCTCATTGCACAATCAAGATTTCATAGTTTTTACATCAGATTTCTATGAAAGTTAGAGGGACTATTTGATAAGGATACTTTTAAGTAAAAAGTGTCTTTTAAGAAAATATTTCTTTTTGTTGGAATTAATTTGAAACGGTCGTATGTCATATGAAAAATAGTATGTATATTCATTTTAAAACAAAAAAAGGTATTAAAAAAATTAAAGCATTATATGGAATGTGTAAATGAATATGAAACTTTAATGTATGTTTAGTTTCCCAAATATAAAACTTTTACATCAATCCATAAGCACTGTCTCAGGACATATACATGACTGATACTGTGAAAAAAGTTATACATTCTAGTAATCGGTTAAGCCGCATTTCGGGTATAATACGAACCATACATCGCCGTTACCAAATACAAATCGGCCTAAGAAGAATATTTGAATAAGATACAACTATCGATAATATTAACTTTGTGGTATAATAATATATTTCCCGTCACTATAAAAAGGATTCCGCACAAAGTAATCATTGTCTACTCGAGTAAACTGAATTATATTATTTTTTATTATTATTTAATATTATGAGTAATAATTGAAGAATTCTTGAGGCTACTGTTCTACCTTTTATGATTGTTGCAATGGTATGAGTCGGACTAAATTAGACATTGTTGGTTCCTGCAGTAGCCGACTTGAATAAGATTTTTTTTTCTTATATTATATTTACCAAATTGTAGCGTAATGTCAAATAGTCGATCTTGGTAATTTCTTCTTCGCAACCTGTTTCAGTGTAGGTAAAAAGCTTCAACAAGTTGTTGAAGTTGACAACAACCATTAATAGTCTTATTTGTAAATCAGATGTTTTCCTTTTTGACACCCAAAAAAACATGTTAACACATGTAGTAAAACACAATCAAGATGGGTATTTATTGATTTTTATAATGGACTTTTTGTAATAAAATAAATTAAAAGACATAGTAAGGTAAATATTTATGAATATTATATTTTCATGAAATTGCACCAAATATGGCGCTTTAATACCATCCAAACTGTGGAGTGAAACCACGGTTGATTACATAATAGTACCTTATTTTATTGCTAGGGACGGGGCACACTTGCAGGACATTAATAACCAAAACTTGAACATTATGGCCTCAAATGTGAACTATTTGTTATTGTTAATATGAAATGTAATTATTATTATGAATAGTCAAATCACCATGTCTTATAAAAAAAATTGAAAGTCGATGGAATTGATTCGGAGCTACGATACTACAAACAGACATCCCATCTCGCTTATAATCGGCAGTAAAAAATATCTTTCTATTTCTACATAAATGTAGTTACTAAAGAATTAAGACATGTCAACAAAATATACTGAAGTGTATCAGTATCAACACTGTCAATATCTGACAGTAGTATTATTAGATTTTTGGCAATAGTGAAATTAATGCAAGTATGTATATTATTATAACTAATACATATTATGCTGTTCCACTCACATACAGCAAATGTTCTACGGTACTTTACTAATAACTATACTATTATAAGTAAACTTTAGTCTAGTCTTTTTAGGTTTACCCTAGTCCTTGAATGTTATCGAGACCGAGTCTCCAACACCAAGTCTCGGAATGTCCCATCACTACCGGGTCCGAAACGCTGGCCATTAAAAACAATAAGAGGTGGTGGTCTTCGGATATCGCGTAATAACTGTTTTTAAATTGATTTAAGATTTCACAGGCCATTACTTAGCGATACGTGTAGGTGAGCCGGCCCCGTAAAGGGACGTTCATATTGTTGTACTAGCTTTTTGTAGATAAAACAAAATAATTAAAGCCCCTAAGGAATTATATTTTGTTTTATTTAAGAACGAAAGGGATTGGCGAATGATGCCTTGAAATCGAGAAAAGTGGCAGGAATGGGTTGATATGGGTTAACAGTTACGTGCTATAAACATACACACAGACACTCACATACACAAGAAACTCCGTTCTTTATAAGGGTGTAAAAGTTTGTTCACTGTGTTGGTTTCGCGCGAAGCTTTAACCAATGTCAAATACATATATTTTAACATACAATAATATCGATGAGCTCCATAAAATAAAGAAAATTCGGCTATTCGCACTCGCCACCTTAACACCGTACTATTTTAATTCTTACATCTTGCTAGCTCCCACCCAAACTATTTTACAACACCCTTATCCCGAAGTGTGACAAAACAAAGTTTCTATAAAATGTACGGTAAAATGCGTTGATTTTCAATCAGCCAAGTCACGCAATGTTTTATTATAGAGGTGTCATTTTAATCAAACATACAAAATTGTATACGGCCCAAATTACAGTTCACTTAAACCGTATCGAATATGACAATGAATAATAATCCACCGTAGTAATCTGTTGTTAATTGGATTGCAGAAATTGATACTTTTTAGGGAATAATAAAGGTATGTAGGTTTTTGTTCTATGGATTCATGCCCCCTGAAATGTTCAAATTGTGTTTGGTTTATAAAGGCTCGAGTAATTTGGATTTGCAGCCACTCCCTCACTGATCGATTAAAGCGCTACGGCCGTCTGAGGCCAAGTTCTCCGTAGGAGAGTTAGGATAAAATAATTAAAAAATGGGACCGAAAAAAATTTTGAATAAAAAATCTTATTTAAAACTTAAGTACAGCTCCACAAATTACAAAAAAAGTATATGTTTCACAGAAACATATTAGCAACCCATTGCACAGAAACGAGGAATATGGAAAACGTAGAGACGACTTTACCTTGCATTGGGACTCAGGCTCAATAACATTAAAACTAACAATAACAATTTACAATTAAAGGAAGCTTTCATTCGAAGAAGAAACTAATTCAATACTAAATTTTTTTGCTCTTTTTTATTCCTTATAAGTACATTAGTACTTGCAGTGTACCCACACCCTTTCCCCTGGGTCTGACCTGTGCCTACATGACCCTTCGCTTCCGAAGTATATAAATACGACTATTACATAAAATTAACACTATTTGTTACGTACGACGTGCATGAACCTAACATGTACGAACGCAATTTCTTGGCTTTTTTCCAGTTCGCCATGTTTGATGGTAGAGAGAGGAATATGGAGAAACTTTGTTTGTTTTTCTATGAACATGAACGGGGGTAGGATAGTGGCCAACCATGAGTTATAGATCGCCTGAAGACTTAAGGCATGATCTAAAGATTGAAAAGATTGAGTTGACGAGTTAACGTACCCAAAACACGGTAGAGCTTAAATAGAAACGTCACTGACAAACATATTATTCGTCATATCTATTGGTTTGGATTCATTTTATTTGGATACTATTGGGGTTGTACAGAACTTCCCAACGTGTTAAACTGTTAAATGTTCTAAAGTTTATAAAGATGTGCTGATGTAAAGGTGTACGTTTGTTGCTACATCCGATTTAATTTAATATAGCATACCGTTATAATATATTCTATACTCGGAATTTTTATTAGATTCCAGATTTGACATTAGCTACTGTCATTTTGTGAAATAATGATACCACATATAATAGTGTAGTGTAGTGATACGAATATCTTATTTATTTGCGAATCGATCTTTTGTATCCGAGATGTATCCGATGTATATTCTCATTGTTTTTTACTTGTTATTAAACTAGATTATATAAGCTTTTTTTTGACACCAATATATGAATTACTTGGAATGAACAGTCTAGCACATTAACCAAAACAAACAACGTTTTTTTTCTGTTTTATTTGTCATGTTCCTTCATGATCACATTTTTTTATTTATTTCACACACAATTATAAAAGAAAAGTCTCAGATCGTTAACTAATCGTCAAAACTAAATTATCGGTTCAGAAATATTTAATTTCCTGATATACTTAGTTTACGAGAGTAAAATTATAAACGAGAAGAATCGATCCGGAAATATTCCATTTCCATATCGAATAATTTCGCAACGTCACTATTTAGTATTTGTCATAATGTTGCAACACTGAAATTGTCAAATCTGGAATCTAATTAAAATTTTTAGTATAGTTTATTCTCTTGTAAATACACAAATATGTATTTTTCACAACATTTAAACCTCTTCATTTTCTCAGAAACATGCAAAACGCAGGCGAAACAGTAGGCCTCTACTAGTAAACTATAAATTAATTGTAACGTATTACAATCGAGCACCTCATTACACTGGCTCCACTTAAATAAGTACCCTCATCCTTATGGTATCATTCTCTCTGCGGGTGGTCTAATTTGCTCTCAACTCAGTATTGCGTAAATACATCCAATTATAATTATTATAAGTCAATGGTGATGTATGGAATCGGATTTATCATGTTTAATTAGGTTTTAAAGGTGATATGTAGCGGTTATAAATGTGAGCTATTTGGTTGAAGGTGAGCTTTGCTAATTGATTTGGTGGTGGCGATCTTATCTCTTCAGTGGTGGACAAATGGGCTTTAAATATCCTTTCTAGATTTATGCACGAGAAAGATGTGACATGAGTTCGACATGTGTTTCGTGTGACATGAGTAGATTGATTATGATGCTGAGTCTTTGTTTGAAACCTAACGAGATCGGGTTGGTTCTTAACGTTATTAGTTGTGAATGGGCTATTTACAGATATACATTTTGTACGTTTAGGATTAAAGTAATAACCAGGCACTAGTCGCACTAGGAGCACTAAATTAAGCTATTCATTCTATGAAGAAAATTACTATTCTCAATTTAGTTTATTCTTGTACATTTGAAGTAACACAGAAACACAATGTAAAACGTTCACAAAAACAAACTGAGCGCCGCCGCCACTTAACATTGGCCGCAACATATGCCCGCAAACTTGTAAATAACATTACTACAAAAACTTTAGGCTTTTACCGCGAAGTTATGAATATTTGTTCACCGATGTGGTATCGCATTTTATTGATTTGTGGGCGAGTTTTATGTTTGAAAGGTTTATACAAGGTTGGAGCTTTTTCAGTCTAGCAAGCAAGCGTGCCACGGTTCAGCGAAGGAGCGGCGATTAGCGAATTTGTTGAGAATAGATTCTTAAATATTAGCTTATACCCTATACTTTTTTAAATACGCTACAATATAGCTTAGTAAATACCTATTTAGTAAAATGGTATTCAATTTAATACACTCAATAAATTTGATATATTTTTGGTGTCTACAGTGCAAAAATCGTCACATATATGATAAAAATAAAAAGTATTTTAATGTAAAATTGATCGTTTTTTTGCAATAAACACATTCACTTTAATAACTATATAGTACTTCTCCGCCGATTCATGCCTCTAAAAATAGATCGCGGTGAACATAACTTACATTTAAAACGACGACGTTTACGGAGACCGCTGCCGACCGCAGGCTAATACACAATAATATCTGAAACTCATCGATAACACGCGCTTCACTCAATGTTTACTCGAGGTGCGTTCACGAGGAATGCTTCGTACTCGATGCGAACATAGTAACAGAAGAAAAAACAAAAGTATTCCAAATTCAAACGTAATATCAAGCTTGTGTTTAATTTTGGAATTAGTTGTAGGGATGTTTAATTGAATGATGGACGTTCGTTGAGAGTTTCGATTTCACAGGCAGCGTGAGTGCAATCATTCGAGTATGGTCATACGTTCCGCTGGCTCGCTTGTTTTCTATCGCACACCCCGGCTCGCAGCAGCTAGTCAACTCATCCAGTCCAAACTACGCCATACCCGACTGCACGATGCAGAAGCTGTAAAATAATAAAAAAAACTATAAAATAACACATTCTTGCTTAAAATGTAATTAATCAATGTAAATGTAAAACATTTTATTGCCTAAAATGTTATAGTAAAAGAACAAAACCGTTACAATTAACTTAAATAATCTAAAATGGTCGTGACCTTTGGCCAACATTGAGTTATGATTATAAGGCTGTATCTATATCGGAACTGAATATAAAACATCGCTTTGTGAAGAAAATATTCTTATTATAAATATTCTAAACGAATTTCCTTAAATTATTTATTTAAATACAATTAATAGGTCCGATCCAAATGCAAAAATGACATTCAATATTTAAATATTGTCATTTAATTAATCATTTATGTCTCCGTTCTTTTGTTAAGTGTCGTGAACTGAAAGTTCATTTAAATTATATTAAAAGTGGATGTTAAATGTCAGATTATCTCTATTTGCCATCTACTCGTATACCAAGTAAAACACATCCTTACTTCTTCATTGTCGATTCACCTTATAATATCAATTGATACAAAATTATATGTTTCCGGACTCACGATTGAAATAAACATTATCAGATTAATATCGGTTAATAGATTATTTTTTACTTCACATTGAACATAAAATGGGCGTTCGATCTAAAACTATAAAGAACGAAACTATAATGGCAGCTTGTTCGAATTAATTTAGGCACGAGTTGGGCATTATGAGTTAATGTGGGTTCCATGAATGGTACAAGTACTTACCATAGAGTATGGTACCAGTACCATAGAGTACCGTGGTGTAAGTAAGTAACGTTATGTTTTATACACGTGCAAAAGGAAGATATTGGATTAGACGTTTACACTAGACTGCGATGAACAGACAAGTGATCCCCTAGTAAAATTACAATACCTAGTTTCGCATTCGATTTAATTGCCTACTAACAAAATGTATAAGAATATCCAAAAAAATAATGGAATTTGTATGATAAAATGGTATGTTGGTATAATGATATTTCGTATCATTACAATTTATTGCGCCTAATCCTTCTCACTGTACTGATATCTTCATTGAAATGAAAGGCCCTTGACCTGCAGTGGGACATTACATTTAATACTTTTTTACTCTTTTGAATTCCGTAAGTAATGCTTTTATTTAAGTTCCTTCCAAGGGTGGTCTCATGTTTTGGTGACTATTAGTAAAATAACCGTAGACACTCCTTTCTTTTCAATTACAGTACTTACGAAACAAGTAAACAATTACATTAAAAAGCCACTCGCATTGTATGTAGGTGAGTACTTCACGTTTGCGACTTCCACTCATTTTTTTTCTTTACATGTCAGAATTTAAATTACTGTACAAATACAAACAATTAAGCAATCATCGAAATTTCCTTTAGCCCGTTACAGATTTATAAAAAATGGCGCTTGTTTTTAAATGTGGAATTACAACTTACAACTTTCCACTTGAATTTAAACTTTAAGACGGTTGGAAGGGAGTTGAAACTGTGTTGATGTTACAGTTTATTATTTAAAGTCTGAATGCGTAATTATTGGAATTTTGAATATGTAAGGTAAAACTGATTGTCTTCCCGCGGCAGCGCCCGATTACTGTACCAGTATTATTTGTAAATGATTTTCTTGTTTCAACAAACGATTACCAACACGAATTTGTAACGAGGATTCTTTTTTTATTGTGAGAATTTATTTTTTAAATTGAATATTGAAACTAATTACGAACAATGGCGATGATGAATATACACAGTACCAGAGTAAATATTGCTATTGTAATAATATATTTCGAATGTTAAACTGCTTTTTTAATTAATACGTGACATCTGTTTTTAATATACTATTTAGCACATGTGTAATGTATTTTACAATATCTGCAAGTATAACTTTTGTTCAGTTAACTCAGTTGGTAGTTACAAAGGATCTTTATTTAAGACGTGAAAACTGCTACGAACGATCTCTGCGTATTGTCTACTTTGCGTAGTTTTGTATCCAGAATAAACTTCTATCGTATTGAGATGGTATTACCCTCATTTAGTAATAAGTCTCATAGTTAGAGAATTAAGCACTAAACGTTATGGTTAATATCCCAATGTATACGTTTAAATTTAATTTTCTCGAGTCTGACAACGATTATTACTGTTAAAATAAGTATAGTCAATTAGTTTCTTTTAGAAACGAAAATAAAACAAATCTATGAATACATACATATGTCTGTAGTGTAATTATAATTATTATACGGGTAGTTTAAAAGTACTTTTGTCAGATACTGGTTGCCTGCACACAAAACGTATTGAGATATTAAAATATAAATGTTATGTACCACTTAAACACATTAGTAAAATACACAAATTTGTGTCCATTTTAAATGTTATTTCATCGTACTACCCACCCCATGAAATCTTAATAAAGTTCAACCATTTCAATTCATTATTACCTCATTCTCTATCCACCTCTATTCGTTTACAATAAAGTTCCAAATCCTTTGAAAATTCTTTGATATACTAAAAACTGAACATCACCGTCTGTGAGAAGGCACGGACGGACGAACAAACGCTAATTTACATATAACAAATACCGGAGTCACGTTTTCAGTAAAAATGTTATGTAAAGAAACGATAGAAATGGGAGTGTGCCGGTGTACGAATTGAGAGGAATATTCCTCACTTGATTTCTCATTTTCATATACAATGTTGGATCGTAAAGCGGTGTGTACATAGATTTATTGAAGCTGAAAATGATTACTTTGATGTATTCATGAAAACTAAACCAATATTATTTATTGATATTGTTATTTAAAAAGATAAATTAAGTATTTAGTAACATTCAAATAAGAGCTTAGTTCATTGAATATTCTTGTGAAATTATGAATTTGTGCACTAACGCTTGCTTTGTGCGCGCGTTGAAGTCTTTTCAATGGGAAAGTAAAAATTGAATTCATGTTTGACTTAAACACTTAACACTTCTCAAAATTATGATAACTGTTTTATCAATACAAACAATAATATAAAACAACATATGATTAATAGATATATAACATTTTTAACGACAATATATCACTAGGAATGTATTTACTTTACAACAAAAGACACCTCACTTTAACAGCCGGTCACATAAAGATATATCTAATTAAACATTACATTATTTATTGTATAACACTAGTATGTATTGACCGAGGGGTCAGGAATTACTAAATATTTCATCGATACACAATACCTTGCCCTTACGGTCGGTCCATCCACTAAATAAAACAATAGCCATACGAAACTCACCTCTAACCCGACGCACTTAGGTTCACACGTAAATATCATATGAAATGGGCGATGGTATGCAATAATAACAGGTACTAGAACGCGTTGCAATTAACGCATAAACCCATCCGAGAGAGCTATGGCATTATTTAGAGCCTTATGCGAAAATTTACACGTCCATAAAGGTAGATTATTTTAGAGTGAATCGCTAAGAAATGCTGACTTATGAATTAATGGTTATCGGGTGTGATGTTTCAGAATTAAAGGTGAATATAATGACGTGAAATATTGGTAGATTTTGTTTGCAAATTCAGGTAATTTTATAAGTTTTACATTCTGCTTATTTTACCGGGATCGTGGATAGCTTAGTTTGTAGTAGACATTTCGGTTTGAGAGTTGGTTTTTATTTGACCAATACCGTACATTGAACATTGGAATTTTTGATCAAATAGGCTTTATTTAATTCTAATATTACGGCTTATTTTCAGACTAGTAATACAGGATCCAACATATTTCATTTATATGTATTATAAACACTACAACTACAAATAAGTGTACATTATTTAAAGTAATAAATTAAATTATTTATAAAAATATCGTCTAAATTGTCTAGTCACCGTATTCGTTAGTAGTTACCCACTTACTCAAATATTGGCCAATCTATAATTCATTAACTGAAGTTGTACTCTTCAAAAACCACCCACAGATAAATCTCAAAGAATCAGATGTACCAATTACTTAACTTAACCTTCATACTAAATTCAGATTAATTTGTGTCTATTGTATTTAAAACTTTGATTAACAAACAAGCAATTATAAGCCCTAGTGTAATCATAATAAAGGTCGTTGAAGTGCACAATTAAAATTGTGATTGATTTGCCTTAAGGTTTTAGAAATTCAACGGGAATTGTTAATTTGGATCTTATGACGTAGGTAATAGGAATTAGGTTCGCGTGAATAAAATTGTTTCTTATTTAATGTCGGATGTGCCTGTCAATGAATTGTTGAAAAGCTTTTGGGGTTCCCTATTGATGTTTAAGACATTGGTTACACATTGTGTCTTAGAATTAGAAAGAATAAATAAAGCACTAAATATACTCAGTCCTTTAACAAAAAACTACAAAACATGCAATATTGCATTGTTGATAGAATATTGTTATTTATGTAGATACTACAAAGATTAAAAAAATCTCTGTAATATCCTACTTTGAAAAGGTCTCTTTGCTCGCTAATTATATATCACAAAATAGATTTATTCTATGTCAAAACAGTGTAGAAACGGCACAAATATAACTGCCCTTAACAAACACTACATAACAATTTTTGCTCACTGGTAATGTCAGTATAAAACAAAGCTGATAATCCTTAACATATTACAATACATCGATACGGCCGTCACATTACAATACTTTAATATTATACAGAACCTTTTACAACAATGCCTTCTTCTACTGTCTCCATCAAGAAGCTCTCAAACCGATGACACTGCCGGCGCGTGGGTGACTTGATTACTTCAAGTGTAAATTCACTTCACTATAATTACTATTTCTCAAACGACTTCAGTTCAATAGGTCTTAATAAATCGTGTTGTATTCGGGAGAAATCATGATTTTGTCATTTTGATTTGATTACATATATTTCTGACACATTGGAGCACCAGCATTGTAGGAAGCTTGTTTTTGTATCAATAAGCTTAAAATCAGCATGCTAGAATTTTCATATGAAATTATATGCTTAGTAAATGGGCCCATGTTTAATCACAAAAAAAAAAATGTTGTAATTGTCTTAAAAAATAACTTCAAACTAGAAGTTAGTTTTAGCTTGTAAAAGTTTAAGCAGAAGTTTACGCTAAGGCTTTCACATCTTGATCTAGCAGGCTATAGTGCAGTAGTAGGTTTTGTCGTCAGATTATATGTACTTTATCTAAACATTTTGTGAAAGCATACGACGTTCGTAAAACTTAAAATTGTGTGTCATTTGATGCATTTTGAAATAAAATGGATGTGCTAATTCGAATTCCCTTGCATTAAAACTCTGCCCACTATTGTAACACCTTGAATGAACCGAATATCGTGATCAATGAGTGTCTGGATGAGTCACAGCACAGTCGATCCCACGAACCACCTGCGATTAGATGATATCTGATTGATAATAAATAACGAATGAATATAGTACGCGAGCTAAAAATAGATACGTAACAATAATTATTATTTTTTGTTTATATTACACTAATAGTACCTCGCGGGCTTACCCGCATTGTACCTGTTTCCTTTAGAATTCCTGGCATATCTTGAACTATTCTGTTTATAGATAACTACATAAAATCCGTTCTGTAGATTTTGAGCAAAATCGATCACATACATGCAGAAAGTTTTACGGGGCTTTGTTACAATGATACAATGTATAGATTGATACTTTGAACCTAACAGGTCACCAAAGGTTAAAAAAATATATATATTGTATCATTATGTTAGTAAGGTATTCTTAGATAGGTACATGGTATTGTCGCAAATACAAATTTAACGTAAATTATTTTACCTTTCAGCGCATAATGTCACTTTGATATGCTTAAAGATAATATTAACCATATTAAATACCATTATAACATTTAAATTATGTTAACATCTTGAAGTCAAAAGTCAAACAAACAATCACTCATACATTCTAGGTCCTACTAATATTATAGATGCGACCGCTTGTAAAGATGTATGTTTCTCTTTTAATCTAAAAATACTGAACTTATTACAACGAAACTTTCGACTACATTTTCCATTATAAAATGTACGTCCACAAAATTTTAATCCTTAATACTTGGATGCTGTGTAAATTAAAGGGGCATTAGAATCGTGGTCAATTACGATTCTAATGCCCCTTTAATTTACACAGCA
Organism: Cyclophora albipunctata; assembly: GCA_963082685.1. Classification (NCBI taxonomy): domain Eukaryota; kingdom Metazoa; phylum Arthropoda; class Insecta; order Lepidoptera; family Geometridae; genus Cyclophora; species Cyclophora albipunctata. Next base: position 677,672 of record OY720123.1, read on the forward strand.
TCCAAGTATTACGGATTTTAGTTTTCAGTCTTCCTGAAACCAATGGGTGGACTAAAAACCGACAACATACAAAAGTTTTGGTCAGTTGTTGAAGTTGGTTTTCAAAACCACTGATAAAGGTAAAATGGAAAGAACACATAACCGCACGGAACTACTAGTATTATTTATTATATTAGTAACGAGAATTATAATATTATTTTCCCACGTGCAAAGCTGATTCACCAAATGACGCAATTAATCTACAAATTCGCGAGTGAGCACAATGGGATCGTAAGTTTAATGATAATAAGCTGAGGCGTGGGCGGATGGCGTAAGCGCATCTAGTTCACGGGCTTATATCTGTGGTTAATACAGTTTGTAGATTTTGTTTGAAGCTTTTGGAAAGAGAAATTAAAGTTAAAATAAACTTAGATTTTTCGGGGGGGAAACTAATTTAGACGGTCTGTTGATCATTGTTTAACCATGGTGTTTCACAGACACAAAAATGGCTTAAATAAGTGTACAAGTTTTAGTTTTAAGTTATTTTTGGAGATAATAAATATCCTCATTTTTATATTGACGTCAACTCATTCTAAAGCAACTACAGAGTATTAATTTATTATAACATTTTTTTCATGTATTTCTACAAAATCTATTCATAAATAGCGGAAATATGAGATGACACAGATGAAATCATTCTCCTTTTCAACAAAATAGGTCACTTAATTTAGCATTAAGTCATGTTAATTAGATTCCATTTCGCCTTAAGGGGTTAGTTTCGCTATGCTCGATTCCCGCTATGCACTGATCATAAAATACCTAACAAAAAGTGCCGCTATGCACGGAATCAGATTCTTGGACAGTCGAAAGGAAAATGCTTATGTTTAAATAAATAAAAATTTAAATAAAATACTCTCTTACTAGTTTCACTAACTATAACTAAGCAAACAGTATTCGTGTTAATCAACACATAGCTTAAACCGTCAACACCAAAGCAACGAGTTTTTTGGGCTACCTCTTCCGGGAATTTGTACCTGAGTGTTAACTTTTGCCTTGAATAGAAAGAGACAGTAGGATTGCAATTTTGGTGCATCTTTATTTTACTGATAAGGGTAATTAGGTTAGTTAGTTAGTACGTCTGCAATCATGTCGGACGCAAGTTCTTCCCGTGGTCCGGTTAAAAATTATACAATAATTGATAGTAGACGTGGTGGAAAGACTTTAGGCCCATCTCGTAGCCAGATTTGGTAGCTAGCTACGAAATGAGAAAAGTGTTTTCCCATCTTGTAGGTAGCTACTAAATGGGAACGATCTATTCGGTAGGTTAGGGTTATTTTTTTTTTTACTAGTTCTTTTTCCTAAATCTTGGCCATCTTGTAGCTAGGCTACTAAATGGGAACGATCTATTCGGTAGGTTAGGGTTTTTTTTTTTTTTTACTAGTTCTTTTTCCTAAATCTTGGACTTTCGAATTCCTATTTCGTAGCCAGCTTCGAATCGGGATTATTTCTCCCATTTGGAAGCTAGCTACCAAATCTGGCTACGAGATGGGCCTAAAGGGTGGACAGACCCTGTTATATACCGGACACAATTACCATTTTGTAAGACAAAAAAAAAGAACTGTTGTCTGGCAATGTGTAAATAAAAGAAGTAATCTTGATTTTGAGTTGATTAATGTTTCATAGCGTTTTTATATTTTTAATCAAAATATACGCAATTCTTAAATTTAAATTAGATTTTTATTTATCAAAACAATTTTCCTCAAACTATGCAGTCCCAGGCTAGCTTTAAGAGAAATATTACTTATAAATATTAGATTATACTTTAGAAACACTTTTCTATCGAATTGTACCTTCCATTGTTAAAGGTAGCACTGAGAAATTCAGTGCAAAGCGGCACTTTTTGGTAGGTATTTAAAGATCAGTGCATAGCGGGAATCGAGCATAGCGAAACTAATCGGCCTTAAGTGATCATAATTTATGTTATAATTACCACTATGTCACATTATTACTCATTTATCACATAACACAACAAACAAACAATAAATCCATCAACAATCATCTACAATACTCGTCTGATTACTAAAGTCTAGATATAGGTACAAGTCGAGATACCTATAGGTTCTAATCTAGGTATTCTAAGGTCAGACTGCAATGAGATCGTGATTTTAGTTTATTAGGAATGTTATTATTTCTGTCTGTATCGTTCTAGTCATAATCATTAATGTGTACACATGTTTGTATTATTTGAAAAGTTCATGTAATTTACATTGTTGCAACATTACAATGATGTTCTATTTAGGTAAATAAGGATTTTGATTTTAAGCTATGTTTACGGATACACTTCGCTCTTATTTTACATTTTTATCTGATGTTTTGGGCCCTTTACAGGAGCCGTGGGCACAGAAGACTCGAGTGTATCCGAAAAACGTAGTTTCAATTCAAAATATTCGCTTAAACTTAAGAAACCGGTAAATACGGATTTATTTTAACATAGGCGGTTTAGGAGAGGGAAGATGATAGGACATCTCATACGACATGACAGATACATTAATAATATCATAGAAGTTAAAATTGAAGGAAAGCGAGGTAGGGGAAGGCCTAGAATCAGTTACATGAGTCAGATTAAAGAAAAAGTGTCTGTCATGTCGTATAGAGATGTGAAGGAACTTGCACTGAATAGGAATAGATGGAGAAGTCTGCATCGGACTCACCGACAAGAGCCTTGCTCTTATATTTATGATGATGAGGCGGTTCTATAAAAAGTTATTTTCGGGTCAAAATTAGTAAAATATTCAACTTTGTGAATGATTATCTATTAGAAACCTCGCATAAAAAAGTGTTTATACTCTCAACTTAACATGACAGCTGTAGTTTTCATTCCAAATATACTAGAATGACTCTAAATAAGATTAAAATATTATTGGAATGAGCTGTCATTTCTCGTAATATTACGTTTATGATGTTACACATAATTACGTCACTACAAAGTATGCAATGTGAGTGTAAAATCGATCACTGAACACAATACAACCAATAAAACACATATTCAAATCGCTAGTGAACAATATATTATGTACTACACCATATCAAGTTTCTCCTTTTAAAAAAGCAATAAAACAAATGCCTATAAAACAAATTCCCTCCGTAATCTATCTACAAATTGACACATGTATTATTCTTGACATACAATCCATATTTCAAATCCTCATACTCATATCCATTTTAACATGAACTTTACTTTCAAACAACACAGTTTAAATCAGAGGTCAACGTTAACTTGACGTTTAAACCAATGACAAATTATCATAGAACTTTAAAGCAAATAATATGTAATAAAATTAGGGGTCTCTCTTAACTGGTTGCTTCGTATTTTGAGGTAACGAAAGTGTTGTTTTTGATTGCCTGCTATTAAACTGAATTGATAAAAAGATGTGAATAAATTGTTTTAAGTTTTTATCTGTTTGAATTATTTTGATTGTGTGTTTGGGGGCTTGTAACAAATGTATGTTATATAACACTACATAACACACTGATATAATCAATTTGGTTAATGTGTTTAATCTCCTCATTCAAATGTTACTTTCATGTTGTTGTACTCTACAGACTTACTCGTACTATACGCCCCGCGTTGTACATCTTTCCGCGAGAATTTCAGAATAAAATGTATCCCACGTGTTATTCTGAAGTATAACCTATATTACTGTAAAGATTCAACTAAATCCGTCCAGTAGTTTTTGCGTGAAAGAGTAACAAACATACATCCATCCTCACAAACTTTCGCATTTATAATATAAGTAGGAGTGTATAAACCCATCTGCCGGCATGTATACGTATTTCATGCGATATCGCAGATGGTAGTGTAGTGATGGGACTAATGTGAGCAGCAATAAAATGTTCCGGGACGAGCGGCCGCGTCGCTCTGATAGATTGCTATCCATACTCACGGTTATTGGGCAACGGTGGGTTACTGTGGATGGTACTTTAACATAAAGGATTTGTTAAAATATTGTATCTAAAGTTATTAAAATTGTACGTGTGACATTTACGGCAGGGTCCAAGCGAACGTCGCGTCAGAGTCGAGGTAGCGTCTGCTGTATAGTTTCATTTCAATGTACGCAGAATATTGAATAAGATTGTTTCTAACACCGGGCGATAATTTTTAAATATCGAATTGAAATTTCGCTTATATATAACATTTTTATCTGATGTTTCGGCTCTTGTGACCACGGTTTCTGGAAATTCAAAATCAGTAATGTACGCTTAAATTTAAAAAACCAGTGTTTAAATATCGATTTCAAACCACCCAGTCCCCAATAAAATGAAACTAAAATCGCCTGTTAAAGTCGTATCCACATTAGTACACCAAGTAAAGTGTGCGTGGGTGTATCGACGCTGCGTCCGCGCACGACCGGCTCCCAGCGACTGCGGCCCGTTGTCATGGGAACCGCGCATCCTTATCATCGCCAATTCACTTTCAGCACTTAGATACAGACTTAGTTCAGACTTTTGTTGTGTCTGCCATTGTTCTCTTCATCGTTTTGTGGATGACGGCGGTTGTTAGATTTGTACTTGGGCTTTTGACGTAAATTGTTTGCTGATGGTGATGGTATGGTGGCGATACGTATTGGTTAGATTGATGGTAGAGTTTTGTTGAACAAATAATGTTATACAATAAGATAAAGATATAAACATTTATGTTACACGAAAATATATTAAACGTTTCGGATAAACGCATTTTTATATTTCAAAAACATTGGTGTTATTAATACGAAATATGAAGTGTATTGGCTTTATAAGAAGAGCTATTTTGCTTTGCTAACACTATAAGAATATTTTGTTTGCGCCAAGTCTACTAGCAATAAAGCTATATCCACCCACTATATTCCAATATAAGTACCACTTCAATAAATACAATTTGCATGAAGCTACTTATCGCATTCAAGTATATTTCATACAATTTATAACTTCTTTATTAACTATTGTGGTTAAGCTGGAAATAAGGTAGGAACCTAAAATATATAATTTTGTGCAAGGCCGGTAACGGATTTATTGTAATCACACACTGTGTGTCTACTTCCCATGAAGCCTCTAATGGCCCACACTTCATTGCCTTGGAATCATCTGCCAAATTATTATTGATCAAGGGCGTAATATAATAGAATGGGTTCCGTATAATTTTTATTTACGCATTTATACATTTAGGGAGTGTGGAAACCTTTGCGCTGGAGTAAATCATTACATGCTAATATTCAATTATTAATAAATGTACTTTACTTAAGATTTTTTTAATGACATTTTCATTGGACAAAATTCTTATTAAACTAATATTTCATGCGATGAAATAATTATTTTCAACTTAACTGTACCGATAAAACAACTAAAGTAAATACAGTTAAAAAGTGAAAATCACAAATATCAGCCTTTGAACTCATACATACTTTGTCCTACTAGCCCTGTGATATTTAAATGCTTTGCCACTGACGTGGTCTATCCAAAGGGTAAGTCAGTTGTCAGTTGAACCCTAATAATAAGACAGGTGTCATCGCAAACCGAGTGACCCGTCATTGAACCCGCCCGTTACTTCACACCGATGATCTGATGTATTTTTAACTATTCTAAACTATGGGAGTTTGACGCGCTCTATCATTACATATTACTAAGTTTGGTGACAAAATAGAATTGCCTCTTTTGGAAATTAAGATTAGAAACAAAAATTGTATGACTTTGTATGAAGTTGTTAAAGTGTTATTTCAGATTGACAGTTAGTATTTTATCAAGTTATTGTGAAAATACGTCAGGCAAATAATTGAGGTATTTGCGCCCACATTTAGAGATGTGAAATGATTCCTTAGTAGGTATTTAATGTGTGATTTTTATGTTATGTAAGAAAATTAGGTCAATTAATTAATTGTCAATTTAATGGACGTATTTGAGTGCAGTAGTTAGACTAGCAGTAACCTAAAGATTCGGAAATAAACCTAATGGAACTTTACATAGCTTATAAACATATCATGTATTATTATTAGTGTTGTGTTCTTATAATAATTGAGTAAAACATACGTTAAAATCCGGTAAGATTATTTTACACATTTACTTTTTCAACAATACGCATGATTAGTATATTTTTGAGTAAGTAACATTCCTATCAACGGCATGGTCAAGAAATGACTACTAGAGAGGACTACTACTTATTCTCTACTAGTTCCAAACACTTTATAGTTCATAGTTCTTTCATTCTCCCTTTCCCTAATGGACAATGTTCCCTTGATTTCGATGTTACTGTAAAGTATTTCGTAATGTGTAACTTCAGATGACGAGTAACATTCCAAATGCCATTCTTAATATAGATAACCAAACAAACGGAAGGCGAATAAATAATGGCAGTTACCGTATTAAAACATTCATGAGTTATAACACTTTACCGTGGAATGTTTCACGATTCTCCTTGTTTCCTATCGGGTGTAGCACGACACTCGCTAGGCAGGGGACACACGGGAATGAACTAAAAAAAATTTGTGTGATTGAATATGTTGGGCAAAGGTTTATGTGTAGTCGCGTTATGTCTGTATGTTTAGCTATTTTTACTTAACTTTTTTACAACTACTTTTTTTTGGTCCAGATAGTCTGACTTTTTATTGACAGATAAAAAGTCGATGAACAAAAGTTTTTAAGTTATATTTACATAATTGAAACTGTGGTCTAAAAACTCCTACACCACGTTTGGCCACTAACTTACTCGAAATGAATGTATGAATTTTTACGCACAGACGGCGCCTTACGACAGATGTCATTTAATTATAAATTAATTTGGATCAAATTAAAGTACAATAATTTATATTAAATAAATAATAAAGTTTTTCACACGCCTTGTTTGAAACTGCCTTATAAAATTCCTATGCTCGCGTTGACAGAGCGACGTTCAAATATCGAATTCAAATTACGATGCGAGCGCGAGGGATACGGAACATTGCATTGTTAGGCTGCTTTTATAGTGGAAACTGAAGTGTCATGAGATTATAGAAAAGCTACCAGATTCAGTATTAAAATAAATAAATGGGAGAGTAACTGTGTCTGTATATTGGCCTGTTAGTCTTTTATAACGCCTGAATTACTAAAATTTATCGATATACATATTTTGGCATTAGACTTTTTAGGTAGACGGATGTAGCTACTTTGTTTATACATACTGTAGTTTTCATAGCAATAGGAACGGCGGGAAATAGTTTGGTGAAGAGTTAGAAGATAGACTATAGGATAAACAGATAAGTAAAAATCTGAGTACTACAGTGCACATAAAATAATCGGTCCCGCTTGTTTCAATTGATAGATCAAGTCGGATGCATTTCGGTGGTCTAAAACCTCTGACACCAGGGTTGGTCACTAACCTGAATTGACCGCACAATTCAATTTAATTCACACCAATACGAACGAAGCTTTAGAGTCGTGATAAATCCAATGAACACATTCACGAATGTCTTATTAAGAGAATATCGTTATTATTATTGAAAAATTGCATAATATTATTATTTTATTGACATCATTGTGTGTTCTAAGTATGGTTTGACGTAATTGTGTGAGCCACGTAGAGGTTATAGGGCGTGACATGTGCCGGGAAGTTCACACCGGTGTGTGTATTAATTTTGGAAAATATTACGTGTTTAGGCTTTGCTCGTTCTTTTTTATTTTTGAAAATGGTGTACATTTATAGCTAATCATTAATACACAATACAAGACAAATCAATATGGTGTCAAGACTCAAGACCAATTTTAGAGCCCGAAAAATATATCAAAGAATACAATTTATCCTCTTCATCTATGAATATTAGACTACTTCGGAGGCCTTTGGGTAGTCTAAAAACTCCGACACCAGCTACTAACCTACTGGAAATAAATGTATGATATATGTATATTTAAAATAATGAAAATATTTTCTGGACAATAAAATAACTAGGCTACCACACCCATAAACAACGATAGCATGTTCTAACTTGCATCCTAGCACTATCTATTGAAAGTGAGGTTTTCACTCGCACCCGCGGGAAATAGTTATTTACGTACAGAATCCTAACAAATACTTTATTTATATAAAGAAGGTAAGTGATACAATAAGCTCAGATATATCGCTGTGGGTGTTATCTCGCGATCCGTATAAATATAGCGGCCATTACCGATAGTCTTCTGTGAGGATTAAGGCTATTTATTAGTAGGGTGACCATCGAGTGATTTGTGGAATATTCTTCAAAAATTATATTACGTCCAGTCTTCAATGATCATATCTTAATTTTAAGTAGATATACTCGTATTTAACTAGAATATCAAGAAATAGTCAAAGAACTCCTCATAATTATCATGGTATTGATGCTACTATAAATGATGTATTTTTTTTTAATTCTCGTTCTCATTTTGTTGCGATTATTAGTCTTCAACAAGTTTTTAATTAAATGGTAATATGAAAGTTTGTGCGTATGTGCGTAGACAAGTTTTCATTCTGATTTTGACCATTGATAAGTATTTTGGTCTAAAATGTATACAAGATACTACATATTACTTTTGTAGTTCCTTATTATTTCTTAGTTATTGCCATAGCAAAATGATTGAGGCATATTTTCCGAAAATATTAACTAAGATATTTAATGAGTAAGTAAATTGAGTTTTATAAGTAATAATTGTGATGTAACGAGTATGAAAAAAATCCCCAATTCCAGTGAACTATAGTCCCTCTACACTTAAGTCCCGCACAAGAAGTGTACACACAGTACGCGACAGTAAAGCCTGTGTCACACTGGGCGAGCACATCAATTACGTTCAGTAGTTGGAGTGTTTTGCTGTGTCGCCTTCGATAAAAGTTGCCTTTTATTATTTGTTTAATTGAATAGGTTACAATGTGAACTTTAACTGTACATAGGTAATATTTAACTTATAATTTCAGTTTTTATAATTTTAACGTTCTATATCAGTATGTCGCTGTATCTTCAGTGAGACGGGGGGCTTTGTCTAGCAGTGAGATATTGCAGGCTAATACAGCATAAAGGCTAATGTACTTTATGAATTTATGAATTGAGTCGATGTCTTACAATCTTTTCTAACTATAGTATCAATTTGGTAAATTCGCCTTCGATATTGACGTTCATGTTGATGTGTTTTTACAAGCTGCCAGTCAGCAAGTTAAATGTAATATAATTATAGACTTATCTAATAATACGTTATAATTATCTTACATTCTTCCAATTTACTTAAAGTACGAGTATAATTCCTTTACCTGGCCCAAAGCGAGGGCAAATCACAAGCATTTAAATAATTAGTCCATTTTCACTATCATTAAGTTTAAAACAGTTTTGTCCCCGTCTCGACTGCCTAATAAGGAACAACTATCATGAATGGGACATCCATTCAAGCGATTTTATTCCACAATTGTATTTAGAACTGTTTTCCTAAAGCATTTGGAGTTGACAATAATTAGCTTCTACCGCCTTTAATAGAGGAGGAGGTTCTCAATAATTCCTGTTTTCATAGACGACAAATAGAATTGGTTTCCTAAACTTTACTCGTATATGGTTGTGTACAATCAAAAGGTACTAAAGATGTAAAAATGTCACGTGCTAAAGACATATTCTCATACTAGCAGCGCCCCGCGGTTTTACCCGCGTTGTGCCCGTTCTCGTGGGAATTTCGAGAATTTTTTTACATAAAAACCTTTCTCTTGAATCACTCTACCTATTACAAAAAACCGCATCAAAATCCGTTGCGTAATTTTAAAGATTTAAGCATACAGACAAACAAACAAACAGACACGAAACAGAGACGACTTTATTTTATACTATGTAGTGATAACTAATTGTAATGCAAAACGATCATTACTGTTCCTATAGCAACGAGCAGAACTTGGCAAATCCGTGGAGCGTTGCTAGTATTTCATATAACATGTGAATGGACGCGCTAAATCTAGAAATAAACCAGTGTTTCTAACATTAGGTTCAGATCGATCGCCCACGCGGTGGGAAAGGGCACGGATGAGCCGCTATCGGCACGCCCCGACGTATTACTGTACGATTTGAGAACATGCTTGTTTTAACCGGCTTTTCTTGTACGTTCTTGGAGTTGTCCGAGAATTAAGGGTCAATTCATATTAAACTAAGCAGGACATCAATTTGAAACTTAAACGTGATTTGTACGAAATGAGAAATTTCAAACTTCGCCGTCCTATTTTTCAGAGAAAATTAAACTGAATATGAGCACACTATACACACGACTATAGTAAGTTTGTCTAAGTGTCTAAGTTAAACAGTTTTCTGGTATATTTGCACACTAGAGACAAATCTAACATTGCTTTTTTGTCAGTAAACATTTTGTAACCACTACTGACGTAAAAGTGGCTAAAGACAGTTTTGTTCGTGTCAAACAAGTTAGTCTACAGCTTCTAGGCTCTAAGCTCATCTTTAAGCTACATAATTTAAAAAAATCAAAACATAAAATGGTTTTCGCAACACATGCACATCTAAGCATGTAAAAATCATAATTGTAATTTGATCTTGGTTTAGACATGTGTAAAAACATCGTGACCCTCCCATTTCATGGACATCACTCAATTGTCAACGAATTCGCGTATTATGTAAATGAGACCACTTTGCCTTGACCTCTGCGTTAGATGTGTTATGTTAACTTGTAAATCTATACAGGTACATTAATGTTTAATCTTTAATAATTTAAGGACAAACAAACAAACTGTGTTTTGCCAAGAACTGATACAACGATTACTAAAGTTAGCCTGACGTGACATGGGTATTTGGTGCATGCAACAGCGATGACGACTATATAGAGAGTTTAAAAATAAAACATTCAAAATAAACTATAAACTGATATTTATCTATCTGAGTATTTTCATGATCTAAAAAATGGAAGCCTACATCCCGGCACTAAGAACTAAAACTTCCATAGAAAAGACATCAACGAGCTCCAAAAATGTGTATAGTGTACAACATAATTATGTTACGTTTTTTTATCGCATTTACAATTTTATCATACAAATGTTCAGTTTATTATTTTTTATTGCTATCCGTGCATGATTACTCTATCTATTATATAAACCACATACGAAACATAATTAACACAGCCTCTTCATTTTAATCATCATATTGTTCGCGGTTCAAGTTATAATGGCGTTGAACCGAAGGCCGAGCAATATAGAGGGGCATCACCTCATCTCCCACGATCCCGTGACCCCACGGCTCATTGGCCAAATGAAACTAGATGCATCAATCATTGAACAATCATAATACATATATTCAGATAGCGATTGTTTTAAGATCGTGTGTGTGCTTTAACATGGTATAGTATTCAAATATTTCATTGAAGTTGTAATTATTCTAAATCAATGTGGTAATTTCCATAAGTTACATCAAGTTTGCAATAATCTCCGTATTTTGAAAACTGTATAAGAATATTATTATGAAAAACTGGATGTGCCCGCGGTTACACCCTTATTTTACCCTGTTTTCATGGGAATTATGGGACAGATGAGCCTATGTTGTAACTCTTATTACCTTTGTGCCAATTTTAATTCAGATCCTATCATTAGTTTTTCATGTTTTTTACAATACATAGTAAACTGCTTCCTTTGGATTTTTCCTTACGGGAAAAATGTCATGAGTTGAACACACACAAATTATCTAAAAGATAAAGTCCAAACCAAATCATTTAGATTATTTTCCGCATTATTCATTATTCAGATCCTACAATTTGGTGAAGGTTTAATATAAATCAATCAACATAATTATAATAGCTTCAAAATTCGTTCGTAAGTACTTTAATAACATTATTATTGGTTTAGACACCACTTTTTTCTAACACCTGAACTTATTCCATCAGTTAATATTTAAAAATATATGTTATGGCACAAGGTCGATGTTATTAATCACCTTTATATATTATTGCTATTATATAATGGAATATATAAGGCGACCACATAAATTGAGTCGGAGTTAATGTTGAATCATTGAGATTAAGGACAAAGGTAGATTTACCGGAGATCGTGGTTTTTATAACACTATTATAATTTCAATGGATCGCAACATATTGTTGTGATGTTTGAAAATTTAGATGTGGTAAATATATATAATGCTTGATTAAAAATAAACGAGTATCGATTAACGATAACGACAAGATTTCATTGTTTTTCTGCAAAGTGAAAGAACAAATGATTAATCAGATTTTATCAGACTGTCACAGTGAAATTATTTCGTATAAAAAATCATACGCATTGTAAAATTTATAAAATACAAAATGTGTTACTGTTACTGTTAGCCTAAATCATCCCACTGTTGGGCAAAGGCCTCCCCCCATTTCCGCCACTCTTCTCGATTTGAAGCCACCAGTTGCCAGTCCCTCTTGTAGGCGTCCAGTTCGTCCCGCCACCGCCTGCGTGGTCTGCCGTAAAATGTATTAATTAATTTTATTTAATTTATACATTTTCTTAAATAATATAAATTTAATTTATAAATCTAGCACCGAATCATAAAGAAAGCACATACTTATAGTTTAAACAATAACAAAAAGCTCATTAAAATTGAAAACAAAAAATAAATATTTCTCGTTTATGTACTACAACGCGTACCATTTATCAAAATAGATTATCACAAATGCCACATCCACGTATCCGAGCTCAGTGTCGCACAATCATTAGACGCTTCGTTCACAATCGGTCACCTTGACTTTTCTCTATATCGGTATGAAATAATTTGAAATAATACCGCATCCATCTGTCATTACGTGTCATTACCGCTCGTTGCACTTGAGATTTGATTTAGTTTTTTATGTGTTTAATAATAAGTTCTGTTTTGTTATTAGCACTAATCTAGTAATGTTTTGTTTACATTAACGTACTGTACACGTGTTTGGTAATTAAAAGTTGGACTTTTTGCGCTTCGTAATGTTACAAAAAGTGAATATGCGAATTAATAAGGTTGATGTGTTAGTAACGTCGAGAGAACTATTAACATAGATTCAATATTTTTTACTTGTCTCGCGAGTATTACTTATTGTAACCATTCAGTTCATTTCAGATGATATAACTTTTCTTCAGAGATTTGAAGTAACTATTTTATTGTTAACTACTTTTTTGCAAAGCATTGTTATAAGCAACAACGCTTCATATAAAGTTTTTAGTATCAAAAGAATATCGAATAAAAAAGAAACTTTACAATTACCTAAAAAATATAACGTTATCTCCAGTTGTTATAAACGCATGCAAATTAAAAAAACAATGCCTACGACTTGTAAAGCAAATATAATCTTTAATTACTTCCAACAAACTTTGCAACGAACCATAAGAAAAGCAAACGAATAACGTTTCAGGTTTCTTTCTAAAATTTAAGCTCAAAATAAATTAAAATGTTAAGACAGACACGCAAATATAAAGTTGTGCCAGCTAAGACTATTTCTCTACCGTGACATCGCCTATAAAATCCATATTATTTTTTTACGACGCACTAAAGTTTTCCATGAAATTGATTTGTCTTTGCATTTTTATAACACGCTAATTGTTCTAATAAAATGTTTGGAGTTATTACGAGTTCTGTGACACCTGTCTAACGGTTAACTCGGAAATTATATTAACACATAAAGGGCCGGTTTGATAATTTGAACTGAAAGTTGATAAATGTCAGATTTTGAGCGTTTTAACTATTTTTCACAATAGGTTTAGAGTTATAGGTACGTAATCCACATAATAATTTTGATTTTCGATCCATCTTCAATATGTTTGATGTAATGTTAATGAAAATATAGTGCGAGTTCATGAAAACAGTAACGAAAATCATGTATACATTTGAATATGTGGTATCGAATATAATAAAAATAAACTAAAATAAAAAACCAGGACCGACAGTTGTATGTGCCCTCCGAAGCACGGTAGCGCTCAGATAGAAATGCCACTATCGGCCACCCATCCAAGTAGGGGTCGAACTGCTCTTTGCTTAACAACATCACTTAGTTAAATTACACCACAAGCGATACTAGGAAGTTACGTTAAGTACAAGGAAGACAATGTTATGCTATTTAAAATAACAATATCAAACTTTTGGGAAAATGTTTGGTTCAAAACAATCATAAATTCCAAGGTTTAGTTCAATGGATCCTCACTTCCTATAATCTCGTCGAATACTCGTAATTCTACTGTCAATATTGTTGAATAGTTTAATTGCAAATTGGTATTGAAAATAAAAATTTTGTTTATTGAGTAGTGTTTTGTTTCCATATGTTTGTGTTTATTTTAATTTATAACCTGTCCATCAATATAGAACAATATTTTTACATTTAAGATTATTTAACAGATATTTATACACTATAACTTTCGAACTTTAAGTACATATATATAAACTGCAATTTTGTTTCTTATTTACAAATAATGATCGTAGTTCAATTCCTACTTTTTGTCATTTAATATTTATTTCTTTGAATTATTTTTAACAAGATGTGCTAGTGTCATTTTAAAATGATAATTTTAACAATATACAGTTAAATTTGGTCTAATTTCAATGGCTGGTCTACCCCTATAGGTATAACGATGACATCAAACTCGATACAGACATCAAACTTAGTCCCACTTTTTCTACGTCTAGGGTTTAAAATAGACAATGATTTATTAGATCATCTAATTGCTAAATCGCCTCATCACCTATCAGCATAAAAACTCATCTTTAACCGTTATCTGCGCCTTTATCACATAACATTATCAAACGAATTAATCTGAATGTTAAACACCGAACCTTGATCCTTTTAATTTGTAGCACTTGTTAAGTAACACATGAAGTTCAACACTTCAAATCAAAAGTTCACGGGTCAAGTGGAATTCTAAAAAATACACCAAAACGTTAACATACTGTCAATCGAACCGAATGATTAATATACCACTAATTTACAATCAATCTTGAAGAAGATTCAACCTTAGTACTTTGAAATAAAGTCTACAGAATACTCGGTTTTGAGCCGGGTTAGGAAATGGTAAAAGAATCATTATGATAATTACAAGTTATTGGTTGGTTTGATAGCTTATTTAATGTTATTGAATCCGATGCGCCGCGAAGGTCTCGAGTCAACCATTTTAAAGTAAAACGAACACAATTTTCGTAATGAACTATGACATATGGAGCTGATGACGTCACACTTAACACATCATAACTTATTTGGAAAATATCTCTGCCGCTTCCATAGAGAATTTATAAAGTGATACTTATTATTGCGGGTTTATACTAAAATAATATAATTGTGTCACGTTTTTTTAATTACTATATATGGGTTTTTTAATTGTTTATCGAATGAGTACTTATTTTATTATTTGATTTATTAAATAAAAGATAGACATAAGTACATTTGGGATAACTGATAAGTAGTTAATAAAGTAAAGTAAGCCTGAATAGCCTGAAATGTCCCACTGCAGGTTTGCTCCCTACACTCACTGATGAAAAAGCAAGGAAGGACTTTAAAGGATGATGATAAAGCAAGGAAGCGAGTGCAATATGATAAATATCAGAAACCACAATGCGTTGCAAGTGTTTTATAAAATCAAAACATTACACAGGTAATCCGTAATATGAAATGGTAATCACTTCTAATAGTTACATCAACTCATGACAAGATAATGGCATCAGTCACAGATGCACTTCCTAGATCAGACTCGTGATTATAACGACCTTTGTTAGATAATATTGAATTCGATCGAATGTTAATTAAAGACACGACTCTTTCAGTCAAATTAATATTTCAAATTCATTAATTAATAGTTTGATTTTATTCTGAGAACTTTAATTTGTCTCTAGAATAATCAGTGCTTCGATATGTTTGAGGAAGTGTTAGGAGAATTACAATTATGATTTATAATTAATCTGATCTTCTTTTAAAAAATAATCTTTAGCAATTATAACATGGTTAATAGTTCCATAAACAGGCAAAAATGTACGCTAATTTATCATTTTCATGTATCCGAAAACCGTCTAATTACAATCATAACTATCGTGTACTCAGACTTTAAACTTGTTTCATAATTCTTACCCAACAAACCACATTTAACCAACAAAATTATCTAAAACAATGAACAGACAACGAACAAATGACCGGCTATATTTTGACAAGTTAAATTTCGTCAGGGGTCACCGAATGACCACATAAAACGAACTATATAGTGCAGTTTAGATAAGGTGCATTAGTGTAAGTCAATCGCTTAAATCGGTCAACCGCCCACGTATGGGGTGTGGCCATACGTTGAGCGACAGCGATATTCAACACAAGTATTATGTAATGAAACGGATGCTATCTAACTGAAAGGCAAATTGCTAAAGAAACTAAAACGAAAACTAAAGTATTAAGCCAAAGCCATTAAAAACTTCTTCGGCTTTTGTCATTATATGACATTTAAGAGCATTCAACTGTTGGCTAACTATGGTATCTTATGACCGGTACGTATCAAATCAAAACCTAAAATGTCGGATAGTACCAATACTATTCCCAAATAGAAATCTCTTCAATGACATTTTTGAGTTGCAAAGGCAATGTCAGCTTATGAACACAAATGTCAATTCC
The DNA here is from genome assembly GCA_963082685.1 of Cyclophora albipunctata. Taxonomy (NCBI): domain Eukaryota; kingdom Metazoa; phylum Arthropoda; class Insecta; order Lepidoptera; family Geometridae; genus Cyclophora; species Cyclophora albipunctata. The sequence continues at coordinate 694,223 of OY720123.1, forward strand.
ATAGGTAAGTAAAAACAGTCAAATCAGTAGAGATAAGACCAAACATATAAATTGCAGTCAAAAGTTGAGTATGTTTTTCATCCCAGTTTTGTATTTACCAACCAATTTCAATCCACCATCTCGCTATCCGCTGAATCTGTAGCCCCACCACTCGTAAAGTAGAAACTCGAAATGACGCATAAACCATACACGTCGGGATGCGTTGACAAGCTGTAAAAGCTCATTCAAGAAATATACCCGATGACCTTTCAACTCCTAATTTAGATACGATACAACTTTTATACCATTGTGTGGTGGGAACATTTGATTTAGTAATGAATTGATTGTTATTAATGGATTTGGGAGATGAAAGTAAATTTTTAATTTGTTGGGATATTTTTATAAGTGTCATGTGATAAGTGAATTCGGTGCACCCTCCGGGTTCATCTGTATTGAACTTGTTACCGTTGCGTTATATGGATTATTAGCAATGACGTTCAAGGAATTTTCCAAAACTTGTAAATATATTATGAATGTTTTTTATCGCCATCAACATCAATAAACTCTAAGCTCATATTGATCTTGATCGGACCGGATCTTCAGTTCGATAAAAAATAAAATAAACGAACTAACACGTTTTTTGTTAAATAATCACAAAAGACAAATTTTGATACAACTAAAAAACTAATCAGATTTCATTGTATGGAACCATTCGGTTTCGTTTACCTAAATTTTTTGTGTAAATTTTTTTGGAAATTTTGTAGTTATACTTGTATTTATTTATACTGATGACTTTAGCGTCCGGCTATACTAATTGTGATGTTACTAACTCCCCAAAACAACACATCGAAAAATGAAAATAACGGCAAAGGTCAACATTAAACAATACTTATTCTATGAGCTATGACGTCATTAAATTACGTAAATTACGTTAAATTAAAAAAGAAAATACGTAGTATTATTACTTTAACTACAAAAAGTAAGGGATAGTGTCTAACATAACAGACATCACAGTTATACACAACCACAGTTATACACAACGCTTTAACTTAACATTTTTCAAAATAGAACATGGTTTTTTCTGTACTGTCTGTCACTACTAGAGTATTGTCTAACAAAATATTCTATACTAACAGACAAATATCTTCCCAACTCCAACATATTGTATTTTATAACAAACGTAAAGTAATAGGCCGTATTTTATCATTGATTAGCCTCGTGGCATATGGCGCGGTATCAACGTTGAGGTGGAGAAGCGATATTTGTCTGTCCGTATCTGCTGCGAGTCGTGATGATAAAACGGTAACACGGACCACCCATTTGCAGGCGAACGCTATCTCTTATTCGGTTTAATATTGATTAGAATTATGTGGATAAGACTATGATTTTCTGTGTTTTGAACGTCGTGAATATTGTGAAGAATTGTTCTCAGTGTAATGATAACTTCAATGAGCGTAGACGCATTTGCCGGTAGTAGAATGCTACATTTTACTTTTTATGTTTTTGAGTTCCTCTAAAAACTATTGTGAATTTGGTCATAGAATAATGAAAATAACAAAAACATAATCTAATCGATTCATTAACTGTTATACTCACATGCTTCAACTCAGTTTCAAATTTAGTAATTAGTAAGTCAAGAAAATTTCCATGAATGATACCACTAGTAATAGTGCTGAAGCCAAACCTAACACTTATATACATATAGAATATATTAAGTTATTTATATTGGAGGTAGTAGTAGTAGAGTTCTAGAGAGTTCTAGAATCAATGTATATGTCGGAGCGTGGCATCAGTGGCGCCACACCAGATAGCGGTTTATAACGTCACTACATTATTTTTAGTCTGTAGAAGTTTAAGAGTAGTTTGTAAATTCAGTTGACTGATGGAATCGGTAGTGTTGTTATTCCGTGACGTGAGTTCTACCTTCGTGGTGTAGTCTGTGGTATGAGAATAGACTATGTTAAGTCTGTGGTGTTACGCACTATGACAGACGACAGTTGTTCGATAGAGGGATGTGAGCTGGTTTGGTAGTCTGTGGCAGTGAGTGAGTGGGGGAGTCTATGATAAGAAAAGATGGCGTACATTAGCCTGGTGGGTACATTAGACGTCATGGGACGAATGGAGATGGTTGGATGGCGATTACATTGGAACGTAGATTGGAGGAAGGATGTGTTGACGACATCACGATCGTATTGCGAATCGAGTATAGGATTAGGAAAAGATTCTATGGCGTGGACAGGACGACTATGGGGTGTAGGGAGGTCGTTTAGGTTCCATCAATTAATTGAATCTAGACGTATCCTAACTGTAATGTGTAATCCATGATGATCGTGTGTAAAATACAAACAATGTCATTGTAACGAAGTCCTGTGAGTTATTATTTCAAGATCAAGACCTAAGAATCCTAAGATATCTGAAGTGACATTATAATGCTCGTGCTTATCCTGATGTGACATTTCCCCGACATCAGAAGTGGGATAAATATCGCTGTGTTCACCCGACATCAGAAGTGGGATCAAGATCGCTATTGCCCACCGTGCATCTAGCAGAGAATGAAAAAGATCGTGCTGAATATCATATCGCCATGGATGGTGTTCAAGATCAACCACGGAGCTAGGTTTATGATAAGATGAAAGAATATTGAGAGCTGCAAGCTGAGCTCGTTAGTGCATGTTATCGACGACGACGACGACGACGACGACGGCGACGACGAGATTGAAATTCATGTACCTTCCCCTGGATTATGAAGCTCGTAGTATTCGGAGATATGTCTGAATCATCATCCCGCCAAAAGCGCTACTGTCATGCGCTTTACGTAATGTTTATTTTGCAATTGGTTATAAAACTTGGAATGTTCTGTGAGTATAGTTAGTTGGTTTTCTACTCTATTGTGGAGTTAAGAAGGTAATTATGAGCTTCCGAAAGAGTCAAGTTTAATCTTGTACGTAATGTGATATGTTCTAATATGTTTTCTTATTTTCATGTTGGTTCAATGCTGGTAATTATTGTGAGCATTGATAAACCTCGTCCAGGGAAGAACGTGGTTCTCTGCTCAATCCTGTTACCTGAGGAATATGAGGGATTGCGGTAATGATTGGCATGAATTGGCGTATTGAAGTATCTTAGTTGGGAAATATCCGGTGAGCTATTTTGTGATATTTGAGTCAGTTAACATTGAGAGTTTTGTAGTGAATCTTCGTACCACTTGATAAAGTAGAAAGTTTATTGAAAGTATTTTGGATGTTTATCCCGTTGTAGAATATGAGAGTATGAGTAAGGGTTTCTATGTGACTATGTGACTTATTGAGTTCAATGTTCGAACTCGGCGATGATCGTGGTCTGGATTGACCGTACTGTGGAGTGGTCTGCTGAGACCGTGTGTTGTTGAGCAATGTGATTGCTCGTCGGCTGGTTGCCGTGACTAGACGTGACTAGACAAGCTTACTGTTACTTACTCATGGCTCATATTGTAATGTGCATTTGAGATTAATAGTCTATTGAAGTTAAAGTTGAAAATGACGTGGTACCTAGTATTCATGTGTTACATAGCATTGAAGTTTCCCGATTGATAATAATTTTAATTAACTTTTGATTGAAATCAAGAATTTAAGAAAGAACAAGCTTCTTAATAGTCAGGTTGACCGAGCGAGTGCAAATTACTGTGGCCGCGAGGTTTAGAGGAAAACGAGTACACAATCTAATGTCATTGACTGGTATAGGAAAATGCCTGAAGGGCAAGTACCCATTGTTAGTGATTCTGAGCCTTGTGAGGATGAAATGTAGTCACTTTTGACTGTGTGGTAACTAGTTGTGCGTGTCCTCTTGAGTCTGGGTGGTCACGGGGATGATCACGGGTGGTCACTGGGATGACCACAGGACCGGCTGATCACAGGGATGATCAGGGCTAGGCGTGATCACTGGGATGATCACGGGAGTGGCTGATCACAGGGATGATCAGGGCTATGGGTGATCACTGGGATGATCACGGGAGTGACTGATCACAGGGATGATCAGGGTCATGGGTGATCACTGGGATGATCACCGGAGTGACTGATCACAGGGATGATCAGGGCTATGGGTGATCACTGGGATGATCACGGGAGTGACTGATCACAGGGATGATCAGGGTCATGGGTGATCACTGGGATGATCACCGGAGTGACTGATCACAGGGATCATCAGGGCTATGGGTGATCACTGGGATGATCACGGGAGTGACTGATCACAGGGATGATCAGGGTCATGGGTGATCACTGGGATGATCACGGCCAGTCACAGGGATGACTGCGTATTAGGGCTACGGGGATAGCCGGACAATAGAGACACACACACTTGACTTTTACTTTGATTTGAGATTAATTTGATTTTTAATGGGTACTTGTGCCTGACGGATGTTCTAGTATTATGTTGAGATAAGCAATGTGATTATAAATATTGAGATAGTTAAAATTGTTGATTAGAAAAGAATAATAGTTTGAGCTTTACTAAGTCTTTTGTTGAAGTAGAGTTGATTAGGTCAGGAGTGACCGAACGATGGTGATCGGTACACGTTGAAAGCTCTGAACTCTAAACGTACTTACAAGTATGCACACGATAGATTACGAAAGATGCCAGTAGGTCATGTACCAGTCGAAGTTGATGTTAATAGTGATCCTGATGAGGATAAGTAAACTTGTTTTGGTGGAAACTCGAGTAAGGACTCTATCGGCCGTATTGTGTTGGACCGTACCAGAGGTTGTCGTGTAGCCGTAGCTCAGTAGAAATCGGTGTCTACATTGTAGTCCGTGAGTACGCGGTAGCAGGCAACTCTGGCGGAGGTCGGGTTCTGGAGGAACCATTGAGTCCAGGAGTAGACTCGGCGGCTGTGAGAGCAATTGCGATTGCTGGACGGCTCGAGAGCCGTGGAGATAGAGGGGCTTACTAGAGTGAAGTTTCGATTTGTGTGGTTACTTAAATTGTGTTAATTTGTTGTTACAAGCGACAGTGGTACATGGCTCTGGTTGATATTTTTATGGCTCTGGTTGATATTGATCGTGTTAGGAAGATGCCTGTGGGGCAGGTAACAGCTGACTCAGACGAAGGTGGAGACAGTGAGGTTGATTAAGTTGTTGATTGTTACTGGGTTTTATGTCAGTGGGTCAGTCTGAGACCGCACCAGAGTGCCGTAGCTGTAGCCCGTTAGAAATCGGTGTCTACTACTTGTAGTAGTCCGTGGGTAGGCAGTAGGCGGTAGCTCTGGGTAGTGTGGTCGGGTCTTGCCTGGTAGCGAAGACCGTAGAGTCATGGGACGACTCGGCATTCCGAAATGGAAGTGCATAAAGGGCAAATGCGTTTGCTAAATCTTGTGTTGTGACCACGAATAAAGCTCAGTAGTAAATCAATTGTGTTTAAATTGTTGGTTGTGTGTGAATAATGAACCAGAGTCTGTCACTGTTGCTGGCCCCAGGGTTTTGGTAGATGAAACGTTATCATAATTTACTTTGTGATTTCTTACGCTATTTGATCATATTGTTAATCTGAATTTGAGTTGTTAGTACTTAATCATAGTTAGTAATTTAAAAGAAAAACTATACAGTTACGAAGTTTCTTTATTTGAGCTGTTTGTAGAAATATGATTGGTCAGAAGTGGCCGAGGCGAACAAATACTCTCGTTGGTTATTTCTGTGCAGGTTAGCTAACACACGAGGACGTGTGCTAGCAGGATGGCCGTGTCGGAGCGTGGCATCAGTGGCGCCACACCAGATAGCGGTTTATAACGTCACTACATTATTTTTAGTCTGTAGAAGTTTAAGAGTAGTTTGTAAATTCAGTTGACTGATGGAATCGGTAGTGTTGTTATTCCGTGACGTGAGTTCTACCTTCGTGGTGTAGTCTGTGGTATGAGAATAGACTATGTTAAGTCTGTGGTGTTACGCACTATGACAGACGACAGTTGTTCGATAGAGGGATGTGAGCTGGTTTGGTAGTCTGTGGCAGTGAGTGAGTGGGGGAGTCTATGATAAGAAAAGATGGCGTACATTAGCCTGGTGGGTACATTAGACGTCATGGGACGAATGGAGATGGTTGGATGGCGATTACATTGGAACGTAGATTGGAGGAAGGATGTGTTGACGACATCACGATCGTATTGCGAATCGAGTATAGGATTAGGAAAAGATTCTATGGCGTGGACAGGACGACTATGGGGTGTAGGGAGGTCGTTTAGGTTCCATCAATTAATTGAATCTAGACGTATCCTAACTGTAATGTGTAATCCATGATGATCGTGTGTAAAATACAAACAATGTCATTGTAACGAAGTCCTGTGAGTTATTATTTCAAGATCAAGACCTAAGAATCCTAAGATATCTGAAGTGACATTATAATGCTCGTGCTTATCCTGATGTGACATTTCCCCGACATCAGAAGTGGGATAAATATCGCTGTGTTCACCCGACATATATAACATTTGATAACATCAAAAAAGTTTGGTAAATTAAAAATCAGAAGTCATATCCTCGTATTCCTTTCGGTTGCTCCTATGTATATCATTGTAATTGGATTAAACGATTTCTTTCTGTCATTGTTTTCCGCAGCTGTCCATTGTTCATATTGTTTTGTTTGTCTGTTTGTATTCTGGACCAACTTGTGTGCTAATAAGCTGTAATGTGATTCAATATTTCATTCCGATAGTGACACTGCGACAGAATACGACTTTATGGAATGGGTTTACGTGGTACTTAAGAGAATGCTCGATTTATGATTTTATAGGCCGATGACCGTAGCTTTATTTGTACTTATAGTGGGATTTGATTACTTCTGTGGAGGATTGTTTTTTTCTGATTTGAAAGAAACTTGTAAGGATCAGTGCAACTAGTTATTGAATAAAAAACATTACTTTTAATGAAAGATTTTTCGTAAAGAGAGTCTCTTTGCACGATAGATGGACGTATTATGATGCTTATATGCATTAATTTAAAAAGGTATTTGTTCATTTTTCATTATGTAATTTTCTTTTTTAACAGCCTCCGTGGTCTTGTGGTTTGAGCGCCTGGCTGAATGGCCTGGCCCGGAACCTCCGGGTTCGATTCCCGGTGGGGATAACTCACAAAAATCTCTTTGTGAGACTTTCCTCAGTTTGGTTAGGGCATTGCAGGCTGAATCACCTGATTGCTCGAAAAGTAAGATGATTCCGTGCTTCGGAGGGCACGTTAAGCCGTCGGTCCCGGTTACTTTCTACGGATAGTAGTCGTTACTTGAGCCATGTCAGAGGCCTTTGGCGGCTCAATAACTCTGACACCAGGATTGGTCAGGTTGGCCATCCACTCGATGAAGAAGAAGATTATGTAATTAGAAACTCCAGCGTTGGAGTTTCATAGGTGCTAACGGTTTTCACATAGTCTACCAATTAAACGAACCGGGACCGACACTTAAACGTATTTCAGAAGCACGGTTACTTTAAATCAACACACTTCTCCAGTAAGTTTATATTATATGTACACAATAGTCTAAATTATTCAAATATATTTCGATACATATTAGATTGAGTCAAATCTCCTGTCTGTTATTTATTCATAAGCTCAGTACACCCGTTTGTCCGTGTCATTCTATGTTAATATCATTTGCTACTAGTTTTTGTTATATATTATTGTTGTTATCAAACCCACGGCTTCTAAATAAACTTAGTTACGTTTTATACATTTGTTACTTAGATAAAAAGATCATTTTGTAGTGTATAATGAAATATGGTATTATCTACGAGTACTTTTAAGTGAAGCCTCGCATCTCTCCTCAAAATTTCAGTACTTTCTTCAGAAGAATCAGGCGTTATCATCATGTTTGCCTACTGCGGATTGGTGACCTCAAACCTGAGTAAGATTAAAAAAAAATAGACTTTGAACTAGAATGAAATCTAAGACCTTAATTTTTTGGCAGGTGAGTACACATACCACTACACCCCTGAGAGCCAGTACGACAGTATGTAAATCAGTTGGCAATATAATAAGTAGTTTCAATGTGCCATTGATTCAGTTTTCACTTAAGTGGCCTGTCGCAATTTGATCATCACGTATGAAAAAAGTACCCAAAATATTCCTCAGTCCACACAAATTAAAGTTTGTTTCATCAAGATACAGTTACAGTCGAAAGCTAAACACCACATACGAATCAAAGAGTATTCATTCCAACTGGTTCCCAAGCAGTTACATTCATCATTTTTTCAATAATAACTAACCACGATCAAAAAGGCAAGAGTCCAACACCGAAAATATTTTACCCCACAATTTTGGTGAAACTCATAAATCAACCATTAATCGAACTGTAAAACACTTGAAAATCTCTTTGGTGTTATAATTTCATATCGAATTATAATTCGTATAAAATTACAAGTAAATTCGTTAAAAATGACGTTAATTTAAAGGTAACTGGGTCGGAGATGTGGTCTTGCTTTCGGCAAATAAATTATAGATGAGTGGCGAGCCGGTCGTAATGTGCTACTCTACACGACGCGATCACTAATAATACCCATCAATATTTTGGAAGCGGTAATGAAGTTAATGCCACAATTTATGATGTGATCTCAAAACGATTTTGCGAAATTTATATTCTGTTGAACGCGAACGATTTTTAATGGAACTAAATTGTATATTGTGATGGAGAGCCGCGTGATGAGGACGCGATCAAATTATGTTTAAAACTTTTATTTTGCCTGTATTTTTTTCGTTAAATAGGTTCATAAAATATCAATTTTGTAAGTAGTGATTAGAAAATAAACATACATAATAAAGTGGGTTATTCACTATGCCTAATTTATAAATCCTTCAATCTTGACTAAAAGGTTACGTGGTAGATAATTTAATTTCCTTTTCTTAACCAGATATTGTACAGCTTATATTATAAAGCTTCATATAAACTTAACGTTAACAGTCGCATGACTGTAATTGCTAATACCCGTGCAATAATTCCTAGAGGTCAATCCACAAGAAATGACCCCAAAAACTTGAACACTACAAAAAAATACCAGTTGATTTTATTAAGTGCTACATATTGAATTAATTTCATGCTAAATTGATCTAAATTACTTGCGAATTCGACCAATGTTGAGGTGGTTATTGTTAACTTTAACGATGCTAAATTGTTTTAAATGTCAGAATTATTTTAATGATTTTAAGTGCTTCCAATTTTACACTATAGTTTACTTGTATTCGATCGTCTGTATAATTCGTTCACTGAACATCGTTTTCATACTACACTGCTTGTGAAATGCTAAGTAGGGTTGGATCAAACGGTTATAGTAACATACGTTCATTTAAAAATTCACAATTTTACGCTGTTATGTCTGTTCAATACAAATCATTGTTCAATAACTTAAATAACTGTTAAGTTATTCGGGCAGGTTATTAGAAAGGTACGATTTTTCATTTTCTTTCGTCTATTGAGACTGACATTTTTCGTTAACGTTAACTGGTGTGTGAGCGTAAACTGAAGCAAGCCGCCCCTAACAAGCATGTAATTAGTTGTTGCGGCCACTATATGCAGTCGTTAAACGCATTCAAATTACTGCTTGATGTTGGCACAATGACATTAGTGACTGTGTCGGGGTTAGCGGGTTCGATTCCCGTCCAGAGTCAACAGCATGACGTCTGGGTGTCAATTATAATCAAATCAAATCAAAATTTGTTCGAATACGGGTTACATAGTTTTTTTTAACTCATATTATATATTCATATAAAGTATTTGTGTATGTATATGTAGTAGTATCAGTTACTTAGATTCCATAATACAAGCTTGGAGCTTAGTTTGGGTCTAATTAACCGTGTGTTCTAATTTATCCGGGGGTATTAATCGGGTGTGTATGTCCGCTTACATTGATATAAAACAACTATCACTACATAGTATAAAATAAAGTCGTCTCTTTTTCGTGTCTGTCACACTGTTTGTCTGTCTGTATGCTTAAATCTTTAAAATTACGCAACGGATTTTGATGCGGTTTTTTGTAATAGGTAGAGTGATTCAAGAGGAAGGTTTTTATGTAAAAAAATTCCCGAAATTCCCACGGGAACGGGCACAACGCGGGTAAAATCGCGGGGCGCTGCTAGTAATTAATAAAAGACATGTAAAAACCTTTGAACATATCCAAAACAGCCAACATACAAAAATTTCACGGTAATTATGTGTGTCAGCAAAAATAACTCTCTCTTTTGACATTATCATAATCGAATACCATCTTCATTATTCGATTGTGCAAGTATCGATCATTAATTTAAACAGGTATACCGAATCGATACATATCGATTCACGTTACGTTTTATATTGGTGTAATCGATATTTTTATTGATATTGCGATAAGAAATGTATTTTTTGTTATCCTGATTCAATGTAGTAAATAAGATATTAAATGGTGTTTCTTGAAAAGTGTAGTAAAGTGCACAAATTATAACTTAAATCTGAAGTTATGTCATCGTGTGAATCAGAACTTGTGCCGAGAAGCTTGGCGAATACATTTATAACTTTATTTTATTTACAACTAAGCTTTCTAAAGGATATACAAAATGTTTTAAACATTCCTGAATAAATAAATATAATTTAAACCGATTAGTTAGACCTAGAGAGATCTAGATACCTCCATTCTTGATCTATGGAAACAAACTAACTACGATAAAACAAGTTTCTCAAGTGGAGAGACTTTAAACAAACATACCAACAGTTACACACAACCTAATCCAAAATTACTTCATACCACTTTATCATATCAAATAAATTATCCGAAATCATTCCATCATACGATATTAACATAAATAAATCATCATACATGATCGCAATAAATCAATCGAATCATTCGATTGGTCTATATCGATTCATTTCTTGATAGTTGATTCGGTGCGAAACAATCATTGCGTATGCGTTAAGAATGTTTCGCTCTCGATTATAATCGAATGATTAATATACAGTAATGAGAATCGATTTGTTTTACTTTCTATTACGGAATATGTAATTCGTAATTCGAATTATAAATTGTTTTTGTGAACTACGAGTATTATGGCCAACGGCTATCTAGTGAAAACACGTGTTAGTATGTAGAAAACTAAATTATTAGTATTAGTACCCGGTCTTTTTGAGAGGCATGCGAAGGAATACAGATCCGACTCGTAGAGGCCCTTTGGAGATAGTGATGTAATGTATTAGTAGTATTAGTATCAAAATCTAGTACAATTTTTGATATACCGAGCTATATTTTAACTTTTGAATAGTATTTTCCCTGTAGTTACGGGGAAAACCTAGACTTTTTGAGAAACTAGGTTTTTATACAGACGATATGAAAGCCACAGATTCCATTCATCGTGTAGGTTACTGGCTAACCCAGAATTATGATTGTGCAAATATATAAGGCAATAAAATAGGGCGCTAAAATTACTGCACTACATTATTGTAATTTGACAATATTGACCAAATACTTGATATTTATTAGGCCCAGTTCAGTTTATTGTGTTCGGTGGCTTTATCTGGATGTCGGTATGTAATGCCACCGTAATATTGGTTCTATAGTTGTACTACTATTATTAATATGACTATACTACATTTATTAAAACTGTTAATTATATAATAATATTCCTAATGGTTTAAGTACATGCATTCATAGTAAAGTGGCTTGTGCATCAGCCAATGTACCATGCATGCATTCAAAGTCAAAGTCAAATATTTTTATTCAGTTTTGGCCCCATAGAGGCTCTTTTGAACGTACCATTAGTACCCATGGTGTATTTAGATGAAGCTATGTAAGCTCATTTCGATTGCTAAGCAACGTGCAGTCTGGTCCCTATTGTATAGACGGCCTATAGTGGCATTTTGATCTGAGCGCTACCGTGCTTCGGAGTGCACGTAAAATCGTCAGTCCCGGTTGTTGCCTTGTCGGACGCATATAGATGGTCCAATAACTTTGACATCAGGGTTGACCACTAACCTACTCATTCACGTCCAAGAGGTTAGTGGCCTAAACTATCAACTGACTTAAAAAAAAGTCGGAGGTTCTCAATTCGTCGGTATCTTTTTTCTATACAGATAACTGTACAACATCATACACATCATAATAATAATATATACTCATTTTTCACCACAAACACTCCAAAGTGTAGTAACAAAGTGGCCGTTGACAAAAATATAAAATTTATTGCTTTTGTTCCATTCATGGTTGTTGTATATAGCCCCTGAGACCCCATAAATATGGGGTCTTATAATATATCGGGTCTACGGGTGACTACAAATCACTGTACTAACTTCACATTGAGATGCAGTGATGTGTGTGTGTTTATGTTGAATAGAAACAGTTTGGCTATTGACACCTTTATTGACGGGGTTAAACAAATAAAAAGTTTTGCCGATTGGAGCTTGGTTACCATCAAACATACCATCAGTAGTGTTCGTCGGTGACGTCACAGGATCGTCCCAAATTTATAAAACAAGTACAATTCGAATAGTGTGTGTATTGATTTTATTACCTTAGATAAAAGAAAAATCTTGTGCGCACAAATACTTTTTAGGTCATTGGGGCTGTTTGAGCTTTCCATCATTAAATATTACTTTTTCCCACTTTTTCCCTTTCATTGCTGTTTAATACTTACGTGAGGAAACGTTAAGTAAAATTTTCGTTCTAAAGTTCCATCTTCATGATTCTCAGCAATAGGGACCAAATATATTAAATGTAAAACTGATTGTGTAGCGGCATCTAAAAAGCGAAGAGAATGTCAAAATATTATTCATACCCCATTTAGAAATAGAATACTTTTACCATCGATAACAAATTTTATTTATGAACGTGAACTATCGATTGAAAAAAAAACTTCTGAAGAGCTACTTTCTAATACAAGCTAAATCAGTGCCTATTTAAAGCACATTAAAGTGTACTCTTGTATGACATTAAACGTTTAATGTGGTACCAATAAGTAGCCATAAATTAACTTCCTATACAGAACTGTAACAATTGGAACGATTCAAAAAGTAATACTTTGTAGTTTTGGGGCGCGACAATTCTTTTGACGATTCGTAAAGGATCTTAAATAACGATTAAATAGATACCAAGTGACTTTTACGGCTGCTCTCCCTATTAAAAGTTGAAGTAATTTTTAAACTATGAAGTGTGGAATATTAAATATATAGTAGTGTGATAACGGAGCTCATTTTAAGAAATACAAACTGAAGATGGCAAGATGTTAGGGATTACCTTACGATCGGGATCATATTCTTTCAGCAAATATGTGTTTTATTTCAGCCTATGTCTTTTCACATTTAACTGTTGGTCCCGGTTGCTTCAATCATTGAACTATGTCAGTGGCTTAAAACTTCGATATCCTACTTACCTATTAAACCTTACTTACTTAGTTAATGTATTATATTATATTTTATGATTTATATATTTAAACAAGCATCGGCCCGCAGTTTTACCCACGCCGTGCCCGATCGCGGTGGGAATATTGAGGATAAAAAATAGTTTATAACCTTCCCGTTACAACAATTATTATTCAAAACGGATTGGTAGTTTATAGAATTAGCACAAACAAACAAAAAGTCGTACTTCAATTTTATTATATTAGTTTAGATAAAGTTCACACAACAAACAATTGAATGGGAGACTGACCCTTAGTCACCGAAATGTTAAGATATTATGTAAATGTTATACTGCTGAAGTAAATCATTGCCGGGCCAAGGTTCTAGTGATTGAAAGGGCGCTTTGACTTCGGAATAGAACAGAATATACGTGGGTTTTTAAATTCAAAAGCTTTAAGAGAACCCGTAACAAGCGAAATCTAATCTTCAGTTACACCAATTTGTTTACTCAATTAAGTTATGTACTTTTTTCTCGAATATTAAAACAATTTAATTGCATTAGTATTAATTTTTGTGTGAACATGTTATTGATGAGATTCAAACAGGAACTAAAATAAATAAGTACATTTATCAAATTACACAAGTATTTGCAGTCTGCAAAACTGAAAAACAGGCAATTTGAATCTACATTTTTCTACAAACTTTAAGTACCTAATGCCTTTTTATAAGACATCTAAGATATCTAAGTCCTATTAAGTCTATAACAATAGCACCGAAAGCGTTAAACACAGACATACCTAATAACTCTCAACTAATGCTGAGTATTTCGCCCACACACATCGACGTGAATGTGAATTGTATTAGATTGATATGGAATTCAGTTTGAAAGTTCACGATAACTTCATATTGTTCATGAGACACTATGAAGGTTAAAGGATGACAAGTCAGATCACTTCTATCTACTACTTACGTTAACTTACGTCTTAAGATAACTTATATACATTCGTAATTGAAAGCTACATTGATCTTAAAAACTACTTGTTTTATTGGAATGAAACCAAAATAGTTATATGAATCTATAGGACAATCTAGTGATTCAAAGAGAGGCGCGTAGATAGAACACCATAACACCGTTTCCTTATTTTAAGACTTAAATATTTAAGAAGTGCAATAATCTGCATTAAAGTATGAATAAAGGTCCGAGTTGGATCAGCGACTGCTGCAGTCGACTGCAGACTGCAGGCAGCAGGGCGTTGCAGTCGTCCGCAGTGCAGTCTGCAGTCGCTAATTCACTGCCGACTGCACACCACATAATCAACGTTGCCAATGTGTGAAAATTTCCCCAAAATGCGGGGAATTACCATCAATTAGAGATTCAATAAAACTATTTAAACGTAATGTAATGGTCAACTCGTACATACCGGAAGAATTTACAACTAACTAAGAACCTGATTAACTACGTAAATCGATTGATATCGTAAAAAGCCTCGAAAAAGACCACTGGAATTCGAATGCTATAAATTTTTATGAATTCGAAACTATATCCAATTGTTATTACATATTATTATTTGATCTCAATCCGATACCCTAAACTCCATAGGCTGATTACTGATCTCCTGTTCATTGTACTATTCATCTTTCGATACAGAGGTAGATGGATACGGTTTCTACATTAATCAGGTTTTATTTATTTACAAAAAAAATACTTGCCTTTTGAATGAGGTTGACTTGCCTTTATAATAAACAAATTAGCGACTAATTGAGGAGTAATTATTTATAATAAATTGAGGAGTAATTGTTTTGAAAAATGGTAACCCAAAATCATATTTCAAATTTTGACATAATACAATTTATGGTCGGAGAGCCGACCGCCACATTTGCTGCCTACCGTTACAGACACAAATATGATAATAAATAATCGAACGTTTTCAATAAAATTATCGAAATAAGGTTTTCCATACAAAACAAGAAGTGCGCTCTGATTGGTCGGCTCAAAAAGATTGGTGCCGCGTGCAACTTTCCTGCGCTCTGATTGGTCAGAGATGTCTATAAAAACAGAGCGATTTCCATAGTCCGGCATTCAGTGTTCGGTAGCAGTGCCTAGAAGAAGAAAAGGAAAAAAGGAAAACGAAAGAAGAAAGAAATAAAGTGGTGAAACGCTGATCCCGGGTTTTATTTCCGAAGGCACTCTCTCGCCCCGCCAGTTACCCGCTCCAACCCCCTAAGTGCTATACACAACTAGAAGTCGGGTGGGCGCAAAAAATACGTCTCGGTGAATAACAGCGCACTTGAAAGTGCTCTTATTTTATTCATAAGATTTGCTACTTTATTTCTAGGTGTCATGGTAGTAATTAATTAGATTGAAATTAGAAATGTTTTCAAACTATTGTCTCAGTTCGGTAGTAAACAAATAAAGATGTCCCCACGTCATCCACGCGGACAGTATTTAGCTTTGATTTTGAACGTGACTCGTTATCTAGTTGTGTATTGTTGATCGAAGTGTAATTCATCAAATTCTACTTATTCAAAAAACTAAATTTGTTTTTGTTTTTATTTTATGTCTGTCACGTCGTTGGAACTAAATTTATATTTTTTGGGGTATACAGTCAAAATGCTCTTTTAAAAAAATGGTGGTGGCTGTCAAAAAAGTGAAGTTATATTATGCTTTTCAAGTTTTCATTATACTACATAACAGAGATAAAAACCACGACACTTTGATCTATGCCACATTCATCAATCTTAACATAATGATTTTCTATTGAGTGAAATGATTAATCATTACTTAGCAACCTAAATTGTATTAAAAAAATAACATTAGCTCCTACACTATTATTTTTGTTCGTTTTTCAAAATATTTTTCTCTTATCTGCTGGCGCTCTACGTCACGACTGCAGGACAGGACTGCCGACCGCAGCAGAAGTGTCACCCCACGCTCGAAATTTCATAGAAACTAGTAGTGAAGCTGTGTCTGCAGTCTGCAGTCGCTGATCCAACTCTTACCTTTATTGTTATTGAACACATGGTTACAAAATATTTGATTTTTTAACAAATATCAATGCAAGTACTACCCAGAAGTCCAGATTTATTGAAGTATTTGTACTACAATGTTGGTTCACATTTAAGATCTGTAAACATCGAAGGTATCCATTGAACATAGTTACGCGCAGCTAAAAACTAACGCGTGTTTTGCATGCCCTAACGAACGCGCATTGTTGAGCGGATCTAACTAAAATCGAACGCGGTATATGGTTTTCTGTTTGGTTAAAAGTGAAATGAGTAAGCGATTTCTTGTAATGTTTTATGTTTATAAATATTTTAAGTCTTAAATATTCAGTGCAGAATTAATGTGAGAGAGAATCGAGATTAGAGTATACATTTTTTTTATTGCTAAAGTAACTTGTCTTGTAAATAATAAATAATAAATAAATAAATAAATCTTTATTTCAGAACAGGTCCATAGTTTAGCAAACAATATATAAGTATAGGCAAAAAGGTATACTTTGTTTTTAAGATTTTTTTACTTAATTAACAAAGTATATTTTTTAATCTTATTTAAAAAAGCTAAAAGATTAAAGCGTGCAGTGGTTAGTAACACACAATTATTGTGTACGAGCTAGCTGACATCACCACTCTATGTCTGGTTAACCATACTTAACTCCACTCAATATTTCATAAAAACCGCTACCCCCGAGCAGTTGGGACACAGTCAAACGAATGCGAGCAAAATCGAAGTGTTTTGTCGGTTACAATGGGGCGTCCTCAATACAAAATTGACAATGGACCGACACTGGAGGACTGAATTTATCGCCTTCTGTTTCTTGCGTGAACTGCACACGTATACACTATGACTAACGCGCTTGAAAAACGGATGTTGTATGGGGTGTTTTGGGAAAACAGAGAATTTAGCGCGTTTCATTTCTATTCGTGAACGTTTTACTTTGTTGCAAGATTAAGATCACAGAATAGCAAGCCAAGAGATTCAGTTAACATTTATGAGTAGGTATGTGTTTCATCCTATGATAATTTATTGTTGTTTACCTATAACTAATTAACTAAAACTAATAAAACTATGTGTTAATTTTATCGAGATGCTTTTCTTTGGGTCCACAAATCTCGATTTCTCAAAGTAGTAAATTTTTTTTTCGACATTTACTGTTTAAATACATTGTAATTAAAAATATCAAGTCTTTAAAATTAATATACATATTTGATTTCAATATCGAATCACCCTGTATGAGTCCCCATGACCTATCCCACTGTTAGCAACATTAACCGTGAATGTTTCCACTGAATATAACATAATTGTGTGATGTTTATCTGCGCCCGCGCCGATCTCACAGATGCGGTCAAAATATTATCCTGACAAACTGTTTGGTTTCATTTTAGATAAAAAACGTTATGGTTCCTTGTCGTTTTAGGTGGAAATAGCTTGCTGTATTTAACGATGAGTGAGATCAGGACGTTAGGCGGTTTTACTCGTAGATGTAGTTACATAACAATCTTATTTTATCAACACATTTATGTTCTGAGCTAAAGCCTAACTTGTAGACTACGCTGTCTAAGTATATTACTAGAACTAGAACTAGAACTTTCCTTAGAATTGATTCACATCCCACTGACGCGCACACGTGTCAATGCAGAGCTACCATAAAACACAGTTGAATGTTATTTGATTACAAATGATGATTGGATCAACTAAGTCTCAAAACTAACACTAGCTCGGTCGTACAAGGGGTACTAAATCATCATAAATTCTGACTAATATCGTTCAGTCTGACAATTTGTTTCGTTTTAGAATCTTAGTACTGTCTGATTTAATAAAAAATTGTTAACCAGGATCAAGACCATTTACATAAAAGGTAACGCCGATACTTAGAAAGAACTTCCATCATCAACCACTTGCAATCTAACAAAACATCTGATCAATAAAACATAGATAGGCATCGTCACCTGGTTTCTCTCGTAAACAGATGCGTGAGGACAATGGATGTGATTCGGTAGGCGGTGTCGGATAAATTGCTCACCAAATGCGGTTTGGGACAGTAGCCGGGGTGAGCAGTGGGTGTCTGTGGATATGACTTATGAAAATATGTACTTATTGGGATTCGATATTCGAATTTTTTAAAAGTAACAGTCGTTTCTTGCTCAGAATTATATACATTGTTTGTATCTTGTTATCTGGTGAGTGAATAGGTAAACCGAGTTTTGTGGTAACATGTGCAATATATACGAGAAGGTATAGTAGGTTGTAGAGGCTTTCGGATTTGTCTATAATAGTACCTGTTAAGATCTTTAGAAACTAAACTCCTAGGGTCAAAGATTTTTTTGCGATATGCAATTATGCTAACAAAAGGATAGAAAATTAGGAAACAGAAAGTGCTTTTTATGTTATTTTTAACATTTAAAGTCTTATCCTCACTATTATAACAATATTGTACAAAAATAATCTCAACAAATTATCGTACATTATACTGCAGGAGCAAATGTAATTTATCATCGCGACCACAATAGTGCGACAACATTTTCAATATTATTGACACGTTTTTGTTCGAAATATACGATGTTTGGGGTCCGCGCGACCCCCCACTTATCAATGTCTATTTAATGCGAGCAGAACGCGTGGTGCAAGGATATTCTATTATTTCAATATTTAAGCAGTAGAGTTTATTATGTGTTACACATATTAGATGATTGATATTGTAAACGAATAGATGAAAGTCATAAAAGTAAATAATAAATGGATTACTGAGCTAAGTTGACTGGAGCGTTGAACGGCCTAGTATGTTTTACTATTAATTGAAGGCCTAGTATGTATTTCAATTCAATCAAGAAAAGTGCAAAGAGCACTATCAATAAGGGCCCAGGCTCGTAGGTAGAAAAAGAAGTCGTTGAAAATACGCTATATAAGAACTTGAAATGACTTTCACTGTTTACAGATTGAGTGTTCATAAATATTGTTTTCTTAAAAACTATAAACGCTCATCTCTAAGCCCGCTACCATCTCCCTACTTGAACCGCATCAAAATTTGCACATTTCGCCCAACAATATTGTGAGAGATCATGTCAAATGATTGCATTATTTTCTATTGACTCAATACTCAACGCGCAAATACATTGTTTATGGAAACACACGCCAAATTATACCTTATTTATTAAAAGGGAAGGTTCACTAAATAAAATGTATCTCGAAATGTGTACTTGACTTTTTTCAGCTAATACCTTAAATACGAAAGGTATAGAAATGAGAAAAGTATTGCGGATCATTCGTCACGGTACTTATTCTATTGTGAAATTGTCAGTTATTTATGAGATTAGTTAACTATGGTTGTTGTTGATGTCAATGTTACTTACATTATACAATAGTTATTTCAAATATTTTTTGACTGGATTGTGTGGAACAATTTGTTAGGGATCTATCAGACGGAGAGCGCTCTCGCGTTCGTGCCCTGCAAGATTTGAATGCCTCCTCTTCAACAGTCGATGTTGCTCAACAACGGAATTCAGATAGACACCACGCTAGCCTGAGGTACTGGTACTGCCGAGTCACTTAGCATGAAGGAAAAGAGAATGTCATACAGAATCGTTATTCACTTATGAGTGTATACCTACTTATTTTTTTAATTTAATATTAACTTAAACATTTAACTGTGAAAATAATAACTCCTCTGATTACAGTAAAGATAAGCAAAGCGTTTTAAAATTTGCAAACGTTTTGTTTACAAGGACATAAAATAATTTAATAGCGACTTTGAACATAAGAGGGTCGTAATAACGTACTTATTCTGCTTTATGTCCGAATGGATTTATGTAAAGATAGCAAGGGTTATAGATAACTGCGAAATAAAGACACGGACCGTGGAAATAGGATTTGATATTCAAGTTTGAACTTCGAGAATATGACTGAGTTTGTAATGATATTTACATAAAACTTAGCTTTAGTAAACAACCTATCGTACCTTAAAACGTGAATACATTAAGCGTATATCACCACGCTTAATGTCCAAAATTGTAATAGATGCTAGATGATCTGAAAACTGAAAAAGCTGAAAAATTATACCTGTAGCAACTCATACTCCTATGAAAAATGAAGTTATAGAATTTTGATAACTATGTACTGGTATCAAATAGTATTTGTCTGTTATGTTCAACTTCTTTGCAAAGGTCTCTTTAACTATGTAATCACTAGCAGCGGTTTGATTCGTGTTGTGCCTGTTTCCGTAAGAATTCGGGATGAAAAATACAACTTAATACATAAGAGTAGGCAAAGCTAAAGTATACATAAATAGGTTTCAAACTTAATACTATGGTTTATTTACCATACACTGGCGTTACCGCATGCGATACAACTGCGATACATTGCGCAGGACGTAGACACTCGTTGAGTCAATGCGCTGGGGGCGTCAATCTTCAGGATGTTTTAAATATCACCTAGATATAAACTGCAAACTTTTATTACAGCTGTAAACAATATGTTACGAGTTACAAACGTATAAAGTGAGACGTGTTTGTCATTTTATTTTTACTACATTTCAAGGAATGCACATTCGACTTATCATATTTTTCCTGTTTTTTTTTAAGTTGAATGGAGTTTTGAATTGTTTATGAGATTTTTTTAGGTTTGTTTGGTCAAATGCAAATTCAAAGGTTTTTTTTAGAAAATTCTAGCGATTTGGATAAACTGTAGAAAGTAGATATGGTACGAATATTATAAATAGTATTTTTTTGTAATATCCTTGTACGTCACACGTCATCTGTTAAGTCTCGTTTTCATATCGCAAGCTACCACGCTGTCGTTGCGAGCCAGCAAGTTCATGAAAGTAAACACACAACTGTTAAATAATTTCAAACATTGCATAGAAGCCAACTCGCAACATTTGAACTCGCACAATAAGAACAATTGTTATGATAGAATCAAGAGTAGAATAAAAAAACTAGAGTTGAATTTCAAGAGCCTTTGGTTTTTTTACATATAATTTGTATTTAGTATACAAAATTACATTATACCAATTTGCTAAATTTTTCAACAGATAAGCTGTACTTGACACATGAAAAATCAGTTCCAATTTGAACGACGGGAGGTACTACTAACGCCATCTAGTAAAAGACGGCGGAACTTTTTGGACATGGAAATGATTTGACGTGCGCACGCGCTCGCTATCAGCGCGCGTCGGAATTTGTCATCTGATGTCACTTTATGGCCCGTTTGGATTCTTATTGGATTTTTATTTTACATTTCATTTATAGTTCTTTGTTGGATTGTTTTTGTGTTTAATTCTATTAAACATAGCTTGATCCTTTATTATCTATCTACTTTTGTTTGTTCATAAATTACATATTTTGATTTTCCTATTATCGGTATGTCATAAGACCTGTTGAATTTATTACAAGTATAATGATTATAATAGAAAATAACTGATAAGGTCAACAGAAAAATCTAGTTAGAACACTGTACTATCCATCGCGATCGATGTGATTAAAATTATCTACTTAAAAAGCATTTTCTAATAAACTTTATTTATTTTTATTCTTATTATGAAAAAAGAATGCATTTTGCAAAATGACCGTATTCGCAAATTTAAGTTGAAACTAAAGTAGATGATTTTATAATTTTTAATGCACCACCAGGGTGAACTTTAAATTGTAATATAGTGTAAAAGCGGTCATCGCTAACATCGCCGAGAACCCTATAAAGCGGCTTAGTCAATAGTCATCATACAATAACTTTAAAAGCCATAAAGTACCCGCACATAACAGTCATAATTTAACATTTTATCATCGTTTCGTAGATCTAGCGTTGCAGTAAAGTTGCCACACAGGTTGCAGATGTTATGCTAAATGGCTCAAATCTATAAAACCTGGCTCATGTGTTTATGTTGACCCGTGAACCGTTGCGAAATTATTATAAAACCCGATGTTTTGACGACGGACGGGTAGATTTCTCAAGTTGAATTCTGGCGTAGCTTATCTAAGTAATGTTAGTTCATTGCGATTTTTAAGCAACGTGCAGCTCGACCCCTGCTCTTATGGGTGGCCGATAGTGCTTCGGAGGGAACGTTAAATTGTCGGTTCCGGTTGATTCAATCGGTAGATAATTTCGGAGGCCTTACAGCGGTTTAAAGACTCCGACACCAGGGCTGGCCACTTCTTCTTCATCAAGTGGATGGTCAACCTGACCAATCCTCGTGTCAGAGTTATTGAGCCGCCAAAGGCCTCTGACATGACTCAAGTAACGACTACTATCCGTAGAAAGTAACCGGGACCGACGGCTTAACGTGCCCTCCGAAGCACGAAGCTGACCACTGACATAGTCGAACTTACTTACTTGTATTTCTACAACATCTCATACTTTACTTGTCAAACATGGCTCGTGTTTGAGATCACTAATCCACAGTAGAAGTGCATGGTGATGACGATATCCTTCTCACTCTCCTGGTAACTTCAGTGAGATGAGAGGCTGTTGAAAGCCTTCGATATAACAAGCCTCGCTTAAGAAACTTAACTTTGCCTGAAATGTCAATTGTCTGACGCTGGCTATTAATTGACATCGTTGGCTTGCGGCTTTTAAAGTTCCATTTAAAGCGATTTTATTTCTATACTTAAGGCAGCTTCCACAAGTACTCTTAAATCTATTGAGTATTTAAGTATGTTTAAGAAACAAAAGCTCTGAAAGTTGTATTTTATATTGCACGAAATAGAACACTATTTCAAATGAACGTCGTTTGTTTATTAAACATAATAAAACGCAGCTAAATAACTTAAAGAATGCAATCCGCCCTTAATTACAAAAATGCGAGTGGTATCCTATGAAAATTAAATTGGTAACAACAAAGTGAAAATTTTAAATCTCAAAAAAGGGTGTAAAACACACATTAATTTATTATCAAATCCATTTATCATTTTCCAAGCGTGACTCGGTAACAATTATTTCCCGCTTGAAAATAATATCCAACATTTTCTAAATCTACTATTTCCATGTTAATACTGCGAAGCAATTTACGTCTGAATACGAAGTTCTATTTGGACGAGACTTTTCTCGGTAACCTTTTGAATGAAATATGCCTCATTGGGCTCAACTGCACATTTGATTGTCAGCCATGTTCTGTACCAATGAACCGCAGCTAATTAAAATAATTTGTTTATTTAACTTTATGTTCTGCGTTGTGTATATAACTTATACATATAAGACACTGTTTAAACGAGAATATTTTTGTTACTGGCACTGCACTGGATACATTTTTGTTTGGCGATTTGATTGTGTAATATGAAAACTTGGCGTTTGTTTAGCGAGGCGAATTTCATGTTACGTTCTAAACGAAAATGAAATAGTCATTTAAAAAAGTATATTTTATGTTGTTTCTTAGGTGGAAATAGCAATAAATATGTTCAGAAAAATTACGTCAAAATAACGTCGACTGATATCACTAAACGAACTAATTGTGAGACAAGCTGCTTAGTAATTTAAAATTGTGACTGAAAAGTGCAATTGTATTCAAAAATAAAACAAAGTATTTCTTTTAAAAATTGGCTTCCCAATTGCGAAATAAAATATGCTTTTTAAGATCATAAGCTATCTAGGGTTATGACGTGGTAATCGGCATAGCTTCACACGTATCTTGTATGCTGAATCGATCATCAATTTAAAGTGACGAATACTAACATAATACCAGACGTACTTTATTTTAAAGTAAATATATAAATTATTAAAGATAATTTTTGTGTTTTGATTAGATCTATTATTTTAACTGCCGAGTTACACAACCAGATTAATGTATATTTCTGTATATGTGTTCTTGTAATATTGTATTTTTTCTTTAAGTTCTGACTTAGATTTAATTGGGATGAGCGGCGGAAAATCTCCTGTTAATAAAACAGTTTAACGGTCGTTAAGAATCTTAATTAATTTAAATATAAGTTATAAAATATAGAATTATTACAAAACATTTTATATATTTTGCTTTAGTAGCCATTTTACGATTGGCGAATGGTAAGAATTTAATCAACGATTTTAATATGTTAGGTATATACATATTAATATTATTAATAAAAATCTAAAAGAAAACCTATAAAACGTTTAATTAACATTAATAATTATATGATTAATTAGGTATAAAGTTTAATTTTATTATAAATAATAATGTAAAACAATGTATTAATGATCTCGTAAAACTAAATGCGTCCGAAACATTTAAATTGTTCACATTATCAAAATCATTACACGCAATTTTGTGCCATTATTGTTTTTTAACAATAATAAATTCCAAAAAGTGGGTCAGTGTTTTTAAGTCGAATCAATAACGCAGGTAGTCGTATAATTTAACGGTATTATGAAAGGGTCGTATAGCATTAATTAACTCGATACAATATGTTATAAGTGACACTCCCACCAATTACACATTGATCTACAAATCCCCACTTTTAGGGGGGCAGTCAATGCCCCCCATAACGGTACAGGCGTGGCCTGAGCAAAGCACGCCAATCGCGGCAAATGTTGCGCACGCGACGATCATCTAAGCGAATGATCTAGCCCGCTTGTCATTTCGCGACAACCGGATTGGCCGACACTGGCATATGATTTCGGTGTGCTCCAATTTCCTTATCTGTTTTATATCTCATTAACATTTCTTTTAACTTTGACCCAAACGATTCATTCATAAAGAATTCCATATATCACATGTTACAAAATAGTAATAAATATCGGAGGCACCTGCGTCAGAGATATAAATTATGTGAGACGAAATAGTCGGCTGGCCATAAGGTGCGTGTTTTATAGTCCCTGTTGCTAGAGAAAGTAACGGGACCGGGTACACGGCCTTACGACTCGGTGTCCATACGCCGACTGACTGATGGACCGACTTTAACCCCTGATAATAAGAGAGCGAGACGACAACACCGCGCCGGCTCGCGTCAGACAAGGACGCGAGATGTATCTTCTTCGGCGATCGTGAAGTGCAAGATGGGTATACAGTCACACACGGACCACATCCGAGAGAAGCTCGGTTTAAAAATCGAATCTTGCGCGTACGCATCGCCGCGCTCGATTTTCGCGGTTGCGATTTTTTTTTTAAACCTCCTTTTTGCAAACTTTTTTATTATGACGTTTTAATAAAGTTCTGTGTTTGGTTTGGTGTCAATGTGTTGTTTCAAAAAACGTTATCTGTGTGTTGAACCATTATTTTTGTAAACACTATCGAGGAAATATTTTTGAAGATCTTATAAGCGGCTGTAATTGATAACATTCAAGGTAAGATTTTCCTATTTCATTTAGCAATATATAGAAGTAACGTATTTTGTACTCGTAGACCTGGAACCATATAAAAATCATATTTTATAATCCGGACCGCACTTAATTGAACCACATTTTTTCTGTGAATTTTAAACTGAGCAAGCGGAAAACATGTCTTAAAACATAACTGAAATGAAGAAAAATCCAGATGACATTTAGGTAAGATCTCAAATATAGGTCAGTAGGTCTTGAACGGCTGTGCGATCAATTATCGCATTTAATTACACATGCACAAGGTTTAATTTGCATCTACGTGTTAACCTGTACACTATAGTGTATATTTAGCTGAGATTTATATAAAGGTTGTATTGGAAATGCCTACATTATTATTTTTGTTTGTATGACTATGAAATGTTGTAGTTATTTTCAACATTTCCAAAAAATATCAAACCTAATTTTAAAAATAATGTTTTGATTTGGAACCCATTAAATATTTAACTATCATGTAATTATTTAGTTAAATTGTAATAAGTAAATAAGTTTATATATAAGTTAATATTGTTGCGTTACAGATTTGTAACAATTGACTGATATTTATTTAATATACGAGTAAATATTTCATAGGCACAATTAGAATAGCAGTATTCTGAATAACTTTTTTTTCATATTAAGATTAAGTACATCAAGTGTTTACAATTTTAAAGTTAAACTAATTAATCCTGGTAACAGTCAAGAGCGGCGCTCGATATAAATTTAAGATATTGGAAAACGGCAACCTGTTAATAATAAGATTAATAACAGGAGATAATAATTTCAAATGAAACTGTTGTTCAATGTCTTTTTTCAAACTGTCCAGTCCTACCTATTAATATAAAATTGACCTTAGGAAATAATCTGATTACTTGAACACCAAAAATTCACTACCTAAGATATAATTATATAATCTTCATCTAATTTTTATACATCCCGCCAGTAGGTAATATTAACATTAATATTTTTCCCAATTCCTGTAAACAGCCTTAACGTCAAATATCAATAATATTAACCTCTAACTCGTTAAAACCAATTAAAAGGACCAGATTGATTCCAAACAGTTAGATATAACAAATTGGTCAAAATCCGAAGCAGTCCTCGCCGCTGTCCGTAGATCACCGGTCGCCGGCCACACATACCGATCAAGATAAAGCCCCAGAGATCAAAGATCGAATCTCCACATCCAGCACCTATTGTTTTATCTGCCCGTTCTTCGGATAACGTCATAACTAGCCATTTGAAATATTTATTACTGACAGACAATTTGTTAACTGACATAAGTACTGACATTTCGTATATTTATGTTTTTGAATCTAGTTTTGACTTTTACTTTTGAATTGTACAGGTTTATTTTGATTTGTGAGTGATTGTTACCCTCTGGCCACGTGGGCCGACTATTCGGACCGATGAAGTTACTTTTCTTACCTCTGTATATTACCTTGCTGTACTATAAACAATGGCCTGCTGAATTTGCCTAAATGTCCTCTACTTATTAAACTACTAGGCTGGAAAATATGAAATATATGTAGGTATCTCGGGCCATTAACTCTAAAGAGGAAGTTTAAGTACCTCAAAGTTTATCATATTAAAAAAATTAGCTTTGTAGACCACGTTAATTCTTTGCCGTCGCAGAATATCATATCCGCTAAATGTAATACGAGAATAGATTGGTGGACCAGAGGAGCGCGTTGAAGTCTTTTGTACCGAAGGGTTTCGTTAACGACAGAGTTGCAACGTGAAGTTGTTTGACTATTTGGGACCTGGCTTGGTATTATATCTGTTAATATAACTAACCAGAAGGAAAGTAGTTTTATATAATTTACTTTCAATATCACGGATTTTATAGCGCAAATATTGGTTAAAAAATCTATTACAATGTTTGTTTTTAGAATGAATGTGAAGAGTTTGAAGATTTTCAAATCAAATACAACTTGCAAATATCTCACTAATATTAGTATACACTTAGATATGAGACGAAACAAATATGAAACATTTTCTTAGAATCTAAAGTAAATATTTGATCTGACTCATCATATGAAGTCATGTTATTTAAGTCAAATCGATATATGAACTGTTTGAATGTAAACAAACTAATATTTTAATGGCTTATTTTAAATATTAGATATTTAACAAGCCTATAGTTTTGTTATAGTTCCTTTAAGATCACTTATATTCAATGTTTGTATATTTTTCTTCAGCACTTTCCAGCCAAAAAACCTTTAAAACATAATTACCTATGTACAACTTTCATTTTCCACTAATTCAATATTTTTTCCAAAACTACTGGGAAATGTTAAGGACATTTCGCGTCTTAAGAGAATGTGACATTATTAGCTATACAAACAAGTAAGTACAACAAATTATAAGTTGTGACATAGTAAGTGTAAAAACATTAAAGTCTTCATTTATTTATGTGCTACCGGGCCTCTGTTGAGAGTACAAGTTGTAAATCACAGATTTGATGCTGTGGCGTGTCGCGGAGATGTCTACGTTGTATTTTTTTATTATAACTTAAAATACAACTGTTAAGACTAGATAAACTGGTAGCAGTTCTTAATATTGTGAGTGTTACCTTTGATTGGATACAAATGATTGAAAAACTATATAAGCAACACATAGTAAGGAATTTATCTTTTACGACTAATCCCTAGCTAGAACACTGCAACTGCAAAGCATTATGAAAATACGAGTATGTAAAGAGATCATTCAGTGGCTCTGTAATGTCAAATGAAAAAATAATTAATGCAGAATTGTCAGTTTCAGGGGCGTTAAGCCGTCAAAAAAAAACGATCTACTTGTACTTGCGTTACGTATAGGATTTGATTTGTATTAAATATAACATTGATAATAAAACTCTGCAGTGCATTTAATTAGAGCCAATATAACTGCAATTATAAATTAAAACTGTTACTAAACCACAATAAAGTTTACTACTCAACTCAAGGCTTCAAAGTTCGTGACATAAAAATATTATTATAAAAAATCATCTTCTTTAATTTGATTGAGCAATGTGATGCGATCAATCAAACGAATGTGTGATTTATATTACTGGTGTTAAGGTTCAAGGTATAATTGTAGTTTTAGTAACATAATTTTGTAATTTATTTATTTAGCTGTAAAAGTTTATAGAGCGGCATTTACATTTGGAGTAGTAAGGAAATCAAATTGGAACTGAACTATCCTTACGAATTTCGAGATTGCAGGACGATATCAAAATTTAGTGACTAAAAATTTGTATTACTATGTATATTAAATGTTCATTTCTATCAGACTTTTGACAGCCGAAAAAAAATCATACAAGCAAAAGATTTTTTCATACTCGGAAAAGACAATCCGTGACGTCAAATGCTATCTCAGTAGATATTTATATAAGTGATCTTAATATAATGATGTAATGTATGAAAAATTACGTTAATTTAATGAGCGTCTCTCAGTGCGGCAGTTAGTCAGTAGATAGATACATTTTATAGTTTTCAATCGACTCGGTTCTTCCAACAAAACCTATTCCTTTTGATAGATTCAATCAACCGATTCAGCATGAATCCACCAAACAATGCAATGCAATGTGGTAATCTATTTCCTACAAGCGACATCACCATTCAAAGCTCCATAAAAAGTTTGAACTTTCAAAGCTCGTAAAGTGCAAGCATTAGCAACTTTACGTAGACGTACATTCTGAACAAAGGTAGAAAGTTGTGAAACGCTGTTTTACAACGGGGTGTGTCATTTTGTCACTGATGGTATTACTTCTATGTTTTATTGCTGAACCATTCAGTTAAGCGTTGTGGTTAGAAAACACTGTTTTACTTTCGTTCTGTTGCGTTAAGGGCTTTGGGTTTGACGTGCAGTCATGGCAATAAATAAACTGACTTAGTTATAAGTGTACATTGTATGCAAACTTACTTTTCTGTCATGCAGTGTACAGTTAATTCGACGATATTTGATGTTAGTATGTAAGTATGTTCATGTTGGTTGGTAGCTAACCCTGGTGTCGGAGTTTTTAGACCACCTCAAGCCTTCTGACAAAGTCTGACGATTGAAACAACCGGGACCGACACTTTAGCGTGCCTTCCGAAGCACGTTGTGTGATGTTAGCTCATTGTGAATGTTTCATAGGGCACGTTAAGCGGTCGATCCCGGTTATTTTAATTATTTTATCTACACTAATGTTGTAACATTCTACTTATGTTTCCAATACTTGACTTATAATTACTACTGTTATAGCGCAGACAACTAAAACACTCAATTTAAGCAATTGCACATGATGTTATAATATCCACATCGATATCTAAAATCTCATTATAACATCGCGCCCTGCGCGGCGCGCGCCCTGCGGCCCTGCGCGCGCAGCTGCGCTCTCATTGGTTAGATTTTAATGGCGGCAAGTTCACTGTGACAATACACGTACGCGTGAATTTAATGTTTCGCAATGTGTTTTGTTTTTAAAATTTTGTTTGATTAATTGCATTAGTAAAGATAAAGTAGTGTATGCAACTGCATATAACACGGGTATTAAAACACTCGTTACTATTATGAAACTCGCTGCGCTCGTTTCATAAACTCACACTCGTGTTTTAATACCCTTCTTTATATGACAGTTGCATAAACTACTATAAACATGCCGGATGCCTTTAGGCAGCGTAAAAACTCTTGAAATCAACACTTAAACAACGTTAAACACTGACGTATACGAAATGAATGATTGAGTGAACAGTTCATACATCATTGTATTGGGTGTATGCTCCGACTTATTAAAGCCTAGTCACATACCTACCCATTTTATAGTTATACACAGTTTATGAATACTAAGTATTCACTTAGTCATTTAAAGTATTAAAAACCGATTAATGTTATAATTGTTTATAAGAAAATATAGAGTGCCCAGACGATTCTAGCTTAAGTTGGTTCTACTTAAGTTATAATAAAACGTGAGTTTAAATGTCTGTTATTTATAATTAATGTTGGCGAGCTCGTTAGAATCTATTAAAGCTCTGTTAGTTGTTATTAGAAACTATAAAACTGGGCCCTTTATAGACGCCATTATATTTATATCTTTCCCATTACATACAGAATATGTAAAAGGAGGATTTTTTCCTCTGACCTTATTATCGAAGCGTAGTGTTTCATTAAAACAAATGTTAAACTCACAGCAGAGCATCAAATTTCACACGTAGAAGTAATTATTACGTTTCAAATATGTAAACTCAAGTTATTTTGCATAGTTTAGCTATAATATTTGTTAAACAATTCATAAAAAATCTATCTGTTAAACACTTGTATTACTGTAAAGTATATTATTTCTTGGTCAGGCAAATATCCACCTCAACATCTCTTCATTTTCCGCTATCAATTACTTTGTTTTTATTTATTTCTACGTTTTATATTCAACTCAATCCTTCTACAATGTTGCACTTTTATGTTAATTTTTGATTGATTGGCATTAAGATTTAACATTAAGATTTAAATGAGAGCGACAATAAGAACCGTTCAATTCTCAGTTTCACGAGTGAAGCAAGTACGAATAGTTTAGCGTGACCACCATGTGCGTTTTACATCTGCACAATATCATTATTGTTTCTACCAGTTACTGTTATTAGAATGATAATCAAATGATGCTAGTAAAAAAGGACATGATTTTCGTATTAAACATGAAACAAATTACAGTTCTAAGCATTGATTAACAGTGAGACCACAGTAGAACGCAATCAGTACACTGTAAACACTGTAATCTTGTCGATTATTAAACGCGGTGATAATTGTTTTTAATTAAAGTTGTATTAGATTGTCGATGTATCCACCCTGGCGCTCGTAGCGAGGTTTATATTCTGTTGATGTAGTGCATAAAACTGTGTCATTACTACCGGACGCTTCTCTTTATGGGGACTTTTAGAAGTCTTAGATTGTGCATGTTTCCGTTCTGTTTATGTATCACATTTATTTTTACCGTATTACTGTTAGATATTTTCCGTGATGTCCATAGTAGATCAGATATATTTTCTCTTCAGTGGGATTTAACTGGTTAATTAATTTTAAAATTTGAATAAGTATTGTAACTAATATATTGGAATTTGTAGTAAATTTTTTGGTTTACGATAATCAAAATGTATCTACAGCAAAAATAGAATAAGCATGGCATATAGTTTCTTCTCTCCATATTGTATACAAGACAAGACGATCAACCTAATAAGGTTAGAGGAATACTAAAATATATCAAAACTTAACTCAAATATTATTCAACTTGTAACTATGAATATAAATGTCAAATGATCTCGTCAATATTTACCTTATATCAAACCAGACGTACATACAGTATCACGTTACATTTATGAAATGGGTAGAGTTCAAATCAAGTGGCCAGTAAGTTGATACAAAACAAATAGATAAGTCTTTAATTTTATTTGCACTTTACATCGGTGGCACAATGTTGTGCGTTGTTCATTGCTTGATGTAGATAAATTGACTCGCTCTTTTGTAGTTTTGGTAGTTAACTTCTTTCGTGGATTACTTTTCAGAAGTATTTATGGGTAGTTATTTATATTATATTTAAGCACTTACTTAATGCTGCTTATGTTTTATTTCTGCTGTAACAATAACATTAAAATGAGAAGACAATGAACACCGTTACCATGACCCGTTGCTGTTGAGGGTAGTCTGGCATGAAAAGTCGGGCAGAGCTCGGGCCAAATCATGGGTCACGGCAATGATCTATTGTAGAGATAGACATTCGCAGCAAATTAATCATTGAAACCAAATAAGATTCGTTCCTTTTACTCAACATCTTCACAAAGAACACTGAACTTAAACAATTTCCAGCACAACTCCATAAGTAAAACAACTCTTTGAGCAAGACAACAACATCTAGTGGACATGTCAATTCTACGAAAACACATTAATTGTGTCCCATAAGTACTTGCTATTTTTACTCCGGTATTTAAATTGTTGCTATAACTATTATAACTATTCAACCATATTTGAATGTTATGCGGTTGTTGAAGCAATCAACTTTAAACGCACATTTAGCTTTAATTTTTTACTCTTTGACATCTGCATTTAGAATGACATCTTTGAAAATGAAATAATATCTTTGTTTTGACAAGGTACTACGCTGTACGGTACTTAATGCACGCAACAGTTTTTCTTCAAGTAAGTTTAATACAAACGTGTGTAATTAACAGGGTTTTATATATTTTATTATAGTGTACTAATGGGTAACTAATTGAAAATTATACTCACTTTTTGCTTAAAAGATATTTTAGTGTGGTTATATTGTAATTACAAGCAACGCAACGGTTTGCGACCTTGCGTTGTACCCGTAGGAGTTTTGAGAGTGTTTCAGGATGACAAGTAAACCTGTAAACTTTCTTTTCAATGTAAGTATTGTGTACAAAATGTTTGTACTGTCTAATTCGATAGAGAAGTAAAAATGTTGATTCTATCCAGGGATAATAAAAGAAAATTTTCAGCGTTCTTCATTCTTCTACGTTTATGTTATCCACACAGTTCTAAGATTAGAAACTGTGCTTTGGTACATAGTTAAATTTATAACAATTATTAATTCTTCAAACATCATTTTTAATGCTACTTATGAAGGCCCCATATGAAGCTGTAAAATAAAAGTTTACTTATAAAATGGTCGATGAATATTAAAAAAATCTTAATTCCCTCATAATAAACTAAAAACAAAACGAGAAACAATAAAACTTTATCAAAAACAGAAATCTTAAAACAAATATGATTTCAACAATAATTAAAATTAATAAAAAACACAATATTAAAATTACGATACTAACACAATAAATCCAAACAATAAAATATATAAAAGGCACCGTGTTTAGATAAGACTAATAATTATTATAATTAGGTGCTTAATATTTATATTAACAGGCTATTATTTTGTAATCCCATTGGCAATTTTTGTATAACGCGAGTTTCACGCTTGCTATAATATTATAGCGGAATATTCTATTATTCCAAATTCTGTAGGATTTGCACAATACAACATCTTAAGCATAAACAATCTAAAAATGTAGTTTTGTTTCTTTTGTGTTACTGGTTACGCTGGAAAATATATTCCGTTTTGTGGCCCTGTGATACAGCCAGTGGTACATAACAGACCTTAAATTGTAATTGGCTTATTTTAATTGATAGCTTATGTTTAGAAACACTCTACTTTCCACCGTTCGAGATTGATACTATTGAATTATAAAATAAAAAAAAGACGTTTATTGCCATACTTATAATACAATACAAATTAAAAATGGTAGTTATATAAAAAAAGAAAATAATTAAGAATTAAATAAAAAATAAAAACTTATTAACGAAGTAGGCAAAAGGAAAAGAACTCAGCTTGAGTTGTGTGGACACTGGACACTGAGTCCACACAACGCTGGTTTTCAGTTCTTCCTAGCTCCCTGAGATGTGAGGCGGGATTTAGGAGGGGGTTGTCTAGCCTTGGGTAGATTATAAATTGCACGTTTACGTATATGTACATCTATGTACAATTATCGATCTTAAAGGTTGAAAAGTGCGCACATATTTTAACATACATATTTACATTATACGATATTCAAAGTTTACAACCCTCGACAAGTAGTAACACAACTTATCCTTATAATTTTTATGTATAGGAAGAATTTAATATTTTTTAACGAAATGCATAGACATTACCCGACCCCATTAAATCTGGGAAAATAATGTTAGCGTTTAAAAAAAAACACTCTTGCGCCGTCTATTGCATCGCGGCTGGAACCACCGCGCGGAACTGCTTGGTTAATATTATAAATACTTTAGAAGTTATAGTCTGTCTATAGCTTTACAAAGACCGTTATTACAGTAGTCTATAGGAATAAATTGGAAGTATTTTTAGTTTATCACCGCCTTAAAAGCAAAGTGTATCCTTAAATGAGACAGATAGTCGTCTTTCTCCTTGTAAAGATATCGAGACAGTTAATTTTGCATTTTATAAATCAACTAGCGGCGCCCAGCGGTTTAGCAAACGTCGTGGCCGTTTGCGTGGGAATTTAGAAAAAAAAATTATAACTTTCCTCATAAATGTGACTATATAATACAAAAATAATTATTCCAATCGGAGGGGTAGTTTCTGAGATTAGCACGTTCAAGAAAAACAAATTAAACTGTTTTATAAGTTATATTTGTTTTATATAGCTTTATGTATAAGTATTCAGCATAGATATAGATTTATCGGAGCTCTAAAACTTCAAACCGCTAGCTTCAAAACACTAAAAAATAACTATAAAATTATTCAGAGCAGTTTTAACCGGAACCATTATAACTGGAGCAACCGTATAATGTTCTAAAAGTGAATAAAACTTCCACTTTATGCCAGAAACGACCACAAAAGTCCAACATTAAATTAAACTAGACGAGAGTTTTTTAATCACGATGCCCGTATTTAAACAAAAAACGGATAAATGTCGTAAAAATAGAAAATTTAAGTCTTTTTTACGACAAAAACCTTTGAACCAGTAGCTAAATAGTTGTAAATACTAAAATAGAACTATAAAAGATCAAACAACTCGGTTTTCAAATAAAAAATGTATTTTATTTTAAGTTTTTCTCGTTAAATGGTCACTTTAATTTGGTAATAAACGTTTCAAATGTTTAATTATGTATTTTATTACAAGTTTTCTTTATTTCATTTATGACACGTTTCCCAAGATATTAATTAAAAATATTTTTATTGAGATAATTCAAGCTCACATTAGTTTTCATAACCACTTTGATATTACTTTTATATTTTTAACTTCATGTCACGTAATAAAACTAGACAGCACACATATAATTTAACTTAGAGCTCAGGTTTTAACTAGAATTCCCACAGAAACCAGTACTGCTCATCTGAAACCATTTCTACTCTTAGTTTGTAATATCCTTTCATACTCCATTATAAGTTAGTATAGCGTTTAACGATTAAGTATAAGCTTGTAATGTAGAACTACAAGGCAAAGACCTCTAGGAGGATTAGGTGTAATCACCACGCTTGCATAGTGTGGGTAAGCTCGTTGGCACAAGGGCATGTGATAGCGCTTACTGTGTCGGGGGTTGCGGAATCAATTACCTCCCGGAGTCTATAAAGTTGGCGACGACGTCTGGATGTCAATAATATATTCTTATAAAGTATCTGTGTATGTATATGTAGTAGTTAAATTCCAAAATAAAAGTTTAGAGCTTAGTTTGGGTCTTATTATGTGTGAATTAGTCTGGGGTACATTTATTTAATTAATTAACATTTAACAATTAATTAATTAACATTTTACAATTAACATTAGGTAACATTTAGAACTTTTTATAAATACAAGTACTTTTTCACTGAACTAATTTCTGACTTCTCATTACTTACCACCACACTTATTGTCTCACACTCAACTCAAAAACCTTGATGTCAAAACAAATACATAGAAATGTAAGTTAAAATATAATTAAAAACATAAATCACACGAACTTCATGTAGCAGTCATGTCTCACACGATGATGATTAGATGATGCCGACACCGTCACGATGTGTGCGACCTCTGACTGGTCGAATCATTGGGAATGCGTCATCTTAGAGTCCGAACACACTGTGCTGTCTTGAGTACCGTGTGTTCTGTAGCTAGACACTTTTCTAGTTTATGAAAATATATAAAGAGGAACATACTAGAAACAGTCTTGGTTTTGCTTTGTGACTGACTCAAAAGTTTGATGTCACAGATTTTTTTTATAGTTAAAGTGCGTCCAGATTAGTTATCTATACTAATATTATAAAGCTGAAGAGTTTGTTTTGTTTGTTTGTTTGTTTGTTTAAACGCGCTAATCTCAGAAACTACTGAACCGATTTGAATAATTCTTTCACTGTTAGATAGTCTATTTATCGAGGAAGGCTATAGGCTACATTTTATCCCGGATTTCCTACGGGAACGGGCACAACGCGGGTAAAACCGCGGGGCGCTGCTAGTGTTGTAATACTTCTGCTACATAAAACGTGTCCGTCATTCACGTAATGGATACAAAATTATTTTATAACATTAGGCAAAAGTCATAACGCACCCTAACACTAACATTTGTTTACTGAAATCTATTGTAATACTATCTAAAGACAGTTCTGTTCGCGTCGAAAAAGTCAGTGTATAGTCTGTTGTGAATATAGTGGGCAATGGGCTTTTAAATAATGTGATTCGAGTACGTGGGATGTATACTGCAGTTGGACGATGGTTTTGCTATGAGATCTCCGTTCTTATTACAGTATCTTGGACATAAATGAGGATAAGCTGGCTAGGTGGCCAATCTAATGCGAGTAAAAGCGTAGAATTTAAACCTCATAGAAATCGTATCAACTTATCTTTATTAGTATTAGAAACAGCATTTTAACGCAAACATCTTGACGTGCTTTAAATATTTAATTATAAAAAGTATCACATAAGGCTCTTGGTACTGTACTATACGATTGAAATCGGTTTGAAAAATAGGTATAATAGGTCAAAATGTTACAATCTTTCCAAAACTACATACTAATTAGTATAGGACTACAAACATCGTTGTATCATTTAAATTGATAGCTTGACACTCGGGACATATCACCACTACACCATACATACAACCTTACTCAACTGAATTGTATATACCGTACTAAAAGTCATATCAAACCGTAAGAATCACTTATTAACAGACATCAACACGCTTT
The DNA here is from genome assembly GCA_963082685.1 of Cyclophora albipunctata. Lineage (NCBI taxonomy): Eukaryota > Metazoa > Arthropoda > Insecta > Lepidoptera > Geometridae > Cyclophora > Cyclophora albipunctata. The sequence continues at coordinate 731,437 of OY720123.1, forward strand.
CGTTTAATAAAGCATTCAATTATATTAATACCATCGTGTTAAAAACATAAAAAAACCTTCATCCATTGCAACATCTAATTAACAACTTTTTATTTTGAACGTCGTGATCCAATTTAAATTGCGTTTCGTTACTCCATCCGTTAAATGTTTAAATCGTAGCCACGTTTCGTTTTGGCTGTCATATTTGAAGAGTGCGCGCTCACGTTGACATCTCACGTCAAAATTTTCAAAACTCGAGTGACAGACGAGTTAATTCGATCTTTGAATTTAACGAGCTGTTCTTATGTGTTCTCTTTTTAATTTTATTGTTTGTTTTTTTTTTTGTTTATGGATTTAAACGGTCTTTAGTCAGTGCGTGAAATTGTGGTTATTTAGAAAGTGAAGGTGTAATGACGTTTAACTTTAGTTGATAAAAATGTCTATGAATTTTGTGTTAATACAGTTAAGTAAATTTAAATACCAATGTTTTAGTACATTAAATAAACATAATTCATTAGAATTAGAATATAAACATCCAAATTACTCATCAATTTATTATTCACAAATAACCAATATTATTTTAATATATCAAATCAAGAGCAATCAGTCAAATTATTAACATAATATTACTCCAATCTGTACTACAAATCAAGCAATAACAACCTCTATTATAACTGGATAGAGTCGAGTACATAAAAGTAGACTGACTAATTGAGTAAACAACCATTTATACAAACAATTTTTAAATTGAACATTTGATTGCGTCAGTGAACTTAAATGACGAATATAAAATCAACGAATCACTTCGGTAAAGGGCATCTCACATTTACCTTTGTGACAACTTGTCGACTACTTAATATGATTATGAAGAGATAAAATTTACAAGTATGGATGTAGGAGGTCATTCTATTCAATGTTAGCGATGTGAGGTTCAAGTCTCCAATTAAGTTTTAGGATATGTTTTCTTATTTTTATGTGTTGAAGGAGTTATCAATAATAGCACCGTTACAAAGCTCACATATTGTTAATTAAGTGTTTGGGAAGATAAATTAGTTAATCACATAATCTATATATACCTCGTAAAATCAATCGCGGTTAAAATAGCGCGGTCTCGCTAAAACTCGAGAACGGCTGGCCGATTTAACTGATTTTGGTTTCGATATGTTTGTCATAATCCAAGGAAGGTTTAAGCGGTGAACAAAGACTAAATAAATGCGGATGAAACCCCAGGGTGCAGTTAGTGTATAATAATATAAGTAGGTTCTTGTTTAGTGCAAAATATCTGCAAGTGCTTGCAACACAACGGTCTTGACGCATAAATCAAATACTTCAAGTGTAAAATGTTGGGTTCTTTGAAGTTATTTCGACCTAAATGTTTTAATAAATTCGTTTCCGTAAGGCCCACACACACTGCGGCCTTGATTATTTTACACCATCAAAGGTGCAGTGTTGACAACATTTATGATATATTACTTATTAAAATGTATAGAGTACTGGAAGTTATTTACGATGGGAGAGTTATTTTGTTTTCGTTATTTGGTATGTGGTGGATATGGTTGTGGCAAGAGGCCTTTGGCGGCTCAATAACTCTGACACCAGGATTGGTCAGGTTGACGATCCACTCGATGAAGAAGAGAAGAAGAAGGCTGTGGCAAGCAAGTGTTTAGGTTGCTTGTTCATTGAAGAATTGCAGAGCAGAGAAAATAGTTAAAATCTACTAATAAGATTGCGAAAAATAACAGCTCGTGTTTGGTATTAGAATAGTACTCATTCATATTATGAATTAATGAAATTTTTTATTGTAATTTTTCATAGTATTTTCTCCTATCTGCAAACTTGTGTTGCTTTACGAAGTAAATGTTCTTATCATTTTGTGATACTTTATTAGACACTATTTGTATGAATTACAATCAAATCGACTAAAAATTTCAAGCAAATATTCTTATATTATCAAAAATATTATCACCACCATCATATCCTGAAATAACTGTCCCAAAATATCAAGTAATACTAGTTTTATATTCAAAATCCAAACAAAAAATGTATATGACAGATATATTATACTAATCTGGTTTCCCATTTCAAATAGGTATTTGGCGATATTTATTCAATGATGTCATTCCGAGGTCGAGAGTTCAAAATAAGATGGAGAATCAAGAAAGTGGGTTTGATTTCAGATAAAGTGTATAAATACGAATATACAGCAGATAGTGTTAATTGATGGAGATAAAGTGTTATACAGGTTGTTGAAGGAATTAACTAAAACTGTAAATAGTTTGCCCGACGTTGGATTTTTGGTCGGAAGATTAGCTGACTAATAGTTAAAACTACACTATCTTCAATTAAATTACAGCTCCCAAGTCAAATCAAAACCATGTTTGACTATAATTTGATTGATTTTTTTTTAATTGACATTTATTTCTATTAGATGCGTGTTATGTAGAGTAATTATACAAATTATTAATTAGATATGTTCAACTTATGAACTATATTTTCTTAAATGTTCTTTTTAAAAAAACAAAGAAAGGTATAGCTTTATATAAAATGAATTAAAAATTGATTGGGCATTGCAAATATTTCAAGAATTCGTAACAATCTTATCGATCGAAATAAATAACGTTATTTTGAGACATACCTTATTATAATGGCAAATCGTTACTAATTAGGTGGTATTGTAATATAATAACATGGTTTGCCAATAATATAAATTCTTAGTATTCGTGTCCGATATCAACACAGCCTCATAAAGAATGGTTAATTGTTATATTATTCTAAAACACTGGAATGTGATCGAGTTATCCGATTCGATTAACAAAACGAATAATTTTAAAATTTTAAACCAGATTTCTGGGAATTATCTTATTATATATAATTAGTTTAGAAAGGCATGTTAAGGTCATTTATATTTTGGGGATAATTAACTTAATATATTGCAAATACTCCGCAAATTAGTACCTGGATTGTTTCTCAAAATCGCAAAAAAATAAAGGTAAAGGTGACATCGTTCACTGAAAGTATCAGTATAGTAATAGCAGGGCATAGGGGCAGCGAAGCACAGGAGCGGTCTCATTTAAAATAAAAAAAAGTTAATTTTTGTGCCACCGACACGAAGAAGAAGAAGAAGTATAGTAATGATTCATGACTCTTGAAAAAAATTATCAAGTACTAAAAATACCTTTACAGTTGCCAAATTTCAAAGTCTGAACATAAGCCTCAGTTTTCAGTACAACAGTTGGTTTAAACGTAAAACTTTACCGTACCATACATAAATCACATTAACAAGTAGTCAATCATTCAAAATAGAACCATCCTTTACACAATGGGTTAAAATTAATGTGTTTTACGCTAGAAACTCGGTGGGTTGGGTGTAATAAAATGTATGAATTACTACTCGCATGCATTTTCATACACGAACTGTGTGTTTGAAGAGAAATGTCTATTTTACTCGACTGGGATAGCGTTATTTCTCCACAGAATCTGTTTGAAAAGTTTTTCCTCAAAATATACTAGTTAAAGCAACATATGTAACTGGATGTAATGTACCAGTAAATATCTAACTAGATCTGTTGCTTTAGCTTGTAAATTTTTAGCAAAAACTTTTCTAACCGATACTGTCGAGAAACGATATCCCTGCAGTCTGCAGCTAAAGTTTTTGTTAATGAGATTATGAATATAATTAATAAACAAAAGAATAAAGTTATAATTATTATAATTCACGGGACAATGCTATATATTTAAAAAACTTTTAGTAATTAGTGCCAGATATAAGATTAGATTAGCTAGCTATATTAGATTGGAGAGATACATTCTTTACCTTATATTAGATTAGATTCCACCCGAAACCGAGTCGCATTCCTAGTGTACCGGCTAGTAATGCAAATGATGTGTATATTTACAATCATTCACAAATATAAAGTTAAGCCTACCGACCATCTTCTTCTTCTTATCGAGTGGATGGTCAAACTGACCAATCCTGGTGTCAGAGTTATTGAGCCGCCAAAGGCCTCTGACATGGCTCAAGTAACGACTACTATCCGTAGAAAGTAACCGGGACCGACGCGACGGCTTAACGTGCCCTCCGAAGCACGGAATCATCTTACTTTTCGGGCAATCAGGTGATTCAGCCTACTAACTACTACCGACCATTACTATCATAAAGTATCTAATAACAGTAAGTCCGTCAGTTTATTATATTTTATTTAATATTGCAAATTAACGTGTTTTACCACTTCCTAACCGATGCGTTTAATATAATTTATTATATTATTAATTATACAAACCGGACCCTGACTATTATATTATTATATTAAATTATTAAGTAGATATAATTATTGATGTAATGGTGTTTTAATATTTATGATATTATGAGGTTTTTTTTGCGTTTACCCATGCTTGGGTTTTGATGATGTCATGAAACTCAAGCTTAGTTAAAAAGGTTATACATATACAATATAACAGTCTAGACCAGGTATCAAATATATATTTTACAATGGTCATTAAGACAAAAGTTTTTATTAATCTAAAATGAAAAAACTACAATTTAAAAATTAGTTTTGAGATTACATTTCCCACGTTTAAGGTGGAATTAAAACATAATATCGACAGTATTTTAAGATTTTCTCATACATTTAAAAGCTTAACTTATTAGTTAGCTTACAGTTACTTAAATCTATAAATAACATCAAAATAAATGCTTAAATACAACTTCCAAAAGCTTATTTACAAACTTAATCTAAAAATAGTATCGACCATTTTTGAATTCAAATCCGATTATGTGAGACGATAAATTGATAATCGATTGGCCAAATGTGTAGGTTTTGAATTGAAATCACAGTCATGTTATATGAATGATTTATTTTTAGTAGCCAAACATACAGTTATAGGAAAACTTTGTTTTGTATAGTGTAAATAGATGATTCGACTTTTATTCTTACTCACTATTATTGTAGGGTTTTAACGAATATGGGTAATAATTGGTTGAGAGCAGGTCGGAGCCGCAATAACAGTATTTACTAGAAAGGATGTATATACTTGTTTATGTTGTGAGGCAATATTACAAATGACTATTCCGTTGTCCTACGCAAACGACACACACGACGCGCCACAACGCCACACAACTATTTGTTTTTTTGTTCATATAAAACCGTACGGAATCTCGACAGACTCTACACAAATTAATTAATTAATAAACAAATTTATTTGTGTCTCAAGATTAACAACATTATTTTCATAATATCACATCTTTCCACAAACTCATACACATAACATATTGTTTAAATTGTAAAAAAACTAAATCTTTAAAAAATATTAAATTAAACACTCTGAAAGGTTTCAGCCAAAATTATAAATGGTTAGAAAAACTTGCCCCAATTAAAATTATAATCATAACTCCACGATTAAATGCTCACAAAAAAGTTGATTTTGTTTCTAAATGTCGTAAAATGATACAATTTATATTGGTCTTAATAGATGAAGATCGACCCGATAATTTGTAGTTCGTTCGGTTGTAGTTGAGTTGTTTGAGACCGAGCCAGCTACAGACAAGTTTTTTGTTAGACAAATGTTTGGTCTAGGAAAACGTGAGGTATGAAGGAGCACACATAAGATAAGATGTCAACAGACTTCCTTGTCTGTTAGACTTGATAATTTGCGCTGGTTTGAGATAGTTTTATTCTCGTAAAACAAGTTAGTATATTGTACAATAGTTCGCACAGGCTTAAACACTAAGACGAATTCAGCATAATCAAACTTTGCTTGTTACACTTAACAGCCAAAGACCAACTACTACCCAAAAATCTGTAACAGACACACATTAAATTAGATTTTATTACAGAAAAGTAATTAAAAATACACACAAACTCATAAATTTCCCTTTGAAATTCAACCGAGAGTGTCAAAGAAAAACCCACACCTGATATTTATGAAATCGAAATATAATTAAGCTATTAATTAGTATATTTTATTATTTTTAAAGAGATAAAAAGGGTCAATGAACCGTCTGTTTATTGATTTCGTCTGTTCAGAACTGAACTTTCTTTTAATGACTCATTAATTATATCAGAAACACGCGAACTCGCGCTTTTGGTGAGAAACATCAGTAATTTGATTCTAATTATTTATTTATTTATTCTTATTTGGTAGAGTTAGGAGTTGGACGCTTAATTGAGGGACTTGATGAAAACAAAATTTATGGCTTTTTGTTTTCATTAACACCGGGCGCGTGACATTAAGTTATCTTAAACGGCGTACGGTATCAATATGCAGTGAATATTTTAGTTTTAAATAATTTAGGTATTATTTTTAATCTTCAGCCAGTAGCAAAGTAAAAGTTCGAAATATTATCCTAGCTTTGTTACCATTACTGGTGTAGTCTACTCGAAGTTAACCCCTAAAATATGCATCGACAAAATATGACATTACCGAACTTAAATAACTTGTCAAAAAAATTGCTTCGCGAAAAATTCGCATAAAATGACGTCCTATTATAAATCACTGTTGCTTTTGTCTCGTGTAAAATATGGGACAAGTTTTCTGAATGACTTTTGACCGATACTGGTATGTCACCTTTTGTTAACTTAAGTACCGTAATATTTAAATAATAGACTCCATTCTTCACCCGAAGAATGATATAGTTAACCCTTCAAGTGTTATAAACTGGTTCAGTTTAAAGGGGTCATATTGTCACAAAACTTTATGAATAAATATTGTGAGTGTGCCTTTGTGCCAGGTTCATTAAATGGAGGGCAAAAAATGACATTATTATAGACCGAACTGATTTAAATAAAACATACGTACTTAATAATACAAGTAAACAATAAAAAGCTTTATTAAATTATGTTTGTAACGATTTAATTTTAAAAATCAACAAATCTTTGCGCCATCCGGGAAAGAAGTCATTACAACCCGCTCGAAAAGAGAATAAAATTTTATTTGCCAATAAAACTTAATTAATTAACAACAAAACATAAACCATCTAGGAAGTCTTAATTATAATCTGCTTTAAATTAAATTAGCTTCAAGAACTGTAACTCATCAAGGCTCGAGATGTTATCACCTTTTAATATTTTTATTGCTGTAATATCAGTTACCTACTCAAAAATACGACATCTTTATCTTCAAGACATTTATTAATACAAGAAATTAAATTTTGAAATCATATTCGTCCAAAACATGTAATTTGTAACCAAATATGATTTTTGGTGTATCATTTAAATATCACCAAAATAAATAATAACAGTCTTATAAGCTAATTAATATACTTAATATTGAGGCTGATGGTCTATTTGCATTAAGATTAGACAGAGAACACACACATTGTGGTATCGGTCACGAAATAGCTCAAATTAATAGATAATATCGTCTGGCTCTAGTTTTATTATTTTAGATCAAATTAGCGTTTAAATTTGTAGGAAAAATAAAAAATAAAATGATTTCTTCAATTTCGACAAGAATGTATTGCATAAAGTTGTAGGTAGTCGTAATACCATGAAATGTCTAACTGCAAGGCCAACTGAAGATATCAGTGTAGTGCAATGAGGGGGATTCAAATGGGGGTTAGGTCCATTCAAATGCATACTGCTTAGGTTAAAGTACATTTTTACGGTGAATTATATATCTGCTCTCTACTAAAAATACAAAAAACGATAATCCCGAAATTAATTTCATACACTGTCACTTTACACTCAAAAGTAGTTTTATCCTAAAGTATTTCTGTCAAATCACTGAACCGAAGTGAATCTATTGAACGATTTCCGATAATAATCCGTAGAGCAATGCGGTTGAACTGAATATGTGAATGCAGATTACCACGGCTTTCAAAAATGATAGAACTTAAACGTTTGATTTGAACACCGTAAAAGTCTATAGTAAAAAACGTTATGTTATTGATAGAAAGTACGATTAAGTGACTTTGTATTTATTTTATTACAGTTAATGTTTTTGCTTTAATTATATGAATAGTATGTTTGTTTGTGTCACGGTGAGTTGACGAAAGTTTAATCTAGCTTAGGTGAAGTGATGGTACAGGTGTTGAGCAAGCGTGTGCCTAGTTATTATGCCTAAGTAAAAGTTGCCAATATATAAATTGTTAGTGGGGTGTTCCTTTCATATGTAACGAGGTTTTATTTCATACTAGAGTTTGAAAAAGGAATACAGAATATAACATTACAACATGGTAAGACCACGTAAAACTATGTTCAATGTTCTTTTTTTAAATATTTGTATAATATTTCCCTAGTTCACCATTAATATAACTTTAAATATTGTGTTAATTGAACGTATTTACTTACAAAGCTAACATTTTCTAACAGTACTCATGAAAAATGTAAGTCATTTGTAAAACGTCACATCAAATACTTTTTAAAATTACAAACGTTTCAAGTTCAACCCACGGTTTTGTTAAGATCACCCTATTGTCACTTACGCACTTGAAAGAGGGTGCACTTACAAAATTAATCATCCATGATCATAAGATTGTGTTTGTTGGTAAACTTCTATAGATACACATTACAATTGTTGCTTTTGTTACATTGAATGTATGAATAAACACGGTAGAACACACACTCCAAGGAAACTCGACCTTACGCGTACACCAAAGAATTTTAGATACAATGTTGATTATCATTTGGGCTAAAGGATTAGTTTTTAACAGTCGAATATCTTAATTCTATTCCTTCTCTTAATTAATCTTAACTTAAGTTATAATTTTGATACGTAGAATACCACCCTAAAAGTTCTCGTCATTGAGTTAATGTAATGTACCAAATTACACGTCAAGGCCCGTTAAGCAGTCGGTCACACGGACCAAGTCGGATGCCAAACAAGCTATCTTAATATTGTCTCAATTACAGTGTGCTCAGGCTACATCACTAGATTCATACTAGAAATTAAAGCTTGTCCCAGTTTGTGTCGATAATGCCACCGGTAGTAACATTTGACTTAATTTATTAGCAATGTATTACGGCATTGGGTCTAACGAGCTGAATCGACTTATATTAGTTAGAGTATCGTGGTCGGGTGGGAATGGGAATGGTTGAAATTATTAGTTTAATAGTGTCTTCGTAAGTTTTGACTTTAAAGTAAATTAGCAGTGCCCTGCGGTTTTGCTCGTGTTGTGCTCGTTATCGTGAAAATTTTGTGATGTAAAATAACGTTCCCGTTGAATATGTTTATCCATTACAATAAGAATTATTCATATTGAATTGATAGTGTCTGAATTTAGCACGAGTTTACAAACAAACAATCACACTCTCCAGCATTATTATATTAATGTAGATTATGCTTGCTAACGACGTCAATATTAACTGTTATAATCGCGAAAGGTAAAAAATACCATTTAAATTAGACATTTATAATTGTAACTTATAAAGTAATTTTTGGAAAAAAGTAAAACAAGCAACAGTATTAAGCAAATCTATGTGGAATAGAAGTAAGTAATTGTATGTATGTACGAGTATAATAATACAAAATTCATATCTAGATTACCAGCACAGTACACGCTCCAAACTCTACCTCAAATAAATTCAGTCACACGTAACTATGTAATTCAAATACAAACCTTCAAAAAAGGAACGACAAAGAAAATTAATCGAGCATAGACCAACATACAAACTGTTATAAAACAGATGCTCAATGTAAAAAGCGTTAAGTGTAACAAAACTAGTTGGTTCACTTAAAAAAACATGAATATCGCTACCAAAACCGACATCATTAGTCAAGTTTTTATTAAAAACTGTTTCTCTACCTACAGCTAAACTATATTCAATCTTACCTTTATCTATATTAGGTCTATAATCTTACATATCTCCTGCTTCATTTTTGTCAAGCGATTCTATTATACCTACAGAAGGAGCAGAAATAAACCTTATTGTTGACAAGATAAAGTTTACTCCGAAGTTCAGAGTTATCATTGCATAATGACAATTGGAACGCTTCCGTTAGTGATAATAGTTCAGTAGTTAAATCATTAATCTTGGAGAACACATGTGGATCCCTTGATGTATCAAACAAAACTTAGTTGTGATTGTTAACTTCAATACATTTAGTACCATCATCTATTTCTTCAGTAATAAGCTTTATTTCTTCGTCTTTAAGGATGGTTTTAGTTTTTAAATGTTCAAGATCATTTATTATAGTGTATAATCCAGTATTTACCCTTGGATTTTCACCTTCCAATGTGGGAATATTCAATTTGTTTGTGTCGACTGTTTTTGTTCAATTGACGCTTTAATTCTTGGAATGAGTGATGATGTCGATTTTGTTCGGAGATTACGTTGGGTTCGGGTATTTCATTATGATTTTTTGGTGACTTTCACTCATTTTTAAAGTTTATAAAGGCCTGTTTTATTTGAAGAAAATATCATTTAAGGAGTACATAATATAATACATTTGTAAATACAAAGGTAACGTTGGTAAAAAAATAAATAACTTTCACATTTGGAATAATTTACTACATTAAACACTTGATTTTTAATTCAAGTAAATAGATTCAATAGTACAAATCATGACATTTTACTAATTGTACTACTGACATATGCAATTAACTCAAGCTTTATTTATATGGAGCGAGTGAACGACCTATGACCCGGAAAAGTCTCAAAAAATAGTCTGGAAGACCGAAGACGTGTGACGTTCGCGTTCTACAAAACTAGCCATTTGTTATCTGACTTATAGTGGTACCTAATACTTTACAATGTCCCTTCAGAATAAATTAATTAAAATCTACTTAAAATTCACCGACAAATCAGTGTTACACTATTCCTACATAAACTTCCTTCGGATACTTTATATTGTGATGTCACGGTGATAAAGTGACGACTACTAAATAAATATTGTACCTTTAAAAAGTTTAAAATATATATCACTTAATGATTGTAAAAATACAGACGGATTTTAAGACATCACTACGTCGTTACTGAAATAAACTCTTTGGTTGGTTTGGTTGCATCGAAAAAGTATATTAAGTAAATATGAACTGTAAAAAATATAAGGATAATAGGTTACTTATTGTATAATTTTCGTCTGTTACTGGCACTGTTACTATTAACCCGTATCGTCTCTTTGCTAGGTAAAGTCCTCTCCCACAGTTTTCTACTATGCGATAATAAATAATTAGCAGACTTAACAATTAATTACAGTTAATTGATGTTGTTTACTCATTCGTTCATAAATTCAGACATTAACCAAACTTTAACTTTTAATTAATATTTTTCTATATTATCCCAATAATCGGTTTAGGCCCATCTCGTAGCCAGATTTGGTAGCTAGCTTCCAAATGGGAGAAATAATCCCGATTCGAAGCTGGCTACGAAATAGGAATTCGAAAGTCCAAGATTTAGGATTTAAACTAGTAAAAAAAAAAAAACCCGTACCTACCGAATAGATCGTTCCCATTTAGTAGCTAGCTACAAGATGGGCAAACACTTTTCTCATTTCGTAGCTAGCTACCAAATCTGGCTACGAGATGGGCCTAAACTCAATAATCTAGACTAGAAGGATTATTCATGAGAAGACTCAAGTTGCGTCTATCCTCTTGCACCAACACTGTATAACTAGTATTTTTTGTAGTATCTTGCGTGATCTGAATTAGAACTCAGTATTTATTATCATTATTAGTGAGCTGTACCGATCCAAATGTTACGTGGGTGCGTGTAGTCGAAGAGCCAGTGACTTATTTGACCATGTTAGTGATATGAAATTATTCTCTATGACACTGTTCTTGGTTCTTGGCAATACATTTATCTATGCTCTTATAATTAAGTGTAAGTTTGATTTTGTTTGTTTGAAAGTTTATCACAAAAACCATCAACTCGATTTAAATAATAATTTTCGTGATGGATGGTCCCATTCAACTCAGGAAGGTTATAAGCTAGGAACAAGCACAACACGAGTAAAACTGCGGGGCACTGTACTCACTTTTACTTATTTCGGTCGGTTTATTTCAGATCATTAGAACTAAATCTATTGTGCAAGTTAATGTCTTTAAATTTGGTAGGACAACGCAAGAAATAGACCTCTCTCTCAAAATTAAAGCAAGGAAAGCTTTGGAGTGTACCTTGAAAAACAAAATAAAGTTTTTACCATTTTTCTAAGAGCACTGTCTCTTGAACTATAAATAGTAACGCACGCACTCACCAAAACATAAATACAAGTTTTAAATCACGGGCGAGATTTACGATTGCCTTAATAATTGACCTCTCATTAAAATAAACATTTGAATTGATTCATTGCGTTGAAATAATGAAAGTAAACTAACCATTTCAAACGTCTTAACTTTCATAAACTTTGATAACTTTGTTGCGGTAACTTATGTTTTTGTTTATGCTTTTCAATAAGTAAAGGTGAACGCAAAATTTAATACAATTCGGTCTTAAAAGAGGTTTTTATAGATCAAATTTTCGTTTTAAAAACGACTTGATCGTAGTCTACACTCAGACTACAAGTTGATCAAGATTCATTAAAGTAAGCGGAATGGAAAGTAAAAGTGTGGAATTGTTATTAATCAGAATCCATCTGGTATAAATCAACATATAAAAATTGGATTTGTTGTAGACATTAAAATAGAAAAAAATTAAATTGTGGTTTATGTTCAAGTTGTATGACGAAAAGGTGGTTAACATTTTAGTTTTTTTTCTTTTATTAGTAAATAGGAATCAGACTGGTTCCTCTACATGTTTAATATCTGCAACAACAACACATATCAAAGATATGAAAACAAAATTCAATTTCGAACGCAAATTCAACTTATATAGGTTATACAACCAAAATTATATGTAAAATACAGGCTTATAATGAAAGCTAGATAAAAAACCGAACGCATAATCTTGTTATAAATATAATCAGATGGATTCCCAAGCTCTTACACTATGCGTGTCAAATTCTATCATTTATCAGCGACTCTCCGACTATTATTAAGGTGCCACACACATACCGTACAAAATTAATCGCGCGGTCTCTTGCACTATGGAACTTTCCAAATAAAGTTCATTTTTCTTTAAACAACTATTTTGGGAGGAAAGGTCTTAAGCCTATTATACAACATTCGAAGTGCATAATGGTATTCCTTATGGTTTTCAAGATAAGGTGGTAAATGGTTCAAAAATTTAAACTTTGCCAATATTTGCGTAGCTCATTGTTTATTGTAAAACTGTCACTGAAGGACAGATGGTGTGTAAATACTTATTAATGATTTCGATGATGTTTAAGTGTTTGATAAATGATTTGTGGTTTTCGGTAATGATTCGTCATTGTGCGTAGGTTTGATGTGAATTAAAATCTTTTTTCTTATCGTAATTTTTTGTCGTGAAATATTTAGAGTGTTATGCGAAAGTCGTTCCGTCTTTACGTTTAATCTGCTCAATCAATTTAGAAGAAATCTGGCGCAGAGATAACTTATTTGTATAAGGCCTCGTTCAGGGAGACGCGGAGCGTTGCGCGTCGCGTTATGACGCAAGAAAAGTGTCAAACATAACGCGCTTGATCCCGCTTTATCTATCGCCTTAATTTGCGGTGTAAAACAAATGTAAAACAACTGCACTGTACTGCTTTGGGAAGAACTGTACAGACGAATACTTATTTTTTAAATGTTAATACAAAATATGCTAATAACAAAAAAAATTAAAGACAAAAGAATGTGAAAAATATGTAGGCAATGAAATAAAAATGTAAAACTGATATGAAGCATTCGATATTTCTAGTTCTAGTCCCTAATCTTTGATCCAACATTTAATGTCGAGAGAACGTTAAATTTTCTCATTTATTATTTGAATGCTAGATGCAAATTTTACGATTTAGGTACTTAAAATCAATTTCAGACCACCTATGTGGAGCTGAGAGGATGCGATTAATGAGTGGTGTTATCATGCTTCGAAACTGTTATGGGGTTTGAAAAATGATCACGAACTTTGCATTATCTATACTAATCTATACTAATATTATAAAGCTGAAGAGTTTGTTTTGTTTGTTTGTTTGTTTGTTTGTTTAAACGCGCTAATCTCAGAAACTACTGAACCGATTTGAATAATTCTTTCACTGTTAGATAGTCTATTTATCGAGGAAGGCTATAGGCTAAATTTTATCCCGAAATTCTCACGGGAACGGGAACAACGTGGGTAAAACCGCGGGGCGCTGCTAGTTTGGAATAAAACTGATCGTGTCTTAATAGTACATGTTTGTATAGTTTTATATTCATGAGGGAGTTACAAGTGGCGACCCCACGAGTTCAAAAACAAGTTGACTTTGAATTTGAAACTGTATGTGCAATATTTGCCGGCTCGCTTAACTAATACACTTAACATATTTTGTAAAACAAAATTATTTAATATTTAAGCCCCAATATTTTTGAAAAAAGTTGATGATGTGTCTGGCCCGGTTACGATTTTTAAATTTATATTTGCACGAATTCGGGAAGACTCTTGGACCGTTTAACCGTAACTCCGATACGGCGATTCCCTCACTCTGTAATTCTCTTTTAAAATTCGCCAGTTCGGACACTGCGCATGATTAATGTCCTATAATTGTATCGGAGTATCAATGTTTTATGAAAAATAGCCCACTCGCGTAACACCATCATTTTTGCGTATCGGTAAATGGATCTACTTTTATTGATGTGCAGGCGTTGCTTGTAAATCATGGTAATTAGGATGGTCCGATTTTGGTTTATTTAACTAAAATATGTCTTTAAAAGATACTTTCATTTCCTTTTTTATTTTGTTTCTTATTGAATGATAATAATAGTTTTTGAAGTGTTTTCAATCAAAGAATTTATTTTGGATGAATTATTCATACATTGAGACTAATCACGATTACGAAATGAGTCACATTTTTCACAAAAAAGTGAAGGGTATCTAAAAACTAAAATATAGTCTAAAACTCTGACAGGGATGACTAATAATTTGAAATTATTGAAGATAAAAAATAATTCCAAATTTAACGTTATTGTGTATTAAGCTTGTTGTCAGTAAAGGAAATACTCAAAATTCATTCGCATATCAAATAAGACGTTTCCTCCGAAAACATTCTCAAAAAAGAACTTTCGGTACAATCAAAAGGAACATTTTAAATTAAAATTAGCATTCGACAAAAATGAATCGATACTTACCTGATATAAAGATCATCAAACTCATTTACTTATGTCGATCGGATAATAAAATCGATTTTAGTGAATCGATCCGTCGAGTAATTGTCTGTAATAATCAGAAACGTTAAGGTGTCGATTTAATGAGATATAGGGTCCGTTACTTGCGAAATGTCGGCGGACACGGGTTTAGGGGTCCATATGATAATGAGATTTAATAAAATATGGATCATTTCAGTAGATTAAAAATAAGAATTCCTTTCATAAACTTAAGAGCGGGGCTCGTGACCATGAAGTTATTTCCACTTTTCTCTTTACTCTAGTCTCAGTATCAGTGAGCAGTCAGTATGAACATACAGCTCGTTAGCTGTGCATACTTGTGTCGAAGATAATTATCCCCATTCTTTATAATACAATATACATAGTTTTTATCAGGTTGCATGCCAAAAGCCCGTTCCGATGTGTCGGATACGGATTTTAATCGGGTGTTGCACCTCTATAGTTTCTTAGTGGCAGCCGACAAGTGCAACGGGTTTCGTGATCTAATAACTTCCTACTTTTCATATTATTATTTTTCATTATATTCTAATTAGAACGCCTCGGTGGTCTAGTGGTATGTGCACTTGCCTGCCAAGACTGAGGTCTCGGGTTCAATTCCCGGGTCGAGCAATAACATGTTTCCTACTTTTCAAACATGGCTCGAGTTTGAGATCACCAACCCGCATTAGGCAAGCGTGGTGATTACGCCTAATCCTCCTCTCTGTACTGATATCTTCAGTGAGTTGAGAGGCCTTTGCCCAACAGTGGGACATTACAGGCTCATACTTTATACTCTACTTTTCTAATTAGAATATACTGAACCCTAAACTTTAAAAATATTTATAACAGAATATTTTAGTTCATTTTACACTCCGATAAGAACGAACTCTGGTTTCGGTCGTGATTTGATCGATCGCCGAATGAACAATGTTTGGTGTGTCATTCATAATGTGTTGTTAAGGTTACGTGTAATGCAAATAAGTTTTGATATTATGGTTTTTAATAACATTGATCATATGACAATCCTGCAAAAGGATAAAGAAAAAGTATATCCAAAGGTAAAAGTATAATGTAATATAATGTAATGACATATTTGCTTTTCCAATCACTTTTTAAAAGCATTATCTTAACTTCATGTTTATTTCTACAACTGATTATACTCGTAGTTACTTAAGCTTTCGCCTTTACAAATTAGTTTAGGTACATTTCTATAAAGTAATATGATACTTAGGTAAAACACTCGCTGAGGTTGACCGCACCCAAGATTTCACCTCTCAAAATGTGACTGCGTATACAAATATTGTTTGTAGATGGCAAATTGCGTGTCGGCAAATTTACCAAGCAGGTCTGCACTCGCCGTTATGTGAAGGAAATGTTGGCTTTTCACACAACGATCGCGAGAGTTTGGACTGAGCAGACGAGCGGGAAAGCTTGGTGGATTGGATTTTACTATGAGTAAGTTAATGCAAAGTCTGGAGGTTATAACATTTTATCAGGGGAGTGATACATTCCACGTCCAAAGTCTTAACCAAAACCAATGTTATTATAACAGATCTTTATAGTAATTTATATTAATTTGTAGCATAATTTTGCTCAAAACAATCCCTTGTTTTAGTTTTAAACACAGACTACAATTTCGCAACAGTCTTGTATTTTTGTGCATATAAATTTAAATTGTATAAATTTACGATGTTATGAATAAAAGTCTACATAATAGTTTTATTCGAACACCTTATAAGAGTTTAACCTTTCATAAAAAGGGTAGGAAAGCTTTTTTTTAAAGTTTTCTTTAATGTTATGAGAAACTTATGAGAAATCAGATATGTTACATTCTAAAAAGATGTGACAATTGTTAATCTAACTAGACCGAAAAACGCTCGTTTGCAAACCCCAAAAATTGTATATACTCTGCCCGTCTGCCGTCACAGTGTTGACGGAATGCCATAACCACCACTACAAATTGAGCTCTCAACTTTACAACCATTTTGCCATTTCAGTTGCATACCATGAAATACAAGAGAGAGGAGGGCTCTACGTAAAATGGGAGCGAATTTTACATATGTTTGCTTTTTAGAAATGAGATCGTAACCAAGGCCGGGTTATTGTTTGACATGCTATTACGCTCAGCGCTAGTCGTTTGAATTTGAATGTTTCTCCGAAGCTCGTTTATAGCTGCAAATAGTTTGAAAATGTTTGAGGTCATTTTACTTTGAAAAGTTATAGGATAGTTTGTACAAGTATCATTATTTAATGGTCTTTAATATTATTATCTATTATGCTGTCACTATAGCAATGAAACTAATATTATTTTTTCTTAAACCTTTGGGCTTAAAGGCTCTTGCCGATAGAGTTAATATTATGCTTTCCTCCTTTGTGATATTAGCTTGTGAAGCTTATATGACCTAACAGTTTGCTGCTAACTCTAGGACAACGTCTTACTTGTCTTATCCAACTCTGCGTGGGTGTGTTCGTAATATTATTATGAATGCATTCCCAAAGTGCTAAACAATTTGACTACTCCAAAACTTATTGACAAATCATTTGCAAATTGTTTGGTTCGTCAAACGTCTATCAAAGACCAATTTAAAAACTCTTCATATTTTGTTAAACAAATTGAATTAATGAACGCCTCAAGTCAATAACAAAATAATTATGTTTGAGATTTGCAAGACTTTTTCGGATGAATACAATTCAAATGCTTTTAATTGACAGATACTATAGACTAGAAAATAAATGGTACAGATTTTAAAGATCAAAACCAAAGGTCAGTAATGACCTGAGGCGAAATATTATTTATAAATTAATTATTTCCACTCTAATTGACAGTCCAACTGATTAATAAATAATGAAATTGTAATTCGATGGAATGCGAATTTGATTGCTTTAGTGATCTCTATTGTATTTTGATGTCTTGAGTGCTTCAAACATTTGTACAATCATTTTTATTTCTAACTGATACAAACAAAAATCTAACAGGTTACGTATCGAATGTATCGAATGTGTGTTAAGTTAATCAGTTTTATTTTACACAAAAATCCTGAAGAGTATTTGAACTTGTGTTAAATATTTATTTTTGGCAATTATTCAAAACGGATTTGTTATTTAAGTTAGTAATTTTAATCCAATTTAAAATTGCCAATAAAAAATCAATGACCATGGAGCAATATAAGCGTTGAATTTAATTAGCCCCTCGTGAATCTTTTAGTGAAGATGTCAAGCATTAATTGCGAATGGAATCATAAATATTATATGACACTAATAAAATGTAAAGTATCAAAATTATGAGTTCGGATCCAGCTACTGACGTTCCTAAAGTATTTATATTATCTGCTTCTAATACAGAAAATTATTACTAGATATAAATAAACCGTCCACGGTACAGTTCCACACACAATCATAAAAACAAGGAAGCGAAAAGCGTTTACGAAGTACAACACGACCATTATATTTATTACTGGCCATATTAAGTAAAACCAGTAGTTGTTTATGCTAAATAATAACTATTTTGTAATCTATGAAACGTTCAGGCTATGAATTGACATGGTTATAGGAGCTAAAACAACGGCTAGGATGGTCATTCATTAGATGGGTAGCCGCTTCTGGTGTCTAATACCTTAATACTTATGATAATGAGCCCTTTTGAGGGAAAATGAGGCGTTAAGTCACTAGCCGGCTAGTCATTAGACTGTCGATAGTCGCATCGGCTTGAACTAATTTTAGGGCCAGTACTAACAGACGGATAATCTATATCATTTGTAAAACTTTTGTATTTTAAAATGGTTTTTAAATGTCGGTCATTATTTTGCAGTGCAGTGTATTTTAGTGATGCGACTATTTTGAGCTTTTGAAGATTAATTGGACGATGTTTTGTTTGGTTTCGTGTAGTCTGACCTTTTGTATTTCATGTTATTTATTTAATTCAAATTTTATTGTTGTATTTTTTATTTATTGTTTAATCTCTTAATGTATGTAACATTTTGAATAATCCTTTAAATTACCTAGTACCCATTACATCCATAATTAATTTGGTATCAAATTGACCTACCGGTTTATGAAAAACGTTATACAATAGATCAAAATCATCTGTCAATTTCCGATACGTAAACTATTATCGATACTAGACATCCATATCAAATTGGACAATATATTAGTAACCGTCATAACAGCATTAAAAATAATTAAAATAAATTTTCGATAATGCTTTTAAATTAAGAATCGACTTTCGATGTATTCGTGTCCAATCGGGACGCTTCGTTCATTTTCGGCGCTCTCGACAACCCTCGGGCGACCGAAGCCCGAAAATGATTAATGATTCGAAGAACATTTTGATGTTTTTTTTCATTTCTTACCCTGAGGTTAGTGAACTCTTTTTAGGGTAGCCGAAATGCAATTAGAGGTTATTGATTTTTTGTCCTTACTGCTACTTAACCTTTTTAGAGTTTGTTGAAGATATTGTCATTGTTCGGTACGTCTTAAAATATGATTATTATACTGTATGAGCTGACAATAATAATATATCCTAAGAATTTAATTTAAACAAAAAAACTTGAGAGGTGTCAAGGGACACCCGGATGGAACGAAGTTTATTTATTATCAACAAAAATAATCGTCGCGACACCACACTGTTCAATGCGAAATAGAAAGACGAAACGAAAATATCTAGCTTGCTTTCTATAAGAGAGAGAGACAGAGAGACAGACAGAGAAACACGTGCACGCCAGAGAGAGACAGACAGAGAAACTTGCGCGCCGCGCATATTTCTGTGTCTGTCTCTCTCTGGTGTGCGCAAGTTTCTCTGTCTGTCTCTCTCGCGCATGTTTCTCTGTCTGTCTCTCTTTGGCGTGCGCAAGTTTCTCTGTCTGTCCCTCTCTGGCCTAAAAAATGTCGTTACCATTTTTTCCGTCTAGCCCCCTTTCGCAACGCGCGGTAAGGAACTTCGTTCCAATAAAATGTATTTATCATTAACATTTCCATATGCAAAAGGATTTGAATACGTCGAAATAAAGTAAATATCAAGCCTGGAAAGACATGCATGGCAAAAATTCTATGGTCTATGGAAAATACAAAACAGAAAAGGAATTGAAAATCGAAAATTGAAATACCTACGTTATTTTTTATAACCATTCTCAGTTACAAGTTATCCTAATGACAAAATAATTGAGTTTATTTAATTCGGTCATCTGTCAAATGACTGACACAAACCTGTCAAATTGCGAAGAATCATAGACGTCAAAAGTCTTGACCATTTGCATTTAAGAGCGGTCGTAAAATGGGTTTTATTACTTAGATGGTAAAGTTTACTGTCGCACATCTATTCAGACAAGACAGTATATCACAAAACTAGTGCATAAAATTGTACATTCAAAGAAGATAGGTCAACGACCTCTAATTTTAACGGTATCATCACATTGTTTTCCAAATAAGAATTTCTAATTTCAAATTTGTTTCAGATTTTTGTTTTTGACGCGTAATTTTTTTCAACAATGGACCCGAGACTTGAATATTTGTAATTATTCTCATTTTTAACGACGCGCGTAAAAATTCGGAGCGTGTAATTTTGTTACTTTGTGTCGGGAGTGGCGTGAAAAACTATAACATTCGGTTTACGGTATTGTTATTGTTGTGATGTTTGTAACAACAGTGCGAAACATTTCCTAGATACTGGCGTTTTAATTATTCTATGATTAGTTCTACATTTTGTTCGAAATAGGACGCAGAATACCATGGCGTTATGAGGACAAATAGGTACGTATGTAGGTTGTGCCTGTATTTTGAAATGATCTTACTTACAAACACAGTCTATTTATGATTTAAGAATGTAAACTACGCCATTTCATGTTTGTACATTTTGCTACATGAACCATGTGATACCAGAGGGTAGGCTAAAGGTCATATTGAAATGTAGACGTTCTGCTAATTGAATAATATTCTGTTAATTCTCTATAAAAACACCTTAATTGAATATCCTTTTGAATCGGTTAAAAATCTCAAAATAATTTCCCACAAACTGTAGTAATCGCGTAAGCCAAAACCACTGACAAGCGAAATTAATTTACAATAAAATTAAACAAAGTTACAATTTCGTTAACAAGTCTCGAGTTGATTTTGATAAGTTAAGGGCTTGTGTTAAATACGTTAATGTGTGTTATTATCCTCTGATAGGCGCCTACGGTGAACTTGGTTAATATTTGGCTGTCAGCACTTTCCCTCGCGATTTAACGTGTGAGGTATCCAAAGAGTAACATTGTAATTGTTTTTTTGAAATTGGAACGATGTTTTTAATTAATGTGAAATGGGCTGAAGAAAGGTTAAGATTTAATTTTTACAAAGTTTGAATATGGAAGAACGAAGTAGGATTTCAAAATTTCTTATACGTCGACATACTTACATTATAATATCACTTTATTACATCCATAACCATAATTGAAAATCGAACCGTAACAAATAACATTTTAAACATTCATTACACTTTTTCTAACCAAATGGTCATTAAATAATAAACTAACCTCTTTTTGCTCGAAGTTTATCTATATATTGACAGGTGGCATTTAGCAAAATAACTTTTACATAAAATTATACGCGTAAAGCACAGAAAGAGATTAAAGACGCTAACCAAACGATTAATTAAAAAGATTATTAATACGATGTCTGACCCGCATTTTATATAAAAACAACAATTTTCAACGCCTTTCACTAGATTGATTTGAAATATTATGTTTAGCTTAAATGTTATTTTAGATTTGATTGAGAAATGTTTGAATGTGATGATGGACACTTTAAATTTGCTTGAGCGGACTGAAAAAGTTTAATATCATTTTTACTAGTCATTTGATTAAACTGTGATTTTCTAATTTTAAAATTAATTAAGTTTCGTATTACCTAGGTATTGGTGTCGGTCTGTCTGAGCAGTTAACTTTAGGTCAAACCTCTCACTGAGGTGTTGAAACGCATTAAAGATGATTTTACAAAATTGCATCCTTAGTATCGGTAATAATAATATTAGTTGGCATTGTTAACATTGAATTTGAACATTAGAATGCAAAGCTTCGAAATAACATTGGAGGTGTTGTAAGTTGTAATATGAATGAAAAATCTTTCATTTATTTTCATCCCCAATAAAAAAAAAAAACTGAACATAATTTTAAATTTACGACGTGCACAATTACAGATAAAAATCGTAAAATATGCAATTAAATTTGGTTTTAAGTGCAAATAACTCATCCGGGCTGAAATGAAAATTGCATTTTTTACCGAAAAATTAACAGCTCGTTAAAATAAAATTGGTTTTACCTATTTATTTAACGGAGGCTTCTTGATTGAGCGGTTAAATCTACCGAATTTGGTCATCAAAAAATTAAAGTGCCATTATGGGACAATTTCACGATATTTAACTATTATTTTTTCTGGTGATTTATAGTGATAAGCTTGAAGCGGAAAATTTATATAAAATTGTTGATTTATGAGTATGTGATATTAATGAGTGACGGCTTTTGGGGTGATTCCAATAATTTATTGATTAATTTAATGTTATTGTTGGTGGTGTACGTGTAGTGTAGTTCCTGCCTGCCTACGAGGGGTTTCTTTCTTGAATCAAACACCAACTTTCCAATAAACAAATAAGACTTCTTTATTCTGATTCTGTGTATTCTTCCAGATTTCTTGAGCAAGCTGCGAGCACCGTTGTTGGTCCACTTTTACTGGCGAAATGCGCCTCAATATATACACAAATAGTGCCCGCAACTTGCTGTACATACAATGATTAAATTAACACGCGCGAGTGAGCGAGATAGCGCTATACAAATTAAAAGAGAGAATCTAAGCTAAACTGACTACGGGGTTTATTTACAATAGTTTTACAATATTTACAAGGGGGTTTAATGAGAGGGTTCGTCGTCCGCAACAGTCTCCCCCCGGCGCAGGTCCCCGCAGCCTTTCTCCACCGGCAGGACGACTAGACGCCTGATAGGGCGTCTAAAAATGCCACCCTTTGTCCACACATCCACGCTTCGCACAACACCGTCCGGGCCCGGATACGTCTCCATGACTTTTCCTAATGGCCATACGTTCCTGGGCAGCGTTCCGTCTACGATTAGGACGATTGTTCCCGGCGTGATGTTCCCGGTGTCTCGATGTAACTCTCCTCGCGCTGTCAATGTCGGCAGGTACTCCCGCGTCCATCGCCTCCAATACTCGTCGGCCAACCCCTGGGCGGCTTTCCACACCTGCCTGTTCGCCGAGTCGTATGTTCCAATGTGAGGCATTCCGTTTGCAGTACCCAACAAGAAATGGTTGGGGGTCAGTGCCTCGGGATCGTCGGGACTCACTGACACGTGAGTCAATGGTCGCGCGTTCATCGTGTATTCGATCTCGGCGGCCAATGTTGACAGTACCTCCTCCCGTACAGTTTTTCTGTTGAGAATAGTGTTCAGAGATGATTTGAACGTCCTTATCAATCTCTCCCACGCGCCTCCTTGATTAGGCGCCCCCGGGTCAATGAACTTCCAGCTAATTCTCTTTTTGAGGTAAAAATCTCTATTTGTAGGCTTCCAAGCCTCTAGTGCCTTTCTAAGTTCCTTGATAATATCTCTCGCTAATCGGGCGCCGATCAAACTCGCTTGTAACTCCATACGCGGTATACTTTGAGCTTTCATTGGTGCCACCTTTGCTTTTGCCGCAATCAGGGACACCTCGATTGTGCCGTCACGCTTCTTGAAACGCCAATATGCGACGGCGGCGTAAGCTAGCTCGCTGGCGTCACAGAATACGTGTAGTTGTCTCTGCTGTGCTCTCCCAGTTTGATAACAGCGCAGTATACGTAGACGCTCGATGTACTCGCGGTCGGCTTGCCATTGGTTGAAAACTTCACATACTTCAGGGGGCAGTTTTTCATCCCACCCAAGTTTCAGGCGCCATAAACCTTGAAGTATAATCTTCGCCGTGATCGTATACGGGCTTATCAATCCCAGCGGGTCGAATAGAGACATGACGGTACTTAGAGCCTCGCGTTTGGTGGGCTCTCGTCTTCCAGTTTTGACGTCATCGGGTACTCTATGCAAAGCAGTGTTAAAACTCAACTCGTCGGTATCTGGTAGCCACAGTATTCCCAGAGTTTTCCCATATGGGTGCGCGTTCGCTCCCAGCTCCTTTGGAGTTCGTGCTCGGCTATCTGATGAGATATCTCGCAATAAATTAGGTCGGTTTGAGTCCCAGCCGGCTAACTCGAAACCTCCTCTATGATGTACTTCGATTACTTCGGCCATTGTTCGCGCTGCGGTCTTCTCGTCGTCAAAACTTTCAACCCAGTCGTCCATGTAGTGGCTTGACGTGATTGACGTGTAGGCGAGGGGGTGACTTTCCTTGTTGTCCTCCGCGTTTTTGTTGCGCACGCTGTGTGCTAAAAACGGCGAACTTCTCGCTCCGAATATCATCGAGTTCATCTCATATTTGCGTGGCGGGTTCTGGCGGTCTTCTCCGCGCCACAGAAAACGCTGCGCCACGCGATCTTCCTTTCTGATTTTCACCCTCAGAAACATCTCCCTTATGTCGGCTGTCACGGCTACGGGCCCCTCGCGGAATCTGAACAGTATCCCGTGCAACGTTTGAAGCAGGTCCGGTCCGTCTAACAGCATATCGTTCAAACAAACTCCATTCGCTTTCGCCGCCGCGTCGAACACCATACGTACTTTACCCGGCTTGTTCGGGTTTGTTACTGCGAAGTGAGGTAAATACCAATTCCGTGCATTTCCTTCCTCGGGGTTATCGCATAGCGAGGCGTAACCTTTTTCCAGTAAACTCTCAACCTGTGCGGTGTATGCGGTCTTGAATGCTTCTGAACGATCCATTTTTCTTTCAATTCCTTTCAAGCGAGTCCACGCCATATTATAACTCGGTGGTAGTATGACGTCATCGCTCTTCCATGGTAAACCAACCTCGTACTGCTCCCCGGTGCGGCGTACGGTGGCTTCAAATATTGTCAGCGCGCGCTTGTCATTTGCTGACGGTCTCGATTGCAATGTTATCCCTATTGAATCGATGTCGAAGTGCGCCTTTACTAGCTCGTGTAAATCCACTCTTGGCTCGCTGACGTGATAAATCTGCTCGTTCTTGACTACGTGGCGGGGCGCCGCCCCGTGTATCGTCCACCCCAGTTCTGTGAGCGATGCAGCGGGTTCGTTCCTCGGCCCGGCCATTAACTTGCGCGTGACTATGAGATGCCAGTTGTCTGCTCCAATCAGAATCTGTGGCTTGACATTCTCGTAACAAATGTCCTCGATAGGCAGTCCTCGCAAGTGCGGTCTGTTGAGCGATTCCTTATTAATGGACTGACTTCCCAAAACGAGATTACCGACGGTCCGCGCAGTCATGCGGTGGTAGGTATCTTGTTGTCGTCCTTTAATATCCAATTGTACTACGCGGCTCGCCGGCTCCTTTTGTTGTGAGGTAACGCTACATATATTTAGGCATCTCTGCGGCCCGCTGGCTCCCAAGCTTTGCGCCAACTTCTCATTTATGAGCGTAATCGTCGATCCCTCATCCAACAACGCGTAGGTTTCCAATTCAACGGTATCTGTCTTTAGAGTTACCGGACAAATCTTCAATAGAGCTCTCCCAAACGTATTCGAACCCTTGAAGTTAACGGCGGACACGGTGACTCGCTCACTAGCCTCCTTGTTGCTATCGCTATGCAACAATGTGTGATGAGTTCTCTTACACCCGTCGATTCCGCATTTTCGTGCATTCGTGCACTTATCGCGCCGATGTTTACTTCGAAGGCACTGATAACACATGCGCGCTTCCCTTGCCCACTCCCAACGTTCACTAGTGGGCATCGCTATCAGCTTGTGGCACTTCGTTGTAACGTGTTTCTCGCCGCAGCAGTAACAAACTTCGTCTCTAATCGCTTCGCTATCCATAGTGACGAAAACTGCGGCTGACTTCTTGTTAACTTTGACCCGCCTGTCCAATGTTGGCCGCTCCATATATGTAGGCTGCGTGTCCGGTTCATGCAGGAAACGTAATCCTCTGTCTCCCTCTCGCATGAGAAAGCGAGCCAAAGTTATCATTTGCGGCTCCCGTGCGCGTCCTCGTTCCGCTGCAAAATCGCACCAGCGTCGGCGGGTGCTATAATCCAGTTTCTCTAATGTGTGGCGAATCAAGTACTCGTTCGTTAACATTGATTCATTACCCAAACATTCCAATGCGGTAACGATGTTCTGTATTTTCAACGCGAAACGGTTCATCTCTTTAGCCGTGTTGCCCACGCGTGGCATTTTCTTCAAACTGTTGATAGTTTGATCCATAATGATCTCTGGACGCCCAAAACATTGCTCCAGAGTTGACATTATCTGGTCTGGGTTCGCGGCTACGTGTAATAGTTGAGCAACGGCGTGATGCGCCTCCCCCCGTAGACTATTCCTCAGCCGACACAAGTTCTCAGTAGGCGTGAAGTTATAGATGGCGGTGCTCTCCTCCATTGCAGCTTTGAACGGCAACCATTCATTCAGGGCTCCCGAAAATGATGGTAGATCTTGCGCTTGTCGTGACGGCCGATTGTTGTGCGTCATACGCTCCAAACGATCGGCTAATCGATCAATCCCGTCCCGGCTGTGCGATCGCCTGTGACGCCGCGGTTCCCTTTCTCGGCTCGGAGTCCGGTTACGCGTAGTTCGATGGTCGATAACCCCTCCACAGCTAGGTGATCTGTCTTGACGTGTGCGCTCCTGTCTTCCATCAGTGTATCTCCTCATCGGAGGAAAATACTCCTTATTGCGCTCCCCCCGTGCAACAAAATGTTCCCTGCGGGCACGGGGCGCGCTCCGGTGCATCCATTCATCGACGCGCTGTTGTGTATCGCTGTTTCTGTCTGACCCGGCGCGGCTATCTCTGTCTGTCTCATCTCGAATTATCGCAACTTCAGCTGCCAGCTTTTTGCGTACGAGTGATGCCTCGACTTCCATTTGCTGCCTCCGTATCCTCGCTAGTCTCTCCTCAGCTTCGTACTCCGCTTGTCGAATGCGCGCCGTTGCACTTGTGTTTGATCTCACAGTTTGGATTGAGGGCGCTCGTCGTCTCTCGGTGACCTCTTGTTGCGGCTGGTCCTCTTCATGCTGTGCTCGATCTGTGGTGAACGGCCTCGACGTACCAAGCCCGGTCGGCATTGTGGTCGGCGGTGGACGGTGCTGTTCCGTGGACGTGGATGGTGGTGGCTGTGTGGTGGATGGCGTCGATGACGCCGCAGTCCGCTGCCTCGTTCGTGGTGGGCTCCTCGTTGTGGGCATAATTGGCACTTGACGCCCCTAACAGTCCCTAACGTTCCCTAACAGTCCCTATTCCCTAACAGTCCGTCAGGAGGGCCCGGGGTGAGCCGGGATATGCTCCTTCAGGGATGGAATGCGGGGGGATGAGGTAGGGGGGGTCTGCCCAGCAGTGGTCTATACAAGGATCGAGGTGCTAAATGTCCGGCTGGAATGTCCGGACACAGTCAGCAGTGCCTACAGTCCGGCCCTCGACCCAGGCTATAAACGTACTGGCGTCAGGTGCTGTTCAACCTGTTCAGGTTGGTGGCGCCGCACAACACCACACCGTCTGGGTAGACGTTAACCCAAAGTACCACCCCGTTTGACACCGTTAGGTGGAGTAGTACTCGGGCCGCGTAACACGCGTTATTGAAGCGACGTCTTGTCCTCGTTGACTCAGTCAGCTTCCCGATGATGCTTCAATCGCCCAGCTGCTCTCAATCCTCCTTGGAATATCTTCTTAAAACAACCCAGCGCCTCCTGTTCGAAGATATTTCTTCTTATAACGCCCGGCTGCGCCTCTTCACTGGAACCTCGACCCGTGTAGCGGGGCCGTGACGTCACACGCCAGTGGAGTGACAATTACGTTCACTAGGGTATGACGGCACCACTAGTGACGTAATGCTGGAGCTGTTCTGCAGATCTTCAAGTCTTCACGGATTCTTGTCTTGCTATCCGGCTCGAAGGACCATAAACTGTTGGTGGTGTACGTGTAGTGTAGTTCCTGCCTGCCTACGAGGGGTTTCTTTCTTGAATCAAACACCAACTTTCCAATAAACAAATAAGACTTCTTTATTCTGATTCTGTGTATTCTTCCAGATTTCTTGAGCAAGCTGCGAGCACCGTTGTTGGTCCACTTTTACTGGCGAAATGCGCCTCAATATATACACAAATAGTGCCCGCAACTTGCTGTACATACAATGATTAAATTAACACGCGCGAGTGAGCGAGATAGCGCTATACAAATTAAAAGAGAGAATCTAAGCTAAACTGACTACGGGGTTTATTTACAATAGTTTTACAATATTTACAAGGGGGTTTAATGAGAGGGTTCGTCGTCCGCAACAGTTATTTTTGGCAATTTTTAACTTTTGTAATAAAACCTTTTCCGTTAACTCATATTTTACTTTAAAACAATTTATTGAACAGGTTTGGACTGTATAAGAGATCAGTAAATAAGGTTTCTTATACAAATATTTACTATCCTGCCTCCAACCTATACAGTTATTTAATCATTAGTTCTAATAAGACCAAACAAGATATACATTTAAAATAACCCCAAATTTAATAAACATGAAGCCTATATCTGCCCTAAGACTGACATAAAACCTAAAGATCTAGACTCGTGACTTAATTCAAGCAAATTCCAGTCTTTTTACTTTTAAACCATAATATTATTCAGAATTAAACGGCGTCTTCTATATAAGAGCTTGCGAACCATCTACATGGACGTTTTAACATTATAATGTGATAGATAGAATTGCTAATTTTATTGGATTAAGTGCAAGACCATACAATACCAAAATAGGATATACGTGTCTCAAATTAATTTAAATAATATTCAGGAGTGTTTAATGCGATTTAAATACATAAGCAATCGGGTTCAGTAACTGGTTATTTCGTTTGAAAGGAATATGTATTGTTATTTATTTTAATATGCTCAAAATAGGTCTATATTTTGAACTAAATACTAAGATAAATAACAAAGATATACATAGAGGTAATTTCTGGGAAAGACATAACTAATCACCCAGTTTCAGTTCAGTAGAAAATTATCTCTGTCAGAAATGACATACAGATACAACCGCAGACTAACTACGAGGTGATAAGCGTCATTGCTCTACAAAATTAAATCTGGCCGTCTATTTAGTGGTCTGCTAGCTGACTCCAAGCAAGAAAAATCTTAGTATCATATATACTTTTGTGTATGTAGATAGGTTATATTGTTAGTACAGAGTTATCTTCTTCTAAATTGAGAAGATGTTAAAGGTGCAGAGCTAGCAAGTACCATCAAACAGGCAGATGTATAGTCCGCTAATAGCATAAAGACGCATGACCTGCATCATCTTAAATATAGGTGAAATAGAGGCCAATTTATTTTATTCCATACAAATGCTAAATCGAATAACTTTGCATAACTTCGAAAAAAAATCACAAGAAACTGAAAAATTTCACTCGATGCTTTCCCCTACTACGTGTCATTAATTTCTCGAATAATTCGATCGATATCGTGAATTGCCGCTTAATCCTTTAATGGTTCGCCAAATATGCGCAGTGGCTATCGGCGTATCTTGGACACGCCCAACTCGATATATTATTTAAATCGTTTTCGCATCGAATTTAGGTCGGAATAGCGACAGGTGGTTACAAGTCTGTTGTAAGATATGTTTTATATTGTATGTTTTCGTGACTGTTTGTGCTTTTGAAGAAGTAAATGTTTATTGTTATTAGTAGTTAAGTTTGATTTTCTTACTACTGTATCTCCAGCATTGAGATATTATAAATAACAATCTATCGTTTTACCTTGATTTAAACTGAAATCTCCAACTATATTTCACTACTACCATTATACATAAAAACGCTTAAGATCGACTCTTTGTAATAGAACACTACCGACCTACCTTCACACGTCTCAGATAAGGAACACTGCATTTTAATAAGCGCACTGAAATTCACGCAGTGCTTGTCAAAGAATGAACGACGTGAGACCATTTCTATGGCACACCGATCGGTGCCAATTGAAAGGGCATGCAAAACAAAATGTCTAGGTAGAGTCTTACCTTATTTGAATGTGAAGTTGTGTTCACTCTTTTGTCTGCAACTGTAGATGCAGTTATGGAGAAAATGCGGAGTACTATTTATTTTTAAATCAATTCAGTTTAAAACATTATAGTAAGAATGTATCGAAGTTCTTTATTTAAGATTAAACAGTAAAAGTGCGGGCAGCAACATGTTAGTTTTGGTAGATGTATAATTGGTATAAGGTTTATAATATTACGTGCCTTTAGTCGCAACGCAAACTCCTGTAAATGATTTGGCTACAGTTATAATGTGGCTGTACTTCATCTTATACCCATTTTTGATGACAGTTTATCCTGCAGACGTTAAATGTAGAACGGTTACCGAAAGGAATGGTAACGGAATGGTTACTAAAAATAACTTTTTGGAAAACCGTTTCGGTAACAAAGTTATTCATAATAAATCTTTTACAATCAAGCGTTAATATATCGCCGGAGTTGACTTCCAAAAGGGCAGGAATCAAAATGATTGCAGTATTACAAACGGGTGATGAATTACATCAATTTGTATATTTCCAAAAAACATTTACAGATTGCGATCTACGGCTTACAGTGGTTTAATTAACCTGTGTTTAAAGAGAGGAACAGAGGAATTTGGACATTAAAATATTCGGATGGTCATTTTGTGTCGGCATTCTCGGATTTTGGATTTGTGTTCGACATTGAATATTTGGAACGAAATGTGGTTTTACTAATTGTTGTTAAAGAGAGCGATTTTATTTTAAATTAAATATAAATATTTTTTGTGAAACAAATTAATTTTAATTATGTAATTCAGCGATCAGTAGCTTAGGTCTAAACAGAAACAATGTATGAACAGTTGGTTTAAACTGAAAACAATTGATGAAATAGCGCTTATCAACAAATTCAATTTGTTTTTATTACTATTCAGTAAGTATAAAATTCTATTAACACAATTTCCGAGGTTTGGTTTCCGAGTTAGGTATCCTAGATTTTTCTCACTAATTGATTTTTTTTAAATGTCACCGATTAAGTATCGGTTAGGAATATTTAAGTATCATAATAACACTATCGTCAACTATTGTTTAATGTCAAAAGAACTAAATATTATATAGTTCAAAAAACGATACCAAAAGTACTGCAAATGCATTTTAGCGCGATACAAAATCAGTAATAATATATTAATACTCCCAAACCTGGCGCGATCGCAGATAACACAAGAATATCGAACCTAAATTTGGGACTTAAACATATTACTTGTTGTTTCAGAGATGGCCATATCGATAAAATCGCGTCGATTTATAATCGATACTTTGACAAGTTAAATCGATCGTCGAACAAATTCGGGGCAGGATGTACGCCGCGAGATATTTTATATCTTATTTTAGTTGCGTACTTTGTTACTTAGCAGATACTAGCGGTACCCCGCGGTTTTACCCGCAGCGCACCCGTTTCTGTGGGAATATCGGGATTGTTATTACTTATTTATTTATTTATTAATATCCTATTCCTGACTAAGATAAATAAAATAAAAAGGAACAATTAAAATCGGTTCAGCTGTTCTCGAGTCGTAAATGGTGTAACTTACATGACTTTCTTTTATAAATATATTATATTGGTTACGAACATGCAAGAATGGTCAATTGTGAAATAACTGCGGTGCAGTATATATTACTTGAGATCGTCCTTAAAACGTGTAGCTTACTATAATACTAGCCGCGCCCCGCGATGCTACCCACCTTGTACCCTTTCCCGCGGGAATACCGGGATAAAATGTGTTATTCTGATGTAGTTATAACCTATATTTCTGTAAAGTTTCATCTAAATCCGTACAGTAGTTTTTTCGTGAAAGAGTACCAAACATACATACATACTCATACATCCTCACAAACTTTCGCATTTGTAATATTAGTAGGATTATAACTGAAATGTCTTCAGACTATGCTCAGGCATAACACGATATGCATCGGATTCTTATCATCACTACATAGTATAAAATAAAGTCGTCTCTTTTTCGTGTCTGTCACACTGTTTGTCTGTCTGTATGCCTAAATCTTTAAAATTACGCAACGGTTGCGGTTTTTTGTAATAGGTAGAGTGATTCAAGAGGAAGGTTTTTATGTGAAAAAAATCCCGAAATTCCCACGGGAACGGGCACAACGCGGGTAAAACCGCGGGGCGCTGCTAGTAGTAAATAAATTAAAATAATCTGCTCTCAAAATGTCACCCCTCATATTAAAACCGCAAACAAATTAATTAAGCATCAAAAGCACATTAAAAACAAACAATTAATATCATATTTTAAATAAAAGCAAAAAGTTTTCAAAAGATATTCATACGCGAAAAATCCATTAAGAAATCAACGGGCTTGTCTTCTTGTTAACCATCAGAATGGGTGCATCCAACGAATATAAGAAGTTGAACCAATTTCAACCTTGTGGGTAAGTAAATAAGGAGATGCAGTGTTTGAGGAACAGTTAAAAATAAAAATAATATGAAATATTTCGGTTAACGCGAGTCAGTCACGCCAACTTGTAAAATTGTACAAACCTTGTTATTATGCAACATTTATTTAATTTTTACCCGTTTTGTACAATTGTGCACAGAATTTTAAGTAGATTTTAATTTTTAATCATGGTATTTTAAATTGTTTGATTCAAAAGGCTTTGAATACATGAATGCATTTGCAAAATGTAATGACCACGTTGATAAGAAACTTTGGCCCAATGAAAAATAATCTTAAAATTACTTGCAAAATATTCAACACGTCACGCATGCATTAATTCCTAATGACAATAAAATTAGTGATTCAACAAGTAACGTTACATAAAGCCCTTCTCAGTATTTTATCCTGGTCCCTAACAGTGTAAATTTTACATAGTTACTATTTCAGTAACTAAGGTACTTATTTGTTCAAATTGAAAATCTATCTGACAAAAAAACTATTTTTTCCAAAACCGTTTTCCACACACCAGTATATAGTTTAAAAAACAATGTTACTCGGAATTGTGTATGTATTTAGTAAAACACACAAGCTTTTGCACGCGATCCGAACGAGACCCACTCCGACTGATTTCGGAAATCGTTTGTTAACTCTTGACAAGTTACTGACACACATGTCACGATATACCTGCCACGTTTGACAGGGAAATACACATTGAATGAAATTAAACTATATGTTAATTATTTCATGAATATCATGATTTAGAGACATTATACAAAGAAAACGTACTCACACGGGTTTTTTCGCGTTAGGTTAATAAAGCAAGTACCCCCCGTGTGAGTACGTTTACTATGTGTTCAAATTGTGTAAGTTTAAAAAAGACTATATACTAAGAGTTCAGCCCTCAAAATTCAAAGTTGCTCAGGATATTATTGACATTGGATTGGTAGTTTCTGAAATTAGCGCCTTCCAACAAATACAATGAAATACAACTCTTCAGCTGTATTATATTAGTTTAGATTGTAGATATTTTCTTCTTTTCTAAACGGCTCGACCGATTCTCATGAAATTTTGTGTACATATCGGGTAGGCCTGAGAATCGGACAACATCTATTTTTCATCCCGAAATTCCCGCGGGAACGGGTACCGTGGTTGAACTCCTCTGAAACGGCTCGATCGATTCTGATGAAATTTTGTGTACATATCGGGTAGGCCTGAGAATCGGACAATATCTATTTTTTATCCCGAAATTCCCGCGGGAACGGGTACAACGGGTGAAACCGCGGGGCGCAGCTAGTATTATATAGACGTTACTTTGAGGGGCGTTTGTTTATAGTGTTCATTATTACGAGTACACCATTAGTTATTGCATTTTCTGCATCTATTTTCTTGATTTGACAAATTGTTATTAACTACGAACTAATATGAGTAAATAAAGTAGGATATCAAAATGTAAACCATTCCACACTATTCATTGAAATTTTACTTTTTACAAATTAATTTTTTTTCTTAAAATACAAAACAATAAACAAAAATTAAACTTCCTTGAGATAACAAAATGTTGAGGAATGTTGTCAACAATGGTGCAGGAAAAATGTAATTCTGTGTTAACCATTGCACAGTAGCATTTAGCTCTTGTTTAATGGTCAGTAAATAAAAAGCAATGGTCATCAAAAAGGTTGGCATTTATTTTAATTGTTCTTAACCTGTTCTTAATCTTAAAGCTGATTATTTAAATTGTTTCTGAGTTTTTTGTCACTTTGTTGTCGCTTTAGTTCTTGTTTTTATGACATCTACATTTTATTAACACTTTATTTTAGCGCCTCGGTGGTCTAGTGGTATGTGCGCTCGCCTGCCAAAACTGAGGTCCCGGGTTCAATTCCCGGGTCGAGCGAAAACATGTTTCCTACTTTTCAAACATGGCTCGAGTTTGAGATCACCAACCCGCATTTGGCAAGCGTGGTGATTATGCCTAATCCTCCTCACTGTACTGATAACTTCAGTGAGATGAGAGGCCTTTGCCCAGTAGTGGGACATTACAGGCTAATACTTTTTTTTATTTTTATTAGTGCTGTAAATTTTCATTGAGTTTCTTAATGAAAAATAAGAAAAATAAATAAAGAAGTCCCACTGCTGGGTAAAGGCCTCTCATCTCACCGAAGATTAGTACAGTGAGGAGGATTAGGCGTCTCAAAGGGTAGGGTTAGCGGTCTCAAACCCGGGCCACGTTTGAAAAGTAGGAAACATGTTTTCGTTCGACCTGGGAATTGAACCTGGGACATCAGTCTTGGTAGGAGTAAATGTATTTTTTTTAATAAATATTTTTATATTATTAAGAACACCAGCATATTAAGTTTTAGTAGTGAGCATGTCAAGTTCATAAAATAAACTTTAGATGTTGATTTCATATTATTTTTCATTGACTAAATAAATAAATAAATAAATAAATAAAACCCATATTCTACAAGCATTCATCGAAGCATCATAACTAAAATACCAAAGAAAACATTATGTAAAACGCACTATTCACATTATTGATTAACAATTCGGTCACACTGTTGTAAAGTATATTTATATTGAAGCCTCTGGTTCGAAATATTGGGTGCAAAGCAAATATTGATCGTGATTGAATAAATATGGTTCTCGAGTGGTGATATAAGGTCGATGGGTCACACAGATGAGTACATTGAATAACTGAGAAGTTATGAGGTTATTTTTGACCGACTTCCGGTACCAGTAGGATGGTGTCACGTCGCGAGTGTGTTATATATGGATGTTATATAAAAGCGCCGTTGACATTGAGATAGTTTGTGATTTGCGAGTCGGTGACTTTAAAAAAAACTATTGTTTCAAACCTTTTCTCTAGATAACAATGATCCGACTCGTAGTTTGTTAACTCTCAATAACAACGATTTCATAATATATTTCGCTACGTTCAGTACCTACGAGTAGTACCTATATTTTTTATCAATTTAATTATATTTTTCAGATGAATCAGCAGTGTAAAGTGTGTGGCGAACCAGCCGCGGGATTTCATTTCGGTGCTTTTACGTGTGAAGGATGCAAGGTACTTGTCTATTTGTTGATAAACTATAGCTTTTAATGTTAGTATAGAATGCTGAAAATATTTTTAACAATAGTTATTGACAGATTTCCTTCGATTAGACTAGATTATTAAGATTGAATCTAAGCAATATAGCAATTGGATTGCGTAGTATACGGTAAACAGCCAATTTAAGGTAAAAAATAAAATACAAAACATAATAACAGTTTAGGATGCCACAAAGTAGGTATATTAGAACAGCTTTTGATAGACATACCAACATTCAATCAATTTCAAGGTTTTTTTCCTTAGTCTTAATAGTACTTACTGACATAATAAAATTTCCACGTCGCTCGTAAAAACGCCAATATCTAGCTTATTATTCTACTTTTAAGCGTAAGACACACATATTGCGGATGCGGGCTGGATGCGGGCCGGTTGCGGGTCGTGTGAAGTTGTATACTTTTCATACAACTCCCCCGGCCCGCACCCCCACTAAATGTGGCTTGCGTTTAAATACAATATTTAAAACAACAGTTACTATATCCCAACGTTCCTCATTTCAAAGAAACCGTCACTTATAAAGAGAAACACTGTAACTAACATATTTCACTCCGCCACATCTTTGCAACTCAAAATGGTTCGCAAGCAAAACACTGACCTTATACGAATACGCAAATCCACTTGACATAAAGCAAACTGTCTGCCTATTTGTCGATAAATGCTTCCTCCAACCGATTCCTGATTTAGTATGTACGAGTTTGACTTGGACTTCGAGATGGATGAACTGTAGGCCCCATTCAGGCATCAATCGGAGCTATTTTAAAGGAAAACGGACCGCACATGTGCTTAGAAAATAAAGGATTTATAGGCGGCAGTGTTTTGTTTTTATTTGAATGAGGAACTATAAATTGGCAGTTACTATTTCGTGGCAAAAATAGGTATATAAATAGCCAAACGATGCTAGGTAGCATACATCATTTAATATGTAAGTTATAGTTATTGGCTAGTTATTACCGACCGAGCTATATAGATTGGTTAGGTCACCCTTATTAAACCGAAGCACATTTGACTGAAGGTAGCTTCTCACGTCTTGCTCAATCGACAAATCAAATGGCAAATGAGTGATGAATGCCGACATTGAATTTTTGGTATGTAAAGTCTAATACAAGTTTTACCAGAATTATTTTTGACACAATTCTCAAAATAAAGTTATAAATTCACAGGCGGCATCACCACCATATAAATTACAAACAGAATTGTTATTGCTATTGGTCACAGATTTACAAGTAATATCTATGATTAATGATACAAAAGACCTCATTACGTGACGGTATGCGATGGACATCGAGCCGCCGTCCATACTATACGAACAAAAAATAATACACTTATTAGGTTAGAAAAGTGTTAGGTGTTTTATTTTTAGTGAAGTAATTTTGAGCAGTTCAGTTTTTGCTCGCGGATTTGTGTAGGGCTATTTATATCATGGGTATTACGAATGTGAAATGTTTTTTCTCAGTTTTTGTTTAATCTATTAAGTACTTATGGAATTTTTCTCAGAGCACATGAAGTGTTATTTTATTACTTTTTTATCAACATACAAAATGTAAGATTGTATACTGTAAGTATTAGAAAATTTAAGTATTGAAACCATGTATCGTCCTTATAGGACAAATACTTCGTCAAGTCTCACATAACCCAGTCATTTATCCGAACAACCAGCATACTAACAGCCTCCGTGGTCTTGTGGTTTGAGCGCTCGGCTCACGATCCGGAGGTTCCGGGTTCAATTCCCGGTAGGAACAATATCTCACAAAAATCTCTTTGTGAGACTGTTCTCAGTTTGGTTAGGGCATTGCAGGCTGATCACCTGATTGCACGAAAAGCAAGACGATTCCGTGCTTCGGAGGGCACGGTTAGCCGTCGGTCCCGGTTACTTTCTACGGATAGTAGTCTTTACATGAGCCACGTCAGAGGCCCTTGGCGGCTCAATAACTCTGACACGAGGATTGGTCAGGTTGACTCTAAGAAGAAGAAGAAGAAGACCAGCATACTCGTATACCTCGAACGAAAAGTCAAATAACTGTACCTTACCTAATTGAAAATATCAATACATATCCTTATATTTTCTTTCTGAAATAAATGAAAATAACAACACGTAATAGAAGCAACGTGACAAAACCTGATCTTGAAATTGTCGCGGGACCGCAAGCAATTTGCTACTCTGAATCAATTTGCGACTTTTTTGTCGCACACTCGATTTATTTTCTGCCGGATTCGTGCGACGAGATGTGTCGCGCTACCGTTTTCTTTTTATTTAATGATTGTTTTTGTTTTATAAAAATGTGCCTTAGGTGCAGTTTAGATTGAGTGACTAATTGTTAATTGGTGAATAGTTAAAGCAAAGTATGGAAGCTAAGTTTATAGTTCCTCGTGAGTTCCATTGCCATTCTTCGAAATTTTGCAGGTTGTGAACTCCGTCAATATAAACGACTCCTTATTTTGTTAGTATCTGAAAAAGTTATAGACTAATGATACGAAAATGATAATTTATATAATAACTCACATAATCAAATGTCACATCGATACAAAATATCACAAAAGTATATCCGTAGGATATCTGTGTATAACATCATTACTATATTAATTTCAAGCAATAAACTTGTCCACTCCGTAAAGTTAACACCATCATTACAACATACTTTTTAACTACAACATACGGAACTCACACACCTCCGCTATTTAATAAAAACCAAACATCTCAATCGAATAAAAACTTCATAACAACAAAGTCAAATCACAGAGTTAGTCCAACAAAAAGCACCACTAATACCTCTGCGTTTGATTGATATATTCAAGAAATTAGACGTTATGTCGTAAACGTATAAAAAATATATCGTACCGAAGAGAAATATAGCACAAGCCGTCTAATTTATGTTAAGATCGCGTATAATAAACGAACTTGTATAATAAATGAACGTTTATAGTTGGGATTTGAACCGCACGTGCCTGAATTATAATTACAAATTAATGTTAATAATTTTAATGAAAGAAAATCTTCCGATCTTTGATATATCGAATGGAAATCGGTAGAGTTATAGTGATATCGATTTCGGTGTTTGGTTCAAAGGTTGTGTTTTAGTTTTCTTTAACGGAATGTAACGTAACGTGTTGTTTGTAAACAAATGTTGTTATTGTCGATATGTATTATCTTATTAAAAACTTAACGGTTTTCTTGTAATTGGGTACTTTTCGGAGCCTTTTTTTTGTCTTGATTTTGATCATGTAATAGAAGAAATTTCGTAATTAACACTTGATATATTTTATATAATAGTTAAGTACTTATCTAATGTATTATGTTTAAATCAAGTTTGCCCAAAACTAAACCATTTCTACTTAAAATATTACATAGAATATTATCAAACACTTGGAATGATAATATCTCACGTGCGCAGCGCGTTTATGTCTTTTGTATGAACTATCATTCTTAGGTAAACACCATGACCAAGTGTTTTGTTAATTTATGTTTCTAGGTAATTAATATCTTTATGACATAAATATTTGAAACTTAAATATAAATTAAATATTAAAAATAGTTTTTAAAAAGTAATTAACTTATAAAATAAATAAATGATTTTCTCACAGCATTCTTTAGCCGAAAACTATTTAACATATCTAATTATTAAAACCGAACTATTAAACTGTAATAACTTTGGATACATAATAAGATTCTTTCAACAAGCAAACAGACATAAATTAAAAGAACTGTGAACATTAAAACACCTACAGTTAATTAGTCAACTAATCACGTATTAATTTTATTTCCTAATTTATTTTATGAAATATGGTGCTTATGAAGTTGTAATAAGGGCGGGATTTGCATCAAAATCGATTCTCAACCCACACAAAAGCGGTAATTGTTTGTTTTAGTAAATAATTTGAATAAATATATAATTATGATAATTATAAATCCGTTACATCGGTTATTGATTATTATTACTTGTGTTACGAATTGGAAATTTGATATTGTTTTCTATGTGGACCGATTTGGACGAATAAATAATAATGTTAATTGGTTATAGCCCTATGCGTTACGACACGAAGATTATCATAAGCCACACTCGTGTTATGGATGCTTAAGAATTTGAGACATCTGAGTACAGACGAAGATATATAGAGGTGTAGTATGACTGAGTGGTAATACATCGGTGAGCTACGTTTAATAACTAAATATTGTAATTTTTTCCAATTGTATTGTAATTATTCTCGTGTTGTGGATTTATCGAATTGTTGATAGTGTTACAGGCTATTGTTTGTAGGATTGGAATGTGTTTTGAATAAAGTTCTCCAGAGAATTTTCTAGTAATAGGTATTTTATTGCAATTTTACGAAAAAAAAAAATATTTTAAGTAATTACTTACCTTAATTAATTTTACAAATATAAATTCATATCATGTTGTATTTTTGATATTTTATTCGAATGCTAATTGAAAATATTATGGTTCGTTAAAATATTAGTGCAAATGTTGGAATGCACTTTAATTTAACAAATTCCTCAAACTAATTTGATTTACTGAATTTGGTCAAACTTTTTGCTATAATAATCAAGTGTGATTGTAAATTCAAAATGTCAAGTTGTAAAGGTCATTACTCAATTTATTTTATGTTGGTTAAGTTTTTGTGGTCATCATTCTAACTATTATGACTAATTTTGTTATAATAAATGCCCTGTCGGTCAATATTTAGTTTGGTTAGGTAATATGATAGTAATTTACTTGTAGAAACCGACCTTCGTTTACTATTTTGCTATTAACTATAAATCATTAATCTACTCAGCTTATATGTGACAAATTTGACGTGAGAAAACCACGGCTATATAAAAAAAAACTGCTGTAAAAGTATAATAGTCATGTACATAACAAGAATTTCATCGTTAACTCTAATCAAAAATTTAAATAAAAACCTCATAGGTCACATAACGACATGTCAAATTGGGTTAAGAATATTTAACTACAAGATTTTTATCATAAAAAAGTTAAG
Organism: Cyclophora albipunctata; assembly: GCA_963082685.1. Classification (NCBI taxonomy): domain Eukaryota; kingdom Metazoa; phylum Arthropoda; class Insecta; order Lepidoptera; family Geometridae; genus Cyclophora; species Cyclophora albipunctata. The sequence goes on from OY720123.1 coordinate 772,109, forward strand.
ATCAATCTAATATTTCAAGAATTTGGATTTGATCGTAAACATTTCTACAATGCCATTATAACCTTTTTTTACTATTGATACTGGTCAAAAATATGTTAGTTAAGGGCGACATTACGGACTATTAAAAAAGAATAAAAATTCCAAATTCAAATGTTTAAATCAAAATGGCGCGCGTCGCCTCTTTCGATATTATAATGACGTTTAATGCGTTCACGTGAAATGAATTATTCATTTTGAATATCTTTGATGTTGTGGAATACAATTCATCATAATTTTGTGACATCAAAATTTAACGTTAAGTGTTACATAACTAAACGTTAAATTGTTAAAATAACACGGTACTGTGTTAAATTTAAAAGTTAAGGCAGTTTTCGCATATCAACAGATGCATGCATATGGGTACAAACCGATGCACAAACAAGACTGGGGTACATACAAATGCAATAGTTTTGCAATAGTATTAGCTTTTGCGATCTTTAGATTCTTAGTATAACTAAAAGCTACTACTGATTAAGAATTACTTAATCAAAATCGGATAAACTTTATATTAAAAAAATATTCCATTTTGAGATAGTAAATATATATCGTTTTGGGATCGTTAGATTAAGCTCATTAACTACATTAAGAACATTCTGAAGAGAAAATGAATTACTATTCTATTCTAATCATTTCTATCGTAGAACCAAACGATTGAATAAGGATCGTTTCCAATTCGTAAATCAGGATCGCGACCAGATCGTGTATCGATGATAACCCTTCAATTTATCGCTTTAAGATCAAAGAGTCCGGAACACCCAAAGTACGAAAATTCAGCTTAAATCAAACTTATTATGGCAACAAATCATTCAGGAGTTTGCAATTATTGTAAAACACGGTTTAACCACCTCATTCAAAGCTACCATCATCGGTCATTAAGGTTAACAGTTTCTGTAAACGTTCAACATTTTGGCGGAAAAAAAACTTAATAAAAACATAATAAGTAGCTTTGTGCTCTGATTACTTGTAAACGGTCATAACCGGATTTTTTATTACATTGATTCATATATTTATTGTATGATCGGTGAGTAAATTGCTCAAGTGACATTAAAAAATTGTATAGAATTTAGCTATTTCTACTCTTTATAAAAAAAGCTCATAAGTACTCACTATGTGATGTTCGAAATTCAAATAGCATTGGTGACATTCTTTATTTCGTAATCTGTAGATCTTTGCGTGTCAATACGTACTTGCTCTACATACTAAGCTTTTTCCAATGACAAAGTTTATGCTCGTATCGCAATCTCGGCTCATAACAATAAGCCGATATGTGAAAGCGTTTTCTATTGAGAAAAAAATCTGCCAATCAAAATTCGCTCCATCAAAATAACAGTCATTTTAAATTCGGAACTAAATACTATTCCAAATTTAAACATCGTTAACGGACTCAACACTTTCTTTTCCTTTGTAGTTCGTTATATGTGGACAGTATCGGTTGCGGTAATATTTGAACACTATAGAACTATGTAACATTAAAGATTGCTCATTTGATATACGTGAAGCAGTTTATAAGTTAGAGGTTTTTAATGTGTAAAGGTTCTAAGTCGTGAAGCCTTGCAGGTGACTTTACGTACGGTATATCGAGCATTGTATAGATATTGAATCAACCGTGATTATTCGAATACAGACGAATTATAGTGACTTTAACGGTAGTGATTCGATTGCTGATTGGACCTATTGTTGGATTAAGGTGTATCAACTATCAGATAGTTGGTTCATTAAAACTTAGTTTGCGGTTTACGAGTATATAGGTTTAAACGTCAATTATGTAATATGAGATCTCAATTTTGAAACTAGTAGCGGATTTAAATTGTTTGGATTATGTATTGATTGGACTTTTGCTGGAAGTTAGCTTAGAAAGATTTGTGGTTTTTTTGTTGAATCATGTTTAAAAAAATATGATATTGATTTTATCTTTTAATACTTAAATAATAAGCCTAATCGAGTAGCCTTAGAAAGAAAACAAAATAGGTGTAAGCGTGATTTATCGATTTATGTAAATATTTACCAGTCGATATTTATTTATTAGTGAAAATGATATCTAAATAATATATGTAACCAGATACCGTTCTATAAAACTAATAAATTGTTTTAAAATAGACGATTAAGATGGTCCGGATAGAGTCTTAATCTAGAATTAATGACATTTGATACCCTAGTATAGTGTTACTGACACTATTTGATACGCCAAGAAGTAGCAATAATTTTAAAAATATATAAATTAATTGTTATGTGTTTCTAGACATTGTTTGTTAAAAATACAACGAATAAGAATATATATTTGACACTCAGACGTCATCGCCAACAACTATTTCTTCCCATATTGTTGACTCCGGGCGGGAATCGAACCCGCAATCACCGACACAGTAAGTAAGCGCTCTCACTGCCACTGTGCCAACGAGCTTGTCACAAGTATATGGCAACTTTTAACGAAATGTATTGTGGAGTAGATTAAAATATAAGAGCGAGACACTGAGCGAGTGTACAAACGATGAGCCGACGAAATCAAAAGGTAAATTTGACTCAAATAGTCTTCAATGACACTTACTTTTTATTAAAACTACGATATTTTACATTACACTGTTAACTTTAAAAAACGAATTTAGTTATATATATTTAAACGAATAAATGAAATAATAATTATTATATTTTCCAAAAGTATGCATATAACTTATTTATAAATAATTTAAGTCGCTTTCGCTAAAAGATATGATATATTGTGACAACTATAAAATTTTCGACTTTTTTTAGATCATGGATCATGGTATTTTTAATACCTATTAAAAATTAATATTCTTGTTATAATGTATGGAATAAATTATATTTTGGAAATGAAACCGCATTAAAGAAGAAATTAATATTTTATATCCCCTTATTTACAAGTTTAAGTTCATACCTAATTAGTTTTATAATATTAGAATATTTCAGTAAAATAATCAACATTTTACTTAGTTAGCAAAAAAAAAAACAACAAACAACAAAAAAAATATGAATGTCGTCGTTAAAAATAAAATTAACAAAATTAAGTATTAGTCTGTAATTTCTCACTGCTGTGAAAAGGCCTCTCATCTCACTGAAGATATCAGTACAGTGAGAAGGAACGTAACGTACTAAAAGCTAATTAAAACTTATTTTTGCAAACGGTTAACTTGCAATAAATAAACTAAAAATGTTAACCTACATCATATGTAACGCATGACCGCCGGAGTGACCTTTCGTTTAATACGTACGCAAAAAACTGATCAAAATTCCAAAGACGCACAGATCACTGGGCTCGTTACAACATACCCAATTGCTATTAACCTTTGTTTTGTATTTAAGAGAAACTTTAAAATATATTACTTTATTATCTGTACGGTTGTCTGTTTCATAAGCGACTCTTGTATGATCTTGTATGGGTTGTTTGTGTTCTTTGGTGCGAGTTCAACTACATGAGTTTGTTAGTGTTTTCTTTGTACTTCTTAGTGCTGGTCAATTAGATACTAACGATTTTATAAAAACATCAGCTAATAGTTTATTTTGCTTTTTTGCAAAACAATGCATTACAGTGTAAAGAAGGACAACGGAAATTTACTGGTTTCTTAGGTTTTGTAACTAACGGAAATTATTTTGTCATTTAGTTTATACTTACTTAAAACACCATAACTTAAACGCTAACTCTCTCAGAAGTATTCACAAATTTTCGTTCCTAAACGACATATTCCGTATAATATAAGCCAAAGGTGCAAAGTATTCAATTTCTCCCCAATCTTTCCGTCAAACGTTCATCCCACTAACCGCCCAATTATTTAATTAAAACGACCGTAACCGCAAATCAATTAGACTGCTAATTTACGTTCGTTATCTAAATCTGACAACCGTGGAGGCAATACAAACATTTATGGTGGATTTGTTGATCTCTATGTCAAGTGATTAAAGGTTAGAATTGTTTGATTGATATCGGTTTTGAATGGAAGCGCGTGCGCTCCCATTTCACGGGCTGTTGAGCGTGACAATCGTGTGATGATCTGTGGAGTTGATTTGATTTGTTTAACTATCATATTTAGGTTTTGAAGATGAAATCAGAAAGGTATGTAAGAATGTGTGGAATATCTAGGCGTAGTTTTGTGTAAGATTGTTCAAATAACAAATACATACAAGTATTTTTATGGATACTTTGATTTTTCTGTTCGGTAAGTAGTGTAATATTCGTATTCTTTGCATCACTACTAGAAACTACAAATCCATCAAAGTGTTATCAAATCCCATGATGTTTTCATCGAGACGCATTCTTAATTTAATTTAGCCCATAATATATAAATAAGTTGTATGTGTGCTCTTTGGTACCTTTTAACCACTAAACCGAAGGCACAGTTTTTTCTGGCAGTCGTGTCAGTTTTTAACCCCCAACGCAAACAGGTGTTATGAGTTTGTGTCTGTCTATCCGTCTATGACATCGCAGTTTTCAAACTAATGAATCGACAGTGATGCGTTTTTGTTCAATTCAAAGCCAGTTTCTTGCGGTTAGTTTCGCTATGCTCGATTCCCGCTATGCACTGAACATAAAATACCTACCAAAAAGTGCCGCTATGCACGGAATCAGATTTTTGGACTGTCGAAAGGAAAATGCTTATGTTTAAATAAATAAAAATTTAAATAAATACTCTCTTACTAGTTTCACTAACTATAATTAATAATCAGTATTTGTGTTAATCAACTCATAGCTTAAACCGTCAACACCAAAACAACGAGTTTACCTCTTCCGGGAATTTGTACCTGAGTGTTAACTTTTGTCCTTGAATAGAAAGAGACAGTAGGATTGCGGTTTTGGTGCATCTTTATTTTACCGATAAGCGTAATTAGGTTAGTTCGTTAGTACGTCTGCAATCATGTAGGACGCAAGTTCTTCCCGTGATCCGGTTAAAAATTATACAATAATTGATAGTAGACGTGGTGGAAATACCCTGTTATATACCGGACACAATTACCATTTTGTAAGACAAAATAAAAGAACTGTTTTCTGGCAATGTGTAAATAAAAGAAGTGATCTTAAATGCAGTGGAAGTGTAACTTTGGAATCTGAAAATATATATTTTCTTGGCTAGTTTTTGAGTTGATTTATGTTTCATAGTGTTTTTATATTTTTAATCGAAATATACGCAATTCTTAAATTTAAATTAGATTTTTATTTACTAAAACAATTTTCCTCAAACTATGCAGTCCCAGGCTAGCTTTAAGAGTATACTTTAGAAACACTTTTCTATCGAATTGTACCTTCCATTGTTTAAGGTAGCACTGAGAAATTCAGAGCAAAGCGGCACTTTTTGGTAGGTATTTTATGATCAGTGCATAGCGGGAATCGAGCATAGCGAAACTAACCGGTTTCTTGGCTGTTCTTAGCTAAGATTGATATAAAAATCGGTACTTGCCTAAGGAGGTTTTTAAATTTGAAATGTTTCTTGTTTTAAAAGTAGATATTTTATTTTACTTCTTCTTATTTTAAGTAGATTACAATGTAGGTAATGCCTCATTAAACTCAAACAATATTTATATGACACTTCACCAAAAATCATATTTTTAAAGACAAATTACGAAAGTTTGTCTATTAAACGAGGCATGACTTAAACATGGACTCTCTTGCGATAATAGTATTTTCTCCCATTATTTGAAGAGAAAACCGTCTTGTTGTACTAATATGTTTGAAATCGAGAAACCCTATAGTGTATTTCTAAAAAGCTTGTTAAATCTCTTATCTCTCCACTTACGGAGCAAATAAAACCATAATTTGAAAGCATCTTGTACATGACGTCAATACCCTTAAGAGTGTAGTCGTATTAGTTTCGTAGTCATAAAACACTAAACTACAAGTCGTTGGACATAAACAATCGCTCGCCTCACGGCCAGTATTGTTATAAATCCGTCATTTACAAACCAATACACATAAAACTTTCCAAAAGCAACAGACAAATTAAAGAACACAAAAATAACTTCACACGGGTGGTCCCATTAGAATGAATAGTCTACCTTACTTGTCTATGCCTCGTTTACATAGCCCACTTGACTCGCGCATAAATTGTCATTACAATAATCATTCGATAAATTCTATCGATAAATGCGCTCTCTTCAATCGTTCCTACAATTCGAATCCTCTGTTGGACGCCTCCAAATTTTGTATCCGATTCGATTTTTTTTGGTGGACAAGTGCCAGTGTCGCCTTTTATCGATTTTATCGGTCTCTTTTATAAAGCTTTATCCGTTTATAGTCATAAATTAAGTTTATATGAGGCTGAGTATGTCTCGTATCGCGCAATGGTAATGTTCAATGAACATTCGTTTTCGATTAGAGGCCTTATTTTGATGGCTATTTATTCTCTTAAAAGACTTTGACACGTTCTTAAGTCTAACATTGTAATGGGAGTAGTAAATAAGTTAAGTTTTATCTCTCTTAATTTTTCCAATTATAATAATGATTACGTCATATAAAAATTGTAACATAGGAAAGGTTTTAACAGAATTTATAACTGTAATCATAATAAGAGTTATAAAATTAGATTGTATGAGATAAAAGCTTTGGACTATAATCGTTAAAATATTTAATTTTATGATATTTTTCTCATCGTTTTGATGCGACAAGTTTCGGTTTAGTTTGTTAATTAATCTCATTAACTGATTCTGACAGCTAATTAGATGTCACTGGCCTGCACTCACACGTATTAAGTTTATTATCCACTAACTCATAGTATAATTAAGTAAAATTGACGTTAACGATAGCGGATACGATTCACGAATTGATCTAATAGATACTGTTATGTGGTATTGAATTTTATGACCAATAAATATTTGTTAGGGAACCCTAAATTAGGTGACAAGTAATTGAAGACACTAAAAGTAGTGATAAACAAGTAGATAAACTATGAGTTCCTAGTGCAGGGCAAAGGTTACAGGACTCGGTCCCAATAACGAATACAGATGGTCATTTTCAAACTGCAACAAAGTTGCAATCAAATCATGCATTCGAACTACCATTTCCTTCATTCACTTAATATTCATGCAACATTACTAGTACAGAAACCTTAGAAGCGCACAACAAGGACATTAAGTTTATTCTCAAAATTGTGGCTAAGTCTATAAAAACAATTGAACGTCATATTCCTTTCACTTAACAAACCCATACTTGGTTCAGAAATATCGAAGACCACACTTAGAACTCAGATTTCTACATCAAAAATAGCTTTAGATATTTTCAAAATTATGACAAAAACAATAACGTTAATACTTGTTCGTACATTTACATTCATATCATGTTACATGTCAATAAAAATACTGAATATAGTGCTAGTACATTGACCTAATAATCTAGTTTGATTTAGACCTTACATAACGTTTACAAGCAAGGAATAACAAGAACCAATCTGCTAACATGTAACATCATGTTTCAAATTATCATCACCAAATATAACATCTGCTTCGGCACCTTCGTAACCAATAACATCTATATTCACATCACAGTAAAGTTCTGTTTTGTTTACAGTGTTATTGTGTTACGCTGTTATGGTTTTGAGCGAGTTTTCAATGCAAATAGTGGCGTTTGCTCGACTTTGCTCATCGGTTTGATGTTTATACGTAAACTAGCAGCGCCCCGCGGTTTTACCCGCGTTGTGCCCGTTCCCGTGGGAATTTCGGGATAAAATGTAGCCTATAGCCTTCCTCGATAAATAGACTATCTAACAGTGAAAGAATTATTCAAATCGGTTCAGTAGTTTCTGAGATTAGCGCGTTTAAACAAACAAACAAACAAACAAACAAACAAACAAACAAACAAAACAAACTCTTCAGCTTTATAATATTAGTATAGATAGGGTATTAAGTGTATTGAATTGATGGCTTCTCGGTATTGCTCTGTTTAAATGTTAATGTTTGTTTTATTGCGATAGCCATAGAAGTTATTACTGTGGTACTAAGTGGTTGGCAAACAGTGAATCAAAATTATTTGTTATTTTATTAAATACGATAAGTGCTTCGAGTTGTCTGGTGGCTCAATCCTAGTGTTGGAGTTTTTAGATCGACTAATGAATAAAAGGTCTAACGATCGAATCAACCGGGACCGACAACTTAACGTACCCTCTGAAGCCCGTTGGCCCTCTGAATTGAATATGATGTAAGATGGCATCTGGTTTAAAGTTTAATAAAACAGTATATAAACTACATAATCCAAAAAAATCACTGCCCCTGCACCAATGATAGACTACGAGGGGTCAATGTCCAGGCGGGCGATATTGACTTGCGGATTTCTATAAAAGTGAAGACAAAAATTATAGTTAAATGATCAATGTACTATTTTGAAACAAAAAGCTGTATCTGGTACCTTTACACTGTTTTAATTCACTGATTGTCTTATAAACATAGGTCAGTATTCTAATTTCGTCAGTAATTAATGTGGAATAATTATGCTCAAGCTAAATTTCAATATATATGCGCTCTTGCATCATTATTGTCCTAAATATAGACCCAAATATACTCAAAATGTTAAATAACAACATTTAATTACTGTTTAGAACCAGTTAATTCAAGACTGATGATATTATTTACTCGCCATGTCATTTAGTTGTTGATTTAACAGTCGATTTCTCATACTAACACTAATGCACGTTAAGATCCCTTTAAATTAGCGATGTCAAGCTAAAACCGTTTGGAAATATCATGTTTACAAAGTAAGTCACTTTTAGAGATTTAAAATTAAGTTGAAATACAAGAAGCTTCCTTAAAAAAAAATTTGTTTGACCCAAACATAAACATCAAAAGGATCAATCAGAATTGAGGACATCCTCGTTTATTGAAGACGGTCACAAAATAAAACACGGTTTTCTTGTTCTACATTTTTCATTGCCTATATTGTAAAATCGACCTTTTTAACAAAATATTGAATCAAAAATTCAATATCTAACAAGAAAAGCATTAGGTTTCCGCTCACGTAACCACTTATAACCGCAAAAAGAACTTAATATTATCACAAATAGAGAACCGCATCGAAAACAAACAAGCTCTTTGCAAAGGAAATCAATTTGTTACCAACACTAACAGCAAACTGTGCATTAAAACATTTACAAAATAAACACTTTTCTATCAATCTTATTTCTGAGCTATAGTCGACCTTATTGAGCAGAGAATAAAGAGTAAGTTGGTCCCTTAGTTATTGAACGGGAGTCATGGCTTTGCTTACAAATTGCTGCGTTTACGCACGCGTTGATTTAGGGTTGACACTTTTGTTTTTATTACAGTTTGTGGTTTTTTACTTCGTATTAATTGGTAGCTAACATATTGTGGTTTTTTGGACTACTTAAATAGTTCTATTATAGTTTAGTGGGTGTTTGTACACTTATCCACTATTCAAGCGGTAGGTATGCCATCGTAACATGTACACATTATAAAATAGTGTGTACCATAATACAGTGCCTTTATCAAAGAAGAACTTTAGTTCGCTTTAAGTGCCGTATAAATTACATATTGGCGTAAACCTTATAAAGTGCTATTTTATGAAACAATAAACAGAGAGGAATAGGGTAATAAGTTGTCAATAGATTTACTATTACCATAAAATATGATCAGTGACAACCCTATGCTACCACTTGAAGGATATATAGCTTCCATTGCGTTTCAAGTAAGCCGATGTCACACATTTACCAGTTCGCAAGTAGCATTGTATTTTAATTTTCATCATGGTTTGAATGAATAAATAATTATTATTTACTAGTACGGCCTTTCGGGTTGGCTTGATTTGAACTTGTTTCCGTGAGAATTGCAATGTATGAAATGTTCTAGAGATAGCTTAAAACGATAACTGTGAGACTTCGCGTATTCAACAGATTTATTTAAACTTTGGAACCAATGACAGGTTTTGTTTCATTTTCTTGACGGCTGGAGCTCCTCAAAATTAAACCATAATGATTTTCCAAGTGCAGTTATCGTCCCATTATCACGGGGAAAAAATGAGCTTTTTTATCCACTTTTATTAATATACTTACTCGTATAAGATGTCTCTAATCGGACTGATAGTTCAGTAAATAGCGACCTTTTCAGCTTTATTTTATCAGTAAATATAGGATGTTACAAACTTCACTTTTGAAAGTAATTTACTGAAAATACGCCTTTCTCACGACCCCTTCCCTCTTGAACCAAACTAATTACTGTCCAACAAACTATCCCGCCATTAAAACCAAACCGATATCGGTTCAAACTAAAATCTACTTTCTTTGATATCGCCGCCTCTACTTTTACCACTATCCATTTAAGCAAACAAATTGCTAAACTTAACCACGTAATTTAGAAAATAAAATGACTTTATAATAAACTATGAAACAATTATAATAGACATTATGCCAAATTATGTTATTGATTAAGCAATTAAAGATTTAAGTATATATTTTTGAGAAATTAATTTACATGGAAGTTATTAAGTGGTCGTTAAACTATCTTTTTTGATTTCGTTAATCAAAATTGGTTTTGTTTTTATGGATTTGTTTCGGTTTAAGTATTTTAAATCGATCCCTTTGAGGTATTCGATTTTTATAGTATAGTATAGATACGTAGAAGACGTTCATGAATTTAATTATTTTGATGAAGATAATTGAATATGAATTATAAAATACTAGCGGGCGCCCCGCGGTCTTACCCGTGTTGTGCCGGTTCCTGTTGGAACTTTGGGATGAAAAATAGCCTATAACCTTCCCGTTGAATGTGGCTATCCATTACAAAGATTATTATTCAAATCGGATTGGTAGTTTCTGATATGCTTTTACAAATAAACAAACAGTCAGAAACCTCTTTATACTCTTAATATTAGTCTGAGTCTGGATAGCCTGCTCTCAGGCGCGCGTTGATGTCTTTTGTACTAGAGATGACACTCACTTTCACTTAGACTGAGTAAATATGATATTTGATTCCATTTTCCTTGTATTATGTCTGAGAATGTTTCGCCTTTCACCTATTAGGCAAATACTTTTAAAGAGCATAGCCTTATACTTATTGCACTGAACTTCAGTGAGGGAGAGTTTAGGGTGCGTTGTCACTCGGCAATGCATTCTACGTTAGGTATCCACTAAAGCATCACATATTAAACTTAGTACAACAAAGAACAATATCAGCGATGGTGATATCCATTTATCATATCATTCATAGTATTACCCCGTGGAAGTGTACCCTTATTCCAACATATGTTTCAAGCCTCCTGATTTATCTACATTGATACAACACTGAAAGTTTGAATAACATGTATCATCTCAAATAGATCCTTAGTTGAAGACTATAACTTCAATCGAACTCTGAACTTTTCACTATAAAAACTCTTCGTTAGCAATTCACAAATCATAAAAACACATTATTACATGAAATTATGAGGATTATTAAACCAATCAAGAGTTTATATATCATATAAATGTTGGTATTAACATAAAATTTGTTATACTAAATACATATAATGGTTATACTAATATTATATTTATTGCAATTCATCTGAATGTAACTGTGACGAATAGATGATTATCACAACATTTGATTAGAAATGTTATGTATTCCGTTCAATGGATCGGCTTCATCAAACATTAATGTTGTTAAAGCGGCATCGTTTATGAGATACATAATTATAAAATACTAAAGCCATCAGGAATTATCATACATATCATGAATTTGACGTCAGCGTATTGTCTTTTTGAACTCTGACGCAAAAGACAAAGTTATAAGTTTGACTTCGACGTCTGAGTGCGTGAATGTTCGTCAGTGGCATAGTACCTCTCAAATGAATGTTCTGATTTCAATGTGTGTTCTTAAATTTCAAAACTAGTTTCTTTGCGGTAGTTCTTAGCTATGTTTCTAAAAATCGTTTTCGTAGGGGGTGTTTAAAAGTAATAAAATCCCAAGAGGGCTAATTGACCAAAGAATTTATGATTTAAAAAGTAAACTCTAGTAAGTAAGTTTTGTAGATCAAGCTGATGGCGCTAAGTAATGTTACCACTGTACTATTGTTAAGCAACGTGCAGCTCGGATGGGTGGCAGACAGTGGCATATCTGTCTGAGCGATAAAATCCTGACACCACAGGGTTGGTTACTACTACCTACTCGAAGTTACTAGTGATCTATAGACTATCGACTGACAATACTAAATGGTTGTACCTCTCTTTTGTAATCCTGTTTGAAACTAATCGCTACAAACAATAACTATTTCTAACTCCCCGCTAATATAAGTAAAAGTAAACAGTCTCACATAACGGATATGTTAAGAGGTTTACGCGTAAATACGTTATATTGTTAGCTCGAGTTTGTTTGTATGTTTGTTTAACTAATGACTCCACTCGCTTGTAGATATCGTGTTATTGGACCTTTACGGATCTTGGACACAGATAGTGTGATAGTTTGTATGGAATTTGGATTCGGTAAGTGTTGTTATAGGCTAGGTGAAAATGTCAATATTGTTTGTTGAGACGAGGTCGAAATTGTTGCTGACTGATAATAATAACGTTTTTTTTTTTTAATAAAAATATAATGTAATTGAAAGTTTAAGCAATTAACACCTACTACTACAGGCCTAGCCAAGTTGCATTTCTATGATCGCAAACGCTATAGAAAACGAAAATAATGTATGGGAATGACATTTCTCTAACGTTCAGAATAAACGAATAGATAATTCGTAGACAAGTTTACAATTTATCGTTTCGTCAAAACAAAGAGAATAGAAAGTTGTCGATTCTACAGTGTTGATCGCTTCATCCCATACAAATGGTAGCCAAGTTGCACTTTTGACAAGCGCAAACGAAACGAATTCTAAGTTTGTGAACGCTTGGGAAGCGAATGGGAAGCGATCGCTAGCACCTTGTAGAAAACGCTAGAAAATGGCGGATTTACCATCAGCTGTTACTGTTTTTGAGTGGTTGTTTATGAAAGTAATTGAGAATTGTGACTGGGAAGTGAAAAAAACATTGATTTTTTGAACACAATTGCCTTCTAGCATCTTAAAATGCATTCTTTAAACATTCAATTCAATTCAATTCAATTTATTGTTCAATAATGTTGTGGTGTGCTCACAATGAAGCAGTGTGGTTGAAACGCCGGAGAAGAAATTTGTATCAAGAGTGCACAGAATCCATCCGGGAAATGTCGGATACTTTATTTAGAGAGCGATTTCGTTTCGACAAATATCCTGAATGCAGCACAAGGGTCAGGGGAAGAGCTATATACGCAAAGGCATATTCAAGCCCGAAACACCATTGAACGCTGCTTTGGATTACTCAAAGGACGGTGGAGATGTTTACTGAAAGACAGGGTTCTTCATTATCACCCGCATGTGGCTAGCAAAATAACAATGGCATGTGTGCTACACAACATCGCATTGAAAGCCGAGCTACCACCACCAACACTACCTCCGGCTGCCCACGAGGATGGTCGAAACTCATCTTCTTTCGTTAGAGAAGGCACAAAGAGCCTTGCTCAAGATCTGCACCTTCAAACCGCGAATATACCCCACCTTTGAACTATACAAGGAATGCAAAGTGCTGAGTATTCGACAGCTCTTCATCTTAAACACCCTTCTAAAAGTGCACTCACTCACACCCTTAACTAAATCCATTTCCAGAAGAAACTTCACCGTATGTCATGTTCCAGCATCAAAATACGCATTCACAAGACACTTTTTCTACTTCTTAGGCCCTCACCTTTACAATAAGATCAATAAAATCATTTCCCACCATTCCTTAACCTACCCACGTTGTAAACAAGTGCTGACAGAGTGGCTTACATCAAAAACCTATGACGAAATAGAGACACTCCTAACCTTCTTATCTTAATCACACATTAATATCCATCATTATCCTAAATTCACTCTTCTACTACACACACAAAATCCTGCTTTTAAACTTGTGTAAGTAATATGTATTCATAATTAATATATAAGAAACCCATTAGTACTTAAAAAGTTGTGTAAACCGCTGTTTTATAACTAGCTTTAAGTATTCAAAATGTTTAATGTATAAAGGCCAATGTAAACCCACCTCATAATCTGTTAAACTCTATAGTAAAGGCACTCAACGAGGGAATGGGACTGATATCCCTACATACAGATTATAAATAATCTAGTTAGGGGTCAGTTGTAACACTACAATTAACTTCTTAGCCTTAATCTTAGTAATTATAAGCACATATGTACACAACTTCTATGGCAAATAAAGATTATTCTTATTCTTATTCTAATGATATACCCATGCAAGCTTCCACCTCCGATCCTGTGGGTAGTCAAAATGAGGGAATCCAGGGAAGAGCCATGCTAAGATGTTTGTTAAATAGATTACAATAATAGCATTTTAAGTTGTGATTAGTAAGTGGGGAAATTACTAGTTTTAGTTCTTATGTTAATTTTACAGAATTTGTTTAATAAAAGAGGATATTATATAGATAGATATTTTTTATTGTTCACACCATTAAATAATTACCGATAATATTTTTAATTGACATCTCTATAAGAAAGTACTTATCAAAATAAAATAAATTTGTTAAACTATTGTTTATTATTTCTTTAATTAACTTGTGGCATAATATATGATAATTAGTGTAATAAAATTTTAAAATTCGTTATAATATACATTAAGTAAGAAAGGTAAGTAGGTATATAACTCTTTAATACAACTGCACATTAGTTAAAGAATAAAAAATTAACTTAAAACCCACAAACATTAGCAAAATACAACTGCACATTAGTTAAAGAGTAAAAAATTAACTTAAAAATCATAAACATAATTAACTCAAAATGTTCATCATGGCATTTGAGGTGATTCGAGGCTACAATGGATCTGTTGAAGGTAGTGATGGACTCAACTGTGGCAATATTTCTGCCAAATTATTCAGAACCAAACGACATAAAGTTTGGTTTCGATTTTCTGCCATTTCAACTCTCCGAGCTTCCAGTCGTAACCTTTCCATCTCCTCCTGAGAGAGAGCAACTTCAGAGAGAGTGGGCAGCGGAGATGGGACAGGAGATGCTGAGGAAGTAAAAATTATACCTATTACACACAAATAAATGTAATATGTAAAGTAATATGAGTTAGTTTGTTGTTCAGTAAGTAATAAATCAAATTGTTACTATTACGTGTTTGTTTGTATGTCTTCCAAAGTATCTCTAACATAGGAGATGCCTGCTCATGAGCTAATAAGTGTGGTTAGTTTGTTTTGTTTATTCAAAGCTGGATAAACATAATAATTTACATCCTATTTCAATATGATTTAATTGGTAGATTTTCACGAGTTATTGAATAACTAATGATATGTATGGTGCTTACTTTTTTCCATTTATTCATTGATTTATTTACCCCTCCACCGGAGTTCATGAACTCTGTTAGTTCTTACCCCAGACGGTCAGCTTTTATTCTGCCTTGTGCCCCTTTTTTGGGCCTCGTTATATCACCTCGGCTAAAAAAAGTTTAAATGTTATAATAGAGAAACAAAAGGACTACATGATGAGCAATATAAACAATCATCTTATTAAGTAGGTAGTCAATGTTGCATCACGTCATTGTTTATGTTTCAAGTTCCGAAGTATTAGAAAAAGCAAGATTTTTGGGTAATTATTTGATTTTGCTTCTAATTTATGTACCTCGGACTGCTCCAGGCTAGTTTGAGATCTCGATTCCATCTTACAAAAGTGATCAGTTTAATAAAATTATAACTCGTGGCTTACAAAGCAAAAAACATGTTCATGCTATAATAATCCTACAATTATGTTTATAATTATGCAATGTATTAACATAAAAATGATAAAAAGAGTATACTTTTACCTTATTTCACTCATTTTCCAGCACAAAACAATCTATACTAATATTATAAAGCTGAAGAGTTTGTTTTGTTTGTTTGTTTAAACGCGCTAATCTCAGAAACTACTGAACCGATTTGAATAATTCTTTCACTGTTAGATAGTCTATTTATCGAGGAAGGCTATAGGCTACATTTTATCCCGTATTTCCTACGGGAACGGGCATTAATAATAATTTTTCACCCGCGCCGTGTAAGTCGGTGTAAGAATTTCACAAGAAGTAGTGTTGCCGTCCGTTCTACAAAATTAAAAGTCCCTCCCTAGTAATATGAAAAATTCCGCTAAATATTGGTAATTATATACCTATTTTTTAAATCCGCTAGAAGTCGCTAAATCTTATCGCTGACGTTCAAGTCTAATCTCGAAGTTCGCGCCTTATAAATTGGGGTTTTGAGAGGGCGCCGATCGTTTAATTTTGGCAAATATTTTCATTTTTCACAAAAAATAACAAAAAAATAAAATCAACACATTTATTCAAAAAATCACACAATGTTCTGAATGATAGAAAAGTCACTTTTCTAAGAATTACATAATTTATTATTCAAAATCAAAACATTGTGGGGTTGAAATAGAATATTTTGTGCCAGAACAGATGTTTATGGTTGTTCAGGTGTAGTGGTGGTTTTAAAAAACACATTATTCTTCATATATTTTCGAAAAAAAAGTCACATTTACAACGGCTCAAAATCCGCTAGAAGTCTCTAAATATTTTTTTGTCGCTAGCTCATTTTTTTTTGCCGCTAACCACTTATGAATTCCGCTAGATCTAGCGACAAAGTCTCTAGAACGGCAACACTGCACAAGACAGCCTGTGACTTTGACATTGGTTTGACGTTTCAGAACGCTAACCATAGGCAAAAGAGGCAATCTATTCTATCCGTATTGTAGAACGAGCGTTTTTAACAGTAGCGTCAACTTGGCTAGCAAGTTATCTCTTTCTACAAACGCTTTCGCTAAAGCGTTAACGTTTGTAGAAAGAGAATAGATACGAAACGTTTGTGATATGGCTAGGCCTGCAGTTGTTTTGTTTTAGTATCGAAAAAAAATTCGAAAGCAATTTGCAAAATCTCGTCAAAAACTACTCAGGCGGTGTGAACTAATCACGTTAATGAACAAAAGTATCAAATAAAAATAAAAACTAATAAACTTTCATCCAATTATAGATTTGCTAAAACGCCACCCAAAACTTAATTGAAATAAAGATCAAACTCTTGATTAAATAACGGATTTACACTATTTAATTTATAACATTTTAAATCAAATGAAACTAGAATCGACCATTAATAAACACAGCGTAATGATCTATGCGGCACGTCATCTCATATTGTACATGTTATCAAAAATTTTATACCGTTACTTAGAAAATAATACTGTATACTTAATACAAGCCAAATCAACAGTAAGATCCCACGACCTCAGAACATTTTCTCTGTGCCATCGAATCTTACTTCCTAGTACGAACCAATATCGACTGAAAACTAATCCACATAAGGTTCAAACCGACCTTCACCCAACCGTCCATTCAAAAGCATCTTCACCGCACACATACAAAACAACACCTTTGATTTTATGTGTGTAGTTAAATCGTGTATTTGAATTTAGATTTAGTATCGATGGGTATAGATTTGAAATTGGTTTGCTTGCCGTTTTTATGTGTGAGTGAGTTGACCAATAAATGATAATGTAGTGTGTTCGGGAGGTCGCGATCTAGTCAACAGGTGACTCCGAGATGTTCTATCGTTGTGCGCATGTGTGAGTGGAATGTCAAAGTTTAAACTTCTTCCGAAACACACTGGGAGACTTTATGGTTTTTTCGATTTAGATTAATTGGTGGTTTTTACGAACTTAATTGGTTCGTGGTAAAAAATTAAGAATTAAATTCGATATTAGTTTTTTTTTGTAAAAACTGTAGAGGATTTTGTAGAAAAAATCTAATTAGATCCGCTTTCGAGTCAATTATATGTTGGTATGTCCTGTTTTTTTATTGCCAATAGAGATTAGTCAACATTCTGACTCATTATTGAAAGCAAAGCTTAATCAATTAATTGGAGATGAGTTATTGACGATTTGCGTAATTTTATTATTGGTTATCAATTTTACTACAGATTCAAAATAAATTCAATTATGATACGAATTAAGCCTATAAATAAACCGACACTCTACTAAAACATTTTAGAACTACGCAAGCCTTATTATAATTTTCTAGATTGTGTATAATAACGAGAACATATTTAAACACCTGCTATCTAACACCTACGCAAACCGCAAAAAACTGTAATAATAAATCAGCGCAATAAATAATATTGTACTCGGTGTGCCAACAAGTTTATATGTGACAGCGCACGAGTGGATCGCGGCAGGTGAACGTCTAGTAGTGTGCGTGAGGTCAACGTGTAGACGGCGCTTGCAATGTGTGCGTGAAACCAAGTAGTGCACAGAGTATAGAGTTTCTAGCGAAATGACCGCGATTTATATGTAAAACTGATTATGAAGTGAACTTTATTTATAATGATTTTGGTTTCTAGTTATGTTTATTTGTTCTGTCACCGGTTAAACTAGGTCCTATGATAGGCTCGTTGGGATGCGAAACTTGTTTTACCCTATAAGTAGATCAACATTAAACAAATCTTGTTTTGAAAAGATTCCATAGAGAAGGAGTTGTGCAATTTATGTGTAAAGTTTATTATATCATCTATTTCTGCGTCTGTATTCTTTCACTGTCTCTTTTCCTATCTTGTACGATAGATCGCCGATTTGAGATTGTTTTTGGTTTATTAGAATTAGTAATAGAAAACAATCTGCCACAATCAATCAAAAGAAACTGTTTCTTAATAATTACTTCTAAAAAATCGTGTTTTGTTTCGACTTTCGATTTCCTGTATTTCTAATAAGCAACTAAAATTTAAATGACTAAATATTAATTTAGTTATATGAAATGAAAACCTAATCTGCAGATTAATCCGAGTCTAATTAAACCGTTCAATATAAATCAGATCACGATAATAATCCTTGTATAGTCTCTTGACAGAGCGGATGTCATTTATTAAAAATATAATCCTATGTTATTAATAATCTTACACTTTATACCGAATAATCCGCGAAGCCGAATTATGGAATAATAAATATTTTTAATGGCGTTTTTAAGTGTGGGATATATTTAGACTAAATCGGTCATTGGGTGAGTATGAATTATTCATAAATCATTTGACCTAAGTGAGAGGTAACGCTAACCATAGCCTTCAATTGTTTTGATGTCTGCAGAATGCTATTTTTACCCGCCACTCAAAAAAGAAGTTTTGGCAGAATATTCTTTATAAATATTGTAGCATAGAAACAGTGTATAGAATTGTGTACTTCCAAACTGAATGTGAAGATTATGATAAAGCCCGTTGACACAGTGGCAGTGAGAGCGCTTACTACGTCGCGGGTTGCGGGTTCGATTCCCGCCCGGAGTCCCGGAATATGTGAGGACATAGTTGTTGGCGACGGGGTCTGGGTGTCAATTATATGTTCTTATAAAGTATTTGTGTATGTATTTATATATAACACAAGCTTACTTTGGGCTTCAAATTAATTGTGTGTGAATTTGTCGGGTTAGTTATGGTGTTTTTTTTTTGTTTTAAAGCTCGCGTTATTCTTAGGAGTTACAATTTTACCTATATTTAAGATTGTACTTTATGTGTATGTATGACATTTTAACTTGAGTACTACAATTGTAATTGCGGTTTATAGTATTCAAAACCTATACAGGGCGACTTCAAATTGGTAATACAAAATCAAAGTTTTGCACACGTTTGCCCTACACTAAGCACCTCCATTAGGTCTCATGCTTAGCATTAATGAAGTCAAAATCAAGTGTTTTGTATTACCAATTTGAAGTCGCCCTGTATATAGCTCGCAAAAAAACAGTCTATATTTTCAAATTATACGCTTAACTTTTTAGATGATGAATACACCTAAGGCTGTAATCTAAAGACAAAACACGTAATGATTACGTCGTTGTAACATTAGTTATAGTTACGTGTTCAATTGTCTGTTCTCACCTTTATGTTGCGACAGTTAACAGATCTGGATTGTAATTGGTTGATGATTACGGCTATCCGACTTGAAAGTGGAAGTACGGCTATTTTTTTAAATCAAAATAATGTTATTGTTGATTTTAATACTGACTTGCAAACTTGGGTCAAGCTTGGTTAGACTTGGGTGTAAACCCAAACTTGCTAGATACCGAGTAACAATTTTTGAAAAAGGAACACATTTGTAAACGATTTAATGAAAAGCTCTAATATTACATTTTTTTATTTAGTTTTCCAAAAAATCGCTAGTTGATGCCGTCGTAATTATTTAAACCGTGGTAATGCGAAGTATGGTGAGATTTAGTATATAATTTTCTGTAAATTAGTGTACTGATGATACTTAAAGTCAATTAAGAGTTTGACCTTTATACGGTTATATTACAAACAGTTCAATTAACTAACAGTTTATCCAAAAATAATATCTGAAAAAAACAATTAATCGATATAAACACTCATAATCGAATCGAATCGATCGACTTTCGCATCATAACTATATAATATACTAACATAACGATCAAAGTAAGTAAAAAGATGAAAGATAATCGCCGACTCTCATCGATAATACACTATAATTACACCATACATGTTCATTAATATTTCGGTTAATAATTCTTTTAATACACCTATTACTAATTGAGCAGTGTGTATGACGTTTCATGAGAACCAATCCCCGAGAGATACGGTCTCGTATAATTAAATATATTGAGTGATGCGAGATCGATATAGATCAATCGATTTTTTGTTTGGATCTTGTCTGATACAGATTTTTAATGATATTAAGAGCGTGTATAGTGGGCGAGTTTGCAGCGGTCGGCGAGATCAATAGAAAAAGTCTGTCGTACAAAAACTTTGCTTCTAGTAGTATTAGCCTGTAATGTCCCACTGCTGGGCAAAGGCCTCTCGTCTCACCTAAGATATCAGTACAATGAGGAGGATTAGGCGTAATTACCACGCTTGCTTTTAGCATTCGGTATATTGGAGTTTATGAACTTGCTCACTGACTCTCTCAGAGACGTTTAATTATCGACATTTAACTAATTAACGTAATAACTAAGGAAGCATTAGACGTATCTGAGAACGGGCGTCAATGTCAATGAAGGAATGAAAAAATATTTTTATCCAACTTCTCTAATATCTTATCCGTAATAACATTTCATCAAAACGTAAACAAACTTTTTGCAGAAAAAATGGCATACATACATTCGCGTCTATAAAGTAAGAGTTGCTAATTGCTAATCACAGAACAATAATTAAATATAAAACTTATTAATTTTTTATCATTTTCTAAGTACAGCCCGACGCGTCAGCTAATCATCCAATGTAATGATACCCAATTATCGATAAGACACGCTCAAATTTCAATGGACAGACTGACTGACAAGCCGAAAATTATAATAAATGTTCTATATTTTAGATAGGATGGAAACAATTACTGGGTTAAGATGTTTGGTGCAAGTTATAAGAGGAAACTTTTTAGAAGTTTCGAATCATTTTATAGTGTGAACTTTGAACCTCTTCACTTCACTAGGTCCCTTTGGCACAGAGAAAAAATAGCATGTATCTGTAATGTTCAAATTACGAAGAAGTCATTAAATTACGTATAGAAATAAATCAATGATTTTGGTATGTACCTACTATTGTTATTACTTTTGGTTATTACATGTCGGTTATAGTTTTCATAAATATAATGTTGCAACAAATGTGGGGTTTTTATTAGGTACTCTAGAGAGATAGATAGAACACATGTTATATTATAAAAATTATTGAAAATTGAAGAGACTATACAATAAGATTAGTGGTATGTTCCAAGAGATCCGCTTCAACTCATATCTTAGACCCCACCACAAAGCGCCTCGAAACATATCATTTGGAAGCCATTCTACCTGATTGATATTATATTTGTATCAAATTAAAAAATTGATAATTTGACAGGCGATATTTTAGCCAACAATCGATGAAAGGCAAATGTTACAATTTCATTCTGAATAATGATAAAGTGTTTAAATCAATTTCTCTTTTGTATATGTCGAGTAACGGGAGGCAGGTATTTAATTTTTGTTAATGTAATAAGTTCAAGTGCCGCGAAATTATTGTGAAAGTTTCTTTTGTTGGTGGTAACAAAAAGTTTGATCTAATTGGATATCAAACTAGAATCTCTTTAGAAGATAAGAGTCCCCTGTATATCAATGATCATAGGATGAATTGATTAATACATGATAAGTGAAATTATTGTCTTGGCATATAACGAACATAAGTTAAAAAAAAGTATAAAAAAAATCTTTAATCTTAAAGACTAGCTGTGCCCCGCGGTTTCACCCGCAGCGCCCCCGTTCCCGTGGGAATTTTGAGATTTTTATTCCTTATTTTTCTTATATAAAAACCTTGTCCTGACAATAAGGAACACATTAAAAAAAGAATCATCCATTTTGGTGCAGTCGTTCTGAAGTTATGCGCTTAGCAACAGATTCAGCGATTCATTTTTATATTATAGATTATAGCCGAATTCTAAATAATGAAAGACACATGTGACTCCTGCTTTCTATTAAAGTCAACGACTCGCGAATTGTAAACTCGCTCAATCTTTACGAACTTTTATTCACTGACTAACTAACAGTCATGAATTAATAAGTAAGTATTAAGTTCATGTAGGTTAGTGGCCATCTCTGTTGTCAGAGTTTTTTAAATCGCCTCGAGGCATCAAACATGGTCTATAATGAAACTAAAGGGACCGACAATTTAACGTGTCCTTCGAAGTACAGTAGCGCTCCGCTCAGATAGAAATGCCACTATTGGCCACCCATCCAAGTAGGGCCCAACCTGCACGTTGCTGAACAAAAGCAATGAGTTAATATAAAACATTCCAACTCTAATATTCACTAGACTACTAAACGATATATCTAATGGCTGATTATAAGTGAAACCATGTCCTTACTAATGAAAGTCGAGTCTATTATGAACGAAGTACGTAATCTAATTAAAAATCTATGCTTAGGGAAAGTCGATCGCTGGGTGTATCTCCACAAAGTATCCGATTTACCCATCAACCGGTCAAAGGTAATGGCTACAGTTTTAAGCAGAGCGATTAACAGAATGGATATTCTATTTCACTTATCGTCCTATCCCAACCCGTTTTGAATTATTGCTAAACAAAACATTGGTTTCAGTTTTTGTCAGCAAGCTATGTTGCGAAATATTGCGCATTGAAACTCCTTTTTACTTTAAATTCTGATTATTGTCCGTCATTAGACTTATTTGTTTACTATGCTATCATTAGGAGCTAGTAGTTTAAACATTATTAGTAAAATATCTGGTGGTAAGGCAATTTTCAAATAACGTAATTCCGGACAGTAATAAAAATCATATTTAATTAATACAATCTGATTTGAAACACAGGATTGATTCGCAATACCCTACTTATAAACTAATACTGCAAACAAACGGACAATCGCTCCCGCTTACCAACACAACCCCACCCGCCCCGCACCTTACCTTTCCCGACCTTTACGTACATTAAGATAACACTTAGTGCTCTCACAGAGATTACTGATCTATGCAACTTATTGCCCTGTGTTGCCATGTTATTTAACTTTTATTCAAATTACAAGCATATTAATTAGACCTTTTATGGACTTTGTTATTGTTATTATTTTTAGTAGTTTGAATAGATGTGGCAGTTTATTGTCGTGTAGATATGATAGTGAATGTGACGACATTTTGGTGTAGTGTTATTTCTATAATCATTATTAAGAATACACACACATAAACTAGTTTTTCAGGATATTTCGCTGTCGTCTTTGCTTATAGGTCGTGGTTAGGTTTGATAGATTGGTATCAATGAATAATATAACTATAATGCAGTAAATCGAAATTCCCTTAATTAAATCTTTTTATGAACAATTATTTTTTCATAAAAACTTAACAGATGAATTATATGTTTTTGCTGAATTATGAGATGTATATTTTTAAAACTTTGGTTAAATTTCAATTGGTATTAAATACGTTCTTAATATTTAATTATTGATCCTTTAAGTCTACGATAACAATAGTAGGGAAAGTTAATCTTTTGCTACCAACATAAAAATGCTCTTCTTTTGTCGGAAAGAGATTATACTTTGAACTTATTAACCAATCCATACCCAAATAACCTGCAACCTAAAACCAGACCTATTACAACACCAATAAAATTCACATTTACACTTTACAAAATTCTTAACAAATGACTACATTTTATCATATAATAAAAGGTCTAACTGTGGTAAAGGTGAGGCTCCACCGTCGAATTCCATTACCTATTGATAAGGGGGTATATTTATCACCGCATTGCGGGTCACTAAATCTTGACAATGTTTAAAGTACAATGAGACAGTGTCCAATGACCCTTATAATAAAAATGAGCACCAAGTACAGATTACGAAACTGTGTTTGATTGGTCTAAGGTGTGAAAGAAAAGCGATTCAATTCTGATTTTCAAGTCAAATTAATATTTTTAAATTAAACCAAGTTTATGGATACATTTCAGTACAGTATATTGAATAAACTGGATTATTGGGATATTTATAAGCTTTTTTTATTTTTGACTAAGTATGCCTTTCTACCATACATCTATAGATATATAAATAAACTATACCTATATCATAGCTAACAATATCAAAATCTTATGTCAAGAACCTAACTGCACTCTTTCAGAGCCCCAACTAATTAGATCAACAACAAACCCTTCCCCGCTTGCACCACTCGCGAACAGGTATTTTATCGACTCGTGCGCAGCTCAGATAAAAAGAGCATAAATATAAAGGCAGAAGCATAAAGGAGTTGAATTAATTAAGAAAATTTTGAAGTCGGCCCGATCGCCGGCGTATTTCACTAGCATACGACAAATTCTTACCAACTCGCATCGTTATGCTAGAGCGAGCCATTAATTTAAATTTCAAATTTTCTTTCGACACACACTTGTAAATATATATAAATAAAACAACTTTATTCCGTATTTATATCACACTCGGAATGTATATTTTGATAAAATTTTATGTAATAACTATCGAAGAACTGTTTTGTTTTAATTTTATTGGTATTTTATAATTGGTTGCTTATTAGGGTCAATGTTTTAAGATGGTGATACAAAAGCAACGATGTCATTGTTTGATAAGCTTTCTCCCTATTCGGTTGGTATAGAGTTCTGTTTTGTCTAGCAAAAGGTTGTATGGAAGTAAAATAAAACATTATATTTTCTTATAAATGTGATTATGGGGTACTTAAATTAAAGCGATGATAATACAGTTAAATCAGAGGAGCGAAAGTTTTAATTTGAGTTTTGAAATGTCTTTAAGTAGTTGACCGACACACAAATAGAGTATTTTGTATACAATTTAACACAATATATTATTATGCTTTAACACTTTTTTACATATAAATGTCAAATCCAAGATACCTTAACATTTGTATTTTTAACAAAAAACAATTTACATTTTTTAACACATATTTACATTTCACCTTTTTAGAGCCAATTAGCACCAACACTTTGATACTAGAATCGGAGAATTTAAAGCAAAATATATGTGTTTAATTATAATATTGACTTTTGGTATAAAACTGTCCACTCCCACGCGTTTTCATATCAGATGTTTAAGATGTCGGCTTTAGGTATTCATTATTTTTATAGCTGTTGAACATATCGTAAAATCGTAATGTATACCTACAGCAAATATGCACAAAAGATCGCCATCTCTTTCTCTCACAAGTAAGTTTATTCACAAAGTAAATGTGTCTCTTTCTTGTGTAATTTTTGAATGGCGTTGTGTGATTTTTATGTGTAATGTTAAATTGTTATTTGGTTGTTACTTCCGTAACTGTTATTACCGTTGAATTGCTTTATTTTCTTTGGTTAAAGAATTTGAGACAAGTTATTTTGAATAGTGTGTAAAAATTCATGTGGATGGTCCTAAAAGTAAAAAAATATCTTGATATATCTTAATACAGGCCAAAGCATTATCTTACTGTAAAATATTAAAAATAAAATAAAATAATTTATTTCACTAAATATCATCCGTAGCAGCGCCCCGCGGTTTTACCCGCGTTGTGCCCGTTCCCGTGGGAATTTCGGGATAAAATGTAGCCTATAGCCTTCCTCGATAAATAGACTATCTAACAGTGAAAGAATTATTCAAATCGGTTCAGTAGTTTCTGAGATTAGCGCGTTTAAACAAACAAACAAACAAACAAACAAACAAACAAACAAACAAAACAAGCGCCCCGCGGTTTTACCCGCGTTGTGCCCGTTCCCGTGGGAATTTCGGGATAAAATGTAGCCTATAGCCTTCCTCGATAAATAGACTATCTAACAGTGAAAGAATTATTCAAATCGGTTCAGTAGTTTCTGAGATTAGCGCGTTTAAACAAACAAACAAACAAACAAACAAACAAAACAAACTCTTCAGCTTTATAATATTAGTATAGATCAGTAAGCAGAATATGCCTGTAACAGGTGACATATTGTTTAAATATTACAATGCGCTATATACTCGTAGTACACAAGGAAGTAGTTGTTTTAAGAGAAACCCTTTGGAAATTCCTTACATTAAATTAACACAAATCACTACAAATTGCAATAAAGTTCTGGTAAACAATAAAGTCGGGTATTCATTGTGAGAAAAATATAATACCTAGACAATTTTTAATATATTCATTTTCAAACATGATTTACATTAATATATATTTGTTATCACGGTGCAGATATAGTGGTTCGTATGTATGGAAGCTGAAAAATTGCAGCTACGTATGGTATTCCGAAATACCGCTCACCGAAAGGACGGTTCTCCTATTTCCGCCTTATTTTGGCCCTTCGGGCCTGATATAAACTTAACCTAACCTAACCTACGGTTGTCGGGCTTTCGGCGAAACGTTGTTTCGGCCAATGATTTTTTCGTTCAACTAACCGTCGGAGTAGAGTGTTTTCGGAGAACCGTCCTTTCGGTGAGCGGTATTTCGGAATACCATACGTAGCTCATATTGTATGTAGTCGTTTTAACCGAGTAGTTTTTGACCATTAATATTAATTTGGCGTAATAACATTGAATGGCTGATATTGATTAATTAGTATGAAGCAAGCAATGGTTATACATATAACACTTATAGCTGAATGTATCTGTAACTTCATTCACCTTTTAAAAGTGAGAAAATTGTATAGATTGCGCTTACTTTATATTTTCAGGAATGCCGCCCATACATTTCGTTTAATAGAAATATTTTCATTGAAATATTTTTGTTTAAGAGATTTATAATATCAGTACATAAGTTGCCTATTTATCTGCTTGTTAGATCTTAATTAACGACATCCAAATGCCTAGAGTAGAGCATTTAGTTGCCCTTGCATACCCACCTTTGGACAGTCATTCATTTATGTATTTCGAATAAGTTAGTGGCCAACCCTGGTGTCGGAGTGCTTAGACCGCCCAAAGGCCTCCGACGTGGTCTGACGATTGAAACAACCGGGACCGACTACTTAACGTGCCCTCCGGAGCACGGTAGTGCTTAGATAGAAATACCACTATCGGCCACCCATCCAAATGGCGGTCGAGCTGCACGTTGCTTAACAATCGAATTAAACAACATCGCTTAGTCAAACTACGCTACGAGTACTACCTTTGGACATTAAACCATTTAACAAGTCACATATAACACATATTCAAATGACATCATCGGAGAGGAAATCCGAGAACTAAGAATGTGTCTTAACATGGATATGTAGAGTGGAATGACTAATCTTAACGTGAAATGGTTAAGGAAAATTAGATCAAAAATATGAATAATCAACATTGATGTTGTAATATAGTGGTACGGTTCTGGTTCTCTACGTCATTGGAAATTCAAATTAACTTGATTGTTAATTAGAACAGTCATACTGTGAAATGGCAATTCCATTTGTTTTTTGTATTCTGTTTCTTCTGCAATTAGTTACTTTTAAAGTAATGCTGATTAGATATATACTCACAGATCACTTTATTAGAATGATATCTTGAAGTTATTTAACTACATATATTAATTAAATTATGTACTAAAGTACATAATGTAATTAACTTTGCACACCTCAAATAAAGATGACTTGACACATTTTGATAGGTTTACTTATATGAGTAGTCGTGATTTTTGAAATTGCTTGAGATGCGGTACCAGCGCAAAAGTCACCGGGAGCTTTCTGCCAATTGAAGGGTTAAAAACCAAAATACCAATTTAAGGCCTATCCGCACACAACAGTGCCGGCACAGTGGCGACACGTGCCGATCAGTAACGTATGCATCGGTGTCAGTGAAAAATGATATTGTAGCATACATTTTGTACGACGCTATCCGTAATCGACAGTGTCGGCACAGCACTGACAGCACTGAACGTCACTGGCACGTTACTGATCGGCACGTGTCGCCACTGTGCCGGCACTGTTGTGTGCGGATAGGCCTTTAAGGGCCTATGAGTTCAGAAAACGGGCTACTATAAAAACATTTTTAGCCAAAAGTCTTAACGTTACACGAACAATTTTTTTTTTGTTTTTAATCTTGATCATATGTTTAATCATACTACTGTTTCCGAAACACGTTGACTATTAATTTCCTCGATAGAAAAAAAGCACAAAGTTGAGTCTTTTATACCTTACTTTCACACTTAGTTTGTTAAACAATTTCAAACGCATATTTCTAAAATTAATTTGAGTGATGTAAAATAAACTATGACTCAATACTACTGCACGGGTAGCATGACAAGTAGACATACAAATATGTCTACCATCTATGGCGCAAGTTTGACGTCATCGCGATTTTGTCTACAGTAGCTACCGCGACATAGATTTGTCTTGTCGCGTACGTCATTTGTATACAAATGTCTACGCCCTTGAGCATGACGACCATATTATGTCTACGTCAGAGACTAATTTGACTTTGACATTTCAAAGTATACAAATATGTAGGCTACCCTCCAAGGTGCATACAAAGCTTGTCTTCGACTCTTTAATATTTTTGTAACAAAAACGAAAACAAGAAACAATAACCACAGACAAAAACGCACTGAAATGAATGAATGGCGAATGAATGAAATAGTGTTGTGACGGTGTTGTGCTTCAAAAAATTTATCGGTAATCATGTGTGACCATGTTAAAAATATAATATATTTGTAAAGGGCAATATTTCTATATCTTCCGTAGCGAAAGTTTTGTATACAGTAGAGATTTTCGCTTCCTGTCATTATGTGCTCGCAACCGCGCCATAACCCGTAGACAAGACAAAAGTTTTAACCCTATAGAGATATATGTCTACCAGTGTTCATGCTACCCGTGCTGGAGTAAAATTTCGATTCAATCCAACGAAAGGCGGTAGATTCTTAAAAATGAGTTGCAAGATTCTACCACTACCATTTCCGCGCCGTAGTGTTTTGCGCTCTTTTCTACCCAGAGTCACAGTGATCGAAATGGCTGGGATATCCTAGCCTTAAGGCCTCGTTCTTTAATTAGGCGTATTCTCGCACTACATTATCATATGGAACTATACATAGTTACCTACCGAATTATTGGCATAAATATCTCCGAAACTTTTTAACAGGTGTCAAAAACTATCCGTTGAGTATGAGTCATAATTTTGAAGACGTTAATACAGAATGGTCGTCACAAACCCACGCAATCTATAAGCATTTATAAAAAAGTGTTATTCAATATTATTTTGGACGGCATCTGTGACCCGCGCCTACGCACATGACCTCAGCTATGCAAATTAAAAATATATGGTGTAACACCACTTTATGACAATTTCTTTGAGAAGTTATTTACGATGATGGTTTATTATATTTAAGGTATAAAATATGATAAATTGGTAACATTAAAATCTTTATTAAAATAGTTCTGGGGGATTTAGTAGACGGCTGTATGGAGAAGGCTGTAAGTCTGTCAATCAATAATATTTTAACGGATTTAACTAATTTTATGGAGGTATTATCGTTATTTACCGGTGCAATATCTTACGTAAACAGCTGATACGACTTGCTTGATATAATAGATAGCTAGAAGTGATCGTCACATCTGCAGTTCAATCAAGCGTTCGTTCAGATTAATCGAGTTTATTAGCTGCTAGCATCATCACAGGAGTAACGGCGGGTAGGTCCAAACGGTTGGTTATCATTGTTATGTACGGCGTTAAACGTCTCTTAAATACAAAGCGTTTTAACATCATTAAAATGAGTTATTCGTAGTCTTAGGGTAGTTAGTCTGTTAAATTATTTTCTTCGGATGGCCAGTAGAAATCCACAATTTTCCATTCTTTTACGTCTGTTGAGACTGGCATTATACGTTTACGTTTACTGCTGTGTGAACGTAAGCTGAAGCAACCTAAGAGAATGATACAGAGCGATAATATAAAATATAAGTTACATGTTGAAAATTGGCCTTGTAATTTATTTAGGCAATCTTCAAAAAAGTACAAAACAAAATACCTTTTTAACGTACGTCATATAAATAAATTCGGAGATAAACTTTTCAACTCCATAATGCACCCAGAATATAGCACAAACAACTATATTTATTATATCAATAAATAAGATTTTTGAAATAAACACATTTTAGCACGAACATGCGATGAGTGTGGAGTTGACCAAATCTGTAGCGCGCACCGAATGTCTGTATCTTTATTGTCGATCGAGTACATTATATAAGTGTACAATAATTTCAATGTAATCTCAACGAGAAATCGTTCGGTCATACATCACTACCACGCTGGGATCGCTTTACGCAATTTTGAGCAAAATATGCTTTGTTTATAACAGTTTTTGTATAATTTTGATCAGTTTCATGGTTGATCAGTGACTCTTTGTGCAAATTTGTTCAATTTTAGGGGTTTTGTTCAGTGGCTAGTCTATTGTCGTTTGCAAATTACTAGTTGAGAACAAATATTCGACAGCTACTCATTGAAAGAATTTAGGTGAACAATAATCGATTAAAATATTTTAATAATTCAAGATTTTTTGGTAAGAACACTTAGCAAGTACTTAAGCAATACTCGCATTACATATGCGAGTATTACTTAGTTGCGCATTAATTTTTAAGTTTCCAACTTACATTAATTTTCTATCTCATCAAAATTTGATAAGTTTAGTAAATCCATGTTCTTTTTTACTTGTAACCATAAATTATAAAAAATATTTAAAGATCACTCCAAGTCCAATCAAAAACTATAATTTAAACGGCTGTCAATATAAACGACGGTTGTCAAAATCAAAGCGCACTCAGTCGCATACCTGTCATTGAAAACCTCGTAAAGAAAATTTATTTTATGTGTTTTTAAAACGACCATTCGTTTAGATCTGTCTTAGTTTCAATAAAATACAATGAAACAAGTTGTCATAACGTTGGAAAAATAGCTTTGTTATTCACGGGCCGTGGGAAAGACCCACGCCCACGTGTGGGATCAAATTCCTGTTCCATAAGTCATGTTCATCATGTTTCATAAATAACATGTTATGGTTCTGAATTTTGTCTATTATATTTGACTAATAAGTCGTATTATTTACACTACGAGTATTAACTCTTAAAGCGGCTTAAACAAGAAGTCTGAATATTTTTAAGAGCTATAATATTGTGCAATCCAACCTTAATAGGGACTTTTTGTAGCAGTTTCAATCAAATGTATAAAGTATGTGTTTAAATGATGGTAAAACAAAAATGAGCCTGTATCGAATGACACGGAACATCGTATTACAACGCCGTAAAGTTAATTATAAATATTAATGAATACACCATTTCATATGTAATAACCTTTTAAGTTTTATTAACAGTTCGTTAATTAATTAAGGAAGGAATTAAGTCGAACGTAATGATTGTAAATAAAGCTGATTATTACCGAGATACTGATATTGTTTATTGCTCAAACATTGTCTTAATTTATCAGTGTGAAGAGAATGTTTCTTTCATATGTTTTGAATATTAATGATGTCGTTAGAATATGTATAATTTCACCTTATTTTGTGTTGTTTTTTAACGTTGAAACATAATTAGAATCTTAATTTCATTTCATTACAGTTACTGAGGGCTTTGGACCCTTTTTACGCACATAAATAAATTATGATACAGCCCTTTTACCGTAAAATCGCATTATTCATATTGAAAAAAAATATTTGAGAAAAGTCCTAACATCGCTGTTCTAACGTACTTGTATGCCGAGGTTCTTAAAGGATATGATTCAAAAAATGCCTGAGATGCGCAACGAACTGATACTAATCATATGAGTCAGTGTTTCCGCAAAGATCGGACACTACCCATTAGTAGCGCATAAAGTGAACCAAGTCACGTACCACACGCGGTACCCAGACTCAATTACTTATATCTCCCACTGTCGATCCGGCCCATAAGGAAGCAACAAATTTATCAGCAATTTCTAATCTCTGCCACACATTCGCGAAATTACCACAATAAAGTCAAAAAGGGCACAGGTGGAGCCTCTTAAGCTATTTCTTTGACATTCATCCTTCCTTATCGTCTTGTTATAGTTTTATTTCGGCTGATGAAGAGATTGGAGTTGCGTTGTTGTCTCGATAGACCGTTTTGGGAATAATGGCACATTAATTATAAAGAATATGGACTGGTATTGAGTTTAAAACTGTTCTTCGCAAATACCGAAAGTTCATTTCCATACCATTTAATTAAAGTTGTGGATTTTATTTCTGCAGTAGTTAGATACGGAATTTAAAATACAAATGGTAATGCACGGGGGAAATGCAAACAATGTGTTTTGCAATAACTGCAAATTGCATTCCAAAATATTGTTATAATCCAAGACGCAACGAGACGTATCGTTATTTACTGCGGGGCGCGGCGGGCGTGCGGAGGGCGCGCGGTCGCGGGCGGCGCGAGTGAAACTGTAGCGGACACACATATTTTACGCTTTTGTACGAGCTTAATTGAGTAAGAAGAGACTTGGACCGCTCTCAGCGGGGTAACTTCCAAATTTATTTTAAAAATTCGCGAAAGACCCCCATTACTTACGTCAAGAAACGCAACAGGATTCGACCCAAGACCACTTCTGTAATATTAAGTGTGAGATACGGCCTTATTCGAGATGACCCAGATTTTAATACGCCTCGTTCTTTATGATGACTTTTTGAAAAATGTAATTTTTAATTCGGCTCCGAGGCTGAATTGAATGGTCCCACGGATGATGCTCTTTAACTGTATCGCTTATAAAATGCTATTTCTTATGCGTTGCCGAAGGAAGTCTGTCAATATTTTAAGTTAAATTAATGCAAGCGTGTACGCCGAAATTGGTGTTGTCGTTTTTTTACAAAAATTGAATGCCCTTTTTAATAATCATTTATTGTGTACATCATACATTATGTGTACCCCTACAGGGGTTTTGGCTTTTACCTAATTAACATGTAAATTTTTCGTTTGTTACAGTCGTTTTTTGGGCGGACATACAATAACTTGTCGTCGATATCGGAATGCAAGAATAACGGTGAATGCGTCATTAATAAGAAAAATAGAACCGCTTGCAAGGCTTGCAGGCTGAGGAAATGTCTGTTGGTGGGGATGTCGAAGTCTGGATCCAGGTACGGGAGACGGTCGAACTGGTTCAAGATCCACTGTCTGTTGCAAGAGCAGCAGCAACAGCAGATCCAGCACTTGCAGACCAGCAAGTCTCCTCCGAATTTCGGGTCTTCCATCAGTCCATCATTCCTGCCAACAAACCTGCTCCCTGCGGCTGCTTTGGCGGAGTACTACAAGAACTCCGACAAGAGCCCCTTCACTGAAGATGTGACGAGACAAAGTGTCTCACCGTCTGATTCAGGAGCTTCCTCGGCCGACCCTGAAGATGACAATAGTTCCCGAAGCACAAGCGGTCTGAGCATCTTCAGACCTGCATCTTCTCCTGGCAGTGAAAAGGACGTCCGATTACACGGTATTAGAAATCAGAATAAAGATGTCAGAAAACGGAAACCAACACTTCCAACTCCTTACGCTATGACACCTTCTCCAAGTTTTGCTCCAAGAAGTGGACCTTTCATTCCCGCCCCTTTGCACAATTTGCGGACTGTACAACCTGGTATTGCCAGCTGGCAGAACCGCCACGGAGGCGATCTTCTTCTCCACTCGCCAGCAGTCGCAGGTGTTGCCATCGATCAAGACAAACCCATAGACCTATCCATCAAATCAACAGCAGTTTTGTTCAGAAGTCCGAAAAATGAAGAAGGCAGTGATTCCGAACCGGAATTGAGCATCGACCTTGAAGATAGCAAAGATATGATGAAGAATCCACTAGATCTGTCGCTCGTTCCAAAACGGTCGGAAGAAGTGCCAATGACTGGATGAAGTCAATAAAAAAGTTCCATGGGGCCATAATTATACTAGTATGTTTAAGTCGTGTACACACGTAGCAACTTCACATATTTAGTTATGTCACAAAATTCCAATTTTCAGCTCAAAACTAGTTTGCAAAATTGGTCGTTAACGTTTTATTGTTCTTAAAGTTGCTAATGTGCTACATTAATTATTGTAAATATTAGTTAGTTAAAATATCTTAGCTATTTCTTAATACTCTGCCATACAGTATTTAGATTATACATTCCTTTATTCTTGATTACCTGATTTTACCATTATTATAGTTTTTGTTTCCTTGTGCTATAAACATTTTAGTATAATATATGAATAAAAAAACTATTAAAAGTCATGGACTTGCAAAATAGGTAATTAAAATATTCCTACTGTTTAATACATGTTTGTGTTAATTAATTATGTAGTTTTAAAACAATAGGAGATGCCATCGCCGATGGGTATGTTAATACAATAAGCGACTATTTCTTCTAGTTATATAATAAAATTTGTCCTCAGGTTACAAAAACTTTTCACATCTTTTACTATCTATAAATTAGACAGATAAATTACCTGAAATAGAAAGTGTCATATTTGCATTTGTACTAAATAGTTATTAAATATCAGCAACAAAGTTTCTTATCAAGGAAAAATGTTGACAAAAGTTGCAGTTCGCGCTTTATCGAAGCCAGTGTATTTACCAGTTCTAGTTATATTAAGAATGGGATTAAGGCCAGTAGATTGATGCTCAAAATTGATGTACAAATATTTTGTATTTGAGTGTATTTTTCTAAGTATTTATTTATATCTTAGGCCAGTTCATATTGAGTCATATTGTAGATCATTTTAAGAACATTTTTAATGTAATTTTATAATTTAAAATTCATGTTTTTTTGTTATTTGTTTATTTTGTTGGATTTTATATTATTGTACATTCCTTTTTTATTAGTTAGTTTTGTAACTTAGTTTTATTTGAATCAAAAGTCTGCTTCGATCACACTGTAGTTGTTAGTTCATTGCCATAATATGAGTTAGTATAAACAGCAGTTTTGTTGCCATAAATTTGCATTAATAAGTATTAAAGATCTTGGACAATCATAAACTAAGCGTACATAATATCTACCTACATATATTTTTTGGTTCATTTATAAAGAAAGTAACATTAATCTGATGTTTAATTCTTTGCTAATGTGAAATGAACTGTTATTTAATTATTTTTACATTCCATTCATCACAAATGATTTTGGAGATTTGTGACAGTGTGTTTTTTTACGTTTTGTACTTTATTTTTTACATTTTTATTAAATAAACATTAATATATTTTTGATACAAGAAATAAAACATGAGTGCCTTTTAATTTGGTGTTTTATTCAACAGAATTATTTTAATTTTAAGGCAATCACTACTTCTCCTTCTAATTATTGAAATCAATGAACGTTTCACATCCGTATGCATCGTTTACGGCCTACTAAACACCAAATTACATTAACTCCCGGAACTATTAAAATTGGTATAATCAGGATTAAACCTGGGTCCTCAGAATTTCCGGAAATATTTTTTACCAAACTGTAAATGCGATATTTAAAGTAAAACTAACGAGACAACATTACAACTAAAACATTAATAAAACAAGAAAATTACAAAGTCAAAGCAAACATTAACCAAATCTAATACACAGTAGTTCACAGTAGCACCGCTAATTTATTCATAACCCATAACACGTAGGCACTAAGGTTCAATATCGAACGTTTGAATGCATTTCCTTAGAACTCATGCATTATTCCTGGTTGATAATTCTTAAAGGAATGATTTTTAAGAAATTGAATTGTTCATGAATATTCAATTTGGTGTGATGTTTGTGTTTGTATTAATATCGGTAGTTCTGTAAAGACGGGATGTTACATTGCTTTATTTGGACATTCATTGTCGACTTTGGTAGGAATGGGAGAATTAGTATTGATAGAGAAATAAAAGTGTGCAGAGCTTTAAAAGTTCAACGACGGCATTAGGCAAACGATTGGGTAAATTGGAAACGAAGGGTGGGTTGTTTCAAAAGGTTTGTTATCGTAATATACGTTTGTTAAAAAGTTGACGAATACATACGACGTTAAATGTTATTAATTACAAAGCGTTGTTCATAACTTAAATGACAGTAAATATAAATAAATAAATATACCTGGACAAATTCACACTCGGTTAGTTAGACCCAAACTAAGCTCTAAGCCTGTATTGTGGAATCTAACTTACGGATACTATTACCTATAATTGGCACTCAGACGTTGTTACCAACAACTACATATCAACACATATTATTTATTCCGGGGGAAACGAATCCACAACCCCCGACCCAGGAAGCGGTCTCAGATGCCACTGTGCCAATGGGCTTGTCAAACAGTCTGTTAAAGCTTAAGACTTAGGTTTGTCTGACACGGCTCGCGTTTGTAACAAATAGTTAAATAGGACAACTAAGAACACACACATATAAGAAACGCATATCTGGATGCTTATACAATATACATGGTAAAAGTAAACACCCCTCTTTTTGCGATATAGAGCAAACATGGAGTGTAACTTAAGTTACTGATTACAGGTTTAGCTTGTCATCAAAAGAACACGAAAAGGTCAAAGTTAACTCTTATTAATACTTTAAGAGCCTCAAAGAAAACCCGTAAATATTTTCAAGTTTAATAACGTTGTCAGAATTGTTTTCAACGTCATAATTACATTATTAACACAAAATCATTCGTATAATTGCCGATATTTTCAAGAAACTGTAACAAGAAACACAATTAAACATAAAAACACACTTATACAATAAAACTGTGGATTTAATTGATATTATTAACGAAAAGTTCCACTTCTTACACTATTAATTTCTTGAATTAAGAGGTAAATTGCACCTTATCTGTATTAAAACAAGGTTAAGTTTTCGATCTCTGTCGGCATTCGTTAATTTGCAACATGATTTTTGTCACCCATTCAATTGGCCGTGTGTTACAGTGAGTAGTAACAAATCATAATTTTTTCGTAACGTCCGTTTGTCGGTCACATCCAGATATAGTTGAATGTTTTTGGTTGAAGAAATGTCGCTGGCTACTCTTATTACTGAACATAATGGGAGCTTCGTAACTCGAGTATAAGTACGTACAAAAGCGTTACAATGTACTTTGGTAATTAATCATTTTATCGACTTAGAAACTACCGTAAATGTTCGTTATGTACAGTAATTGAAAATTATTCATAGGAAATAGTTGTCAATTACTGTAATAAAATTACTAAATAGTCTAATATATCTCTCGATAACCATCAATCAGCTCTTTATCGTCTATTAAAATCAATTTATATATAAATGATACAATATTTTAACACTTAAATACTTTGAGATTTATGAGCGCAACAGTACAATCAAAAGTCCAGTGGCCGGAGCGATTTTAACGAGGAAACCCATCGTACTAATTGAGATTGCACCACGAAAGTGTGTTCAAAACTTCATGTCATTATAACCATAAATGGTAGCGTTGATTTATTAAGATGTCTCATGAATAGACAGTTCGAAATGGGAGCAATTGAATGTGCCCGAATTCAAGTTTGGACTGCGACTTCTTTTTTGAAGAACGGAAATTGAGTAAAATTGTTCGGATTGTTCTTTTCATTTAATGTTTTTTTTAATGAAATATATAACTAGTTTTGGTAATACTGTTAATATTGGGTTTGCCACGACTACTGAACATACGAAAAAGGATAGTAAGACCTATAATTATACTTTTGTGAAGAATAAATGTTAGTCGCCGACACTGTATTTGCAGGATACCATAGCGACCCCTATATGATAATTGTAAATATTTTTGAATTTGAATGTGAAAAACATGGTAGCATACTTAACACTCAGACATCAAAACCACAATCAAAAATTAATACTCAAACAAAATATTCACATAATTTGATTGCGCTCTTAAAATTTTACGTTTTGTGTTAAACATCGAGATCGGAGATAACAGAGGTATTATGTATCAGTTTCAATATTATTGGACGTAAAGAATATTATCAAGTGTTTTTATTGAACAATCGGTGATCTTTTATGTATTTTAAAGTTGTAATAAGTTCATTTCTTTAATGACTTCAATCGCTTAATCGGTAATGGAGGCTGATGTTTTACTGTTGTTGTTAATGGCAAGAGTTGAGCAGGAAACAATTGTTTTGTTTGCTTTGTACGCTCTATTTTTTCTTGATTGTCCCAAAATGTGGATCGTCTATTTTCCAGCCGAAGACGATTGCTCCTGAAGAGGAAAAAGGTTTAGTGATTTTATTTTATTTAACCCAATCTCTAAATCTTTTTCCTCTTCAGGAGTAGTCCTCTTCGACTGAAAAAATTGACGACATTGGTCCACATTTTGGGACAATCAAAAAAAAATAGGCGTACAAAGCAAACAAAACAATTGTTTCCTCCTCTACATTTTTTTTTCCACAGGTATGTAGAAAAAATAGTGTATAGATTAATATGCAAATTGTATAGCAAATGTGTTTGCAATTATATTAGATACTGGTTATTTTATTTTCACCCTCACAGCACTGATACCTTCAGTGAGATGTGAGGTGTCATTACACTTTTAAACTTCAAAAACCGTACATTTATTATTTCAAAACTGCCTCATATAATTATTAGAAATCAAATAATGGTTAATGAAAATTATAAATTATATTATCCGATTTAAATTAATAATTGGAGGTAAATCAAAATAAAAGAAAACAAAACTTATGGAATTAATAGTCATTATATTGATTTTGCATAATTATGTCATAATTTTCAAAAAAGGTGTCTTAATAACATAGCGCCCCGCGGTTTTATAATAAGGTATTTGCACAGGTGACTAAATGCGGTGCCGCATATGGATTTTGAAAATTGACTTAGTTTTACTAGACTAGGCAACTAGACAATTGACTAAAATCGCAAGTCCAAGGTCCAACATTTAGATTCATCGGCATGTGACAAAATTTGCTTGCACCTGGCAACTAAAATTGATTTTGTAATTGGTTAGTTTCTTTGTAACGTGTAGATATATATTTAATGAAGATTCATTATACTCCTTAGTTTTTTTATACACACATATTATGTGTTGATTAAGTTTACACCGTAAATAGGGTGGCATTTTTTGTTAGGCAACTAAATTGACGACTAGATTG
The DNA here is from genome assembly GCA_963082685.1 of Cyclophora albipunctata. NCBI lineage: Eukaryota > Metazoa > Arthropoda > Insecta > Lepidoptera > Geometridae > Cyclophora > Cyclophora albipunctata. The sequence continues at coordinate 811,560 of OY720123.1, forward strand.
TTTCGAAGATTGCCTTATGTAAATGCGCCATAAAAAGCCAAAATTGATCTAAATTAATAAAACTATCAAAACAAAATCAGTTTTTTTTTATGTCGTAAAAATATCCGAAAACAACAATAGAATATTCATTTAAGAATCATTAATGACTATGTTGTAGGCATTCAAACAAATTTGTCATTTTGTCGAATAACTAGGGTGTTAATGCGTCTTTATTTTGACAAATTAAAGATAAAATAGTAAACAGATTTTGACCTAATTAATGCTAAAATATTCCAAAAACATTCAACCATTAATTTCGCATTTCAACAATCAATAAAGTAATAAAAAAGACCGATTAAAAACTAAATAATTTAATTAAACCAGTAATAAAGTTGATAATTGTTATAAATTCAATAAATTAATTCAGTAAATGATCTTTTAATACAAATACCAGTTTCACACAACAACTACAACATATAAATTAATGCGGAATTTATATGTGATATCATGTCAAATCCAGAAATGGTTGAAGATAAAAATAAAGGTCAGATTTTTAGACAATTTATTTAAACAAAAAAAATGCAATAAACTAGAATCTTTATTACTGCGGCATTGTTTATATTTTCATTTGACGCTTTCGTTGTAAAAGTCAATATAAATAAAATATTTATTCTTAATTGTAAACCGTTAAACTTCGGTAATATTGGAATTAATTTATATTTATTGTTTTTTAATACGTTGATTTCGCATTAATACTAGACTGCTAGATGTTACCTGCGGCGCTAGAGGCACATTGACTTCTGTTTTACGTTCCATATTTAAATTAAAGCCATAAATATCGATTTCAACGATAGAGCAATTTTTTTTAAACTCCTAACCTTTTTAAACTTCGAAGAAGAAAAAAATAAGAATTTATTAAAAATCACGGTATGCAGCCTTAGTGGAAAGCTGAATTAATTTTTCAATAATTTATTTACGCAGAAGTGCTAACATCAACACATTTTACTCATAAACCTTCATCAGATAACCCTAAATAGACCTCTAAGCTCATAACTACATAAACGCACAAATCAGATAAAAAACGCACTATCACACAGTTAGTAATTCAAATCGAAGAGCAAGTACTATCGTAAATTTGCCCATTTCTAGGCAAGCATAGGATACCTGCGTTTCTAGACTTAAATCTAAGTTTTAGACGTTTTAAGATAAGACTCGGTGAGGTGCGAAACATTCTATATATTGAATTCTGAGATAAGGAAATATTTCAGAAGGTTGGAATGCTTCGAAGGATGAAGCCGATAGGTAAAAGGGACGGTTGAAAAGAAGATTCCTTCATGTTATATTGATCGAATTTTCTTTATAGAGCAAAGTCCTTGTAAAGTATTGCAAAAAAGTAAAATCGAGCAAAGTTTTCATACCTTATTCAAAAATAAATATAGAACATAGAATCTCCTCGTTTTCAAAATCGGTTAAACCACCTTACACTGCGCATTCCACTGAAAAAGCAACTGTCAAACTCAAATCAAAATGACACCCAACAAACTATAATATAAACTGTCAGTACTATATTAGCAAATACAAAACACATATCAGTCGTGTGCGAGGAATAAATCATCCATTTAAGTCCCGCCACTAGGTGGCGCTGTATCGCGATAAGCTAAATCTGCGCAGGCGACGATCCGAACCACTTTATCTGATCGTCAATAGAAGTCTACTAAACAAAAAGTAGTGAAACTTTTCATTTGTATCGTGGTTATGGAAGATTTTATTGAGGAAAAACTAAGCCAGTTTTGATGCGAGACGATTAATGTTTGATGAATAATTGAATGTTGTGTAACTGTGAATCTGTGTTGGTTTTCTGTAAGGTGTTAAAAAGATGAAACAAATATTTAAAAGAATGAGTGACAATCGATTTAATCGAGCAATTTTAAATCGATATTTGTTTTCATGTATTTTTTTTAATATAAAGAAGTATACATATTTTCAAATGTTTATTTTAAAAAAATTGATGATCAATTCAATACTAAGATATTATGAACAAGTATAAAATATATCCTAAACCCAATTCGTCCTAATTTATATTTAAAGTCGTACATCTTTATCTATTATTATTAATAAATATTTAGATTAAGTTGTTGTTTTACTATTTTCGGTAAATGATTCTTTGTTAACGATTTATCAATATCAGTTTAATGTGTTTTTGATCCAAATTTATTGTATCTGAACGGAGAAACTAGTTTTGCATCGTAAATAGAAGATGAGATACTCATCGCATTAATTCTGAAAGTGAACACCCCGACCATGAGATAGATTAATAATATGTTTGTATGTGTTTTTTACCTTTGTCAGTGACAAGGACCGAAAATGAGAAGGCTTATTTTGAAGTTGTTTTGTTAATTGGCGCTCTCAAGAGCTCTTACTCCACTATTTTTTTCTCAACTTTTCAACCTATATCGTGGCACTACTAGGCAAAGGTATAAACGAATGCAGTATTAAGTTATAATTATTTGGGATGTGTCCAAAAGATCAAATGCAAGTTTTTTTTTTGGGTTCAACAGACTTAATATCTTTACTTCTATGGAGCGCACAAAGTACTAATATTGACTATATGAGGGTAGTTTTAATTTCAACTTTAAACGCTCATATCACAGTACTTGGTACTAACCTCAATGTCTTCAGTTCAACCGCGACCGCGCTACGTTTTTAATAATAAAAATGAGTCATTTTTACTAACTTTGATAAATTCTTCTGCTTCAAAATACAGGTATTCTAACGCGGCAGAATACCTGTATTTTCGCGTATTTACATTTGTGTTCAAAATGCGAAAGTTAGAGAAGATTATAGACTATAGAAGATTGGATACCATTAGGTAAGTGCTTTGTTTAATTTTACTATGCGAGGTACTTCGGGCTTCTATTGGATGAAGCGAGAGTACAGGTTTCAAACCGATATATAGCGTGTCACAAATTCAACTGTCGCCCAAACTTCTCGCCCGTTTGCTAGCGTTCTTTTGAACTCGCCAGCAGCCTGTCAACTAGCTAATTTTAAACGATAACACTTAAGTAGGTATTCATATTCTATCTTCGATAATATAACCTGATCTTTATTCACAATTCAATCTTGGACACTAAAGCAGCCACTAACTTTATAATATGAGGTAGAATTAAAAAATGAAGTAGATTGTAGTAAAACAATAAATAACAAGTAAAACTCGGGTTGTTAGCGAGTGGTCGTGCGGCGCGCTGACTCCTGTTGGCTGCCGTGCTACGTCAGGAGTTACCAACAGTTTGATACTATTTTAATTACTGGCTCCTTAATCCTGATTGGCTTGTGGAGAAACAAGACGTGTGTATAGACGTAACCTGTATAGATATGTTTTGATATGTACATTTAATTCTTGTTCTCGTTTATTGCGTATATTAGTTGATAACCCCTGTATAAGAGGATTTAATCTGCTATAGGTTCTTTCGTAGTAATTATACATTTTGGAGTACCTATACAATAATTATTGAATGACTTAAATAATACTGCATAGTATCCATACTTAAGGTAATACGTATATTGAAAGTATGTAGTTGCCACACAACGCAACCATCGTCACCAATTTTTGCGAACTGCCAGCGTTCTGCTGTTGAACTCTGTTACCTTTAAGAAAAATCATATTTTTATATTACGAGTATAACTATGTCTTCGAAACATGTGAGGCGCATAATTATCAATAAATTTAGCTATCAAATGGTGTGTCACTTCCTGACATACGCAATTTTCCGAAGAGCAAAAGAGACAAAACATGTTATAGCAGTGTTTTAGTTGTACAGCGTAAATTAATAAGGTGGATAAGGTTTAAAAAGGACCATCAGCCCTACAGTTGTGCACACCTGTCTAACCGACAAAGCGCCGCGTCGTGGCTTCCAACTTAATTTTCGCGCGGATCCTCTCCCGGAGTGATTACAAGACAAGCACGCGATCCCAAGCTTTGAGCTTTTACTTATAAAAAGCTCAAAGTCTAGGATATAAAGTATATTATTATAAAAGAAACCTTAGTGTTGGATAACGGATACACTACTGTAGTATATACTTTGAGTTGGTTTATACTTTCTTGTTTATGTTTATACTTTTTTGTTCGTCTCTTATATAATATTGTTGGTTGCATCTCATATGGAAGTAAAAATCTAATTGTGTCACTTGACCACATTCCTATACGTTTCGAGAGTAGACATTAAAACAGAATACCATAAGGTGATCACTTGTCTTTGGATAGGGATTGATGGCTGTTTTAGAGTCTAAAGCACCTTGACTAGGAAATATGGTGCGCGTTGAAGTCTTTTGTATTGAGTTTTTGACAATTTCAAATGAAAGATCTTATCTTAAATGAACATATTTTTTTGTTATTTGTCATGTTATAATATAAATGTCTTTAACCATTTTATTATCAGAAGCTTTAACGACACGTAAATATTTGGGAGGCAATTCCTGTCTGAAATCATCGCGGAAATTTCACATTGTAATCTTTCGTCTGTCAGGACAATCGCTCACAAAATACTGTTTAATAATTATTTACAAAGTATTACTCTATTTTTAATTTTGTGTCCGGTTGCATATAACATAACTAAGACCCACTGCAAGGAAACTGGCTTTCATATGAAAAATCCACATCGAAATCGGTCCATCATGCATCAATGTCAAACATATAACACCCCTCTTTTACGTCGGGGGTTAAAAATTATCACCATGATAAAAAATAATGTATTTTATTATCAAGATAATTAACAAAATAACTTCAAACTACGGTATTTACGATGTTCTTAGTCACTTAGTCACTTAGCCTTAACACAAAGTAATTCCTCGTTGATTGTACAATGTACATGTGCATGCTCCTGTCATTTTTCCGTCGCGTATCATGACGACAATTGATGAGGGTACCGCTATCGCTAACAAGTAGCTGATCTGCGTGAGATATACGTTGAGGATGGCAGGGTGCAGCTGTGAACGTTCTCGAAATATGTGCGGAGGTATATGTTGCGTGTCACATTCTGTAAAGGAAAAACGTCTTGTGTTCAAAGGATCTTATACAAACGTCTTTGAAGAAAGAACTCAATGTTAAGAATGCTTTGCGTAGTATATAAATAAATAATGAAGTTGGGATGGTTTACTTAAGAGCAATATAACGTTTATTGGATAGTCAAACTCTGTCTATCTAGTAAAAATATAGTTATTGGACAAATAACAGCCAAGGCATAAAACAAAAAATGGAAGAACTTAGTTAAAATGATACATTCTTTAAAACATAATTATGATAAATGCATAGCAATGCTAAAGAAACAAATTATACAAGCTCAAATTATCTTCGTCACCAGATAAACCGCTCAAAATCCGGTAAAAGAACTCAAGAGCTTACTCTCATTCCAAACCATAGACCTTTCAACAAAATAGCAACACACGAATTAATCGTTTAAGGCAACTGGTTCAACAGCTTGCCCCCGAACAAATTGGCTCAAAAATCTTGGCGGAAAAACAAAAAGCGAACCATCGTGAAATTACCTGATTAATTGTTTAATTAATTGTTCGCTCGCTCGAGATGGGTCGTCGAAGCGGGTTTTTTGAAGGACATTTCGGTATTACAGTTATTACCGAGCGGGCACTGTCGTGTTCTTTAGAAATTATGGTATGTGAAGATTTGCCGATAATGGCGCAGAAGACCGTTTAGTTGCGAGTGTATTGAATGAAAGATATCGTTGTACATAATATTGTGTGATAAAAACAATGATAATAGGAAAGGATAGGGAAGGTTGGGAGTGGTTGGGGGAGACTTTTGCCCAGCAGTGGGACGATGTAGATGAGAAAAAAAAGAAACGATGATGTAGTTGTCATCAAAGTTCGTTACTCTTTAACAATAATATTTCATCTACCATAGAACTATGTGATAATGTATATAAGTTATAGTCAACCAAATCAAAATCAAAAATATAAAAAAAAACTTTGTAGGCCTTCTGAAACACGGAAGTAGTTACAAAAAACCTTTAGTAGACACCCACTGCAGCATCGGAGTTATAGACACGTATCAATCGCGTCATATTATATTTATTTGTCTACTATTAAAAAGTATGGGCACACGTGACCTTAACTATCAAGAGATTTAGAATTAGCTATATATATAGACAGCCCAATGGAATGCGAAACTATTGTCACTTGTCTAGGGCGCTGAGCATAATATTGTCAATATTGAAGCATTAGTATTATTCTATTAAAACATTTTAAACGTTTTTTTAATGATACCTAATTTAGCATAACAATTTTCCCACACAGCAAGTGCGTAACGAAAATATCTACTAGTAGGTATAGGTATGTACCCAAATAACTCAACCCAACCTTTCTACTTAGTCGGTCAATTTATGGTTCTTGTACATAATAAATACGAGGTTTACACATCTGTACTCTCTGCCTCAACTTGGTTCAGGGATTAGAGCACTAAGAATATTTGGATATGAAAACTTATTAAAAGTGACAATTAACGAAAAGTAAGAAAGTATTAGCCTGTAATGTCCCACTGCTGGGCAAAGGCCTATCACTTCATCGAAGGTAAGTACAGTGAGGAGGAGAAATAAAAGCTTAACTTTAGTAAACTTTATAAAATATTCTCGGTAATAATGTTTTATTTAAGTACCTAATTTTTTTTTTAAAGTACAATCCTTTTGTTTTGAAAGATCTAAAATGTATTCCTAATATTAAGCAACTGAAACATTATTGTAATGTTTATATTTAGATAAAATACTCTTACTACTTCATCGAAGTCACATAATAAGGTAACGAAAAAATATAATAATTTCTTGTTCGTTTTTTTCTTCATCACAGTACAATTTTGAACAATGGAACTTCCTTTGATAAATTATAGTTAAAATGCCGCATCCAATCATTCACACATCCGACAACAATAGTAAGTTAAGTAGCACTTAAGATACCAAAACTTTGCCGTAAAGAACGATATATAAATCTAATTCATAGATAATTCTCGATAAATACAGATGTAGGTAAATACTGGGATTTAGGTACCGCGCCCGGAATGTGTTTTCATTTACAAATTATGTTATTTTGGTTCTAATGTTACTTTGTTATGATAACATTAATGTAAAGCATTACATTTTAGTGAGATTGAAGACGTGATGTTCCAATCTATGGGAAAAAAACAGATTACCTGCCGTACTCAGACGTCTAATGCTTCTTTAGCAGAGATTTAATGAGTTATTTTGACATACAAGGTATGAAAAGTACATCAATTAGTTAATTGTTGTTAAAATTTGTTAAATGGGCTGAGTGCGGTAGTAAGACTTTCTTTATTGCCCCTTAATATTGTTTTTGGTATAACTTGAGACAAACGCCTATGTTTTGAAATAAACATTAGACATGTCGAGCTAAAAGTAGACTAAACTACTTCATTAAGTAAATATAACCAAATACGAATATATTGCTTGAAAAAAGGCTTCTTCCTTGACCTTCCCTGGAGATTTCAGCCTCCTAGACAAATGGCAACGCATTGATCTGTATTTGCTTATCTAATATAGAAATCTATGAGAATTACTTAGGATGACTGATTTTCAGCGTGACATATGTAATCATATTATGAGTAGATAGACTACCAAATAAAATGCAAGGCCATTGTCTCTAGTCTACTTTGGACAGGAATTAATGAAAGAATAATATACAGAGCAGTGGTTTAAGTAAAGGTTTAAACATATTTTTTTCTGGATAACATATATTAGTCATACTTTCAAAAGGAAAAGTAGAGTACGAAAGCTACATTGTGTTGTAAGTCCGCCATAAATACCGCCCACATGTTGCAGGAGGTCTAAGTTTATCAAACGACAAGCTCAAATAAAATTTTATTATATAACAAAATATTAAAAATAAATACTTAACCACCGTACGTTTTCCCACGAAATCAAATACGATGGTCCAGTTTATGTTGCAGTAAAACTATGGAATGGTCTTTTTTATCGATTGGAAAATAATTCCGATAGTTGATGACTGAAATAAGATATTAATGTTATATTAAATAAGTTAATGGCCTAGATATTACGAGAATTATATTTTGGAAATAAATTCGTTAATTTTATGCGTTTTAGGTGATAGCTTAAAGTTACCTAATGTTGTGAGAATTAGTGAAGAGAAAATATAGTAACCTTTATTGGGTAAGAAACGTTAATCCCCCAAATAGATACCATTCAATAAAATTTAAATTTATTCGGTGGGTTAAAAATTGCATCATGACAATGACCGTGGTACATTTCATCATCACTTCGAGTATAATGTATAGGATAGTGAAGTAACTTAAAAGTATCAGATGAAGTCCTCATATACTAGTTAGGCAGTTGCGATATACTGACACTAATCGTTTTTAGGACTACCCACTGAACAAATACCTATCCCCTTTCATTCCATACATAGCACACTTTCCTCTTAAAATATCTTTCCTCATAACCAATATAAAATCATTAGCAACTTGTAACAAAACCACTATCAATATTAAACTACGACATGACATACAGACATACCTCTCATAATTCAGCACTCGGAGCGTCCAGAACCATGCAGCAGGCGCCATAAAACTTTACGAGTATCGACCCTGCACAGTGGGCTGCGGCATCCGTAACTCAGGCCAAAAAAATTAGAGCACCAACCACTCATGAAAATTAATAAGAGATTTCGTCGGAAATCATCGGAAGCTGACCGTGTTTTTTGTTCCACAACAATTTGTCTGTTTCAAAATTTTTTTGTGAAGTTTTAATTATTTCGCGAGCGCAGTTTGGAAAAGTCGTATGTGAATGCGGTTTTACGAAAATGGAGTTTTGCTTTTGTTTATTGAAAATTTACTTAAGTTGCTTGCTTTGTATTGAATACGCCGCGACCGGTGCAATTATTTATAAACGTCGGGGAAATAAAGTGAAAACCTTTGATTATAGTAAAAACTTAATATATCAAATTATATTAGTAGTTAAGTTGACAAAAACTAGTCTTGTTCTACTCACCTTTCTACTAAAAATATCATAAAGTATAGCAACCGTGCTAGTTGTGTTATGACTTTTGTCTAGTCTAGTTAAGGTCTACTAAATTGCATTTAATTTGGCTAATAAAACCAAAGTAATTAAGAACTAAACTTTCCAGTTACAATTAGGACATTACATCTATTTTTATTGCTGATTGTATTTTAAATTATGTTAATTGAGTTAAAAAATTAAAATATGTTAATGAACATAAAGAAAACAACATGTATAATAAATGGGTGCACCAAAATATAGAAAAAGTTCCGACTTATCATCGCTGTCTCGAATAAACGATTAAAAATTAAATAATTCATACAATATACTACTACCGTTACTGAAGACGTGACCAAACAAGTTATTTGATCGAAAAACCTTGTCAAATTCAATTTCTCATCTCGTCTTGTACCGAAAAAATCTTAAAAAAATATTACGCCCATTTTCCCGAAATTAAGGAGAACATCCGAAAAGCGAGCCAGGTCATCGGTCCGCCATATACGGCGTCCGATCGGGCGGTCGGTATAAATGATTCCAAAATTGTTTCCGTGCGCGAGAGGCCACAAAAAACACGTGTCGCAGTAATAAATCATTCCAAGTTGCCGACTCGAGTTTACTCGATTAAACGTAAGAATCGATTGGCGATGCAACGATTATACGAATGTGTTTATAGAGAGAGTTGTAAAGAAGAATGTCGGCCCAGCTTTTTGTTTGCACATTGAAAGTACGCCTTTTTAAAATGTCATTTTTTTGTTACTCACCGTTTTGTTTAAATGCTTTTGACATTGTATTTATTTTTAATTTATGGGTGGATCTTGAGAAAACTATTTCACAATGTATATTTTTTGTAAATTGCAAGAGTTTTCGATTGCTTAATCTTTTAAAATGAGGCTTAAACTGTGTGAGCTATGGCTTGGTAAGAAGGTTTGTATGAATACATTAATATTATGGTCTCTAAGGCGTGTCACCTTTGTTGCTTTTTCCAATAAATCACGTAATTTTTACTTGATTACCATAATTGCTATTAGATATTTCATGTTAAACGATTAAAGTACGCTATATATTACGTGTGTTGACAGCTTTAAGTTTCATCGGTATATTTTTAATGAAAATATAGTGGCTTGATAAACCGAACTTTTCAAATAGTTCAAATATTTATGACATCGTAAATTTTACTAAAAAGGTGCTCATTATTACAAAATATACCTTTAGTAACTAAACTGAAACGATTGAATATGCATACACATACATACATACACACTTACCATGTGCGTTTAGTTGAATAAAGAACATGTAAATTACCAGAAATACCCCAAAAATAATTGAATTATGATTTCAAATACCTGACACCATTACTTCAAGTGAATGCGCATGATGAATATCGATTTAAAGAATAATCGAGATATTAAGTTTCAGATCGATTATAACGTTGGTATCATACCGAAAACGGTGACAGCAAAAAGTACCGCTGGCAAATAACAAATGTATGCGAACCGGGAATCACCGGTTCAGTCAACGAATAAAAAACCGACTCGGTAATTAAACAGGCCAGGTCTCACGATCGAGCCTAAAATGTCCACGCCTGAAGCCACCGAAATTCGTAGCATTGTGCTCCCTACCAAAATTGAGCCATAAATATTCTACGAGTAATTTCCGATTGTCGCCAAAAATTTTGTCTGAAACGTTTTGCATATCGGACCAGTGGGCTGTCGCTGTCGTCTGGTCACCAGAAATGGTTAAAAAATAAGATACGTGGAATAAATGCTCCTTTTTAAGATATCAACAGTTAATTTTGGTACTAATTTCCTTTATTCAAACTATGGATATGTTGGTAAAGTCTACACTTGTACTGCCCGGACATTTACGCAAAGATTGTTTTCCCCCATTTTTAACATCCCCATTGTTCTTATTAACCTATTTATAATACCTTACCTAAGTGAATAAGAAGTTACTTTGTGACGTAAGTATAATCTACGAGATTGTAAAATTGTATAATACACATTTTTACATTTTTATACTTGAGAAAGGAGACACAATCTATAAAATACGCTTAAAAATGGACTTTGTTGACATAGTTTACAATATCGCGACGTTTCGAGTGGATTACACCGCTCGATGACTGAGTGACTTGAGTCATCCCGTGACCATGAGCGGTGTAATAATATTTTAGTAAAATACGTTAAAATATCTAACACGATACAGACCCGTTTCATTTAGTTTAATAGTTTACAATGTTTCATGTCAAACTTTAACTATGTAGTTTTAGTACATTATAATAAAGCCTCATCAAGTGCCAACACGGAAAACACTGAACATTTCAGTGGCAAGGAAATTGCGTAATTAAAATTAAATACAACCTTTCCAAAACTATACAATAATGGCCTTTAAACCTATGTAATAAGAGCGATAGTTAAACGCAAAGGTTTAGTTTAACGACCACGATCTAACTTTCATCTAAAAGACTCGTCCGATAACTAACTAGTTTACTAATAACAATTATTGTGGGTTAATAAATCAAACGGTAGCGAAACTAAATCGCAGATTAATGGAGGCTACGTGAAAATCTATGAAATATCTCAATCTGAACATCAATTATTAACACAGATATAGAATGCATGGATGTGCTTTTAATCAATTAACGTGCTTGGTTGTATGATTTTTCCTTACGGCTTTTTGGATTGAGTGAGTTAGTTATTGAGTACCTAATAGGCATATTCTAAGGAACTAGTTTAAAAATTGAACTGTAGTCATAGAGTTCAATAAAGAATGCGATCGTTAAATAATAGTCATTAATAGTATTATGCAATGGTATTTTGCTATGTAACATTTGATTTGCTTGATAAATACTAAAATTCGAATAGCGTAGCTTTATTCTACAAGCACCCTTATTCTATAAACACTTTCTCAAAGGACCCCGCAAAAGTTGTTAGGGAAATGTGGTTTCAGTCAATTTGCGTGAAATTTTGATATGTTATAGACCTAAGTGCCCTAAACAAATGTCCCTATGGGAGGTACCACGGTTCCCGAATTCGTTCCCGAGATAATATCGATTTTGTACAATCTCTCTCTCTAGTACCACTTCCCTATGAATTTGACTATCGATTTGACGTTTGTCTGCCATAGCAAGCTTAAAAAGCTCGTTTGAATAATTAAATAAAATATACACGCTAAGTAACGACTTTAACGTTTTATTGACTTACATAGTTTATTTACATATTTTCTTATATTTATATTATTGTTTTTATTTACACTAGCTACTATACACATTGAATATACCTACATTTACTTCTATTTTTATCGTTCATTGGCACAATCAAGTACGTAATTCAATAACGCTGTGCTAAGCACAGCGTTATTGAATCGTCAAATATCCAAGCACAGTGTGCTTGGATATTTGACGTTTTCTTGATGTCGTGCATATCCTAGGTACCATAAGACGCTAGCAACATGTGCACAACAACCAATTGTTCTGGCCCCAGTTTTACATTTGCAGTAGTACCCCAGAATTGGTTCTTCGTTTGTGTCGCTGACATTAGACATGTAATTGTGACCGACAAGTAATAGATAATGTATTGCTTTCATCACAAAAGAGGTCAAGGATTAAAACAACATAATACCGGGTAAATAAATACATATATCTGCCTGTTGGTATAAACTCGATCGTATCTCGGGAACGAATTCGGGAACCGTGGTAGCTCCCATAGGGACATTTGTTTAGGGCACTTAGGTCTATAACATATTAAAATTTCACGCAAATTGACTGAAACCACATTTCCCTAACAACTTTTGCGGGGTCCTTTATAAACCGACCAAACCAAGGAACTGAATACAAAGCAACAATGTATTAACAATTACCTTTATCATACACATCGATAAGTTTCAATTGGTAAAGTTCGCTTTTCGAATAGTTCTCGTTCTACGAGTTAAGTTCACTTTTCAAATAGCTCTTCTATCTTGTCTACATCTACGGTGGAAGGCGTGAAGCTAACAAGCCCGGGGGCAGGCTTCGTGACTACTGTGTTCAGAGTATAATAATGGCCCCACCTCGTGGGAACGGGGCCTGTACTACAAAACTTTACTGCTAAATTGTGATTTATTGCTTTGGAGGCAAACTAGGTTTTCGGATGAATGGTTTAGGTCAGGTTAGTCGGAATTTTAGGTTAGGTCAAAGTGCGATCTGCTTTTTTTACATAGGTGAGGTAGTGATGTGGTTGGTACCTTTGTTTTTTTGAATAGTTATGGATGTAGTTACTTAGGTAGAGGTAGATATTTATTGAATTATATAGGTAAAATCGGTATAGGTATGTTTTAATAAAAAATATTGCGGCTGTGAAATATGATTAAAACTTATCTACCTATATCAAGGTAGGTAAGGTAGGTAAATTTTATGGACTGGTACTGTACATCTTTACTCATATACATTTCGGCACAACTGCATAGTAACTGCATAGATAAAACCGTATTAATCACAGAAGTTGATTGGCAATGCTCAAACAATTTAATAGTAACAAGTAGTTTATCAATTTACTTCTTTCGCAACGGAATCACATCGGCAAATTAACATAAAAGACTGGTGATTCGAAGCTACCTTCACCACACAAAACCTCACGTCATTTACTAAGAGATAATGATAGATAAAATCAGAAGCGATACCTTGAACAAGATTGATTGTCCTCAAGCAAGTTTACAACGTGTTAACATAACAAGTAAACGGCAGGCAAAAGAAATGAACTGCCTATTTTGGTTATCAGATAACTTTACTTAATTTTTTATGGTAATCTGATTTTGTTGAAAACTTGTAAATATGCTATTATGGTTTATAATTAATGTTTTGCTGTCGTGGGTAAGATTTTACAATGTCACCTGGATAAGACACTGTTTCATTTAATTATTTTAACGGTCATTCATTAATTTCGAGGAGCTTAGCTGTCGGAGTTTTTAGACCGCGATTGAAACTCCCGGGACATGCCCGGGACCGACTGCTTTACGTCACCTCCGAAGCACGGTAGCGCTCAGATATAAATGCCACTATTGGCCTCCCATCCAAGTAGGGAGCCATCCATTTTAACAGTAGACAAACAAAATGTAAAGCGATTGACATCTTGTCCGATCTATATGATTTATATCAGTCAGATTTCAGCTTTTGACTTTTCTCTGCAATGAAATTGATATTATTAACCTAATTATAATTAAGTTTTGACCATTAGATTCAGAAGATTAAGTTATCTTAAACTGAAATTCGCCGCTATAAGCCCGTTTAGTGCTAAATATGAGCTTAACAAATATTGTAAATTGTATACAACTTTTATTTGAATCGGTAATCATTTTAAAAGCATTTCCGAAGATTTATTTTACCGCTACTCAGTTGAGCCGTGCTATCTATCTATGATTATAAGTTGAATCTCATTGTCTCCGTGTGTGGTCTCCCATACATTGTGGACATGTCAACATAGATTAAATTCCGAATTGTTTACTCAAATACTTAGAACCTTGCGCAGGTCACTACTTAAGTAGCTGTTTGGATTATCAAATTTGGTCCAGCTTATTTGGTAAGCTGTTTAGTGTGTGTCCACGCATAATTTGTGTTTGTACGCGTGGGTTAATGAGGAGGTTTGGGATAATTTTGTTTTGGTTTTGAGAGAGTAAGTCAACGAGAGGAGTTGAAGAAAATTACGTTTTTGTTTCACGGTTTTTGTTTTTCGTCATATTGTTTTTATTAAAGTATCACATTACATGCGTTAGTTAGTAGTTCGTAAACATTAAGTGAAAGTCTTATATCAACGTCTCACTTTTAATTAGGTAAACTTGCCGCTTGCAAACACGCTTAATATCAACGATTGTTTAAGCTCAAAACACACATAGTGCTGGTGCGGGCTGGTTATAGGTTGCGTGAAGGAGTATTCCTTGTATTCGTATGAAAGGTGTCACTTGCATCGGCTGTGGCGTGCACCCGCGCTATGTGTCTTGCGCTTGAGGCTTTAATCTCGAAACCAGGGTTCATAGATTTCGTTATGTAAGAAAGGTTCGTAAAACTCCCGCATTTTGCAATAAATTAATTAATGAAACTGACTATTCTACTACACAAAAAAGGTACCTAAAGAATTCAATGAACCATGAACACAACATCGCGTTTCAAAAAGAAAACAACAATTTACCTTAACGAACATAATTACTGTGAAATACATACTATTGCAAATGTAATCTTATTTTTTCCTTTACAGTCTAAGAGTAGGTTTCCCAACCTGGGGGAATTACTCCTTTCTTAGGAAATCCTCCTTTTGCAGAAAAATGCTAATAATATTAGAAATGCGAGAGCATGTGATTATGTTTGGATGTATGTTCCTTTTAAAAGTATAAAGTATTAGCCTGTGATTTCCCACTTGTTGGGCAAAGGCCTCTCGTCTCACTGAAGATATCAGTACAGTGAGAGGTTTAGGCGTAATCACCACGCTTGCCCAATGCGGGTTGGTGATTTCAAACCCGAGCCATGTTTGAAAAGTAGGAAAAATGTTTTTTCGCTCGACCTGGGAATTGAACCCGGGACCTCAGTCTTGGCAGGCGAGTGCACATACCACTAGACCACCGAGGCGTTGGTCTGTTCCTTTTACACAGGAAAAATATTATCGGATATAAATTAAAATTGGCTCTGGAGATAGATAATAATCTGTAATAACTAGGTAACTTAATACCGTTGGAGGCGGTCGTGGCGTAGTTTGACTGAGCGACGCTAGCTCATTGAGATTGTTAAACAACATGCACCTGAGTCCCTACTTGGATGGGTGGCCGATAGTGGCATTTCTATATGATCGCTACCGTGCTTCAAAGAGCACGTAAAATTGTCTGTCTCGATTTTTTCAATCATTAGACCATGTCGGAGGCCTTAGGCGATCTAAAAACTCCCGAGAGGGGACCTCGTTGGTCACTGAAGCGCCTCAATCGAGAACATCTTGAAGAAGCGCTCCTAGTTGGGACGTGGGAGACGGCGCCAGAACGACCGGAGACACTAGGTTGGCCACTAACCCACTCGAACTCACTTACTTACTTCATTCCTACGAGAACGAGTACAACGCGGGTGAACCGCGGGCGCTACGTATTAGAGAAATATACATTTTCAAAATTTACTGCCCCGTTTTGATACCTTTCCTATTTTTCGGGCTATGCTGAAGACGTTATTAAATAAAACTTTTAACCATTAACACATATAAAATGTCATTTAAATCAAAATGAGTTCATGAAATTCGCACATTCGCACAACTCTTCAACCTTTCATTAGTCTAGATTGCATCTAGGGGTCTGCACTGGAGAAAGGTTGGCAAGCCCTGATCTAGTGTATTGACGGACGGACAAACTTGATCCCTAAAGCCGGGTTTACACGCTTGCCAAGCCTTGGCAAATTGCAAACAGTCCCAAGCCTCCACAAATCTCGTTTGGCGTTTGAAAGGCGTTTATACGCTTGTGAATGCGTCAGTCTGCAATATACATCCAAGCATGGCGGACACCGAACTTGTGACGGCTATTGCATTTGGTTTAACGTACTTTTATTTGAAATGTCTTCTTATCTTTATGATTTGCATCTTTCGGATTCCAGATGCATGGTTCCATTTGGTAATGTTCCAGAAACGAAAGACTCTCCTCATTCGACCAGCAACTCATTTTTTATTTATTTTTTGTAAAATCAAGCAAGCGTGTACTCGCCGCGAGATCACAATGGCTACTAAATGCGGACCAACATGTAAATGCATCGCAAGCGCTTGCCGCAAACGCCCTTTGATCTGCGTAAAAAAACCGACACTCGACTGGATCGGAAGCAAGCAGGCACAAGCCCACGCAAGCCAAGCCAAACGCCCTTTTTACATGCTTGCGATTGTCGAGCCTTGCCAAGGCTTGGCAAGCGTGTAAACCCGGCTTAAAAAAACCGACACTCGACTGGATCGGAAGCAAGCAGGCACAAGCCCACGCAAGCCAAGCCAAACGCCCTTTTTACATGCTTGCGATTGTCGAGCCTTGCCAAGGCTTGGCAAGCGTGTAAACCCGGCTTTATGAATGAGCCGACAAACGAGGCTGATCAAACGAAAGGGGTACAAAAAGTTGAATGTTTTCAACCTCTTTGATATGGTTTGCTAATAGGTTTTATATGCTATATACATATAGGTTCTATATACATATATATATGTTATTTTATACAGACGATTTTTAAATTAACTGAAAATTACAATTTATTTACATACATTTGTGTGATAAGAGATACTCCCTTATTTTATAGAAAAAGTACCTACATTTTTTAATAAACAATGATGATATCTGCAAGTCCCAGTAGATCAGTGACCAACTCTGGTGTCTGTCCGAGTTCTTGGACCATCTAGATATCAAAAAATCATCTAACCCAACCTTTCTGTAGTGTAATTAGAAGAGAAAGCTATGTCTTTTACAAAGGCTCAGCTAAAATACTTACAAATTACTATTTATACTCTGTTTCTTTTTCAAGGCACTCAAACCTGTCTTTCGCGTCTGTTTTGATAATTAAAATAACTAATTGAGTAAAAGAAGAATATGTCTATCCATGTTAGTTCTTAAACTTTTTAATGCATTGGGATGTGAACAATTTGTCGCCATTTCAAAGAGCCGACCAAAAAAGTTATCTTGTTCATTGAATTGCCATATTTTTTGTTCAATGTTTACATTGTATGAAACGATCTTTAAGTTTCCTGTATTATAAACTGGTGGATAACTGTCAGTCAGCCATCTTGGTCGGCAAATAGGAGACAAATTAAATGGTTATTTAAAAATAAAACATTATTCGAACCACGCGCGTGTCTTGCTGGCTTCTTGACGTTTACCTGAACTAATTAGTGAGGACACGGGTTTACTTTTTATGCCTTTTAACTTAGCTTTCGTTTGTTTATTACTATGTTGTTTACGTAGAAATCTAGGAGACATTTTCTAAAGGTAATTTAATATTGCTAAGCTAAGTATATTTTGTAGTCTATAAAAAGTTGTAGAAATCTCTCGTGACAGTTATGATCATGACACATTCAGCACACTCCGATAAATTTTGACAGTAGACAACCATATAGAATGCTTTGCGCCACTTGTCTTCACGGGTTGCGAGCCAGCGAGTTTTTATCAAATTCAAAAACCGAAAGAGGAGGTTCTCAATTCGGTCGGTTTTTTAGAAGGACAAAAAGCGAGAAGACCACTGTCTATGGAACTGGTCAGTTTGCAACTTGTAAATCGCGCTATATCAACCTTTATGGTCGGGATATAATGTTGGTTTAGATAATAGTTGGTTAAAAAAGCTTTTGCTGACCCAATTTACTTCCCACAGACATCCTTCAGCAACGTATGCGCAACCAAAAACATTGCAAAATAAAAACGAGTAAATAAATAAATTCGTTTGTCTGATCATAAATAAGTAATGAGGGCACTTGTATTATTTATTGTAGTTCTGATTATACTCTGTATTAACCGGTATACTTTAATATGAAGTAAATGATTTATACACCGATCAGATCTTCATTGGAAATTTAAACTGTAACTTGTAATTTATTGATCGGGGAATCTGTATTGGTACGTTTATGGTTGGGAGCCGGCCGTGTTGTATGTTATTAAGTTTTGGCTGAGATATGTGGTTCTGTATCAAGTACATTATGTACTGGATTCAATGTTGAAGTATTTTATTTAAATATTGTATCTTGAATTAATTTTCATAGCTCCAAATCGAGGGAATAAAAAGTTTTTGTTCAAACTGCTTAATGTCTATCCACAATATATTTGTATTGTTGTCATTTTTACCTCGATCACCGTTACGCCTCCTAATTCTTAAAACAGAAAAGCTATAACAAATCCGTTTTTAATTATACCTATATACTACATAATACACTACAATTCGGTATAAAACATACCCAAAAACCTTAATTCAGAAGCAAAAGTTGGGAAACACAGATAGTTATCCATGAACGTGGTAAAATTTGTGACACACCTGCGGCCGGAATCGAACCCGGGACCGTTGGGCGCACGTACACGACCTCTGCGACATGTGCCGACTTTAACTCTGAAGTTTGTTCATAAGCGATAGCTATGAGCGGAGCGGGATTATTCGTCTTGATCTATTGTAAATACATTTTATTGGGGCTAGGAGAGTCATAGGTTGTCACATGTCTTGCTGATAACTCTGTCACACACTACTCATATGATGTTTAACGTACAACGTAACAACGTTTAAAGCAGTAATCTGTCTTCAAAAAGAAAAACATCCCACTCTACCAAGCCTGCCAAAGGCTGTAAAGCAAATGTCGCTTACTATTGTTATAAGTGTTCTGTGTAACATATACGAGCAGTGCAAGATATACGTAGATGTCTCAACGTATCCTAGGCACCGCGCTCCACGATTTTACATGCATTGTATCTGTGTCTATGGGTCTATTTTATGACAAATTACCATAACATAATTAAACATTATAATTTAAATGCAGTTAAAAATAATGTCATGCCATTCTTTTTTAATGAAGCTATACAAAAAGATGTTATAAATCCGAACGGTAAACAAATATTAATTTCTTCAATTTGTTTTATTTTAATATAAATGTAAAAAGTGATACACATTGACTCAAAACAAGAAACTCATCATAAATCAAAAAAGTTTGTACTAAGAAACCCTTATTCCAAAATAACAATTTTTTAGAACAAATAAGATAATAATCGCTTATCACCATCAATAAAAGCACACCCTTACCGCAATCGGATCACGTAACTCGGCGAGCGTTACAAATCATACCTACAGACAGAGCCTGCCTGCGCCCGCGCACACAATGCAACATGTCCGCTACCTTATATATTCGCTTCTGTCCCGGCAGATGAGTTCATTTCGTGACCCACTTGGATAATATATTACAATATGTGGCACTGGTTATAAATAAACGGGTATTATTCATTATAAATAAGTAAAACAAGGCTATATTGCGTTTAAAAAATAGCTTTTTTCTTTAAAAATACGTTGGTGACGTTTCGTGAGGATTACACAATTTGTAGTCACGGGATCTAATATTTTACAAGTAATACGCGATATAGAGTTTTTTTGGTATTTAATTCATGGTTTTTTATTACGTAGGTATTTCCTATTTTACTTTAGGTAATAATGTTCCGTTACCGCGAGAATGTATTATTAGAATATGCAACTGTAACAATATAATATTTACATTTGGAATCTACGAAATGCTCAAAAATCGAAACATATCTGTGTTATCACATAGCAATCGAAGGCTAGTCAATCTGTAACACAGTATTGTTCTCTAAAGCTAACATAAATCTCGAAATAAAATATAACAAAAAGAAAAACAAACCTTAACTTGTAAGTTTCTTTTGAAATCTGTAAACGCTTTAAACCCTATGTACTGTAAAGTGATAACACCATTAATTCCTACGTATTAAGTATTGTGCTCGTAATTCAATGAAACAGACGCACACCTCTTGGCATTCAAAATACAACTATTGAATTAAAAACAATATAATTCACGATGAACTTGTATAAGTACGAGTAAATTATAATTGATGTTTCGTTATTAACTGTCCAGTTTTACATATATGATGAATGGTTCCAAGTAACACAAGATTACTCGAAAGAGGTGATGTATGCAACAGTATTGCACTTCGCATATTGAAGTTTACGATAAAACCCAATTTATTGCGTTTTAATTTTACTTTTAACGTCCTTTAATTTGATGGCGATAAATTATGGAAGAGTGAAACGGCGTTGTTCAAATTGAAATGGAACGAATTGAAAATTTTGAAATGAACATAGTTCAGCTGTTGTTTTCATTAGTCTAACGATATTATGTAGGTATACGAGTATAACTACCTTAAGATAGTGAATAGTCTCGGTAATTGGTCGCGTCTAATTGTAAAAATGTAATTGGTTTTAAGTTTTTTGAAAACATAGTAGTCGAACAGCTGAAGAGGATGGCAGATGACAGAGGAAAGTGGAAAGAACTCCATCGACCAGAGCCCAGCTCTTAAATTTAGTTTAGAAGAAGTAGTCCCAAACCAGTACCCCAAATCAACAGTGTAACAATTTAAAAAAATACTTAACTGTCATGTGATAGTGTTAAACAATCATTTAGCATGCAGCTGCATGAGGACACAAACTCCAAGTAAATTACACTACTTTTACATTGACGAAACACAGGAAACGTAACCAAAGGCTATTCTATCAAAAACACCGACACTAGGATACTAAAACCTAAGTTATCACACATACACATATTCTTTCAAAAATTAACTTTTTCTGTTCCATACCATACCGTTTTTGTCCAAACCCTTCTTGGTCAGGTTGTCCAGCGACATGACATACTAATTTGTCACATATTCCAACCGATATTTCTTGCCTTATTTATATTTAGATAAATTTACTCTAAAAGTGATGAAATTAGATCGAATACCTCTTTGTATAAGGGAATGTGATTTGTAATTTATTCGTTTGGTGCTTGTTTGCGTCGCTGGAATTTAGGTTTATTTACATTCTGCGTTGACAATGTTGTGTACTCAAATTAGATTGAACTAGCAACAATGTGCCCGAGTATTCTAATTAGTAAGAATATTTTACTTAGGCAACTTGTAAACTCCCATAATATTAACATCGCTTTAAAGGCTACCCGAATTAAGTCCTTGAGTCATTTTAATATTATTAAAGATAATTAGTAATTATACGGGTTTTGTAACAGCCTCCGTGGTCTTGTGGTTTGAGCACCAGGCTCACGATCCGGAGGTTCCGGGTTCGATTCCCGGTGGGGATACCTCACTGAACTAACGTAAACTTAATTTTAAGCTGACGATTATAAATGATTGTAATGATCTGATATAATAAAGACATTTTGAATTTGAATTTTGAATTTTGAATTTGAATTCACAAAAATCACTGTGTGAGACTGTCCTCAGTTTGGTTAGGGCATTGCAGGCTGAATCACCTGATTGCCCGAAAAGTAAGATGATTCCGTGCTTCGGAGGGCACGTTAAGCCGTCGGTCCCGGTAACTATCTACGGATAGTAGTCGTTTTTATTTTGGCGGCTCTTTAACTCTGACGACGGGATTGGTCAGGTTGACCACTCGATGAAGAAGAAGAAGACGGGTTCTGTTATATTGGAAACGTGACCAAACCTTGTTGACGACTAACATCTCAACAAAATCAGTACATGAATTCTCGTGTTATTTTCAAATATGACCGTGACTCAGTCTAACTATAAATAAGGAAACATTATTTTAAACCACAATAGACTTACGAGTATTATCGGTGTCGTAGCCATTTATAGATGGAAAACATTTTTCCCAACAAAAAAATAGAAGTAATTTCGGCACCACAAGTGTCTTTTGAGTTATGTATACAAAGTATAATTATTATAGGAGCTTAAGTCTAGGTCTGACTACGTTATTTTATAACAATTATTTAGATATATCAACGAATAGACAAATTCTAGTCCAATTTCAGTATAACCAGTATATTTGTCCGAACCACACCTGTTCCAGTTCCATGTTTCAATTACCACCGTTATGGACATAGAATGACACAAATGTAAAGCATTGCGCCTTTAACGGCCAACGTATTAGCAGGTTGGTGAAAAAATAGAACAACTATACTCTAGGCTTGTTGCGGTCGGCTCTTGATTACAAGAATTGATTTATTCTTAATACTAGCAGCGCCCCGCGGTTTTACCCGCGTTGTGCCCGTTGCCGTGGGAATTTCGGGATTTGTTATACTTATAAACCTTCCTCTTGAATCACTTTATCTATTAAAACAAACTGCATAAACGTTGCGTAGTTTTAAAGATCTAAGCGTACATAGGGACAGACAGACAGCGGAAAGCGACTTTGTTTTACACTATGTAGTGATTTGATAGATATGACAAAATAGACACGGACAAACATACACATAAACGTGTTTTTAATCTGTTCTTAATCCCGATGCAAAAAGGGCTATCAAATCTCTATGTGTCAAAGATAACTGTAACTTCTGAACGAATGAACTGATTATTATGTTGTTCATTCATTCATATCGAGTCCAACCCTGCTCTCGGAGTTTAGACCGCCTGAAGGCCTCGGACATTATTATGTGATGTTCACCGTGTTATATATGACTAGACTAATATTATTCTTAGCTACAATTTATTGTGTTGAACGATACATATCAAATGTTATTACTCCGTTCACTTAAAATACTTAAAGCACACTTTTAAATGACGTCAGCTTTATCAACTAAGTCGTAACACTAAGCGCCAATAAGAACCTTCCAATCTATAGCCGCAGGTTTAATTCCGCTCATGTAGATCATTCGATACCAATAAATCAGCTGACTAATGCGGGATTACCATATACGAGTTACTCAGATATATACTATGTTGTATTCTAATGTAGAAGTGAGTAATTTTGATACAGGTAAGTTAGATAGAACTTTAAATAAATAATTTTCATATTGGACTGATATTAATTATCTTATAGTAATTAAGCTACGTATATTTGGCTGTCATCGACTTCAAAAATAACAATAATACTAGTATATAAGTAAATAATAATTATTCTTACCTTAGTAGTACTCATATCATAGAGTTATAACCGAACAGATTTTAATTATTTTTCTATATATTTAGGTAATTAATAAAAATACATTTAATTAAGAGTTTTGGTGCAATCTGCGCATCTGTGCCCTTAAAGAATTAACTCGGGAACAATTTAAGCGCTTATAACATTCAAACAATCGGCAATACTATTTGTAATATTGCAGTTACTTCATAAAACTGATCTACACATTAAACATTCTATAATATCTTATATTTTATATCTACAATACTAAAAATATCTTCAATAATTAAGCTTTTAAGAAGCATTCATATCCATACATTGCCATAACACGCTCTTTCGCAAGTAACTTTTGGTATGAAAGTAATAAAATTGATATAAAGGCACGAAAATTAAGCGATTATCATAAAGCGTACATAGTTGGTATTATCGTAAAAGTGTGGTCGTAAAAATTACGCTTAACATAAGGTCATGTTGACGTATTTACAGCGGATATTATGCGTTATACGGACTATAAAACGATGGTAGTGAAACTTGAAACAAGTAACCGAACGGTCTATATCCGGATAAATGCAACTCTGAGTATAAAAGTTAAATATTAGCTTGTAGTGTCCCACTGCTGAGCAAAGGCTTACTTGATCGCTTAATTCTGAGTGTATTAACCATTTAAACCATTCGTGATGAGGAGTAGGCTAAGGTTCAATTCTGCTAAATTTATTGTGTATCTATGAGTGTGATGTTCCTGTACTGATATCTTCAGTGAAATGAGAGGCCTTTGTCTAGCAGTGGGAGATTACAGGCTAATATTTTTTTTACTTTTACTTTACCATGAGTGAAATGGATTGCGACTGAACAATTTACATACTATGTGCCTTACTTGCAGAATACCAAGTGTTAACAGCTTTCAATACCATTTGGTTGTGTAGTTGTGTAGACGCCTTTTCTCTGTATTCGCTTCTGTATAGGTTTTCATACACAAGAGTGTCGTCATAGACGTCTTTTCTCTAATAAGACAGTCTCAAAACTGCCTGACCTTTAATCTGCACAGGCTTTAAGACCCTTAAAACCTCACAAAAAGACCGCGACATAAAACCTTTAACATTAAATAAATATAAAACGCCATAAGCGTTTATTGTTACACTCTTTAAGTCATTATATTTTACGAAAAGAGTCGTAAACTTCCCAAATGATCCTTACATTGTACAGGTTCATCATAATGTGACTTTTATGCGAATAAATAGCCGGAAATGTGTTTTATATACCGGTAATAATTATGATAAATAAGTTTTTGTAATGATAAGCTTTTGATGGTAGGTTTTTAATGGTGGCAGCAAAGTTAAATAAACTTTATTTGGAACATAGCAACATTTACAAAATCTGAAACTAATGACACTCCCTAAAGTAAGAATACTGTGACACAAGTATCAACGCCCTCTTTCGGAACACATGCTAAACGTTCCAGTTTACAAAACCCTAAATATCCATTTAGATAAATTAAAAAAGTCATGTTAGTTAATTCATTTATAATCACCATTTGCTTGTATAACTCGAGAACAGCTGAACCGATTTTAATTATACTTTTCTTATTTTATATATCTTAGTCAGGAGTAGGATAATGATTAATAAGAAACCCCGAAATTCCCACAGGAACGGGTGCGCTGCGGGTGAAACCGCAGAGAACAGATAGTTTAATATAAAATTATATTATATCTAGTTTACGTCGTAAAGATCATGGTCGTTATATTGGCCTAAAATCAGTGTGGATAGTATTAATTTAATCTATTTTCCTCGTTTAAAACTTACTATTTCTTTTCATAAACCTAAATCTTAATTATCTAAAACTCTTATCTAAACACACTCTATCCCGTAACAATACACTAACCAAGCCTTAACATGCAGAAATAAATGTCTCATCCATACGTTAATGTAGGTATTTGCGTTTTTGACTCTGGACGGAATTATCCGTAGGAGGCAGGATCTTTTAAAGGTTATATTCTGAGCAAACCAATAACAAAATAGCCTCCAATAATTGTATAAAAGAATAGTTCTCGTATAATCAAAATAGAGATATAAAATTCAATCTAATTTACATTACAAACAGAAAATACTAAATCACCGTTTAAAATTTCAATAATAATGTAATGAATAATTTAAGGGAATTAATTAAATGACAAGTTTTTGTGGAACAGGCTTTAGAAAGACTAGAAACGTATAGTTTGTTCACAAATAAAACCGGCGATGACAATGCGCTGATTTACGTTTGATATGCTGTTTTTTGGTTGAAGTAACATTATAACAAAATAATAAGTAATTTAAAAACTACATTCTACAAAACAATGTGATATAACAAAAGTCTTTAAAAACTAAGACCAAAGTTCCGACGCAAAAAGATGGTTGTTGCAAGTTGATCGTGTATGTACCTATTTGTTTTCCTGTACCTATGTCACACCGTGACTCTAAAAAGAAGGAGCCATCTTCAATTTAGTTTTTTGTTTACTTAGGAAAATGTTTTCATAGGAAGTGTTCAAAGCTCTGTATAAAGCAAATCATCCCAATCCCTACTCAATATACATTTATATACATTTGAAATTTTAAAAATCAGCTAAAGTGATAAAAACTTCGTTTTTCTAAGCAGACTATACTAAGTTAGTCTGTTTCCCACATTCATTGAGAGAGGTGTTGGCCCGAACACAGCGGAATTACCTCTTAACACGCCATCATCAGGTGTCTGCATTAGAATTAAGGAATTATAATGTATTGATTGAGAATAGGTCTAATTAACGAAGTGTCGCCTGCGCAGGACGACGGCTGAACGTGACTTTAATTAGACGTTTATTTTAATTGTCTGTCTGTAGCTACTGAGTTAGGGTAACGGATGTGCTATGTTTACTTTTAATATACCTACTTATAGTCTTAAATCTTCAACACCAGGGTTAGCCTGACCTTCACGAACTTATAAAGTTTAATGCATTTTTCAGTAGAATTCAATTTCGAATTTAAAGTTGGATATTATAGGTATTGCAATATGTGAATGATTTACAGATATTTTTACACAATTTTACGAATTATATTCTTTTGTAGGTATATAGAAGGAACTTCCACTAACTTGATAAAACTGTTATGTAAAAGCTATGACCACCACAACAACTACAAATTATCCAATAACCAAATAAAGAGTCGACAACTGTTCGCTCTTACAAAAATATCGGTTTTAAACAATTACGTACTGACACGCCACCTACCGTTGTAATGTAACTACTTTTAATATTAATATAATTAATGGCATTCACAACGCGAACACGACACGCTGTCGTTACCCTGTCAATAAAAATGGGGTTTTGTACAAAACTGTCGATGAAAATGGCATTAAGATGAATGGTACTCGAAAGTTTTCAGATTAATTGAATATTTTGGACATCGATTTTGTAAGTATATCATTATTGATGATGCACAAGAAGTTTAAGTCAGGCAGTTGAATTTTAATTAGTGTTTTATTTCACGGGTGTTCTGTGGGATGTTGGGCTCTGTTCTACTTTTTAACCGCTGAATAAAATTACTTAATAATTTTCAAATTGATTTTAAAAACCAGAAAAAGGATTTTTTTATTAGATTTTATATTATATGAAAACACATATTCCCGTCGTTTATGATCCGATTTTTCAAATTCTTTAATATATTAATGCTGCCACCAATTTCTGGTAACTTTTTAGAATTTGGCCAATTCGTACTACTTTTTTAGTCATTAGAATTTGAAATTGATTCTACCTTATCCTTGTGTCTTTAGACTTTTTTATGGTTGAATACGGTTCGGGTCTTTTAGCATCAGACTAAATTAATAAAATGATTTTATTTATCGGTCTGCTTTAAAAAAATTCAGGCCCAATTGCGCGAATCATTAAAAAAGTTTTTAAACATGTATTTCCATGTATTTCCCGATACACTCTCATCAACCTTATAAAATTATAAAAATAAACGGATTCAAAATATTTTAAAGCAAAAATTTTAAATTTAAATTAATGTATTTAAGCTTTTTTAACTCATAAAAATGCGCATACATCTTGGTAGTTCATAAGGCGTTTTCAATTATGTGCCATCCTTGGTATTAAAAATTTAATTCTAGCCAAATTGTAAGGTGAAGTGTTGTTTAATATTTCATTGTCTGAACTGTGTTAATTATAGCGATGTATGATAATAAAATAATTGATTATTAAACGATAAACATCTATGTCCTGCACTGAGATTAATCGACACACGCAGGTTGTAGCTACTGAGATATTTTGGAAAGATGACGTCAAGCTTTTTTTGGTTTTTAAAAAGTAGTTTTTAACACCATTTTAATGGCAATCAGTAAGGTTCAGTTACTTTTCAAACAACTGGTGTTACATGGGGTTTACTTCGAATTCAAACTGACCCTCATTTAATCGCTACGTTGCTCTGGGAAGGATACTTTTTTGTTATATAATATTCCAGCAATTAACAGGTACCGTCACCAGTAACTGAGACCTCTTTTATTTAAATAAACAAAAAAGCTAAATAAGAAGTAAATAAACCATTCAAAACCAATGTCATTATCCAAAACGGGCACTTATTTTTGTTTTAAATAACAAAACTGTAAATAAAACATTAAATCCAAACGTGAACATAAAAATATCGATATCCAAACCTCGAATTGACCTCTGATACATTTCACACTTAAAAATTGCCACAAAATAAATAATCCTTAACCATTCCGCGTTGTAAAATGCCAGTTTACAAAATAAATGAACGAATTTATTTTAGTCTTTGATCGTATTGTGCCGAAAATGACAAAATGTACAAGGTGTACATTTTTAAGAATTTCGGTGTCCATAATGAACTTTCTCTCTTGATTTAAGAGGTCGTCCTTAAGATTGATATTGGGTGCATGAAGGTACAAATTCTTGAGTAAAAGACCTATTTGGTGGACATGGGAATGGTGAATAACTTTACTCTGAAATGAATGAACAAATCGGTCATTCCATTTCGGAATTACAATGTTAACCTGCTTAAGATGTTCTCGTGTTGTCGGCAATATTTACTTTAAGAAACTAAATTCAAAATTCTGAAATTGTCCTTTTTAAAATACATAACTTAATATTAAACGTATCGATAAGACGACAACCTTTTTCTGAAATCACACAAACTAGAACCAAATCTCAATAAATAGGTACCTATACGAGTAAACATCATAATAACACACGTATAAAGATAAGCAGGAACACCCATACAGCGCTCAAACTCATAAAAAACATTAAATAATGCTCGTATGTAAATGTGAATCAGCACACATACATACATGGTGTTGCCCATACAAACGTAATATATATAATTATAAATTAACACGCGCCCACACAAAGGCAGGTTAAACATTTGTTAAGAAAGCGAGAAAGTCAATGTTTATCTTAGTTATTTGTTTAGCCCGAATCTTGGAGGATTCTGCGAAGTTTATTTTGAACGGATTTCGAGTAAAAAGTGATCTCATAAAATGCACTGAGAGCACTAATTCTTTAAATAAGTGATAATTCGTTTTGTAAAGCGACGGGCATTAGAAGTCTTTCTAATATGGTCAATATTAGTCATCGATATTTCTTTTGTACCTCTACTAACTACTCTGAAAACTTCAGGACTTATTTAACAATCAATAAAGTACAATCACGCAGATTACGTACTTACATTGTAGCGTTGATGACATAAGTTGAGACTACGCGACTAATTTTGAATGGTATGTATAAAAGCTATCGTCTAGTTTTATCTTTAGAACCCGATATTTAAACATCGCTATAAGTAAACATAGCTTGGTAAAACTAAAGCACGAGCGCTATAACTGTCAGTCTGTCATACAAATATCACGTATTTACAAAAATGTAATAAAGACCAATACTATTATTTATTCATATAATCATTGTAAATTGTCTTAGTTTATGAAAAAAACATTAATTATGTTCAACTTTATACACAATATGCACAATATGTACAATCTCTAATATCAATGCGAGTCTATAATGATACACATAGACACAGAAATTCATAGAAAGGGTTCATTAAAACAAAACTAATTTATTAGCTGTGTTTAATGGACAAAGTAATTAATGCGGCGCGGGCGCAAGGAAGCGGTGGCGATTCGGTTAGATAGCCTAGTTAGGCATAGGCTGGTCATTGGTTTGTTAGGACGCGTTCATGTTTACGATCCGCTATGAAAAAAAAACAATATTGAGTTTCAAAATGAAAAATGGAAACTTTGTATCTCTACTACTTAGTTAGTTATTGTATAACTTATGTTTGGACGCGGCTCTATGCGTGTTTTCTTGACGGCTATACACAATTAATCGAGTTTATTTTTGTTACAAAGATTATATTGTGAGTCTTCCGAGATACGTATTAGTTTAAAATAATATTTATTAACCAGTACATTTTCAAACTTTCTATTTACTTTTTAAGTTACTAAATCCAAAAGGTTTACTCAGAAGGCCGCTCCATTCAGATATTTTTTTAAAAATGTTTCAGGACGGTAATGTATCACCTAATACTACATTAAACCTATAATCCCAAAATATCACAACGTACATTAATGAGACAGAGTCCCATACCTTCCCTCTTCCTCTAATATCTAACTGAGAACACTCCCTTAGATCTCGCGTGCAGTACCTTGCTCAATTAAATTTACTGCTCTATATGGCTACTGCAAGTTTCAGCCCCTGTCTATTGTTTAACAGATATCATCTCGGCTTACAAATTAATTTAACCATTCCACTATTGTTGGAATTTAAAGCAAATATGGTTATTATAATTGGTTAGGCGGTGTGGTTATGGTTATGATTATTAATTTTTGGTCAGTGGTTGTTGACTTACGGATCTCAATAAGTGATATTGAAAATTTATTTTTAAAATGACGGTAAAGTTAAAATGACGATGTTTTTCTAATTGAGAAGGTGTTTAGTGATAGTGAGTAAAAAATACTACACCCATCAAAGTAATAATATCAAAGCGCCAGTAATATACAACTCTGGTGAGAGAAACAAACAATTCACGCTATTTCCGCAAATACCTGACAAGATCTAGTGCCTCTTAACCACACTCAGAACCATAATTTTATCATTCATATCTGTCGTACTACATTAAATCTCAAAACGAATTAAACAACCTTTGCGTCATTTTTATAACCGATTTAAGTTTTAGTACCGCTAATAAAACAAATAAACTTAAATCCTTATCAATGTAGAGCAACTTCAATAAAATAAACTGTTAAAAACGTCTCATAAATTAACATGAACACAAACCTACAATAAAAACGACCCGAAACTTCATAAATACGATGTTCATCGCTTCCAACAGGCATGAAACATTAACTAAAATTATACAACACTAATAAAATTTAACAACATTCGTAATTTTGCACTTAAAACGTTTTATTTTGGTCGTATCAAAGTGAGCGACTTTCGAGACACCTTAACGACTCTTCAAAAATGTCGTTACGATTGTGTTACGTTACGGTTTGGAGTATTTTTGTTAAGGCGATACAACTTGTAGTATATAAACTATAAAAGATAAACTAAACACAATTCACAAGGTATTTTAAAATCAAATTAACTGACCAGACTCTAACCTACTCGAAATTAATGAATGAGCACTATTTTAAAGATCTTTATTCCCAGTTTTTCGTACAAAATATATTTTTAAAACCAAAATAACATTTCTTTGAATTAATTTGTCATCTGGCCGACTAATAACTTGTACATCGAAAGCCCTTTACGTGTACACAATCATTTAATAAAATTAATTAATCACGAAAAAGTCTGATAAAACTTTAATTACAGATAAAAGAATTGCTCCTTAATCAAATGAATGCATGTTTATTTTGTTGCAAAAAGTAAATGAATGTACAAAGTGTTAACACAGTGATAACGTTTTAAAACATACATTAATGAGAGGTTTGTTACTAATTAATATTTTTGTTTTTGTTCCTTGAAATGTAAGTCTCTTGAATCGGAGTTTTAATTGTTCGGCAACAAAGAAATACTAGTTTTACATGATATTTTAATACTTGAGAAGTAATAGAAAATAAGCGAATTGTTTAGTGTTGTTTCCTTTTAGTACGATTTCAAACAGCTATTTCTTATGACATTAGAACGTAAGGCCTTCATCAAATTAAGCGCTTGCAGTCGTTCTGCTACGTCACTACATAGTATAAAATAAAGTCGTCTCTTTTTCGTGTCTGTCACACTGTTTGTCTGTCTGTATGCTTAAATCTTTAAAATTACGCAACGGATTTTGATGCGGTTTTTTTGTAATAGGTAGAGTGATTCAAGAGGAAGGTTTTTATGTAAAAAAATTCCCGAAATTCCCACGGGAACGGGCACAACGCGGGTAAAACCGCGGGGCGCTGCTAGTTTTATATGAAAATCAAAAGATCATCCGTGTTTTATTAAACTCACAAGATTTGCACTCATTACACATCATCCTTTGTCATCCCGTGACCACGAGCGGGGTAATTCGCTCGAAACGTCGGGTACATATTTTAATAAATACGTTATATTTTCTAGAACGATACAGACCTGATTCATTTAGTATAATGATGCCTGTGCAAACGATTGCGCACTACCTACTGCAGCCGAATAAAAACGCTTAAATCGCCCAAAACGAGCGCTAAAATGCGCTTTTAATGACTTCACTAACATGTAAGCTACAGCTTAAGTTCTAGATAAAATTATAAAGTTGACCCTCTATTTACCAATAAAGTTTCTACGAAAATATATCGAAAACCGTTAAAATCACAACATTGCTACTAATTCAAAATAAAAATAACAAAAAATTCAACAGTCCACATGTCACAAACATTATTACTTTAATTTTGTCTTTCAATATCATTTTACCGAACTCATTGTCATAAAGTTGCAATTACAAATTATTGTCAGGTGAAACATTTCGAATCGGGTCAAAAAAGTGGGTACAACCGCCAAGGGACTTGAGCCTCGACTTTCTTCGCTTACGACACCGAGGGACCACTCCCAAAATTGATTTATAAGCGGTCCATTTTGCGATCCACATGAGGTTGGGCGATGAAGATGTATCTGAGGATATGTTAGGTAAAGGTATTCCGGTACCTTCGTGTCGTTCAATATTTAATTTTACCCTCCTATGTTTAAATAAGATCCTTTAAGATTCCAGTCTTTTATTCTTCGGTATATGAATATGAGTGTTACGATTTTATTTAAAAGACACTTAAGCATACATATTTTGATCCAGCAGACGCACGTATAATTAAACTAAATCATTAATCTATACTATAAAACTTCAAAATACGATTGTAGACTCAAAACTAGTTTGAAAAATTGTACTCCAAACGGTATATCCCTCGATGTATCTCGGAAACATAATCTCGTGTGCACCACCTCCTCCAAATAAGGCGTATTGAAGATGCCTCTCCGACGGCTATCGGTATGCACTGGAAAGTACTAATTGAGCCCATACGAACCGGTGCCCTGCAACGGTTCACTTGTTGGCTTATTATTATCAGAATTTTGGTAAATTTAGATGGTTTTTACATAAAAAGGGAACTTATTCAAAGTTTACACCTAAATTATACGTTCTAAGTATTCATAGCTTGTAATGATTGTAATTTGTTGTGTCACTAAATTAATTTTGTCTATATACCTAATTAGATCGCATTGCACCAAGATTCTTAAACGCGGCAGTAAGACGCCCTTTATTACACTTGTTAATTCCCCGACACAAAAAACACTATCAAGTTCCTGCGTGCCAACGGGCTTGTCAATAGGATAGATATACCAACTTGATATTTAAGTAAAAACATATTTTAGGCTTAAACCCAACACATTAAAATAAAACATTATTAATTTTCATAACCCGTTCAATCTTATTATAGTTTTCAAAATGGCAGTTTTTTAATTGGCAAATTAGGAATAAGCCCGCGTATAGTAACGCCCTAGAAAAATATGAAGAAGAGAAGCTTGTTGACTGCGGACGGGAATCGAACCCACAACCCCGAATACAGTAAGCGGTATCATATACTAATGTGCCAATGGGGTTGTCAATTGGAGAGGATAGGTTTGGTATATCCAACTTGTGACCAAGTAAACAATTTATTTTACAGTTATACACAACACATTAAAATAAAACATAACTGATTCACATAAACAAACACATAAATGTTCATTGACTGAAATTATAACGTTTCGCAGCGCTCACCATACTCGGTGGCTAAGTATCTGCCGGTAATTCTTCAACTGCAATATTAAATGTTCCTTATTAATACACATAAGTACCGTAAATTCGAGTACTATAGTAATAACTGGCGAAAATGAAACTAATTGGATCACATTCTCAGTAATACGACCATCAATATTCCTTCAAGACCGATAAATGGAACCAAAAAAGTATGGTGTGTTTAAAAACGATTCACATAAAGGTGCCACAGAAGGAAAACCTATTAAATTTTATTGATACTTTTCCATACTTGCTGTGCTCCAATTTTTTGTTACGTCCGCAGTTTTGGGGAAGCGATGTAGGTTACACTGGATGTGACATGTTCGTAAAGTTCTTTATTTTCTTCTAAGATTAGCTGTATTGTTGTTTATACAGCTAATCTTAGAAGAAAATAAAGAACTTTACTAATCGCTTTACGATTAGCAAAGAGATGTAATTTGACATACTCTTATTATATAACGCTCGTGTTCTCTTGAACTTGCCAAATCACTAAACACACCTTATTGAGATCACCAGCTCACACAGAACTCTGTGTGAGTTCACCTTTGCGAAACTTTAACTAGACTGCTACACTAATTATTACCTACCCAAACATACTTCCTACTATTATACAAACCTTACAGTCCAAGCTATATACTGCAAACATTTGTGTGATTAGATAAAAAATTATAGTTTAAAAAAATTTCCATCCATTCCATCCAGGTCCATTTTACTGTACCAATGATGATTGTAATATTAAAAAAAAATATTAAGCACCCCACGCTTTTTACTCTGAATTGAATCATTGTGTTAATAACTTAAATTTTATTATAATTTTGATCTGAGGTGAAAAATTATTTTCTAGTTTTTAGTTCAATTTGCAATAAAAGCGTGTTTTTTAGTTTTTTTAAACTATAATTTTATTTTTTATTTTTTAGTAAATCTGGCAAATCCATTAAGGATAATGGGAAATTGTTATTAAATTACCATTTAGTAAAATAAAACAGAACTCCCGTTCCGTCCCACAGCGAGCGCCCGTTGATGTATTTTATATGAAGTAATATTTTTTTAGTAAATCTGGCAAATCCATTAAGGATAATGGGAAACTGTTATTAATTATTGCATTGTCATCAGTCCTTGATACGTATGCAAAGTTTCAAATTAATCAGACTTCTGGAAGTTGGTGAAAATGATGTTCAAAGATTCCATTACATACGTTCATACGTACGTACGTACGTACATACATACAGGCCAAGCTAATAAAAGCGTGTTAAAAATTGCAAAATAGAACGCGGGTGAAGGAGCGAACTTAATTTGACATTAGCGACGCTCATGTTCGCCAATTGGCTGAATCTAAACATTAACAACACCTATTCATTTATTCATTTCGACCAGGTTAGTGGCCAATCCTGGTGTCGGAGTTTTTAGACCGCCTAAAGGCCTCCGACATGGTCTGACGATTGAAACAACCGGGACCGACTGCTTAACGTGCCTTCCGAAGCACGGTAGCGCTCAGATAGAAAAGTCTTTATCGGCCACCTATCCAAGTAGATGCTCAAGCTAACAACACCTATAAGACGGTTGTAGTACAAATGACTCGAGAAGAAGTTCAAACTATCTTTGGCACATCCAGGATATCGTAACTCTTGTACTCACGAGGGATCTCCGCGAATCTTGATGCTCGTAAAATTTTATGTGTTTCAGACAAAGAGAATTTTGTTAATTAAGTCCAAGTGAGGCTGTGAGCGGCTGATAGATAACACCGTGTTATCGGTGACCACCATCTCGTGAGTCGGGGACATTTTTGGCATCGCTTTTAACTCGAATGAGCGACTTTTGAGTGACTTACGGGACATAGGTGGTAGTTCTTTTGTGTGTTGTTAATGTGGTAGATTGAAGCGTTTTGAGATTGTTGACTTATGAATGTTGATTCAAAATTTGTTTTGGTTTTTGTTGGAAATCGTTAACGATTTAATTAATTATTACTAAAATCAATCGGTATCTTATTTTAATAGCCCAAGCCCGTTGGCACAGTGGCAGTGAGAGCGCTTACTGTGTTTACTGTGGGGGTTGCGGGTTCGATTTCCGCCCGGAGAGTTGAATTTTCACAATATGAGTTGTTAGCGACGGCTTCTCGGTGTCAATTATATATTCATATAAAGTATTTGTGTATGTATATGAAGTAGTATCAGTTAGTTAGATTCCATAATTCAAGCTTAGAGCTTAGTTTGGGTCTTATTAACTGTGAGTGATTTTTTCCGGGTATATTTATTATTATTTATTTATTATTATAATTTAAGATATTGTTTAGTTTGAACGGACGTCTAATTTTTTTATAGGTGTTTTTGAAATAACCTCATAAACTCTTTATCTATGTCCCCGTTCCATACATCACAACCACAAACAAATTAATATTAAATATTATTGTTAATTCGATCATATTTCCATAAGAAGTTTGTCAAAAACATAATTTATGAATAATAAAACTGATCACAAATATTAAATACAACATTTACTGAACTATAACTCATAATCGCAATTCTACACTATACTTCGAAACCTAACGTTCTTATGTCTATAACATAAAGTTCAGTTTCCGTTAAAAGTTTTAGAGTTCAAATTATTTAATTACCAGTTTAAGTGTAACAAATAACAAGCCATATTTCTTAACCAATAAAGGTGAAATTCGTTTGTGTCGAAGGTCTAAATAAGTTGGTGTGAGCTTGCAAGTGAAAGTAGGCTCATCTTGCGAGATAACCTTTGACCATAACCTGTCTTTGCGATTTTATTGTAAAAGATACACCTATTAGAGATGTGAGATGGTGCGCGATATCGAATAGATACCAACTCTAGTGATTTCACATCGATTAGAAAGAAATTGAATTTATAAAAGTAACTGTCAACAGAAAGAAATGAAGACTTCTCGCATAGGAATCGTTAACGTTGAACAATCCTACTTATATTACTAATGGTATTACAAATGCGAAAGTTAATGTCAATGGATGTATGGCTTTTTTAATCGGATCGAAATGGAAATCAGCACAGAGATATAGCCTGTAATAATTCATAAGCTACTTTTTATTTCCTACAGGAACGGTACATCAAAGATGAAATCGCGGGCGCTGCTAGTTCTATACTCGGTATCTTAATAGACACATTTTGAAGTACTTCTCACCAAATAAGGCTATTACTCCATATTACTAAACTTTTTTCTACTCGATACAACTACAATTACTGGACCCTATAATCGAATACAATCGAACCAATTCGATTTCCTAAAGTATCGATAACACGTTCCATTTTATGAAGATAGCTTTTCGTCGTTTCGGAATTTGACATTCTATTTTCAAATATTGTGTTAATTGAATTGTCATATCGGAGTTTTTGAAAATGGAATGGACTTAATGATATTTTATAGTTCTAAATGAGAATACTGGTTGGTTATAAAAGTTTGTAAATGGAGTGAGCATTTTGGGACCTTACCGCATTAAAATTACTTGCTTTTTACTACAGAAGAAATCACGAGTTGAATGTTCGTAATGTGATAAGGTACTAAAGAGTGTTCTTTATTTTGGAGTCCACTATCTTTTTCTGATAACGTAATGTAAAAACAAATTTTTAGTGAACATAAAACAAATGATATTATATTTTATGTGTTCCATTTACATTGATATTGTTTGAGTATTTGTTTCAAATCCATTTCTTAAAATAGTAGAAGAAAATTGGACATCTTAACAGAAAATTATTAAAATCTTTTATATAAATAATTAATATTAATATCTCTAGCTTGTGCAAGGCTGTTGCATATACAGCATAATATACTATATCTATGTATGAAATTTTAAGGGCCTTTGCTAATTTGTATTTTTAAACCCCGACGCAAAAGAGGGTGAAAAGGGAGGTGTTATAAGTTTGACGTCGATATCTGTGTGTGTGTGTGTCTGTGGCTCATAAACGGATGTACCGTTTCAAAACGTTTTTATTTATTTGAAAGCCAGAGTTTCCTTGTGATGTTGGTGTTGGTTCCCTTAGCTACGATTGGTAAAAATTAAATAGCCGTATTTGCGCAGCGGTTCTTTTTAATTCAATTTGTTAGAGACAGTATCTCGACAGGACACAGCGGTCCATCCGCCAAATTTACACCGGGAGTCACCTGACCCACAACACATTCCCGTAGCACCCAGAGCCACCAAAAATGCTAGTGTGTATAACCTCTAAGTTCTAAGTGACTATAATTTTACACACACTACTAAATCCATAAATTACAAACAAAACTACTATCTAATTCATCTTCATTCTACATTTACACAACAAAGGCAAAACAAGACATATTTATATCCTTCCCAAACGATTAACACAAACATACAAATATTCACCACATTTCAATATAAAGAGTTATATATCACCATCAGTGTTACAGTTTTGCTTCAAATTACCCTTGAAACCTTAATTGTGTGTATTCTAAAATATATCTTAATGTAAGGGAATAAGGTGAAAAGAAGATGTCGCAATGTGATGCGTAAATCACTTTAGGTATGTTGACAGAAGTAATTTTGCAATTTAACTGTCGTTGTGATCTAGTCTCGTTGGTTGCGGTTTAAGTGTTAGGAGGTGGCGATTTTAGAACAGTTTACTTTGTTACATTTAATTTTGGTAAATAAATAGGATTATAAATAGGGTCAAACACAATTGAAACTTAAAGCAAATTAGTGGATTATGTATAATAATATTTTATGGAAATGACAGCTTCTGTATTCTAATTAAATGAACCAAATTAATGTCATAGTAGTGTAATGTGAAACCAAAATATTATGGTACAAATAAGTAGTAGAAAAGTCTAGTCATTCCTGAGATACTTCCTGAAAAAACCATTATCAAATACATACTACTCAGTTTCTGTTACGATACTGTTAGCCCGTATGGTCCCATTGTTGGGCAAAGTCTTTCCCCCATTCCCGCCACTCTTCTCGATTTACAGTCACCATCAATTGCCAGTCCCTCTTGTAGGCGTCCAGTTAGTATCACCTTTAATGTATATCTTCTTTATATCACTGACAATCGCCATTTTAGTATTGTACACACAATTAATTTGACATCACAGAAAAAATCTTATGATATAATAGTTGTAAAAAAATAGTTACATACATTAAATTCGTGATTACACTTATCGCTTCACCTCACAACTTGGGCCACCCGAAAAGAAACTTTAAAAATAAGCTATTTAAATTAAAAATCGCATTAATTCAACAGCATGTTAAGTTTGTTCACATTAATTGTCCAGCGGTGAAGCCAATGTTTAAGCAACTTATGTGTTAACTTAATGACCTACCTTACAACTTAATGTTCCTTAATAAATTACTCGAACAATTTGTTTGGATGCAACAAATCATTATTTAAAGTTTAAACACCGTTTCATGTACTATATTTCACGGGAAAGGAAATCCATGGCCGACCATTTTAGTAATTTATATGATAAATAAATCGGTACATCATTTTTGACATTATTACAATATCCAGTTTTTATGAAGATTATTAGTCGTAGGGGTGCCAGGCGCAAGCGACGGCGATGGCATCTCCGATACCTCTGATATGCGAGTGATACCTCCCTGATTAATACATAACTTATTAAACTAATACGCACCTTTATTAATTATTGTTCCGGAACGTGCCTGGACCCGCCGCAGCGTGGTTAGATTATGTGTTTTTTATTCAAAATATTGGCTGATTACCTGTCGCCGACGTTGCTTCGTGGCACCCCCAAGGTGGTGAAAGTATTTCCTAGTTATTCGTAAAAAATCGAATTATTTTATGTTTATTAACCTCATGTAAATACTGATCTACAGTAACCATATCTAATCTAACCTGAAAAAAGATCTGCATTAATTCTCCAACACCATCAGAAAAGGAGTTTCATCTCAAAAATAAATAACAAAATCAACATAAATCCATTGAGACACACGGCCTGATAAATCGCACAGACTATACAATAAATAAATAGACGTTTTTGCACCCGACTCCGGTTGTGTGAAACTACCGATTCAATTCCAATGTGTAGCGATAAGTATTAATTCTAGTGTTCATTTAGGGCGGTTACAGACATGCGTTTTTCTCTACATCATTCTCGCGTTGTACACACTCTATAATTTTTCGAAAAACTTCGTAGAAGAAATAAAATATCTAACAGCAATTTGATCTTTCCTATACTGACCTATTTGGGCATATTCGAACGTGGCAATCATATCCCGCGTGTATACGAGCATATAAATGCGTCAACCTTCATACAAGGTGCTCATGTGTCAAAATAAGTGGCAAAAACGAACATATACTCCAACACGCTTGCAAACGCAACCTTTTAATCGTTCCAAAGATACTGATGTTTAGTAACACTATTTAGGTTCCAATAAAATTATATCATACGTATATAAAACGCCCTGTTTGAAACCACCCTAAGATGCGCTTGCGCCGGTGTGGCCGCGCGAGTCTAAGTATGGCGTTATTAATTGCTTTAAGCCTTTCTGTGTCTTGTGATTGAAGATGCACGGGTTTTAAGAACATTTTGTTTAGGTTTTAAGAGAGTTAAGTTAGTGCGGGGATAAGTTCTATAAAGGTTAAAATTCTTTCTCTCTGAGTATAGGGGCGAAGTTAGAGTCAAGTTTGAGGAGACTAAGTGCTTTCATTCATGAACTTAACAATTAATAAATTTGAGTAGCTAAGTGATCTCCCCTATTACTAGTAGTTAGAGCCGTTTTTAAGCACCATAAAAATTCAGTATACTTAGGCCTTTATCATATTCAAACTTCTTTAAAAAAGTAATATTAGTCTATAATGTCCCACTGATGGACATAGGCCTCTCGTCTCACTGATGATATCATTACAGTGTAGAGGATGAGGCGTAATAACCACGCTTGCTTAATGCGGTTTGGTGATCTCGAATCCAAACCATGTTTGAACAATAAGAAACATATTTTGGGTCGACCTAGGAATTGAATCCAGGGCCTTAATCTTGGCAGGCTAGTAAATATAGCACTAGACCATCGAGGCGTTACTTCTATAAAGCGTAAATTGTCAACAAAAAGGTCCTTATTTTATAATTTTACGAACTTAACTTATCAATTTATGGCTGACTGTTTTATATCTGTGTGTTTAGTCTACGGTTTCTTATTGCACCAATCAAAATAAGTTTAGTTTGATCTTATTAGTTCAAATTAAGATCACTATCTCTTTCACCGCTTCAAATCAAAACGGAACCACAGATAACGAAAAGATTTAATGATAATATTTATGAGAGTGCTAAAATGTTATATAGAAGTGTAACATTTCATGTCTTATTTAATTTAGAGAGTGAATTATAAATGTAACAGTTTTTTGAGAAAGTCAATATATCTATCACGTTTAATTTATAAAATCGTATTACGGAAGTATTTCAGATTCAAAAAAGTTTCAGATTAAATTAATTAATTTATCTAAGATAATGTAAAACCCCAAAGACATTACAATCGCTGAAGTACATACTTAATATTGTACTAAATATGTCCAAAAAAACGCCATTTTTGAAGAAGTAATGGTCTTTGGGTACATACACTAAAATAAGTATATTAGTTAGGAAAATAGCAGTAATAATTTTAGTGCAAATCGTATTATCAAAGTATAGAGACTATTACAGGGCTTAAATTAAGTACAGTAAGACCTCTTTTACCATTCAAAATCGTATCAAAACTCCATATTTCCTACATAACGGTTCGCTAATTGTAAACTAATTGTGAGTAGGGGACCATTATGCGCCCGCTGGTCCTCGCGGCAGATGAATATCTTCAATGAGCCTTGTCTAGGTCCCGTGTCTCTTATTGGGTAAAGATCGGTATGCTTACAGATACTATAGGTACTCGATTTTGAATACTAAGTCGTTTCAATATAATATTATAATAGAATATACCCGGACAAATTCACACACCGGTAATTAAACCCAAAGTAAGCTCTAAGCTTGTATTATGGAATCTAACTACATACATACACAAATACTTTATAAGAATATATAATCGACACCCAGACGTCGTTGCCAACAACTACATCTTTACATATTGTACTCCGGGCGGGAATCGAACCCGCAACCCCCGACACAGTAAGCTCTCTCACTACCACTGTGCCAACGAGCTTGTCAATAGAAAGTACTTTCGAGTAGGTTAGTGACCAACAGTGGCGTCGCAGTTTTTATAACGTCTAAAGACATCTGACATGACCCTCCGACCAGACCGAGCGTTTGAAACAACTAAGACCAACAATTGTAACTACCCTCCGAAGTAAGGTAGTTCAGATAGAAATACTATGGACCAGTATTGGCTACTCGTTCAGGTAGGGGCCCAGCTTCATGTTGCTTAGTAATAGCAAGGGGCTTACTTTGCTTAATCAAACTATGCCACGAGCGGTACATACAATGTTGGTAAGAATATTTTAACAAAGTCATTTTCACAAAATCCTTCTCTGATTTCCGGAATCTTTTTTCTCTATTGTATTTATATTTTATTTTATTTTTGTTCACTTACAGTTTATCGATGTTAACAATGCTTAACTCACTAATATTTTTACCTAATGCTGGATAAACGACGCAGTAAGTTTAACGAGCTAACTAATCGATGTAAAGCAATAAAATATCATATACCAGTCCAAAGATAACACTATCTAGGTATATTAGAAACGCATTAATATTCGTTCGATTACCGAGTTTCTCACGACATTATTCAGATGAATGTGTTCGAATTAGAATCATAGTAGTGGTTTCTGAATACCATGAAAGCAGTATGATACGGACCTTACTGATATATTTATGTGTTACGTTGGAACCATGTTGGATTTAATCATGTTTATGTAGTCTTACTATTTATATACCGAGGCGGAATTTATGGTAAACCTACGGGGCCACTCGTTTCCGGCAAATTTTGGATTATGAAGCTGTTAGGTGACTTCAAAAACCTTCAGGAGACTCTCAATTCGTGTGATAGGCATGTGATTTTAATATTTGTTACCACATGTTTTTAAGGACCAATTTCAAAAAATAAGTTCTGTGTATGAGTTAACACGTAGCAAAATGGTCTCACGTTTCGTCTAATTTTAATATAATTAGTAAAAAGCTACGTTTATTGCTTTAAGAAATCGTGTTAAATATATTAAAATACAGTAAGTATTCAAAGAGTAACACCAGTATACTTTTGTGATTCAAAATATAATTGAAAAAGATATTGACTATTTCAATAACGTATTGTTAGGCAACGATTACACGTAAAGTATTTACTGTGATCCATCAGTAAATAATGACGTATCGTGGTATTTACTGAACGTGTAACCTAATGTATTGATGGATGTCAGTATTTATTGATGGATTTCTAGATTTCTTGATTCTGTAATGATGATCCGTCGGATTATGATTAAAAAAGGTGTTACTATTGTCAGAAGTTCTTCAAAGCAGGGTTCAGGCATTCGAAAATAATTCTCGTAATCATCCATTTCACCATGTAATTTAATTTCTGCCATTAAATTCAAATGTGTCCTTTTCAAACCTTTCCCTTTGTTGTAACCAATTTTTTGCCCATTGCTTCCGCTTGGCCTTTTTATTTAAACTAAGTGCTAAAATAATAGCCACGCAACCTTTAATTTTCAGCTCTGTGGCCATTTTAGACGTGTAAACAGCAGGAGACCGGACACAATACTGACGTAATAAATACTGTACGTGTAGGCTGGTGTATTAATCCATCAGTAAATACTGAAATCCATCAATAAATACTGTATTGACGGATCACAGTAAATACTTTACGTATAATCGTCGCCTTACGGCATTCGACATTATATTATCACTTTTATTCAATATTTGGAAGCAATTCACAGTATTCTCCAATTTAACATAAACTCAATTATTATTTAAAAAACGAAAGCTTTTATTTCGTGTAAGTAAACGAAATAAAATCGTTACTTTATTTAATATCCCACAAAATAAACATAACAAAATAATGCATTTTAATTTACAAAAACATATTTATTTGTTGTTTTAAACATTAAAATTTACGCACAAAAAATGTAAATAATCTCATTAAAGTGTGAAACTCAATTTGTAGTACGTCAATACTATTGATTGTAAAAACGGTTGAACCGTGCTTAATTTACATTTCAGTTACAAACGTAATGGCCGTTTATAAAACTCATTGTAACTACCGTTCGGCAACATTTACGATTATTGAATAGTACCTTTATGGAGGAAGGCGTATTGAATTAAACATTTTACGCATTTAACACATTACATTGATAATTTACTTACAAAATTAAGTGAATATCAATAAAGAAATCGGAGCTTTTACTGCATTTAAAGACACGTTCTCACTTCCAAACAAAAAATATATTTTGAACACATGTCTGCTACCCCAGCGTCCGCTGAAAATACACGTAAAGACCATTTCCATAAAATAAAAAAATGAACAATTGTTGTTAGCCACGCATAGAGAACGAACATGTTCGTTTTTACTAAGCGAACACTCAGAAGTGCTCTAACACTAAGTGAGAACGCGGCTTATCGATAGCTTTAACGCTAAACATATGCAATTAGTTTGTTAGTGCCGGTTTTAACTGGCTATTACTAGTTCAAATTGGTCACACACATTATCGTAATAGCGAACAACTTTTAAGTCAAACCTAAAAGGTAGCTTAATCGAAATTTTACGGCGACTTTATTATTGTTTGATACGGATTTGATTTTTTATTTCAATTCAGCGCCACGGTGCTAGTTGTTAGGGAAATTAACCGTTTTTGAATTAATACAAATGTTTAGATAAATTCTCTAAGCCTTTTTAAATTGAGCGTATTGGCCTATAGGCAAATTCAATATTACAAAAAGTTTTTCAACTCAAAGTCTTGATATCCCAAACATAACAGATATTTCTGATTTATTTTGTTAAATATAAAGGGGATGTT
Organism: Cyclophora albipunctata; assembly: GCA_963082685.1. Classification (NCBI taxonomy): domain Eukaryota; kingdom Metazoa; phylum Arthropoda; class Insecta; order Lepidoptera; family Geometridae; genus Cyclophora; species Cyclophora albipunctata. The sequence continues at coordinate 856,308 of OY720123.1, forward strand.
TTCCTATCCAACATAATGTATGTGCGCACTAAATCAGGGAAAATAATGTAAGCGCGATCTACAAATTGTTATCACTAGCGCCATCTATTGGATCTCGGGTGCAACCACTGCGCAGAACAGCAAGAATAATATAAATGAATCTAAATCCCTAACTAAATGAGTAAAAGCCGACAAAGCAGCTCATTAAAGAATAGTTAAACATACAAATTGTTGCGGGTCCGAGAGCAAGCCATTCAGACATCGCTGCTGAAAACAAAGACCAGTAAATGGATACCGAACGGGGCTGTAATTGCTGGGAGTTTTGTATGGGTAACGGGTGAGGTTTGTTTGTTTGATAGTAAAATAGAATAAGTAGTTTAGAACAGCACTCCATTTCGATAGCACTGATAGCTTACTAGCTTACTAAAATGCATCTCTCTAAAGTTTCTTTAAGTATTTACCATTTTGCCTAATCCTCCTCACCGTACTGATATCTTCAGTGAGATGAGAGGCCTTTTCCCAACAGTGGGACATCACAGGCTAATACTCCTACTACAATTTTAGTGCCTTTTGTTTTAAGTCACTTAAAAATATTTAATCGTTGGAATAAGTTAAAATACAAGTCTATTTTTACTACCTGTTTTAGTTCATAGCTATTTCTGTTTATTTGTAGTATTAACCTTTACATTACTTTTCAAATTACACAATACCGACGTTATTTATCTTAAAATAAAATATATTCTACAGCAAGTAAAGTCGTCGTAAAGTACTAGTTCGAACACAACCATTCATTCAATGGAAACAATTTGTCCTGAGATCAGGGCGGAGATCTGATTCAAGACTTCTAATGAACCGACTCACTATAGTATAAGGCTACGTTTACATTCCGCGAGTTCACTAGCTTCTTCTTCTTCACCGAGTTTACTAGCTGTGGATTGGTGAATCGTAAAAAAAGTTAAAGTAATAGTATCGCCGCATCTCGGCTCTTTAAAAATATAAATTTTGGAACCATAAATCGTAATCAACCTACACTAGACACTAATGATCCCAATTAAATAACCGTAAAATTAGATACATACCGACAATTTGGATAATTTAGTAGCTCTCTTAAGTGATTTTACTTGCATGTTTGAGATATAACTAGAGCTCATTGATGTAAACTCAATGTCAACTATATGTAGCAATAATGGTATGATTCAAATCAATTGATCTAAATGAAAGTCCATATTTCTAGAAAAGTAAATCTCAATTTCATGTTACTTCTCAAATAACTGATCTCCAATACTAGACTGGCAATCATAAAAAATATCATAAGTATATTTTGTAACATAATACATATCATTATGCCATGATGATATATCATATGATTGCGTGGCTATAAGCCATAGGTTTTATTTATGGAATATGTCTTTGAAAAGAGAAATATATTACGATACAGCGATTCAGAAAAATGTGAACCGTAATGATATTTTGAGCTTGGAAGTCGGATTATTGAAAATTATTGATCTTGTTAACCAATCTTTTTGAATTTTGATATATTTTATGAGAAGCAAATGAAATGAATATGATGCTTTTGAAATTTAATGCAACTCAATGTCGTTTTGTAACCCTTATGGAATAGTTATTGGAATATGGCCTCCCGGGATTTCTTGCGAGACGTAAAGAAGGTAAATGAGGTTTATCTACCTTTTTCAATAGTTATTAACTGTATCGATAATTTCCGACACTATGATTGCCCTTTAACATATACAATGCTTCCGTCCTTTGGATATTGAGGGATCGATTCCGGTCGTTAAAAGGGTTTGCTTAGCTCATTCTAATTTATTCGATTTTAGTTATTTTTACCTATACATAAAGAAGATTATACTCGTATATGTATTTCAAACCATAAACATGTAGCACTCGTGTAGTTTGACTGGCCGATGTTAGTTCATTGCGATTGTTAAACTATGGACAGCTCGGCCAACCTGCCGGGTTGACTGACAATGGCATTACCATATGAACCCTAAAGTAAAACCTTTCACTTCACTTATATTTCCTCTGGTAGATAACAAAGAATGCAATGGAACATGGTAGAAAATCCTTAGCAGAACAGAAGAAATAAACAATGCCCATTATTTTCTAACAGTACAGACATTTGTACTTCAAAATCCGAACACCTATTAGCGCTAAAAATTTTCCGTCTCACTTCGACAAACTAAAAAGAAAAGGGACATAAAATTTTAAGATCGAATTGTTTGCGGGACGCAGTACGTGAGAAATGAATTAAATGTGCATCGATTGACCGCTGATCGCTTAATGGGATAATATATCTTTTTAATTGAAAGTATTTCTTGTGCTAACACATAGCTTGAGACGTGGATGTGAGAAAAACGCATTCTCCAACGTAACAGTGTTGGTGATAGGTTGTTGCGGAGCGCTGCGTTTTAGTAATGTTTGGTTCATGACTTTAGCGGAAAGATTATACACCTATATCCATTAAGAAAAGATTTTGTTTTTAACATACTTTGAAGAAAATATCTTGAATGGTTTGCCATTATTTGAACTTAAACAAATGGACGGATTTAGATGTCAATCATAAATACTAGCAGAGATATTTAATTAATATGTTGGAGAATCTGTATCGCCATCGCAAAATGACTGGATTTATTCTATGATTTCAAAGAGAAATACAAATGATTGAATAACAATCTTAATCTTTCATCTTGGACCAAGCCCCAGGAATATCACGATAGTGTCAATAGTTCTTTGAAACAAAGTGGTGACACATACCGTAACAACTATAATATTAAATCATTTTCAACTCTATACCGGTTACTATAAGGACTAGACTTTTTATTTGTATCTAGATGATATAATAATTTATGAAATGGTCTGATACTGTTTCCGTTTATCATTTACCGAGCGCATAGTTTGCTTTTTATGTAATTGAAATATCGCTTTTATTAGTTTTTTATACGTTTTTGAAGAATAGTTGTTGCAGTTGTAGATATCTTGGAAGTGAGGACGGGAACGACTTTACAAATTGTGATATTAGGAAAGTACAAAATAGTTAGTAGTGTAATTTGAATTCTGGGACATAGCGAGTCTAAACGAGACACCTTAGTTTATGAAGTATAATTCATTTATTTGGAAAGTTTAATATAAATAAATAATAAATACTTGGACAAATTCACACACGGTTAATTAGACCCAAAGTAAGCTCTAAGCTTGTGTTATGGAATCTAACTCACTGATACTACTACTTATACGAGTACTGTTGCGGACGACGAACCCTCTCATTAAACCCCCTTGTAAATATTGTAAAACTATTGTAAATAAACCCCGTAGTCAGTTTAGCTTAGATTCTCTCTTTTAATTTGTATAGCGCTATCTCGCTCACTCGCGCGTGTTAATTTAATCATTGTATGTACAGCAAGTTGCGGGCACTATTTGTGTATATATTGAGGCGCATTTCGCCAGTAAAAGTGGACCAACAACGGTGCTCGCAGCTTGCTCAAGAAATCTGGAAGAATACACAGAATCAGAATAAAGAAGTCTTATTTGTTTATTGGAAAGTTGGTGTTTGATTCAAGAAAGAAACCCCTCGTAGGCAGGCAGGAACTACACTACACGTACACCACCAACAGTTTATGGTCCTTCGAGCCGGATAGCAAGACAAGAATCCGTGAAGACTTGAAGATCTGCAGAACAGCTCCAGCATTACGTCACTAGTGGTGCCGTCATACCCTAGTGAACGTAATTGTCACTCCACTGGCGTGTGACGTCACGGCCCCGCTACACGGGTCGAGGTTCCAGTGAAGAGGCGCAGCCGGGCGTTATAAGAAGAAATATCTTCGAACAGGAGGCGCTGGGTTGTTTTAAGAAGATATTCCAAGGAGGATTGAGAGCAGCTGGGCGATTGAAGCATCATCGGGAAGCTGACTGAGTCAACGAGGACAAGACGTCGCTTCAATAACGCGTGTTACGCGGCCCGAGTACTACTCCACCTAACGGTGTCAAACGGGGTGGTACTTTGGGTTAACGTCTACCCAGACGGTGTGGTGTTGTGCGGCGCCACCAACCTGAACAGGTTGAACAGCACCTGACGCCAGTACGTTTATAGCCTGGGTCGAGGGCCGGACTGTAGGCACTGCTGACTGTGTCCGGACATTCCAGCCGGACATTTAGCACCTCGATCCTTGTATAGACCACTGCTGGGCAGACCCCCCCTACCTCATCCCCCCGCATTCCATCCCTGAAGGAGCATATCCCGGCTCACCCCGGGCCCTCCTGACGGACTGTTAGGGAATAGGGACTGTTAGGGAACGTTAGGGACTGTTAGGGGCGTCAAGTGCCAATTATGCCCACAACGAGGAGCCCACCACGAACGAGGCAGCGGACTGCGGCGTCATCGACGCCATCCACCACACAGCCACCACCATCCACGTCCACGGAACAGCACCGTCCACCGCCGACCACAATGCCGACCGGGCTTGGTACGTCGAGGCCGTTCACCACAGATCGAGCACAGCATGAAGAGGACCAGCCGCAACAAGAGGTCACCGAGAGACGACGAGCGCCCTCAATCCAAACTGTGAGATCAAACACAAGTGCAACGGCGCGCATTCGACAAGCGGAGTACGAAGCTGAGGAGAGACTAGCGAGGATACGGAGGCAGCAAATGGAAGTCGAGGCATCACTCGTACGCAAAAAGCTGGCAGCTGAAGTTGCGATAATTCGAGATGAGACAGACAGAGATAGCCGCGCCGGGTCAGACAGAAACAGCGATACACAACAGCGCGTCGATGAATGGATGCACCGGAGCGCGCCCCGTGCCCGCAGGGAACATTTTGTTGCACGGGGGGAGCGCAATAAGGAGTATTTTCCTCCGATGAGGAGATACACTGATGGAAGACAGGAGCGCACACGTCAAGACAGATCACCTAGCTGTGGAGGGGTTATCGACCATCGAACTACGCGTAACCGGACTCCGAGCCGAGAAAGGGAACCGCGGCGTCACAGGCGATCGCACAGCCGGGACGGGATTGATCGATTAGCCGATCGTTTGGAGCGTATGACGCACAACAATCGGCCGTCACGACAAGCGCAAGATCTACCATCATTTTCGGGAGCCCTGAATGAATGGTTGCCGTTCAAAGCTGCAATGGAGGAGAGCACCGCCATCTATAACTTCACGCCTACTGAGAACTTGTGTCGGCTGAGGAATAGTCTACGGGGGGAGGCGCATCACGCCGTTGCTCAACTATTACACGTAGCCGCGAACCCAGACCAGATAATGTCAACTCTGGAGCAATGTTTTGGGCGTCCAGAGATCATTATGGATCAAACTATCAACAGTTTGAAGAAAATGCCACGCGTGGGCAACACGGCTAAAGAGATGAACCGTTTCGCGTTGAAAATACAGAACATCGTTACCGCATTGGAATGTTTGGGTAATGAATCAATGTTAACGAACGAGTACTTGATTCGCCACACATTAGAGAAACTGGATTATAGCACCCGCCGACGCTGGTGCGATTTTGCAGCGGAACGAGGACGCGCACGGGAGCCGCAAATGATAACTTTGGCTCGCTTTCTCATGCGAGAGGGAGACAGAGGATTACGTTTCCTGCATGAACCGGACACGCAGCCTACATGTATGGAGCGGCCAACATTGGACAGGCGGGTCAAAGTTAACAAGAAGTCAGCCGCAGTTTTCGTCACTATGGATAGCGAAGCGATTAGAGACGAAGTTTGTTACTGCTGCGGCGAGAAACACGTTACAACGAAGTGCCACAAGCTGATAGCGATGCCCACTAGTGAACGTTGGGAGTGGGCAAGGGAAGCGCGCATGTGTTATCAGTGCCTTCGAAGTAAACATCGGCGCGATAAGTGCACGAATGCACGAAAATGCGGAATCGACGGGTGTAAGAGAACTCATCACACATTGTTGCATAGCGATAGCAACAAGGAGGCTAGTGAGCGAGTCACCGTGTCCGCCGTTAACTTCAAGGGTTCGAATACGTTTGGGAGAGCTCTATTGAAGATTTGTCCGGTAACTCTAAAGACAGATACCGTTGAATTGGAAACCTACGCGTTGTTGGATGAGGGATCGACGATTACGCTCATAAATGAGAAGTTGGCGCAAAGCTTGGGAGCCAGCGGGCCGCAGAGATGCCTAAATATATGTAGCGTTACCTCACAACAAAAGGAGCCGGCGAGCCGCGTAGTACAATTGGATATTAAAGGACGACAACAAGATACCTACCACCGCATGACTGCGCGGACCGTCGGTAATCTCGTTTTGGGAAGTCAGTCCATTAATAAGGAATCGCTCAACAGACCGCACTTGCGAGGACTGCCTATCGAGGACATTTGTTACGAGAATGTCAAGCCACAGATTCTGATTGGAGCAGACAACTGGCATCTCATAGTCACGCGCAAGTTAATGGCCGGGCCGAGGAACGAACCCGCTGCATCGCTCACAGAACTGGGGTGGACGATACACGGGGCGGCGCCCCGCCACGTAGTCAAGAACGAGCAGATTTATCACGTCAGCGAGCCAAGAGTGGATTTACACGAGCTAGTAAAGGCGCACTTCGACATCGATTCAATAGGGATAACATTGCAATCGAGACCGTCAGCAAATGACAAGCGCGCGCTGACAATATTTGAAGCCACCGTACGCCGCACCGGGGAGCAGTACGAGGTTGGTTTACCATGGAAGAGCGATGACGTCATACTACCACCGAGTTATAATATGGCGTGGACTCGCTTGAAAGGAATTGAAAGAAAAATGGATCGTTCAGAAGCATTCAAGACCGCATACACCGCACAGGTTGAGAGTTTACTGGAAAAAGGTTACGCCTCGCTATGCGATAACCCCGAGGAAGGAAATGCACGGAATTGGTATTTACCTCACTTCGCAGTAACAAACCCGAACAAGCCGGGTAAAGTACGTATGGTGTTCGACGCGGCGGCGAAAGCGAATGGAGTTTGTTTGAACGATATGCTGTTAGACGGACCGGACCTGCTTCAAACGTTGCACGGGATACTGTTCAGATTCCGCGAGGGGCCCGTAGCCGTGACAGCCGACATAAGGGAGATGTTTCTGAGAGTGAAAATCAGAAAGGAAGATCGCGTGGCGCAGCGTTTTCTGTGGCGCGGAGAAGACCGCCGGAACCCGCCACGCAAATATGAGATGAACTCGATGATATTCGGAGCGAGAAGTTCGCCGTTTTTAGCACACAGCGTGCGCAACAAAAACGCGGAGGACAACAAGGAAAGTCACCCCCTCGCCTACACGTCAATCACGTCAAGCCACTACATGGACGACTGGGTTGAAAGTTTTGACGACGAGAAGACCGCAGCGCGAACAATGGCCGAAGTAATCGAAGTACATCATAGAGGAGGTTTCGAGTTAGCCGGCTGGGACTCAAACCGACCTAATTTATTGCGAGATATCTCATCAGATAGCCGAGCACGAACTCCAAAGGAGCTGGGAGCGAACGCGCACCCATATGGGAAAACGCTGGGAATACTGTGGCTACCAGATACCGACGAGTTGAGTTTTAACACTGCTTTGCATAGAGTACCCGATGACGTCAAAACTGGAAGACGAGAGCCCACCAAACGCGAGGCTCTAAGTACCGTCATGTCTCTATTCGACCCGCTGGGATTGATAAGCCCGTATACGATCACGGCGAAGATTATACTTCAAGGTTTATGGCGCCTGAAACTTGGGTGGGATGAAAAACTGCCCCCTGAAGTATGTGAAGTTTTCAACCAATGGCAAGCCGACCGCGAGTACATCGAGCGTCTACGTATACCGCGCTGTTATCAAACTGGGAGAGCACAGCAGAGGCAACTACACGTATTCTGTGACGCCAGCGAGCTAGCTTACGCCGCCGTCGCATATTGGCGTTTCAAGAAGCGTGACGGCACAATCGAGGTGTCCCTGATTGCGGCAAAAGCAAAGGTGGCACCAATGAAAGCTCAAAGTATACCGCGTATGGAGTTACAAGCGAGTTTGATCGGCGCCCGATTAGCGAGAGATATTATCACGGAACATAAATACAACGGTGAATTAACCTTATGGAGCGACTCCAAGACAGCCCTACAGTGGATACGCAATGACTCAGCGAAGTACACACCGTATGTTGCACACCGTCTCACGGAGATAACGGAGATAACACGAGCCGACCAATGGAGATGGGTGCCCACTGCGCTGAATGTCGCCGACGACGCGACACGAACGGAGCACACTCGACTGAATAATAAGGATCGTTGGTTCACCGGCCCGGCATTCCTATACGAACCCCAACAATATTGGCCCGTAGAAGCCAACACGAAGGAAAGCGACGACGAGATAACGCACGCCGTCGTGATGGAAATACCGTGTATAGACGTGAGCCGCTTTTCAAGCTGTGAAAAGGCGGTGAGAATCGTCGCCCTGTGCTTGGAGTTCGTGGGAAAATGTAGGAAACGCGATGCGAGTGACAAGCTTCAATACCTAAAGAAGGCTGAACTGATACTCGTGAGACTCGCACAAAGGGAGAGTTTCGCGCCCGAGTTACGACGATTAAGGAAAGGAAAACCTGTAGACAGTCAAAGCAAGCTGTACAAATTGGACCCAGTATTAGGAGAGGATGACGTCATACGTTTACACGGTAGGATAAACGCCGCAAACGTTCCCGAGGAGATGAAAAGTCCGCCTATACTGGACGCCCGCCATCACTGGACGAGATTGTTGATACGCCGCGAACACGAAACGCAACATCACATTGGAAGAGAGCATTTGGTTAACAATCTACGTCAAAAGTACTGGATACTGCGATTACGAACTACGGTTCGCTCGATAGTGAACAACTGCGTTACCTGCAAGCGGAGAAAAGGCACCCCCCGCACCCCCGTCACCGGCGATCTACCCCGCGTAAGACTGGACGCCTACACACGCCCATTCACGAGAAGCGGTGTTGATTGTTTCGGCCCTATGTGGGTGACAGTTGGACGGCGCAAGGAAAAGCGCTGGGGGATGATTTTTACCTGCTTAGTCACGCGAGCGGTACATATCGAGTTGATACCCAGCTTAAGTACGGACTCAGCAATCATGGCGATACGGCGAATGGCAGCACGGCGAGGATGGCCCGAAACGATCGTATCGGATAACGGAACTAACTTTCACGGTGCTGACGAGGAACTTAGAAAGGCACTGGAGGCTTGGAAGCCTACAATTAGAGATTTTTACCTCAAAAAGAGAATTAGCTGGAAGTTCATTGACCCGGGGGCGCCTAATCAAGGAGGCGCGTGGGAGAGATTGATAAGGACGTTCAAATCATCTCTGAACACTATTCTCAACAGAAAAACTGTACGGGAGGAGGTACTGTCAACATTGGCCGCCGAGATCGAATACACGATGAACGCGCGACCATTGACTCACGTGTCAGTGAGTCCCGACGATCCCGAGGCACTGACCCCCAACCATTTCTTGTTGGGTACTGCAAACGGAATGCCTCACATTGGAACATACGACTCGGCGAACAGGCAGGTGTGGAAAGCCGCCCAGGGGTTGGCCGACGAGTATTGGAGGCGATGGACGCGGGAGTACCTGCCGACATTGACAGCGCGAGGAGAGTTACATCGAGACACCGGGAACATCACGCCGGGAACAATCGTCCTAATCGTAGACGGAACGCTGCCCAGGAACGTATGGCCATTAGGAAAAGTCATGGAGACGTATCCGGGCCCGGACGGTGTTGTGCGAAGCGTGGATGTGTGGACAAAGGGTGGCATTTTTAGACGCCCTATCAGGCGTCTAGTCGTCCTGCCGGTGGAGAAAGGCTGCGGGGACCTGCGCCGGGGGGAGACTGTTGCGGACGACGAACCCTCTCATTAAACCCCCTTGTAAATATTGTAAAACTATTGTAAATAAACCCCGTAGTCAGTTTAGCTTAGATTCTCTCTTTTAATTTGTATAGCGCTATCTCGCTCACTCGCGCGTGTTAATTTAATCATTGTATGTACAGCAAGTTGCGGGCACTATTTGTGTATATATTGAGGCGCATTTCGCCAGTAAAAGTGGACCAACAACGGTGCTCGCAGCTTGCTCAAGAAATCTGGAAGAATACACAGAATCAGAATAAAGAAGTCTTATTTGTTTATTGGAAAGTTGGTGTTTGATTCAAGAAAGAAACCCCTCGTAGGCAGGCAGGAACTACACTACACGTACACCACCAACAAGTACATACACAAATACTTTATAAGAATATATAATTGACACCCAGACGTCGTCGCCAACAACTATGTCTTCACATATTGTTGACTCCGGGCGGGGATCGAACCCGCAACCCCCGACACAGTAAGCGCTCTCACTGCCACTGTGCCAACGGGCTTGTCAAATATTTGGAAAGTTTGTAGTTAAGTACCTAGAAAATAAATGTCTCAAAGTAGAAGAAGAAGAAAAGTCAAAGGCTTTACATATTTAGGTGAGTAAATAAGATGAATAGAAAAAACATTTTTAAACCATTATAATGAGTGTTACTTAGATTTAAATCGGTCTTTTTGTTTAAGGTTAAATAACTGTCCCGAGGAAGATATGTGAGTAAACTGCATTTTTTTAGCTTTTTAATACTCGAGGGTGCTAAGAAGCATGTAAGCAATATTGACTAACGACTATTTTGAACAAAATAACTATATAAAAATAAGTTTAGTCTAAGTCAAAGTCAAATATTTTTATCAGTTCTGGCTTCAAAGAGTCTCTTTTGATGACCAATGAACAACACACCAGTCAGTAGTAGCCGTTACCGTCACTTATACCGTAGCTCCTCGAAATGTAATATTTGCAGTGCAATATAATTGTAACATAGTTTATTCACTTCTCACGCCTCAACATTCAACAAACTGATAAACCGTTAAACAAACAAATCACAGCCGAACGCAATTTACATCAAAATGAAATGCATTCCGCACATTTCAGGTTATATTGCTTCCCTATATTATTGTATTACCAACGCATGGGAACCGTAGAGTATTTGAAAAAGGACAGAGGAAATCTCCAAATAATCTATTTTGACTAAAATGTTTAAACGCCTCGGTGGTCCAGTGGTATGTGCATTCACATGTTTAGACACCTTGGTGGTCAACTGGGCCCGCAGAGCACTGAGCCCACGGGCTAAGTTGACCATTTTTTTTCTTTATGGGCGACTCGACCCAAGGGTCAATTCAGCCCGCGGGCGTAGGTACTATTCGGTAGGTTAGGGATATTTTTTTTTATTTAACTACAATATACTTGACATCGACTGAACCTGTGGGCTGAGCAGGCCCTTATCGGTAAATAGTAGTCGTCTGAACCCGCGGGTCGAGTTATCCGATTAGTGTGGGTCGAGTCACCTATGAAAAAAAACGGAGTGGGTAACTGAGCCTGCGGGCTCAGTGCTCTGCGGGCCCAGTTGACCACCAAGCTGTTTAGACAGGGGTCGTGGGTTCAATTCCCGGGTCGAGCGAAAACATGTTTCGTACTTTTCAAACATGGCTCAGGTTTCGCATCACCAACCGGCAGTACGCAAGCGTAGTGATTTTCATTCATTACATGTCATGATCTCTCATTAAATCTCTACTAAAGTCTCCTTAGGTTAGTGTTCATTAGTAGAAAAGACATCAACGCGCTCGACATAATGTTTTTTGCCACATTTCATAGTTCATATCTCGATGTACAGAATAGTTGGCTTAAATGTTAAGTATTTTTGTCACTAGTAACATACTAAAGCCATTCAATGAGTTCCTTCTATCCCATACCCATCGTCTCTGGGAACTAAACTCAACCAATAAATAGTGATAGGAAGCAATTTGCTTCTGTTATTGGTGTCGCTAAACGAAAATGTTTGCGGTTAAAAGACTGACTCGTATGGAATGCTCGAGAAGTTGTATTCTAGTGTACTATGACTGTACAGATAGTTACTGTACTACTTTAATCGAGTACAGTAAAGTAAAAAGTAGTAAGTAGCCTGTAATGTCCCACTGCTGGGCAAAGGCCTCTCATCTCACCGAAGATATCAGTACGGTGAGGAGGAATAAGCGAAATCACCACGCTTACTGTACTTTAATCGAATAGCATGAAAATATTATTACACCCTTTATGCCGCGTCAGTTGGCAAAAATATCATGCAACATTTTATATTATTGACATGAATATAAGAAAGATTTAAATTGCAGTGAGTTTGAAAATGTTTTTAATCTAGATCCGTAAATATTGTAATTTAAGATTCGCTAGTAATAATATAATAATAAACATATTTCACATAGACAATGTAAAGACATTATAAAATGAGTCCCTTGATTAAGGCGAGGATATGTGAAAATAACGCGCATAGTCGCTACTTTGACGATCAAATATTAACACTTCTATAGATTCTATCAAAAAAATAAAAATACCAATTAAAAGAATATATCCTCAATAAAATACTAAATCGAGTAGAATTTTAAAATTCATTATAATAATGTAGAAATAAGATGCACAAGATTATGTAAAAATATTATTTTCTCGTCCTAGATCTCGTTATTTGAAGCGATATTCATCGTTTTTTTTTTGGAATATCAATTTCCTAATACTCACTTAGATTCTAAATCAGTTACATTTTTCATTAGACCCGCCAATTTCTATAAAAACGTAAAAGAATTCAAATAAAACGAAATATTCGCCCGCCATGTTTCACGCACTTGAGTCTTGCTTCACAAATCTCAACCTTATTTTATGGAACGCAGGCATCGCATCAGATTGTTTACTAGCTTCAGTCGACGAGCGTAGCTCGTAGTGTACGGTTGTGAACCGGACGCTCTGCTTCGTGAGTTCACATCTATAAAATCGACTATTGTTTACATCTTGGTAAAATAAAGTATCAATAAAATCAGAAACTGTTACACAAGGAAGCGGAAAAGGAAGGTAAAAAGACATGCTGGTATGTTTAGGTAAGTATGTAAAATTAATAAATATAGTCAAAGCTCAAAGTAAAATAAATAGTCAAAGCTGGTCAAAGAGTAAATTAGTAACTTATAGCCTTGTTTATTTTTTTAGGTGTCAGAATAAACAGTCAGATAATATACTTACCAATAACACTAACTGAACTTGTTCCCGTGCAACCAACTCATGCACAAAACGAGTAAGTCATAAAAATACCTACACTTCATATTGCCTAATTGAATGTACCTACATACTACACATACTACTAGGAAATACTCCAGTTAAAATAGACATTCCAGTTTGCATTAATTCCCAACAAGCTGGATTTTTGTGCAGACCTTGAATACGTCATTACAAATGATATGTCAAAAGTCCCTATCGATCCCGCTTGTGCGTTGTTTTTAATTCGAGGTCAAAGGTCACAAATTTGTGTTTTTTGCGTATATCTCTGAAACAATGAGAGCTACCGAAAAATGGTTCAAACAAAGTTTGTAGATCGTAAAATTGTCTACAAAAAAGATCTCAACACTTTTCTTCTACAAAGCATCGCTTTCGAGATATCGTGACTTTAGACCGCAGGAAAGTCGTATTTTCGACTATGTATATAATATGCACACATTCCCGCCCCACCTCTGAAGTAGTGTACACGGCGCTTTTTTTTAACGTGATTTCCCCAGTAATGTAATGGGACACTATTTTTATGATGATTTTAAAAAAAAATTAAATTTAATTAAAATTAACTACTTTTTTGCAATTACAAAAAATTGTATTGAGTAATTTTTTGGAGCAGGTGACAGTAAAGTCTGTATTGGCTCCAAACTATTATTCATCAGTTTCCAGCCCCAATCTTCAGGATTTAGATCATTGCCTAGCCACACTTGCACTTGGTAGAACACACGAAATAAGTGTTGATAAGCAGAAGCAGATGTTGGAGGGAGACAAGATAACTGCACTCTCTTATTGTTTCTTGTATTTATCACAAAACTCAAATATCTATACTGGCCACGTATGAGTGCATATTCTTATTTTCTATGTTTAAAATAGCCATAATTCGAGAACTGTGCACCGTAGAAGAAAAAGTGTTGAGATCTTTTTTGTAGACAATTTTACGATCTACAAACTTTGTTTGAACCATTTTTCGGTAGCTCTCATTGTTTCAGAGATATACGCAAAAAACGCAAATTTGTGACCTTTGACCTCGAATTAAAAACAACGCACAAGCGGGATCGATAGGGACTTTTGACATATCATTTGTAATGACGTATTCAAGGTCTGCACAAAAATCCAGCTTGTTGAGAATGAATGCAAACTTGAATCATAATTTAGTCTAACATAAGTAATAACATAAGTGAGAATAACGCCTCACTTTTCAAATGAGGCGTTATTCACCGAGACGTATTTTTTGCGCCGACCCGACATCTAGTTGTGCATTGTTGATCGAAGGGTATAATAAAAAAGTTTCAACGGTAATTTTAATTTATTCAGCGCGCTTTGTGCGATGTTTTGTAGCGGGGCGCGCGGGCAGCGCCCCGCTGATTGCCCCGCACCTCACCACCTCAGATCTGCCCGAGCGCCACATATCCTCGCCTTAAAACAGACATCTCACGTAGTAGAAGTGTAATATGGAAAACAGTAGCATGTATTAAAACGAGATCCACACATAATTAAATAGCATTTCCATTTCTGCTCACACATTTCAAACTCAACACAACATGAATCCAAGTTCAAAATAAATCGTAATGCGATATTGACATAAATAAGGGTAGGTCCATACGTGACGACATGCGATGTCGTACGATGTTATCGCTTCGTGTGTACCAGTCTTTATTTATCGATGCTTATATTAATTGCTAATATGTTGAAATGTTAATGACAGATGCTTAATGTTGCCAGCTCGTTTGAATATTGATCGTTTTGAGAGCACGGTTGGTGTTTATTTTAGTATATGGTAATACTAGTCATTGGAGATTAATTGGGCTTTAAAATATGTGCTTATCTATGTTTAAAAAGGTTAAAGTGTGTTTGAAGTAATGGAGTTACTATTTATGATTATGACGTTTGAAATATGCAAATAAGCGTTAACTTTACGGTACTTTGATCCTAAAACTATACCAATATCTTGGTCACAACACCATTAACACCATTGCTGGGTTTCTGTATATAAATGCAACTTTTGATACAAAGTGGATCCGATTTCAATTAAATCACAATTCGATCGCGTAATGCACCACAACAAATACACGTGATTCAAAAGTCACGTTAAGCATTCGGTCCCGGTTGTTTCAACCGTTAGACCATGTCGGAGGCCTTTAGGTGGTCTAAAAACTCTCGACACCAGGGTTGGCCACTTGAAGTGAATGAATGACCATATACACTATAAAGTTCGCTTAATTTATGCGCCAGTATTTTCCATCTACTATTGTACATAATTTCATCGCCACACGTCGTCTTCATACAAGGTTGAACGCTGACAGCCAACACCTCATAATTTGACAGGTGCAGTCATCTACGAAAGTCAGTCGACTGCCGTGTTTATTACAATGTAGTGGTTACGGATAAAAACATATAGAAATACTGTAATCGCATCTTATGTTGATAACTCACTACGTTTAAGTACACTACTTAACATTCAATCAGATATAACATACTGAAAAAGTCTGTCACTAAATTTAATGCTACAAAATACTTAGGAAAACTTAATCGAAGTCTATCTTTACTTTCCGTTAACCAATACAAACCTTCGACCACAATTTGTAAACAATTTTGTTGCTCGTTAAACTCAAAACTAAGTTATTCGAACGAGTTAAGTCACAAGTTTCAGTTAAGTTAGCGCTTGTTAGCATAACAAACGTTTATGTGCGCTTGACACGGAATAGTAACGGGTATAGAGCTGGGGAACCGATTTTAATTAGAATACGAAGTAATTAGTTATGAATTTAAAATAACTTTATAACTTCGATAGTGATTGGTGGGAGAAGGCGAAAGATAACGAAGGTCGGTGGTGTTTGGGGGAGACCTTTGTCCAGCAGTGGGACAGTATAGGTTAGATATAATAATATTCTTAGAAAAAACTGTCACTGTCTGCAACAGCTAGAACGTGAAACAACAGATTGTGACGAATGAAGAACCTTCTCCTATTTTGAAGTCGGCTAAAAAGTGACAAAAACAAAAATCAAGTTTCTTGTACAAAATTCAAGATTTTTCGTAATCATTAAGTATATACTGAAAGATAGACCAAAAATCTACCCAAAACGCCATATCTCATCGAAAATTAACCATCAATTTACACAGATAAACGTTTTATAATCAAAAGTTTCCCACTTTTCGGTGCCTTACAAAGTATAATTGTAGGCAAATTGTCGGCGAACATAACGAGAGCCCATATTCGGTTGTTTTTTACTGTCGACCCCTTAACGGCCGCCTATCACACCGTATTGTAATGAAACAAGACTGTTCGCTCCTTACACGGCAAACTGAGTTACGTTAGAATTCTAAAGGTATTTAACTAATGTAATGTGATCAGAGATCGGCAGGTATTTGTGGGTGTAAAGAATTTTTTCAAACGGAGTTTAGCTAAGCTATGCTATGCTTGCTGTGCTGGTTTGATATGGTGGTAACCAAAGTTAACATAGCATAGCTTTCAGAGAAAGCTAATGTTTCTATTGAACATTGTAGATGGTTGACGTTTATGGTTTGGTTGTTTTATTATAAATCTTGAGTCCTACGAGTATGTAGTAGAAAAGGAAACCCAACATGATATATAAAAATAGAATATTTGTTTTTTCTAGAAAATATGTGCAAGTATATATATATACTTATCTTTTTGTGGATATGTTTATGAGTTACCCTTGTTACACTTCGGTGTAAATACGAATCATGACATTAATAATTGGCAGAAATACTTTATGAGATCCTTCACATTTTGAGAGGTGTAAAAAATTCAAAATATGTCCATTCTTGTTACTATTTTAAATTGACGTCGTTAAGTTTGAAAATAATTTCTCGTTACTGTAACATGATTATTGTTTTTTATGCACAAAATAACGGCATAACGATGAAAATCACATCTTCATTACGTAGACACGGCAATCGTTAAAATAGTGATTTTACAACATTTCGTGTGCAATAAAATGGGTTATATTATCTGTTTACAAGATTATAAATTAAATTATAATATCAATTTTGCAATATGGTCGGTTGAAGTTCTTGCTGATTTTATACGTTTATCAATTATGTAGGGTCCGTTGGTAAGTAGCATATCGTTACATAAGATGGAGCTATAAAAAGGATGCAATATAAAGCTGAGCCCTTAATTTAGGACTTAGATATTTCAATCCATTCAGTTAGTTTACAAACTCGATAGAAAGCTATCTTTCAACTTAGTAGATAATCTTTTGTATTCCCCTAGTCATTGCTTGTAAACTCAGTGAAAAACTACAGTATTTAGTTACGAAATGGAAAATTTATTCATCTATTATAGCCCAGTACTAGGCAAAGGTTCTTACTCTCCCTAAAAACATTAAAAAAACATATTTTCTCAGTGAGGACGAGTAGATTAGGCTTTGACATCACGTTCGTGTTTCCACCAACCCACAGTGGTGATAAAAACCCGATGTACCATGTTAGCATATCCATTTTCTATCTTTCCTTTCGTCTTATATCTTTTGTATAAAAAACTGTACTAGCTGCTAATGTTTCCAAGGCTTCTCATCTCATTGAAAATATCAATACAGTAAGGAGAATTAGGGATACTGACCATGCTAGCCTAATGCGGGTTTGCGATCTCAAACCCGAGCCATGTTTGAAAAGTAGAACACATGTTTTCTCTCGACCCGGGATCTGAACCCAGGACCTCAATCTTGGCAGATGAGTGGACATACTACACCACCAAGGTGAATAATCAAAATTATTATCTTGATCAAAATTAATCGTACTTCCCTGAGAAAAATTAAAGTAAATACATATTTTAAAACCCCTTAATGTTATTGCCCTCTTAAATTTAACCGACTATAGACCACAAATGAAGCCCTGGCATTTCGTAAGCTATCCCGCAAAATGTGCTCCAATTTTGAGCATGTAATAATACGACGAGTATACAATTTTGAGTCGTAAACAAACACGTAATGAAGCAGTGGGTCTGAAATAATAAATTTCTTGAAAAAGCCCCCACTGCGGTCCCATTATGACACTTAATTGATAAAATCAGATATGCAATGTGAATTTTCGTAGAAAATTTTGGATATAGGGTTGTGTTTTTAAGATTTTTCAACCAACTGATTTGCAGACTACAGAACTGCAGGACGAAAAGTTGATGTATAATAGCTTCAGTAAAAAACAGTTTTAGCAAAGCAAATAAACTTTTTTTAATGCAAGACACACATAGTGTGGGTACCGGTCGCGTGACGTTGTATTCCTTGCATTTGTATGAACGGCGACAGACTGGCCTGCGACATGTCACTATGTGGGTATTACGCTTAATGTCGGGTACTACAGCAATTAAGCAAAAGGAAAGCTACTTTTCTATCTGCAAGTCCCACGGATATAACGTTCCTAAAGATAAAAAGTCCGTACCATGAAGTTAACAATCTGAAGTGCATTCTAATGGTCATTGTTGTACAGTCTATTCCCTCAAAATAAAAACAACTGTTCCACTTTTAAACTATTACTTTTATGCATGAAAAAGTGGCAACCCTAAAAGTATTCATGTAACATACATTTTACAAGATACCCGCTTTTAGTGGTCACTGTGCGCTCGAAAATTGATTTTGAAGAAGTTACGATTATCTTAAATTGCCAGCCATGGACTTTTTTATCTCGGTATTCTGTTAAAATATACTTAAAATACCGCTTACGTCTACACTAGTTGCAGCTAGTGACTTGGATGCATCTTTTTTTAATTCAAAATAATGTACTTTTGTAAAGGATTTGATTCGATATAATATTATCTTATGGTCAACTTATTTTTATGAATATTTTGATTGTTCATTTTAATTAAGTATCGTGCAAGTATCGCGTTATAAATTCTTATTTCAAATATGAGAGCACCACAAACTAAAAAGGTTGATAGCTAAAGTATTAAGGAGGCGTTCAACCTATTTTTTTATGCGACCTTTTTATACTGCACGTAATATCCGTAACCAATATATGCTCCAATTTCAAAATTGAAGCTCAATTTAAAATGCATTCGAAGATTTATAATTTAAAATCACAGTGTGGCCAGTAATTGCTCGGTGATTATTCATTCGAAATTTGCAAAAAAAAGTATTTATTAACAACCGTGGTGGTCTGGGCGCGAATTTGAGGCGGGAAGAGATCAATATCTTGACCGAAAGGTCAAAATGGCGGTGTTTAGTCACGACAAAACTTAATTATGGTTGCGATTTGAGATTTCGCTTTCTTTATAACGAAAATGTGGTTTACGTGGAGAAAAAAACTTATATTTAAACATAGTGTATAGGTAAAACCAGTTATGGCTCCCAAAATGCATTTGCTGAACCTATTTTTATTCACTTTAGAACCCGAAATAGTAGTAGTATTAACCTGTTATATCCCACTGCTGGGCAAAGACCACTCATCTCACCGAAGATATCAGTATGGAGAGAAGGATTAGGCGTAATCACCACGCTTAATTTAGGCATTAAATTTCCTAAATGCACTATAAAGTAACGTCCTAAACCAACCGTGATAACGTAGTATAGAAAAGCTCTAGTGGAAACACAAACCCTTCTGGTCCAGCAAACAAATAAACATCGGAACCAATTAACGCCCAAATACCTTTTCAATATAAACATTTAATGTCAAAAATCAATCAAATGAAACAATCGGGGCGAAGTCAATTGATTGCTAGTCCGTTGTGGTTGGTACTCATTAAAAAATACCGTCGCAAATCACACGGCCGGCTCATTTACTGTGGCAGAGTTATGAGTTGGCCCCACCAATTATAATGAAGACAATCATATCTTTGCAAACTGATGTAGAGGTATTAATCCTTTGGGATGGTTGAAAATTTGATGCGGTATCTTAGTGAAATGTATCTACGTGTTAGACGTATGAATAACTAAATTTATGAAAAATATCTAAAAAAATCTTAAGTTATTTCGATACAGTAAAGCTATATAAAAATATGAAACATATTTTTTTTTCGTAAGCATTTCATCAGTCCTCAACAAGTGTCTATTCTAAAATATTCCTTTATTCTTCAATGTTCTTCATAAATTACCGCTAAGTAACTACCTATCTTATTTAAGATGCCTTATGGACTTAATACTCAGATAACTATTTTCATTTAAAAGTCCTTTTTAAAATTCATTATAAATTATTTTCCTTAATATTTTCAAAATATTCAAATACATATCTAAGATATATTATGCATTATACCACATCAATACTTTCGTAGCTTAATCGAAATCTTATTGGACAATTACGCATTGTCCAGTAGCCTGTATCAAAATTGATAGGACTTTCGCCCTGATTTATCACTGACGAGTGCAGTCATCTCCATCAATCCAGGCGCATGCATCTAATAAAGAAGAAAGATCTAGAATAAACTGGATTTTACTTCGTGCTGTAGTAAAATAATAACTCTATTGAAAAGCATCGACAATGCCTTTTTATCTATACTACGAGTAATATCATGAAGCTAAAGATTGTTTGCTTTTTGTTTGTTTGAACGCTTCCGATTTGAATTACTCTTTATGTAATGGATAATCCCATTCAACTGAACGGTTATTTTTCATCCTGAATTTCCCACTCGCACAAAGCAGATTAAACCATGGAGCTGTGCTAGTGGAGAATAAACAGAGTAATACGCAAGGAACAGATAACCCAGCAATAGTAGATAGAACACTTCAAAGTGACCCAGAATATTCTATAACTGAGCCTTCCTATTAAGCTCAATTTTCGAATTATTCTTGTAAAGAATGAATTTCGATATTCTGGATTATTCTTTAATTTATTTTGAATAGCTTAATTGCTTAATCCTCAGGACGACCTAACTCCTGAAAGCGTTGGATTAGCAACTCATGTATATCGACATATTATGTTTGCTAGCAGCCTTATCACTGACACGAAAACAAAAAGCCGTGAAGCATATTTTACTATGTAAATAAAATTAAAATGAATTTAGATCATCTCCTGTAAAGAGTTCATCAAAAGCCATTTCGTTAAAGATTAAATCAAATCAAGTAATGTAGAATACTTCACGTTGCCCTGTTTCTCACGGTTATTGTCATGGGATGTATTCGTTATGTTCATACTAAAGTCCTTGGAAGTTTTACAACTAGCGGTGCTTAAGTAGATACCTTTATGTTTCTTACAATAGTATCATAGTTCTTCAATGAGCGAAATTACGCGGACAGTTAAACGCGAGTACATTACTATAACTAGAGTACTATTAGAGTACACAGCAAAATCAAATTTACGTGAATATATCTATATTACTTATATAGTAACTCTATCATTACAAAAAGTTGTTCTTAATTTAAAGTTTAAAAAACAAAGTAATTCTGGCCTTGCCCAATAGTGGGATACGGGTTATCGGGAGTATTCTTTATTTAAATATAGAAATAATTATAAAAGTCATATTCAAAGTGTCCATATAAATAAATTATATTTTAGTAGCAGGTACCATTTAAAACATTGATACTCGTACATTATTACATTTAATTGTGATGTAGACTTGAAGTTAATATTTTTGAATGTTTTTATTTGAAAATAAATATATTTTAATTGATTAATAAACCAGTAACAGACAAGTCATTAAACGACATACAGCGAAATCTTCCCACAACATTTAACTCTGATATAATTCCAAGTAAGAGCGTAAATACGCCATACATCAGTTTAATAAGAAGTTATGTTGAACATAAACTTTTGATTATGTCTTATTCCTCGGCAAGGTCAAAGTATAATACAGACATTGGAGACCAAAATAACAGAACTCATACATTCAGGTCCAATGTGAATCACGATTTTGTTTACGTTTATTTTACTGTATTTTTCTGGCTTCTGTACCTAGGTATATACGTAGTTCCCCCAAGTAACTACGAATATTTAGGTAACTATGTAACGTAAACTATGTAGGTAACTATGTAACGTAAACTATGTAGGTTACTATGGCTGATCAAACCGTATTTGAAAGTTATATACGTTACTCTGGGTGTCAGAATTTTTGGATAGACATGACATGATCAAAGATCTTAAAAACTAACAAGTATACATGTTTCATAAAGCAACCTATCTATTTTTGTTTCGTGCGACTACTAGTACTACTAGTACTAAAAAAGGGAAAAAACCTATGATGTAGTATATTAGCCTGTAATGTACCACTGCTGAACAAAGGCGTCTCATGTTACTGAAGATAGATCAGTACAGTGAGGAAATAATAATAATCATAAAAAAATCAACATTATGTTAAACTATTATGTACATAGCTTTCTTTTCCATAGCTATTAGCCTCGATATGCCCCCATTTAAAAAGTATTGATCAAAACGGGATTTTATCAAAAAAATTGATACTCTTAAACATTGTGTATCAAAACAAATGTTTCAATTCCTTCAACCTCCTTTGAATTTGCTTAAAAACAGCCTCCTATTTTACATACGAGTATAAACCACCAACAACGGAAATTCTATTGGCTACGATACCATCTGGATAGCACCTATCAGGGTCTTCGCTGATTGACACGAAATAGTCCACCGTGGGCACATAGAGCCGTGATTGACACTGGAGGTGTTAATGGCGAGGATTGTTTTTAAAGGTCCGAGCCCTTGTAGGGAGAGGTCGATGAACCCTATTGTGTGAATGTAAAGGTGACAATCGATAGTTGGGGAATTGGATTTATGTGTGCGTTTGAGTTTGTGTAAGCGTGTTAATTAGTCGTATGAATAGCGTGGTAGGAAATTGTTCGATAAAATGTTATTTTTACCTTTTTTTTTGCTCAACAATAAACAATTTTTGAAAATGTCAATAAAAAAAGCTAAAAAAACTTGAAAAATACATTTAGATGACTTTGCCCAGCAATGAGTACATACATAGGTCCACTACCTAATGTGTAATGCAGAGCATTCTGCAAGTATCTACTTGAAATATAAGATAATTGTCTATTTTCTGCTTTCTTACGTTTAAGCGGACGCTAAGTAGACATTGCTTTAGACTTCTGTGACCACGGTTCCTGAAAAGCCTAAACGTCAGATAAAAATGTAAAATAAAAGCGAAGTGTATCTGTAAAAGTAGTTTCAATTCCAAATAAGTGTTGATAATTAAATAAAACTTAAATATAAAATCGTTTACTCAACCCTCGCGATGTTATAAGTAAATCAGTTGATTTAAGTTACGACTCGCGCACAACTTGAACTTTTTGTAGCATTTTGTTCTTATTCAACTGTTAAGTTTGGCTTCCACTGCACCGTAACAATATTTCAATCTGTTGGATTCGTTTTGTGCGAAAAGTTCACCTTTTTTATTATTTAACCGGTTTTGTACTAAACTTGATAAGTGCCTAGATTCATTTTGTTGACGTATTTGTATAGTAAAAATGCCAAAATAAAAACAGTTGTTACTTTCTGTTACCTGTATATCCCAAAATAAAGTGACAACATCACCAGTTTTAAGGGTGCCTCATGGTTCTGATTACGTATACTGACCGTTAATTTACTTAATATCAGCTGTGTGTCAATTTTCTATCCTATTTTCTGTAACTGGACAGGATTAGTCAAGAATTTAGGAATTTTAACATAACAGATGTACAGAAAAAACCTATGTTAAATATATATTTGAAGATATCGTTGAGACTGGTGACCAACCCTTACTAACTTCAATCGTAGTAAATGTGCAACCGAGCTTAGTTTAAACTAATTGTTCCTAAAGCAATAAATGCCTTTTTAAGAACACTCTGCCATTAGTTTCTTGCTATTTAAACTCCATAGATGGCGTTAAGGTGCATACTTCAACACATTTTGTCACTTAGAAACTATTCTCTGATTGGTTGAACAGTTAAAAAATATCAGGTTTATGGAAATGTATTTTTATTTATCCATTTTAGAGATAAGTCTGGTTTAGAGATATTTTATTTTTTGTCTCCTGTGGAAACTGGAAACTAATGTGTTTATAATCAAATTATGTTCTCAATTTCATTAAAGATAGTTATTTTAGCTTTTTTTGTTTAATGTAGGTATGTCGGTAAACCCTACCAACTTTTTTAAAATTCAAATATCGAATCTTCTTCACACGCTCCACAAAAGGAAAAAAACGTTATCTTACTTAAATTCATCGCGAAAAATCGAGAAAAAAGAGCCGAACAATCGATTGCGTCCTTAAAATCGAGATCTCGATTCGCGAAATAAATTCGAAAACGTAACGGATCGTGTACTTACAAACCATATTTTACTACTTTTAACAAAGAAACCATGGCAACCGCATTTTCGTCGGTACCACGGTGTGTTACGATCGAGAAAACTTTAACTCGATTGGTTTAAGGTTTAATATCGTAGGTATCAGGTCAAATCGATTTGGTTTTAATCGATATTTATTATCTTTTGTGGCCGTATAGAGTGCCCGATAATACTCATTGGTGTAACTTATGTGGTTTTGTTAAACATTGTATGAATATCCCCTTTTGTCTCATTAAGCCTAAAAGGTGATGAGTTGATTTAATAACGCATCACTATGCGCGTGCGCTCCTTCGGTGAAGAAACTAATTCATTAAAAACCTTTGGAACTTAAATGTCACGACATTTTGAAAACATATTTTTATTTTTAATTAACGACGTCCATTTTCGTTTCCGCGGTGCGTTTTTTGTCTAAACTGAAATGTAATTTAGTAGTGAGTTATGGTTTTCGCCGTCGATACAATTTTTGTTTATCTACTGGCAACATCTTAATGTGCCCGGTATGGTTTCACTGGCATACTGAACTTTCTGAATTTTCAATAAAAATTAATTGATTGCGTTTACCTTTAAAGTAGTTTTTGTGAAATATTTTCGATTAATATTATGATATGGGGTTCGTATGATGTCCAAATTAGGTTAGTTATTGTGATATTCAGATAGATTTGGATTTTTGGTATAATAATTACCTTTGAAGGACCGTGGCGAGCACGAGCCGTGTTCAAGTCCCGTACGTGCTACTTGTTCAATGTTCATTAGTATAGCATGGTATAGCACGAATCACTTTATTAATAGTTAAGGTTGGAACCCGATGCCTCTCACGAGCACGGTTAAAAAGCATCCTTTTTATTGAGTAAATTCACAAATTTTAGTATACAGTTGATGAAACGTTTAATATTTAGGTACATGGACAGTCATACATGTGTGAGTCTTTGAAGACATAATTTTGTATTTATCAGTCACTTGTTTTGCAAACAATTTACCTGTTTTGTCTAGGCACTTTATACGCTCCAGTAACTCCGTACGAAAAGCTGCTTAGAGCGTAAACAATACTGTGAGCTAGTTAGGAAATGTCCAACGGAGTAGAAAAAATAACAGAAGGCTAATGATCGCCTAGGACATGAGTCTCCTTTTAAAATGTATGTTACTCTAGTTCTGGTTGAGCGTCCGTTATGACACGATTTAACACTTACACTTGACCTTTATTGGGTTTAGTTTTGATTTGAGTTTTGTTTTGTTGAGGTTTAGCTCTTGGGTTTTATGAGTCCTTTTTCGAATAGTTAGAATATTTTAATTTGGGGATTTTTTGTTCTGGCAATGAGTAATTTTGGAAAAATTTATAATAAGGGGGTTTTGAATAAATTTAAATTTATAATATACTTTAAAGAGTTATTTTTACTGAAAATAGTGCATTATGCATATTACAATAATAGCCTGTAAGATCCTACCCTACTACAGGCTAAAGGCCTCTTTCACTAAAGACATAACCACAATATCGAGGTTTACCCATCATTATACTAAATGAAACGGGTCTGTATCGTGTTAGATAATTTAACGTATTTACTAAAATACGTACCCGACGTTTCGAGTGGATTACACCGCTCGTGGTCACGGGAAGACTGGCTGGAGAGGCGAATATTCACTGCACAATATTGTTTTTTCCAATTACCCGCACAAACCCATCATGCTGCTTACCTACCTCAAACATTCCCTAACCAACATTTTCATAAACCACCTCCATTCTATTTGATCTCATTTCCCGATGATCATTAGGTGCGTTATTTTTAAATTCGGATCACGTCGTTATTCGTCGGTGGATGACGTCCGCTGTCATTATGACAGGCCGCCATTACGTGAGTCCGATCGGGACAGATTTCACTTAACTTCTTTATAATTTTGATGCGATTTCAGAACGTGAGTTCAACACCTTTGGGTGGAATTTGAAAGGTCTTGCGCTTACAGGGTGTGTTTCAAAATATGTGGTGAAATAATGCACCTGAGCTTTACATACCTTTTTTGTAAAATAAAATTGTGAGTTTAGATGATTAATAATTTGAACCCCACTGAATGAAAAATTGTGCTTGATATAACTCGTAAAAAATGAAATTTTATTTTTTGGGTATTTTAATAAAACCTATGTTGCGTTATCATTTCTATAATTATTCCAAATTACATTCATATTTTTTATACTTTTGTGAATAAATTAAATATTAACAATCGACTAGCTTAAAAACGTGTTAGCTAAGTACTGAGGTAATATTATCTATTCATAATTATAGCAATACTTGTTAACATTGAAATCATGCTGTATTTATATTAAATTGTCGAATGGCGTAGGAACCTAATTGAAACTAAAGAGATATTTTCCAACCTGGCAATAATGTAATGATGGTCGATACATTCCGGTGTTGCCAATAAATAACACTTCATTTTGGATACGAATTACGACATCGATACAGATTCTCTAGTACCCGATCGGGGAACGAATTTGGGGTGTTTCACTAAGACCTTGTAATATTATTTACTCCAACTTATACGTATCCATCTATGTTTATTAATTTACATAGATGGATACGTATAAGTCGTATAATATACGTCTCTACACTGGGTTCGGTAGATTTGTAAGAGGCAATAAACACTATGCTTAAGATAGGTATGATTAAAGTCATTTTGCTACTATACTTGTCAAGGGAATAGCCTTTTGTTTAAATATTAACAGCATTAAATTGATAGTTTTCAAAATACTTCAATTTCCAAAAAGACATTGAATATCACGTTTCAGAACCATCGATACATCAATGAAATACTCGTATATTTTTTGGTACCAACGGTAACACACCAAAAGCCGACAGCCGTAGGACGATCATTATGGCTCATTAAGTTTAACATCAAACCGAATATCGATTTATATTGTATCGATGAAAGTTTCGATTATTCCTTATCGATTAATCGTATGTATTGCATTTAATATTTTAAAACACCTTAAGTAAAATGTTATTTTATGACACACTATTAGCTGTTTTTACAGCTGTATCTGTTAATGTATCTGTTTTCGTGGGAATTTCGGAAAAAAGTTGTCTTTTCCTACACATTGCTGTGGCTTGTGAACATGGCAGCATGTAACGATAAAAAGTAAAAATACTAGCCTGTAATGTCCCACTGCTGGGCAAAGGACTCTCGTGTCACTGAAGATATCAGTACAGTCAGGAGGATTAACAATAACAATGTTTCAATCTTAGGGCGCAATCAGACTACGTCAACCGCCACATGTCATATGCGTTGACAGCTACACAATTTTTTCTAACGTATTATATTTTTGACAATAAGGTCAATTTCCCAGCCGAAGACGATTCTTCCTGATAAGGAGAATGATTTAGTAAGAGGAAAGAGGAATAATTTGTCTCTAGTTGAAAAATAAAAGAGTTTTTCGTAACTCCGTTATTTTGAATTTTAACTCGCGTAAGAAAAATAGAAATTATAATCTATCTAATCTCTCAATGCACTTTGGATGCGGCGGTCTACTTAGTCTAATTGCACCATTCATCACTGCATATTATAAAACAAAGTCCCCGGCCACGTCTATCTGTCTGTCTGTCTGTCTGTTCGCACATAAACTACTGCACGGTTTTTTTTAAACATATAGAGTGATTTATGAGGAAGGTTTATATGTATAAAAATTCCCGAAATTCCCACGAGAACGGGCACAAAGCGAGTAAAACCGCGGGCCGCTGCTAGTCTGACTAATACGAATGTGAACAAAAAAGTAAATTAAAACAATAAACATAATCTTTCGAATCAAATCTGCATTTCAGTGGCAATTAAAACAGTAATAAATTCAAATTCCTTCATTAGTCTGGTTTATGAATATTAAATCTATTTCTATTAAGATTAGATATTTTTAATTAAGATTAAAAGTGGATTAGTTCGTCTTCAACTAATCCAATTTTAATAAGAAACTGTTCATATATTCAAACACTAGCAGCGCCCCGCGGTTTTACCCGCGTTGTGCCCGTTCCCGTAGGAAATCCGGGATAAAATGTAGCCTATAGCCTTCCTCGGTAAATAGACTATCTAACAGTGAAAGAATTATTCAAATCGGTTCAGTAGTTTCTGAGATTAGCGCGTTTAAACAAACAAACAAACAAAACAAACTCTTCAGCTTTATAATATTAGTATAGATGGCTCGAGTTTGAGAACACTAAACCGCATTTGGCAAGCATTGTAATAATTCCTAATCCTCCTCACTGTACTGATATTTTCAGTGAGATGAAAGGCATTTGCAGGCAGACGTTACAGGCTTTATTTATTTATATGCTTGTTTTAACTTAAGAAACCAGTTGAGTCATATTGAACACGTGTTACTAACGACTTAACCAAGTTTTTGTAATACCGTTTAATATCTAAGCGAAAGTTAAACATTTTAATACCATTTTAACCGCGACCAGTTTGTAAACGCCGTTTAGCACTCATTTACAATTTCTAATTATGCGAAAACATGCAATTTTGTACAATTAAACATAAACATAAATATGCCAACAATTAGAAAATATCACTGCTGCTTAATGGTTATGACAATTGAGTTTAATAAAAGAAACTACATATTTAAGATTTTTTACAGATATTTACATATTTAAGTTCTATGCTGAGGTTCTTTGTATATTGAGCAAATTGACATGATGTCATATTTCAAAGGTAATTTCATGTAATTGAATTTCACATATTTGAATGTCATATTTCATGGAAGGTAAAGTTGAAGGAAAGCGAGGTAGGGGAAGGCCTAGAATCAGTTACATGAGTCAGATTAAAGAAAAAGTGTCTGTCATGTCAAAGAAAGAGATGTGAAGGAACTTGCACTGAATAGGAATAGATGGAGAAGTCTGCATCGGACTCACCGACAAGAGCCTTGCTCTTAAATTTATGATGATGATTTCAAAATGGTTTCCCGGTCGCTCGCGTTCTATTTAAGCCCCAATGTCACTGTTACACTATCTCTATCAGTGCACCTTAAATAGCGTTCTCGTGCTAAACTGAAATCAAAACGTCAAAATCGATTCATTCAAACCGAGTTCAGTTGATCGTGATTCAAGATAGAACAGTGAATTTGGACCTATTTTGCATGGTTACATCACACAAACGTCAAATGTCGGATTGTGTTTGTTTGTTTGTTTTAATGTTTTTTAAAATTCGTTAACTTAGAACTTGTTAAGCTGGCTCTATCTACACGACGCTTTATGTATAATCTCTTCTAGGTTTTTGTTTCAAAACACTTACGCAATAACATAGATAATAAATTATTTCAAACATAAGCCACATACATACACACGATCAGAGTTTTCAATTAATTCACCTTTGATGGATTACGTAGCTTCCGTAATGCTCCATATAATGATTAATGATTTGTTTATGCACGACTTAATGATAAATTGGTAATGATCATGGATTACGATGATCTAAATGTTGGAGTGATAAATTGTGATAGATGCGACCTTCGGGTTAAGGTATTTGATTAAATAGGACGTTCTTTGTGAAGTGGGAGCGCTTTCAAGGCAGGTTAAGGCCTCACTGGATGGATAGACAGCCTCTATTAGACAAGTAGCAATCGCTTTGCATTCCCATCACATAGAAGATCTTCTTCATCGAGTGGATGGTCAACCTGACCAATCCTGGTGTCAGAGTTATTGAGCCGTCAAAGGCCTCTGACATGGCTCATGTAACAACTACTATTCGTAGAAAGTAACCGGGACCGAACGGCTTAACGTGCCCTGTGTGTAAAATATCAACCCTTTTCAGAGGTGATAATGTTTCAGTATTTGTACCATAATGTATAGTAAATAACACATCATAGTCCCGAGGTCTTGATACGTTCCCAGACATTTTGATAGTAATGTAGTGAATAAGCGATTGCTTTTCGCATTTGTCTTGCCAGTGATGTCATAAGCACTCGTGAATATTACCTGATATTCCCATACCAAAGACTATGGTTAAATAGAATTGGGCTTGTCTCTGAGACGTTCTTGCGGTCGCTATGGTCTGAACTAGAAAAAAAAGTATTAGCCTGGGATGTCCCACTTCTGGGCAAAGGTCCTATCTTACTGAAGGTATCAGTACAGTGTGGAGGATTAGGCGTAATCACCACTTTTGCCTAATACGGGTTGGTGATTTCTCGGGATTAAATTCCCAGATAAAGCGAAAACATGTTTCCTTCTATTCAAACATGACGGGTTTGAGATCACCAACGAGAAAATAATCACGATTAACCCGGCGTCATGGGGGTGGAAAATTGTTACACGGACGTGGGGGCTGGGTCATCATTACCCGGATAAGGAATGTGAATATTTCTGTATATGTTTGAGAAAATTAATATTTTTTGTTGCCTACAATAATTGACTGTCATAAGGGTAATAAAATACTATAAACATAATGAAAATAGAAAATTGTATTAATAAGAACAACGTTTTGAAAACTATGCACTAAAAAATCAACAAATTATGCTTCCTTTAGCTAAACTTAACATAAATAGAATTTTAACCAGTCTTTGGTTTTCTAATGGCATTTTTATAAATGTTATTATATAAATTAATATAAAAAATCTAATCAGACTCATCATTATTAATACAATTGGCGCAGAAAGGCACTATATGTTGAGGACAAATATGCTTGTTGCATCCTTCACATACGTGTGTAGTTTTGCGATCTTTGCTTGCAGGACACACCTGACACCTCTTACGAGCATTTGTTTTTTTTTGCTGGGGGCTCCTCTATAGGTTCGCCTGAAAATTGGCCAATTTTTTTGCGAAGTTCTCGTGGCAAACTTAGAACATTCCGGCGGACTTTCAAGTGCTCACTGACAAGAGCAAGGCCAAGATTTTTCAAATAACGGCGTCGCTTTGTCTCATTATTTATGCGATGTATTATATGGTTTGACTCATTATTTATGCGATGTATTATAAGTCCGTTAATTGCCGCCATGTTCAACATGGCATAAAAAATTGTCAGCGGCCACTTCTTTGAGTTACGACATACGTCATACGAAGCGCACAACTCATCAGCAACATCAACTCCACATTTTGTTATGTTGTAATAGGTGTTGATCTCTGGTTTTTTCTTTTCGCCAGTTGAACTATTAATAGTGTCTGAAGGCTTGACATCAGGCTTGAAGGGTTGACATCATGGTGAAGGCTTGACATCATCCGATTCTTCAAGTATCGCCATAACACGACATCTTTCCAGTTCTTCGCGGTCCATTATTACTCGTACTACCTACCGAAAAAATAAAAAAAACCACAAAACAATGTAGTACACAAATAAAAAGCATCGTAAAAAACAATAAATTATTTAAACATTGATTGATAAAAATGGCATAAAATAGTTACACTGAATACAGGCATGGGTCATATTTACCTTTTTTCCAAGACAACACTTGTAACTCCCAACGCGGTCCCAGCCAGACTGATTTCGCGGCAAAAACGTGTAGAGGAACTCAATAACTCCAGCTACTGAGAAGACCAGCAACGTCGCGTGCGTCGTTATAAAATTATAAGTGAACTACAAAAGCGCGGGTAATTTTGACCCAGCCCCCATGACGCCGGGTTAAATTTAAGAAATAGCTAAATAAACCTTTTTAATTATCATAAAAATACCCATTTAAACGCACCAAAGTTACTCAATGAAACTAGTCCTTATTACGTAAGCAATAAATTCGACATTATCTCAGCAGGGTAGCAAAAAACTTGTACTCGTATGTTGAACTAACGTTAGAACAAAAAGTGACCGGTACATAAAACATGTGTAAGTTGCGCTTTAGTTTTATTTATTTCGTTTTTCCCTTTTTATCTATAATCTGTAGGTAGTATTTCTTATTTAGAAGCACCCCGTGGTTTCAAGACCTTCAGATATAGTATCGCGGTCAAAAAAGTGCACTCTAATTCTTATTTTATTCTAAACTAGCTGTGTCCCGCGGTTTCACCCGCAGCGTCCCCGTTCCCGTGGGAATTTTGAGATTTTAATTCCTTATTTTTCTTATATAAAAACCTTGTCCTAACAATAAGGAACACATTAAAAAAAGAATCATCCAATTTGGTGCAGTCGTTCTGAAGTTATGCGCTTAGCAACAGATTCAGCGATTCATATTTATATTATAGATTCATAAGTTATCACTTAAGGTGTGTTTCCATTGAAAAGGAGCGAAGCTGTGTCGAGCTGTATCGTCTAATCACAACGAATTACGAAAAAGTTTTACGAATGTATTGACATTGATAAAACTTTTTTAATCATAGTATATTTTTTTAATAATACATAGTTTAATAATAGTCATATGGTCATACCTTATTTGACAATTTCAATAGAAACGCACCCTAATATCGGGTCAAGTTGGGCCTTGCAGTATCTTCCACAAATGTATTGTGGTTTCTTTTAAGAATACATGTTCCATGTAAGATCTTTAAAAGATAAATAGAAACAAAATAACACATTTTGTACAATATAATATGCGTGTATGTAACCGTACTGTAAAAACAGTTTGTTTATAAACAAATCCGCTGCAATAAAAGGCTAAGGCCCATCGCAGACGACAGACTATCCGTGACGCACTTTTTAGTCTGTGAAAATAGAACCTATGTAATTATATGCAGTAACGCACACGACGCACAAAAATCCGCGACAATCCGCGACCAAATTTTTGTGCGCCGCAGACTCGATCGCACAAAAAGTCTGTCGTCTGCGATGGGCCTAAGAATCCACCATCCGATATTTATATTCATCGTAAGTAAATAAATATCAATAAATTCTTTACACTCTATACATGGCTCGAGTCTACGTTTGGTAAACATATAAAAACTCAGTTTCTTGAGTCACACCTAATTTGTTCTGTAATACTGGACTAGGTGATCTATATTGTAATCACGTACGGCTATAAATGAGTTATGTGGTGTACTGCGGACGCAGCCGTTTCATAACTAGAATTCTTCATGTTTATAAGGTAGGACTGCCCTGTGGGTTTACCTGCGTTTTTCAACTTATGAAGTACTAGCAGCGCCCCGCAGTTTTACCCGCGTTGTGCCCGTTCCCGTGGGAATTTCGGGATTTTTTTACATAAAAACCTTCCTCTTGAATCACTCTACCTATTACAAATAACCGCATCAAAATCCGTTGCGTAATTTTAAAGATTTAAGCATACAGACAAACAGACAAACAGACACGAAACAGAGACGACTTTATTTTATACTATGTAGTGATTATCTGTTTTCATGGTTTTACATGCGTTGTGAAATATAAACCTATACAATTGTTAAGTACTTTGTTAGTTTATGAAAGACAATTCTCTTTGAAATATTAGAATACTTAATTATAAAAGTTTGAAGATTAGTTTAATTACTATTTTTATGATTTGACGGAGTTTCCATGTTTTCCGTATAATCATTCACTTAAATAAGGTAAAAACAGTCCTAAATCTGACTGGTAATTTCAAATAAGCTAATAAAAACAGTTTTAAATCTGACTGGTAATTTCATTTATATGCCGTTCAAACAAACAAACAAATATATTTCATACACAATATACAATGAGACATTTTTGAAATATGACTTATTTTTTAAAGCTTAGTGTGATTAATATGAAATGAATGTATTTCCAACTTAAATAATATAGCGTATAGTATGAGAAAAACGTGTCAAAGATGGCACGACAGCAAGAGTTTTAATTAGTTTATCAATTCATATTATTTTATCATAATTCAATTATTTTTTTGTAATTGACCTTTGCCCAGCAGTGGGACTGAGGTTACGTAAAAAAATGTTTTACAAAAAAAACATTTAGACCGCCTAAAGACCACCGACACGGTCTAACGATTGAAACAAACGGGACCGACTGTTTAACGTTCCCTCTGAAGTATGGTACATAACACAAAATCCCCAGCTATATTTTATGCAACAAAAGTATATTACCTTTAACTAAGTAGTGCCTTTGACCGCAACTTCATGATCCGTGAGAAATAGAGCGATCTCAAATTGGTCCTCCCGATTTAGGCAAAGCTATCAAACAACCGAGATTTATTCATCGACATTGATTTATTTGAATAAGCATCGGTTTTAAAGGAAAAACTGTAAATCGTGGGCTCGGCTCACGCCCGGGCTCGCCAACGATCGCTGCTCCATTTACTTGTCATGTTGCGGAGAAAAACTGTGTGAAACTTATAAAAACCAATATAAGTACGTTCACTCCTCACTGTACTGGTATCTTAGGACGGATTAGAGGCATTTACCACTATGGGACATTACAGGCTAATACTTGACTTGACTTTATTTTATACTACCCGCACCCCGCAGTTTCACCCGCGTTGTACTCGTTCCCGTCGGAATTTCGGGATAAAATGTATCCTATGTGTTATTCTGATGTATACCCTATGTTACTGTAAAGATTCATCCAAATCCGTTCAGTAGTTTTTGCGTGAAAAAGTAACAAACATACATCCATACATCCATCCTCACAGACTTTCGCATTTATAACAAAAAGCACTTTTTCTGCGCCCCGCGGTTTTGCCCATGTTATGCCCGTTCCCGTGGGAATGAGATTATATAGAAATAGCCTAAGTACATATATTCTTCCCGTTGAATATGGCTATCAATTACAAAAATAATGATTCAAATCATTCAACTAAGTCGACCCTTATCACAATAATAACTTTTAAGTCTGTTAGAACTTTCAAATATTATAATGCGATAAAGTACTAAAATTATTAAAAACACATTTTCATTTGCTGATACATATCTTGCTAGAAAATAAGGCTTCCAAAGTTATCATAAACTAATTGCTTACATACTCGTAAACAAAATAAACTATACCTCATCAAAATTTATCACCATTCCCATTTAATTACATAATTACACGAAAATCGGCCGGCTTTTGATGATATCCATTTTACACAAAACAGAAAACAAGTCTTCTTTAAATTTACATGTATGCAATTGGTTTACAATAATTAGGTACGAAACTTCCCATATTGTGAGCACAGAGAAGCATTAAGGACAAAGAAAAAATATTTTTTTCCGTTTATAATAAACTAGCAGCGCCCCGCGGTTTTACCCGCGTTGTGCCCGTTCCCGTGGGAATTTCGGAAATTTTTAAGCTATTGCATAGCTTCTATCGCGGGCCTTGAGCGCGGGGACCAAATCCAAAAATTCCGTAACGAAAAAACCTCACGCTTACCCGATCCGACGGGAAGGAGGTGTGGCTTGAAGGCCGTGCATCGTCTAACGTCGTTTCAGTTCGGCAGTCTTCGACACGGCGTTGTGTGCGATTGTGCGTTGGGGGTGAGAGAGGGGGTGAGAGAGGGTGGTGAGAGAGGGGGGTGAGAGAGGGGGTGAGAGAGGGGGGTGACAGAAGGAGGTGAGAGAGGGGGTGAGAGAGGGTGGTGAGAGAGGGGGGTGAGAGAGGGGGTGAGTGAGGGGGGTGAGAGAAGGTGATGAGAGAGGGGGTGAGAGAGGGGGGTGAGAGAGGGGGGTGAGAGAGGGGGGTGAGAGAGGGTGGTGAGAGAGGGTGGTGAGAGAGGGGGGTGAGAGAGGGGGGTGAGAGAGGGGGTGAGAGAGGGTGGTGAGAGAGGGGTGAGAGAGGGGGGTGAGAGAGGGGGGTGAGAGAGGGTGGTGAGAGAGGGTGGTGAGAGAGGGGGGTGAGAGAGGGGGTGAGAGAGGGTGGTGAGAGAGGGGTGAGAGAGGGGGGTGAGAGAGGGGGGTGAGAGAGGGTGGTGAGAGAGGGTGGTGAGAGAGGGGGGTGAGAGAGGGGGTGAGAGAGGGGGTGAGAGAGGGGGTGAGAGAGGGGGTGAGAGAGGGGGTGAGAGAGGGTGGTGAGAGAGGGGGTGAGAGAGGGGGCGAGGGAGGGGGGTGAGAGAGGGTGGTGAGAGAGGGGGGTGAGAGAGGGGGGTGAGAGAGGGGGGTGAGAGAGGGGGGTGAGAGAGGGGGGTGAGAGAGGGGGGTGAGAGAGGGGGTGAGAGAGGGGGTGAGAGAGGGGGGTGAGAGAGGGGGTGAGAGAGGGGGTGAGAGAGGGGGGTGAGAGAGGGGGGTGAGAGAGTGGTGAGAGAGTGGTGAGAGAGGGGTGAGAGAGGGGGTGAGAGAGGGGTGAGAGAGGGGGATGAGAGAGGGGGTGAGGGAGGGGGTGAGGGAGGGGGTGAGAGAGGGGTGAGAGAGGGGTGAGAGAGGGGGGTGTCTCAGGGGGGTGTCGGGGCGTGTCAGTCTTCGACACGGCGTTGTGTGCGATTGTGCGTTGGGGGTGAGAGAGGGGGTGAGAGAGGGTGGTGAGAGAGGGTGGTGAGAGAGGGATGAGAGAGGGGGGTGAGAGAGGGGGGTGAGAGAGGAGGTGAGGGAGGGGGTGAGAGAGGGGTGAGAGAGGGGGGTGTCTCAGGGGGGTGTCGGGGGGTGTCAGTCTTCGACACGGCGTTGTGTGCGATTGTGCGTTGGGGGTGAGAGAGGGGGTGAGAGAGGGGGTGAGAGAGGGTGGTGAGAGAGGGTGGTGAGAGAGGGATGAGAGAGGGGGGTGAGAGAGGGGGGTGAGAGAGGGGGGTGAGAGAGGGGGGTGAGAGAGGGGGGTGAGAGAGGGGGGTGAGAGAGGGGGGTGAGAGAGGGGGGTGAGAGAGGGGGGTGAGAGAGGGTGGTGAGAGAGGGTGGTGAGAGAGGGTGGTGAGAGAGGGTGGTGAGAGAGGGGGGTGAGAGAGGGGGATGAGAGAGGGGGGTGAGAGAGGGGGGTGAGAGAGGGGGGTGAGAGAGGGGGGTGAGAGAGGGGGTGAGAGAGGAGGGGGGTGAGAGAGAGGTGAGAGGGTGGTGAGAGAGGGGGTGAGAGAGGGGGTGAAAGAGGGTGGTGAGAGAGTGGGGTGAGAGAGGGGTGAGAGGGGTGAGAGAGGGGGGTGAGAGAGGGGGGTGAGAGAGGGTGGTGAGAGAGGGGGGTGAGAGAGTGGTGAGAGAGTGGTGAGAGAGGGGTGAGAGAGGGGGTGAGAGTGGGTTAAAGAGGGGTGACAGAGGGGGGTGAGAGAGGGTGGTGAGAGAGGGTGGTGAGAGAGGGGGGTGAGAGAGGGGGGTGAGAGAGCGGGTGAGGGAGGGGGTGAGAGAGGGGTGAGAGAGGGGTGAGAGAGGGGGGTGAGAGAGCGGGTGAGGGAGGGGGTGAGAGAGGGGTGAGAGAGGGGTGAGAGAGGGGGGTGAGAGAGGGGGGTGAGAGAGGGGGGTGAGAGGGGGGGTGAGAGGGGGGTTGAGAGAGGGTGGTGAAAGAGGGTGGTGAGAGAGGGGGGTGAGAGAGGGGGTGAGGGAGGGGGTGAGAGAGGGTGTGAGAGAGGGGGGTGAGAGAGAGGGGTGAGAGAGAGGGGTGAGAGAGAGGTGTGAGAGAGGGGGTGAGAGAGAGGAGGCGGGAAGGGTGAGAGAAAGGAGGCGGGAGGGGTGAGAGAGAAGAGGCGGGTGGGGTGAGAGAGAAGAGATATCAAATATATCAAATATAATTGCATAAGTTGATACAAAATGCTATGCAATAGCTTCACCGCGGCAGTCCCCGAGTGCCACACGTCTTTTTTTTACATAAAAACCTTCCTCTTGAATCACTCTACCTATTACAAAAAACCGCATCAAAATCCGTTGCGTAATTTTAAAGATTTAAGCATACAGACAGACAAACAGACAGACACGAAAAAGAGACGACTTTATTTTATACTATGTAGTGATGTAATGGTTCCGTGACCACCAGCGCGCGGTGTAGTTCGCTCGAAACGTCGGGTACATATTTTAATAAATACGTTATAGATTCTAACGCGATACAGACCCGTTTCGTTAAGTGGAATGAGTGCAAATCGTTTGTGTTTAAACAATATGTTTTTCTCTGATTTTATAAGATATACTCAAGAGATCTAAAGAGATCTAATCTCATGTAAGTTTGAGTTAAATACTACGCAAGTAACTTAGTTAGTTTAAACTTTTCCGGGTTTTATTATGGTCTAATATAGGAGCTAACAAGGGGGCAAATATCCCTCCCTAAGTCCGTGCCTGTGTT
This sequence comes from Cyclophora albipunctata, assembly GCA_963082685.1. Lineage (NCBI taxonomy): Eukaryota > Metazoa > Arthropoda > Insecta > Lepidoptera > Geometridae > Cyclophora > Cyclophora albipunctata. The sequence continues at coordinate 894,625 of OY720123.1, forward strand.
ATTTGAGCAAGCCTTGATGTTCACGTTAAACGTTACGATCAGTGTTAACGTTTATGGCACATAATTTGTTCTGTTAATATGAGATTCAGCGGTAGCTATAATAAAAGCGTGTAACGGCCGTTTTGGGGTGTCGATTGTGGTACAAGGCATAGGCATTTTACGTGCTTCGGTGGGCACGTACCAGAGACTTATTAACCAATAGTATTGCATAAAATCTCTGCTTAGAGATTTTTCAGACTCACTCTGTTCCAATGGACAGACGAGGTCTAAAAAAATGGCGATGTAAAATCAGCGAAATAAAAAAAAACCACTGATATTACATCCATTGATTTCCACGCTATCGTAATGAAAAGTTAGCGTTATTACCGATTTTTCACGATCGGTCGGAGCAACAAAATCTTATATATAAAATTCTCGTGTCACAGTGTTCGTTCGCGTACTCCTCCGAAACGGCTCGACCGATTCTCATGAAATTTTGTGAGCATATTGAGTAGGTCTGAGAATCGGCCAACATCTATTTTTCATCCCGAAATTCCCGCGGGAACGGGTACAACGCGAGTGAAACCGCAGGGCGCAGCTTGTTAATATATATTAATATACAAAAACGTAACAAATATCCGTGCCTTTTTTTTTTAATTTCGCTTATTTTACATCGCCATTTTTTTAGACCTTGACATACGGTTATGAGAAACTGCACTATATTGTTGACGCAGCCAGACACTGGGGTACGTTTCCATAGAAGTAGCCACATTGTCAAAATCTGTGTGTAATGCGTTGTGATTGGTCAATTGAGGTCCGGAGAGCCCCGCTCCTTCAATGGTATCTGAAGGACACTCACTCGCTGTCGCTTTGAAATTGCTACCCCAGACTTAAATATAAAATTTTATGTGAAACATCAAGATCGAACCGACCATTCAAATGAGTTAGTGTTATTACTTAATTTCGACATTATCGGAAGACGCGGAGCTCCAGTTATGATCAAAATCACTAACAATTTTGGAAAACACATAAAAATTTCAAAAGTTTTCGGTTATTACAAAACTCGTCAAATTAGCGGCCGTTTAAGAGTATTTTGAAAAGTACAAGACCTATATTTTGTGCCTATTTGACTTGGACCGATTACTGGTGCTTTTACGTGAGGGACTTTGCATAAAATTGTGTTATGAATTAAACGTGATGAAGCCGTAACTATAACGAAAATGAGTATGCTTACATTCTTTTATACCAGAGTTGAAATTGAAACCGTAAGAACCGATTTTTTTACCAAAGACAACTTCGTTTATTGAGAAAAAGGGTTCTCTGTTGGGCTAAGCATGGAATCACTAATCTTTTTTCCTCTTCAGAAGGAATCAATCGTCTTTGACGGATAATCGACTAGAGTGTGTATAATTTTGTTTAATATATTTAATGGATCTATATATCTTTCGAGAAGAGTGGCGGGAGTGGGGGGAGGCCTTTGCCCAGCAGTGGGACATTACGGGCTAACAGTAACAGTAACAGTAACTATATATCTTTAATAACGGATCGAGTTGCCTATTTTGGATTTTGTTCAGCGCAACGTTTCGAAAAAGGTGTAATTGATTTCAATGTTCAAAAAAAAAGACATTAATCTTATATTATATTTTATACGAACATTTTAAGCTCAACATCTTTTAATTCTGTGTTTTTGAGACGACACAATAAAAATTAAAACTAAAAATACCCAAAAACGTACCAAGGTACTTTCAAATGTCAATGACAAAATGATACAGACAACTTGAGGATATAGTAGGTACCAGACATAAAATAAAATTATGTTTTGCACAATGGATTGCAATTCAATAATAATTAAAAGCAATTTCGCATAAATATTTAAATCAAAAATTCGACGCATCCATATTAAATCATTCGTTTTCATAATCGTAAATCGGTGCCGAATCGAATCAATACCAAAAAAGAATCGATTGACTCGAATTATTGTATTGATTGTATTATAATATGTTTCGGAAACATAATTTTGAAAACACTATTATTTATATGTTTATGTTACCAAATCGGCAGACATTTTTATTTATTAGTTAATTAATTGATTTTTTTAATCGATGAAGAAATTCGAGTGAAAATATTTTGAATACTAATTAAAAATTTCACTTCCTGAAATACAATAGTTATGTTAAGACACAACTATAGAACGAATCGCAACAAAGACCTACTTCAAATGGAAGCTTTAATTAAAGGTATAATAGAACACCGTCATACATACTTCATTGCAAATTCTAAAGTCGTTCATTCAATTTTTCGAATAGGTCTCCGGCAATACCCATAATTCAAAAGGCCCATCTAGTAATTCTTAGCATCTGTGACTTATTATTAGAGCTTATTCAATTGTGGATGCGTGGTTTGATTGAATTTGTATATAATTTATGTGTAACATTAAGTTTTGTTCGTAAATGTTATTAGTTTGTGAATAGCAGTGAATACGGTAATTCAGTAATGCTACAACTGTATTTCTACGTTGGCCATATGTAATCATACAATAATGTATTTTTAACAAGATAAGTATTTGAGAGATTTTTCAAGTAAAGTATTTTTAAGAGTATTGTCACGTTTGACTTTACAAGGTCAAGCTTCAAGAACAATCTGCACTTCCAACTTATGTACTGTTTTTGGACAGTTAAGAAGTATCATTTGTCGTAAATTATTCAGTAAACAGATGAGTTCGAATCGATCAAACATGATGTGCTCCAAGCACTCTCATTAAACATTTACAAGAAACGGTCAATATTGTCCATTTTTGTACAAAAGTTAATACGTTTCATACATCATCTCGTTTAACACACTCGTTATGATTTCGGCGTTACGACTTTAAAATGAGAAGAGAAATTTTAAAAATAATACTTAGTATTTCGGGTAATTTTTCTTTACAATGTTTTGTAATGTCGGTGTTTTAAAAACGTTTGTTTGTCATTTATAAACATGAAGATTGGAGTATCTATATTTAGTTCAGTCGGGGTAGACATAAAACTAGCCTGAAATAGAAAAAAATCCGGGGAGCGATTTTTTTTTTAAACGTCGGGGGTTGGTTGGGAGTATAAATCTCGATTTTCGAACTAATCCCGGTAGAGGTACCGGGATACAGGTAAGATGGCGGTGAACCCTCGTTCACCGCCATCTTGTTTTAAAGTTCAATTTTTTCGTTTTTCTGAAATAACTCGTTAATTTTCAACTTAAGAGCAAAAATGGTCCTATCCAAAGTTGTTGGAAATTTAATTTTCCACAAGTTTGGCCATTATCATTTTTACGCTAGGATCAATATTTGCAGAGTTATAAAGTCAAAGTCAAAGTCAAAGTCAAATATTTTATTCAGTTTTGGCCCCATAGAGGGGTCTTTTGAACGTACCACCCATTCGGAAGAACATCAGCAGAGAAGAATGGGCAAGAAACTCTGCTGGTTATTTTTTTAAATCAAGGTATAATACAATTTAATACTTATAAGTAAGATTACATGTCAAAATCAGGTTGTGTTGCTGGTGCAGGAATTTGACTCCAGACATATTTGTCCTCACTACCAAGTACCACCAAGTACTACCAAGTTTATATTAAAAAAAATATCGCTCCCCGGAATTTTTTCTATTTAAATGTCTGCCCCGACTGCGCTAATTTATGACCCTGAGTGAAACATTTTTAACACCCGTTGTAAAAGAGGGGTGTTTTAAGTTTGACGTCGATATGTGTGTGTATCTGTCGTGGCAACGGACAATTTTTATGCAGTTTTTTTCATCTGAACTTCCAGCTTCCTTGTGTTGTTTCTTATCTATGTTTGGTATTAATCGGTACAGCCGTTTTTGCGCAGGGGTTATTTTAAAATTCTAAATTTAACTCGTAGAATACAAAAAAAGCTTTTTTAAAATAAATAAATATTCAATGCATTTGTTTTAAGTATTCTCATATTTCCCGTTACATTTTAAATAAAATTTTTCAGTATACGTATATAATTATATACGTATATTTTTAAGAACGAGTCTATATTTATTCACCACTCCGCACGAAGTGACCACGACTGTACCTAACTTGCAAATACAGTCATGAGGTCAAATGCATAACTCTTTGCACCTCCCTGCGTTTGCGCATGCAAATAAGGTCGTATATCAAACTCAAGAACGCGGTGTTCGGTTGCATCTTCAACAGATTAAGCTGCGGTTTCTTTAAACGTAATAGAGAATGTTTGGATGTACAAGAATACATTTTTAGGGTACAGATTTACAACTTCTTTCTTGTGCGTTTTATGCTAAGAATTGTTATATTATGTGGTATTAATCTTTTGCAAAATAAGTGTGTCAAAGATTATTAACCGACTTAAAAAACTAGGCCTTAGAAGGTTTTCAATTTGTGAGTACGTTTGTTTCGTCATTTCTCCGTGGTTTATGTACTGGGTTTGAAAATTCTTTCAGTTTATAAAAAGCAATGCTTAGAGATTGGCCCCGCTTTTATCTGATTTAAAAACGAAGTAGTACTCATATATAACTGAAATAGTTCTCATATATAACTGAAGTAGTTCTCATACATGTATAACTGAAGTAGTTATCATATATAACTGAAGTAGTTCTCATATAAAAACTGACCTGAAGTCAGTTTTTTGCTTTTGGCCCAAATTCGTTCGAAAGTAGTTTGACACTCCAGGGAGGGATCTTTTGTAAGCACAAATTTACTAACGTTGTGCATACAAAAGCACTGAAGCAAGTGTTATAACTGTTACTTCCATTTTTTTATGCGTTGATAAAGATCGAATGTCGATTAAGATTAGGTAACAAGAACCTTTCATGCAACTTTTTAAACTTTGCTAAAAAGAGTAATTTCAAAGAAAGTAAAAGAGAAATTTCAAATGTAAGTTACACGTTAGGAAGCCGTCCCTTAAAGTACCTACGTGTGAATTCTATTGAAGCATAAATCTGGCTCAGCTCGCGTCAATGCATCTACACCTTTATTGATATTATGATCATTTTATATACTTATTAATGATTTAATTTTATATCTTAACCCCGCCATGAGAAGATTGTTATGGAAATACTAGAAGTACAATAATATATGTATATTCTAGAATACAGGATGGCCTATTTATGATGGTTTCGTCGTTTCAGACTTGCCCAAACTAACTCACCGGTCTATAATGCATACTTACTTACTCCCATCTACTCCAAAGCCTTCTTATTTTTTTGAATTTTGGCATTTTTATAAATAGGAAAGGCAATTTTTGACACGTGGTCATGACACATCCCCCATTACTTTGATAGTAGCCAAGCGAATGTGAAATTATAGCTTCTTATCTATAAAGGGAAGCGATGGATTTGGTTGGGAATGGCCCTGATGGCATAAAAGGGTTATAAAATGAAGCATATATTATGGAGAAATAATGATAGGTGCATTTTTTCAAAATACTTTTATTTCTGTATGATGGGCCGTAGTATTAATATCTCTATACATTCATTTTAACAATTCACAGCTTTACAAAGTTTTCTATGAGTAATAAAATAATTAAATAACAAATTATAATCGTTACAACCGCATTATCGACACAATCATAATTTCACATAATCTACTTCAATATTCCTAGAATAACATCCAACAACTCACTTCGCACAAAACGTATTTCGATTCTTTAAGTCGAATATCTATTCGATTACGTTTGGAACTCGAATGAGAGAACCGATTCGGTATGACGTAAACAACATTACGTCTGACAGTTTATTGTGAGAAATCTCGGTTTGTAGCTACCAATTGTTGGGTTTAGAAGCGAAGTTCAATTTTAGAACTGTACCGTTCTAAATTATTATATTGTTATTTAGGATTTCCCGCTTGATGTAGAAGTGGCTTACTTTAACAAAGTTCCAAGTGATTTTAATAAAGCAATTTACAGAATGTTTCAATATAGAGTGATTTAATTTTGAATGGGTTTCGTTTAAAGTTGGTATTTTATTGCTGTTTTAATATTATTTCTGGATCTAAATGGTCCGACTTTGCATGAAAAATAATTATTTCACTTAGTAGATGACGCCTGTGGAAATTGGACGTATTTTTTCAGGATTTTGTTGTGTGGACATTTTGTTAGCTCGCGAGTTCGAGTTCGGGTAGATTAGTGGCCAACCCTGGTGTCAGAGTTTTTAGACCACGCAAACGCCTCCGACCTGTTCTGACGATTGAAACAACCGGGACCGACAATTTAACGTACCTCCGATGGTAGCGATAAAAAAACCGATTAAAATAAAATACTTAATATTGGCATAGATTGATAGAGAGACACTTAGGGTGCCTGTCCATTGATGCGGAGGGGAGAAACGGCAAATATCCAAAAAGATTGCATAAAATCTCCGGTCAGATATTTTTAGAACATGGGAACATGGGAATTAGTCCAACCGTGGGACATTTCAGGCTTCTTTATTCTAAACAAGTCAAACAATTTTCGCTTACAACTTGACAAGCACCAACTTTCCCGACCGTACTTGGTTGTGCCACATCTTCAAATCAATTCCGTTTCTTCAATCAATCAATCGATCATAAAAACACGTTCTAAAAATAGAAATACAACTTTCATTGATGACACACTGTCATTCATGGAACGTCAACCAAAATCTGAAGCAAATCATAACTCCATAAGATAAAAATATATTCGTTTGCTAATGTAAAGGTTGGCTTATATTGATAAGTATAGTGAAGATTTTGTTTGTTTGTTACTTTTGAATTACGTGTAAGTGTTGACTCGAACATGGTCTATGGACAATGGTTTTGGACTTACCTAAGTAAAAAGTCATTGGCCCATAGGTAAACATTAAGTAAAAGTCTTAGATTGCAATTAACGGGGTTACTGTTGAGCGTTCCTCAACCCGTGTCTGTCACGGAGGTGGGTGAAGTGGTCCTCCATACACGTAAGATCCCGTGTTAACGTTTTCATTACTAGTAAAATGTTCTACAAGGCATAGTTCTCTATGGTCACTGAAGATATCAGTACAGAGATATTATGCCTTATCACGACGCTGGCCTACTGGCTTGATGAGTCTTAACTTATGTAGGATATACATACTACCCAATTTTTGACCCCAAATTTTACCCTTCATTCCTTATTTTATATTGAAACAAGTGAATCCGCTAGACAAAAGTAGTAAAATAAACGAAAAAACGTATTACAAAATCAAATAGGCTTAGAGTTTATTTAAAATTGTAATATTATGTGAGATCGTTTGATACTCCTCCGATATCCATCTGTGATTCTTCAGATTATGTGCATTATTTGTATCTGTCTGTCTGTCTGTAACATGGTCTTAGTATATAGGAAATTAAAATTATGAAGAATTGTTTGGTGAATGGCAATGAAGGAATGTACGGTAATGGTGGACAGTAATTCTCATCTCGCTAAAGGTATCAGTAGAGTTGATAGTTTTTTAGTGATTTACAAAAAGGTTATCCCCTAATCCCTAATAATTGACAGTGAGGTCGCTACCGTCGTATTGTTTAATTCGCCTCTGTATATACTTGTCTTTTAAAAATATAATAAGCGTCGTAAAGTGCAAATATTAGTAAGAATTGTGCGGGATTACCAGTGATGCTCATTATAAAGTGTGGACAAAACGATACATCAAGAATTAACTAAATAATCATTGAAATTTTTGATGATGCTACCAGGTTCAAGAACTTAAATTTAAAAGTGTATGTAATATCTGTTGTTTTCTTTTTGTCTTTGTTTTGTTTTATCTTTTCTTGCTGTGTGATTCGTCTGATAAATGTTTTCTATTTCTATTTCTTTTTTCCTCCTATCCTAGTATCAATAGAAGCATCCAAGGCATCCAAGTTCTCCATCGTTTCCCCTTGCCTATGTGTCCCATAATTGGAGAACTTCCTCTTTGGCCACGTGTAGTACTTGCCGAATGCAGGTTCACTGTACTTAAGCCAACGTTTATGACTGGCCTTTTCTTTTTTGAAATCTTTATCAGGGACCCAAAAAATAAACTTTTGCAGCCACTTAGGTATAAATTGATTCTGGTAATGGTATCGTCTTTGCCATACTTGATGAGTTGAGGGATATGTTTGTTCACTACTGCCGAGCCACAAGGGAAACCTGGAAATAAAGGTTTGGACTTAATGTGGACACTTAGTCTAATCTTTGAAACCTGAAACCTGCCGAAACCGACAGGTAGTTCCAGATTAGATTTGCTAATGGCTATTCAAGAGAAAGGTTAGTATCCCACGGGAACGGCTATCGTGGATGAAATAACGAGCGCTGCTTGTACAATACTCACATGCTAATATGTCTTAACATCCACCGGTAGACATTCGTCCAGAAAGCCGCGCGATATGGAGACAAATGCGGAATCTGCTTTGTGTGTTGTTGATAGGCCACGGCTAAAGCAACCACGGTCAGGCTAACGTGATAGCCATCTATCAAAACGGCCTGACCATTTCCAAAATTCGTAAAAATTGGTGCACCAGCGAGTTTGTGGAATTCTGCAAGAATAATTTATTTAATCAAATTTCGATTCGAAAAGTTTGAAAAATAACATAAACAAAGTTTAAAGTAAAAACATTTGTGTAGTCTACCCATATAACTTTCTAGCGACAACGGGCTAGGAAAAGTTTTAAGGGTAGACTACACAAATGTTTTTTCTTTTTTTATGTTTTTACATTATCACTTCGAAATGTTTGTAGGGTGTCGTAGCCAAATAGCAAAAAACGGAACCCTTATAGATTCGTCATGTCTGTCTGTCTGTCCGTCCGTATGTCACGGCCACTTTTTTCCGAAACTATAAGACCTGTACTGTTGAAACTTGCTTAGTAGATGTATTCTGTGAACCGCATTAAGATTTTCACACAAAAATAGAAAAAAACAATAAATTTCCCATACTGAATACAAAACTGAAATGAAATATTTTCATCAAACCCATACGTGCAGGTCTATAAAAATTATATGGATGTTTCTAATATATTTTTTTCTTAACTGAATAGTTTGCGCGAGAGACACTTCCAAAGTGGTAAAATGTGTGTGTTTTAGAAGTTACAGGGGGGGGGGGGGCTGTAAACTCTAAAATAAGAGACTGTCAAACGAGATCTAGTAAGTAGTTACGTAAGTTAAATACGTCATAATTCGTAAACCGCAACTTTACCTTTCATTAAATCAACTCAAATCTTCTAACTACAAGAAGAAGTTTTATATTATGTTATTTGCTGCGAAGGAACCCTTCATGGGCGAGTCCGACTCGCACTTGGCCGCTTTTTTAACTTATATTTTGTTACAATCCTAATGGAATTCCTTAATGGACATTGCTGTAGTAATAATTAGTCGTAGAATTGTAATTTGCTGTAATAATAATAAGTCGTACAGTACCTGTAGTTGGTACATTTAAGCCGCGACCGAGATTTGGTTTCCAGAAGTACGGTCGTATCGGTCGTTGACCCTGTAAATTAAAAAAAAATAAGTCATATATTTAAAAGACATTTAATAACGCGCTATAACTTGTTAACTTTTTACCAAGCATCCTCACTTTAGTAGAGATTTAAGAACTTATAACAAAAATCGTATTAAATAATAATAACACAGGATGTGCTTTACCCTTTTGTTTGCCGGGATTCCAGACACAATAGAAAATCAATTGTGTCTGGCTTGGATCTGCGTTCCAGCATCCGAGGAGATAAGGGTTCCTTATCTTAAAAAATATACAATATAACAACAGCTGTACTTACATGAACAAAATCTGCCACCATCATAATAAGCGCCGTCATATGAAAATTCATTTTTACGAGAAAACCTATACCATTGTCACTGACAAATGAATCTTGTTTCGAGAGTGAAGCTGCTTATATCCATCTGCATGTTTACCGATTTGGTACCACGAAGTGAACCGTACAAAGTATTCTCCGAATAATGACACGGTTATACTATTGAATTCTTCTGGAGAAAACTGACTTGGATAAGATATTTGGTCTTCGTTCCATCTTGCTTAAGAATTCATGGAATTAAATAAAATATTAGTCTTTTAAACTAGAGGTTAAAAGGGATTAAAATAAATGAAGCTTCAATGTAAGTAACTAAGTATAAAACTGTACAGTTCCACTGCTGGACAACTTACTTATAGACTTGACGAACTGAACATGAATTTGGCAAATAAACTATCGAATTTGGCATACATACTAATGGATTTGTCTAACTAGGTTACGAACTTGGCAAACTTATTTATGGGTTTGGCAACCTGACTTATCAACTTAGCAAACTCACTTGAACTTGGCGAATTTACTTTGGAAATGGCAGCCTTACTTATGAAGTTGGCCACCTAACTTATGAACTTGGTAACCAGTGTCCAGAACTTGACAAACTGACTTTGACTTGATTAACTTAATTATGAACTTGGCTTAAGCATAAGGCTTGATAAAGTGTGGTCTCCAAGTTTGAAATCCTAACGTAAAAAGGTACGGCGATTTGCATACTTCATTTTGAATTTCTGCGAAACCACTGAGCATTTTTATGAGTGGCAAACTTAAACAATTTTGCAGGCTGCGAGCCGGCAAAATCTCAGCTGTCAACTTATGAATACGGCCAAAATCTAAGATTGTAAAAGGACAAACAAAGAAAACGACATGATTACGTATAAGTGTTTATTTTCTTAGATTTTCACGGGTAATTTTTCAATAATGATTACATCTGATTGTCTAAATTTATTAGGCATTTTCTAACAATAATTTATATGAAAATTATGTTCATAAGATACATATAAATCTAACATTATTCGTATATATTACAATAAATACAGGTGCCTGTCTGTTAGGTTTTTTTTAAGATGGATATACAAAGGTTTTGATAAATATTAGCACCTAGTTATTTATACACAATTCACGGTTAACTATTTTTTAAATGGTTTTTGATTATTACATACCTAATAGGATTAAGAAAGTTCGATTAGGGAAGTGGCCAACCGTCCCTAACTTATTACACAAATAGGATTTAAATGCAAATATACAATAAGGTCTACGACAAAGCATATTGTACGAGTAAATAGCTGAGTCACAATAGTCTGAACTGATTTGGCGAACAAAACAATATTTAGTCTTGTAAGTACAAATTCTTCGGTGTAACAGACAAAAAAGTCTAGGATGTATAATGTGAAACTCCTTTATTAGAGTTCCGTAACAAAATGGTAAAAATCCTTATATGTATGCAGTTTCGTCATCTCCGTCTGTCTGTTCGTGATTGATATACTGATTTGTTTCTGTACGGACCCTTCCAAGGCGCATCCAACCAGCTCTTGGCCAATTTTTTAAACGTTGTCATAGAGCAGAAGACTGAGTGCACCGACTAGTGTAAGCTCCAATGGGGTTTTCGTTGGCAAAATATGCAGACCGTATTCTGACTTCTGATATGTGTTGTAGTAGTCCCAGGCTACAGTATGATTGATGTTGCCAGTGTCTTGTGATCTACTAGACCGAATGCAGTTCCGACTTAAGTGTGCTCAAGATCTTAAAGTACTAACATACTTATTATATTGCACCTGCCAAAACATTATTTGGTATAACCATTGAGTTCTAATGTACCAGTATAACATTGAATAAATATGAAAATTTAAATAATACTAATATTTATTAATTTTTATTGGTTAGTTTCCAATGTTAAATAAGAAAATCTAGGTATTTATTACTAGCAGCGCCCCGCGGTTTTACCCGCGTTGTGCCCGTTCCCGTGGGAATTTCGGGATAAAATGTAGCCTATAGCCTTCCTCGATAAATAGACTATCTAACAGTGAAAGAATTATTCAAATCGGTTCAGTAGTTTCTGAGATTAGCGCGTTTAAACAAACAAACAAACAAACAAACAAAACAAACTCTTCAGCTTTATAATATTAGTATAGATTAAATAAATAAATAATCACTATAAACATGAACCAACTGATAAAACCAAATTATATTTAGTTTAAATGTAAAAAACATTTATATTACTTTACTATTCATTTTTACTTATTCAAATAATTTATAATATCACACACATTTATATATAAAGCAGCACTTTTTAGCAACAAAACTTGATTAGGCATAATGCCAAAGTTATGCAAAACACATAGGGTCGTATTCATAAACGCTTTTTAACAGCAATTTAACTACCAAATGATTATGGTGTATCCCTTTCCAACATACGCTATTTTCCAAAGAGCAAAAGAGACAAGCATTTTATATCAGTGTTTAATTAAAGATCGTTTATGAATTATACGGATAATATAAGGTGAATTTAACTATTAGCTATAAAATAATATTATTATATACAATACTACTAATAATACCTATGATTTAGTTCATATTGTTATTATGTTTCATTTTTCCTTAATACTTTGGCAATATCCGATTTGAAAACTATCAATATAATAATCTCTTCTCCAAATTGAACTAGTCGCACCCCACGGTTTCACCTGCTTGTGCCTGTTTCCTTTGGAATTTCGGCATAAAACATATCACATACCCTACCTCTTGAATATAGCTACCGAATACAAAAATAATTATTCGATTCGGACAGATAGTTCCCAAGATTAGCCCGAACATACAAACAAAATTACATATTTTACCTCTTTATAGGTTACTACCAGCGCCCCGCGGTTTTACCCGCGTTATGCCCGTTCCCGTGGGAATTTCGGGATTTTTTAAACATATCAACCTTCCTCTTGAATCACTCCATCTATTTTTAAAAACCGTGTCAAAATATAATATGTAGTGATTAGTGATTCTATCATCAATAAAGTAATAACATATAAATAATTATAATATATTATACTAAATAATATATTATACGGGATAACTGAGTTGAGTTATCCCGTGACCACGAGCGGTGTAATCCGCTCGAAACGTCGGGTACGTATTTTAGTAAATACGTGTAATTATCTAACGCGATACAGACCCGTTTCATTTAGTATAATGAGTGAAAATCGTGTGAGTTTATAAAGTTAATTATAATATATATTTAAATTATTTATATTTTGGTTGTATATGAAGAGGTTGTTTTTTATGATAGATTCCAACTTATATAGAACAACTAGGCCCTGTTTTATCAATATATTTTTTTATTCAATATTTTTTTAAACTAAATCAGTTTTCACTGAATTTTAAAATATTTTTCAAAAGATATTATGTATGTTTGTCTTATTTAGAATGTATATGAGTATTTTATTCAAAAATATTTATTTTCTTAATTCTAACATAAAATTATTTTTTCCATAAAATTTACTTAAAGAAAAATAACTATTGCACGTATACATCTAACTCATTTTATAAAACATTCAAAATCTCTAATAAATTGGCAAGATGTCATTAAAAACTAAGTAAAAAATAACAAATACAATTAGGTATACACTCCGTTATTTCTAAAATATCAAAACACTGATAACCGGCCCTGAAAATAAGCTGCTACTGATGGTATCAATAAAAGTTTCTAAGGAAAGGATCTATCCGAAAATGTCATGTTTTCAGCTTTCCAACATTTATTAGGAAAAATATTACCATACTGTTCAATGTTCATAGTGTTGGGATTTTTTAAATGGTTGATTTTTTTTTTATTTTTATATCGTAACAGCAAAGCTAAGTTTTAAAAAAGAACATGCATTACACATTTTTAGTACATTTTGTATGAAAATCTTTTTTATAAAATTTTACCAACTTTCGCCATTCTTTTGTTACTTTCACGAAATGGCATAAATAAACAAATACTACTTAATTGTTTCGACACTTTAATTAAAAAATATAACTATCTTTAGTTTCCTCCAATGTTAGGTGTTTTGACAAAGTATGTAGTTAGTGTGCCCTTCCCCTTAACGTAAGTCGGACCTCGACATTCGCACGTGTAGCCTGCTCTCATTAAAACCCTGAAAATAATAATTTCCATATTAGTTAACAAAAAAAAATAAGGCAGAAATATCAAAACTAATCAAAACAACACTACGCAAATTAAATAGCATAAAGCCTGTAAAAATATTAATAGCAATTTCCATTTGTAAAATTATCATATTACAAGTATGTATATTGTTCACAAATTAAATTTAATTCAGGCGCTTTTTAGCGTCTATTGAAAAGTTATTTTTAATGAACTTCAATAAACAAGAATTACATTGTCAGCGTAAGTGTCATCGTCGCGCGTCGGTATCACGTCAGAGCCATCGTTAAAGCCTCGGTCACACATAGCGAATACTCGCTGCGAATGCGTAGTCGCCGCGAGTATTCGTTGTGTGTGACAGGGTATTCGCTGCGACTAGCCATTCGCGCGCCGCTCTCGACTGGACTGGACACGATCGTGCTTACAGGTCGATTCGTCGCTTTTTCAAGTTTTTAATTATGAATCAACAAAAAAAGGATTCCCTAAAGTGGGGAAATATAGAAATTATTCGTTTCTTGAATGCATATAGGAAATATGAAGAGCTGTGGGATACTAATAACAGCAATTTTTTAAAGAAGAATGCAAAGGAAGGCGCCTTCATAAAGTTGTACAACGACATTTTTTATTTGCACACCAACAGACTGTCGAAAATCTCGTGTAGAACTCGCGGTGTGTGACAGGCAGGCAGCGAATTGTCGCTGCGACTATTGTTTGCGGCGAATGCACTCGCAGCGAGTATTCGCTATGTGTGACCGAGGCTTAACATCACCGTCAACGTCAGCATCAGCGTCAGCGATAGTGTCAATGTCTACATCCGCGTTAACGATAATATCAATGTCAACCTCAGCGTAATAGCCGCCTGTACCACTGTTATCGTCCACGTTCGGTGTCAGCGTCAGCATTAGTGACAGCATGGTCACTTGTGTGACTGGCGTCAATATCAGTGCCAGCATCAACGTAAGCGTCGGTACCACTGTGGGCGTCCGCGTCACTATTAGCTTTAGCGTCAGCGCAAGAATCCGTGCCATAATTAACGTGTGTCACGTCAGTATTAGCGTCAGCTTCATCACGCTATTAGCGTGCATCAGCTTCGGCGGTAGCATCGGTGTTTTCGTTGCTTGACACTCACGTTCGGTCACGGTGTCCCCTTCAGTCTGGGTGTCACGACCGTTGTCATAGTCTGCTGGATAACAGCGTTACACATCCGTCAGCGACAGTAAATGTCGTATCACTGTCGGCGACCATGTTGGCACTTTTAACTGGTTCCATCGACTAGAGCGTCAGGCGAAGAGTCAGTGTATGAGAGGTGGTCTGACCTGGCGGAGTCCTCGGTGACGTGCAGGCGGCCCATGAGGCCGGTGGAGTCCATGCGCGACGCCACGTTGACGGTGTTCCCCCAGATGTCGTACTGCGGCTTCTGCGCGCCCACCACGCCCGCGATCACCGGCCCGTGGTTCAGACCTGCCCACCAGACAGACGCAGAGATAATTCACATTTCAACATCACTTTAACAGCTAGCTGCCCCCCAGCAAGTCGTATATTTACCACTATTGCTTTACATTCTTCCCAACGACCTCACTCGGCACGGTGGGCCGACTATGGTGAGGACGGGGGCTATACAACTTTTAGGTTTCGTTCTACGACTTTCTACTCCTTTCTAGAAATAGCTTAACAGATTCCCAGTCACCCAAGTTGTGGTCGAGCTGCACGTTGCTTAACAATCGTGATGTTTTGCATATTTCTCAAATGTACGACCGGTACCATTTTGCTATCATATATGAGTACAAGAAAGCTCCTCTTCTAAACTTACCCAGTCTTAGTTTGAATCTCTGGAAAGATTCCCTATTTATTTGATCGAGTATCGTCATCAGAGCTATCGCAAATTCGACTAATATCGCAACTGTATGCTCTTCTTTACTCGTTGCGTCCTGAAAACGAATAGAAAGTATGTGAAACAGCAAAAATAAACAAGTTTTTATTATGTACGTCATTGTCATAACGTGTATGCATTATGCAAAACTGTGTGTTCGTCATGTTCGTCAAAAACTTGCAAAATTTGATTACCAACAGACACAAAGGGACAGATGAAACTAACAAAAAAAATCCTCCTACTGGGAAAAGACCTCTCATTGAAATTTCAAGATATATGGTGGAAAATAAAAGCTTATAATATAAGGTTGCAAAAGTCTCGCAACTACTTATAATCAAAATCTTCACTATCTTCATTCCACTTACAATTTTCTTTTCTTCCTCTTTCCCTGGCCTGAGACCTGATGCGATCATGTACGTGCTGCCGATCGTTTTGATCTTCTCGATACAGCTGAACTTTGGTTTGAGTAATAACTGGGGATAAAAACATATTTACTAAATAAATTGATAGGATAGATAAAAAAGAATATACAGAATAGGTAGGATAGAAAATATTGAGTACGAAAGATTTTTCAGCAAGTTTGCAATAAAACCTGATAATGATTAAGACCATTAGCGCATACTAATATTAAGTGCTTTTTCATAGCTTTTCATGAATCTGAAAACAGTTCAGAGACGTAATAAACTTTCGTGATAACTCGAAAAGATTTGTCTGCTGAATTCCTTAGTTTATAGTAAATATAAATATTTCCCAATTCAATTTATGGATAATGGATTTATGGATGAAGAAAATAAATTTTACGTTGATTTATTTGCTTGAGCCCAACAATTTAAAACATAGAAAGGTGCTCAAGAGGTGGTACGTGTAGGTATAAATTACCTTGTCAAAATCGCAAATGATTTCATTGAGCAGTCTCAAGCACTCTAACCCTTGTTTGTTGACGTCTGTCTCATCATAGAACTCCTTGTAGTTCGGTATCGACGCGAACATCACCGCTATACTAGAATACCTTTCGTGGTACAAGTCTTCCTGAAAGATGTCAAAATAATTTTGTATGAAGAATAAAGACAAAAGGTTGAACTCCCAAAAACGTAGAAATACTACAAATACTTAATAATATTTTGTATTATCATCACATACCTCTGACGCTACTGATGTCAGGAAATGTTCCGCCACGTGCGCTGGTAGGATATTCTCTAGAAGTATCTGGAAAAAATACAAGCGTTAGTAATGTGAACAAGACCAATATTTTGAAGCCGATATAAGCGATCTAAGCGCTCGAAACTTTCTACCTTTACATACACTTTCTGTCTATAGATATTTGACTGTTCAGCACAGTTCTTTCAGTTCTTTCTGTAGATAAAAAAAAATCATTGATTTCATTCCATTTTTATCTAATCTTGGCTGATTTTATTTGCTCATATGACAAGCCACACTATGTATATAAAGGTACTAGCAGCGCCCCGCGGGTCACCCGCGTTGTGCCTGTTCTCTATGACATGGAATGAAAAATGTATATTACCTTTCCGTTGAATGTGGCTATTCATCACAAAAAGAATTACATAAATGGGATTTGTAGTTTCTGAGATAAGTGCGTTCACAAATCAAACCCTTAAATTTATTATATTACTACTAGCTGACCGGCAAACGTTGTTTTGTCATATAAAAATTAGGGGTGGACTACCCTTAACATTAAGGGGTATGAAAAATAGATTTTGTCCGAATCTCAGACCTACCCGATATGCAAACAAAATTGCATGAGAATCGGTCAAGGCGTTTCGGAGGTGTTTACCTACAAACACAGTAGTCTTTTTAAACGTACTCACACGGATTTTTTCGCGTTAGAAAGTTAATAAAGCAACAAAACAACCATCACAGCGGTAACTCCAATGTCTTCAGTTCACCCGCGACCACGAGAGGTGCAATCCCCTCGAAACGTCGGGAAATAAAAAGTAAGTTATTACTTGCTTTATTAACTTTCTGACGCGAAAAAATCCGTGTGAGTACGTTTACTATGTACAAACACAGTGACACGAGAATTGTATATATTAGATAGACTGTTTTCAAATCACTTCTTTTCTGTTCTTACCTTATTGATTCCTCTCATGGTTTCCACTTCTTCCTGCTCGAACTTGAGTTTGTCTTTCCATAAGAAGTCAGTTCTGGATGTGAACTCTATCTGTCGGTCCAGGATGTGAAGTAACGCCGCCAGAAACACTAAGATTAGGCCCGATTTGGCTGCGAACGGGATTCTTCCGAGACTGAAAAAAGTCAGGCAATATTCAACTATGTACTACTACTATGTCATCATTATTTTAGAATTTATCTAGGTAGATTGCAAACATTTGAATTGAATGAAGATTGGCGGGAGCGAATGTTAGTTTAGTAAAGATCGATCAATTTTCATTAAGTAATTGTTTGTTCAATGTTGTGAGAAACAAGTTGTTCATCTTTTCTCTATTTTGATTGAACATCGGTTCTGGGCATTATCTTCGAATATTTGTTTTGTTTCAAATATTCGCTCTAAATGAAGATACTGCTTAAAGTGAAAGACACACAATAAGTGGCTGCGAGTATGAAATATATGAAAGGAGTCACACTGGCCCGCAGTGGTATTTTGAGTCCCTTTGCGCTTAAGCACACCATGGTATAGGAAGTAACTTTCTACTGAACGATTGATACAATTACATGAATCAACTTACTCATAATCCAGATCCGTTCTATCATATTTCTGGAACAACTCAGAGACGGCAAACAGAGTGATGTGAAGAACTAGCGTCATACACATCAGGAAGAACTTCAGAACGAATCCCACTCGAAGGAACACTGATATAGCGGCCAGGGTGATCACTGTGCTGTATAGATAACTCTGGAAAAAGAAGCAAAAGGTAAATAAGAATAAGAATGAAATAAATTTATTGCCAAAGATTAAAAATTGAAATATACACAGAGATAAAATTAAAATACAAGGAACTTGGCAATAGGCTGCAACTCAGCTGTTGCTGTGCGGAACGGATCCCGCACGGCGCTGGTTTTCAGTTGCCGCCTGCGGGAGCAGCAGGCAGGGATGCCTGCTGGGCCAACCAGCAGTGAGACATTACAGGCTGATACTTTTTAAAGTCTAACTGGATTGGTTAAATTTTTACGATGCATGTTTAAAGTATCCAAATCAAATTTTGCGGTTTGCATCCTCATTTCCATGGTTCAGTATATGTTGTTTCCGAATTTGTCAAAATGTTTTGGTCAGCGAAAGTCGTCTTCACGCTAAGCAAGTGCGTCTACTTTCATTCATCACTTATGATCTAGTTTATAGCTGAGCTTCCTCAAATGCGACCAATAACTCATATCACTGATTCGGCCACCGCATATTGCATGCGGTGAAGCCCCCTATTGCGTCTTATTCGCAAATGGTCTCTTTGGTCAAAACACAACTTTAAAAAAATGCATCCGATTATCCGATCACTAATCATTTATCCAATCACTAATCATAACTACAGAGATAAGGGGTCATAACTGGTTCACTAAAAGCTTATTAGATTTATAGTTTTTAGTCAACCGCGGATATCCATGATCATAGTCCCACTACTATTTTTATAAAATAAAATGCTAGATAGCCTTCCCGTTGAATGTGGCTATCTATTACAAAAATAATTATTGAAATCGGATGAGTAGTTCCGAAGAATAGCGGTAACTACAAACAAACAAACAAACAAACAAACTTACAAATTTCAACTTTTTTTTTACTTACAGGCACTGATTCCTTGTATAACTCCTTGTATTGTGGACTTATTGAATCAATTATTAGAGAGTCTGAAGTGTCATTAGCAGTTCCATTTAGTTCTGGCACCAGATATATACTATCTGGATGATACTCTTGTATGATGTTTGATTGGTACTGGAAAAGAAGAAATATACTTAGTATAATCAATTTATTCTCACATTTGAATGTGATTGATAAGCAACGCGTACCTCAGCTTGCACTTGGATAGGTGGTCGATAGTTAATTTCTATCAGAGCGCTACCGTACTTTGAAGAGCACGTTGATCTATCGTCAGACCAAGTCGGAAGGTATTCAAGCTGTCTTAAAATTCCGACATTAAAGTTGCATTGGCCCTTATTTTATTTGTATAACCACAATTACTATAAACTAGATGAGATTGGATCTAGTTTTAGAGCTCAATCTTCCTCTATACACTCGTTACTATCAAACTTACCAGATTAATAACTGCGCAGGCACATATTAGTAGTACCGATACGATGAACATCGTCAGCCTTATAAATCTGTTGTTTGCAACCACCTGTAACATTAAATAACGGTTAGATAAGATTACAGACGATGCAAACACCTTGTGTTCAATGCTTTGCTTAAAATTGTATAATATTGTGGTCTGGATCGAATGATGACTCTAAAAAATATTTTATCTTCTACAAACACCAAAGACGCATAAGCAATTCCCACGTGACAATATTTTTCGGTGTTTTTAGGTACAAGTTCAAACTCTGCAAGTTTTAGATTAATATCAGTTATTGCGACCGCTAGCCAATCTTTTACTTCAAACTATTGACCCTTAACAGTATGACTAACTAGCCGTGCCCCACGGTTTCACCCGCGTTGTACCCATTCCCGCAAGAGTTTTGGGATGAAATGTATCCCATGTGTTATTCTGTTGTATAACCTATAAGTTTTATCCAAATCCGTTCAGTAGTTTTTGCGTGAAAGAGTAAAAACTTTCACATTTATATTATAGTGGGAGTAGTATTACTATATCAAAAACAAACACTTAGAACAGCGCCATCTAGTTTCAAACTACAGAACTAACTTGTCCAGGTTTGGTGCAGTTGTCCGCGTAGTCGTCGACGGGCGTGTCGGAGAGAGGGTGCAGTCCTCGCACCGAGAAGTGTCCGTCGTACCACGAGAGGTACACGAACACGAACAGCGTGAGCAGGGTCGGCCCGAACGACGCGTACAGGACTAGGCCTCTGGAAGTAAAACAAAAGGTATTTCTAACCGACTTCAAAAACCGCCGCCTTCGGTTCTCAATAATTCGCTGGGTACTTCGGAGGGCACGTTAAGCCGTCGGTCCCGGTTACTTTCTACGGATAGTAGTCGTTACATGAGCCACGTCAGAGGCCTTTGGCGGCTCAATAACTCTGACACCAGGATTGGTCAGGCTGACCATCCACTCGATGAAAAAGAAGGTGGGTATTTTTCAAGAGTTTTTCAAATAAAATTTTCCTCCTAAGTTTATAAAAAGTATCTATCTTAGCTATTAGATAGTATTTAGTTCAATCACAGAATTTTTTAATTTCTTCCTTTATGAAAGTTTATTTAAACATCCTAACTTAACTAAAAAGTGTATCATTTTTCACAGAGGTTCCGTTTATACTATTCGGCTCTTCATGTAAAAAATCTCACATCAGCATTAGACGTAAGCCATCATTAAATCAATCAAGAGCCATCTATCGGTCAAAACAATAAACTAATACTTACTTAGGTACCGTCAACAGTTGTATGAAAGCTAACAACATGAACAGCAAAGCTGCACACGCCACGTTGTATTTGAACTGTTCGTCTGTTTGGTTGTTGTACTGATACTCTTGGACAGCACTTTTGAACCAAAGCGTCACTCGATTCATGCCTTCTGTGTTGTGACTGGAAATAATTTCATTAGTTGTCAAAAGATGGCGCTGATATTAATATATAATATATTCTTAATCGGTTAATTAGATCCAAAGTAAGCTCTAAGCTTGTAATATGGAATCTTACTCACTGATACTAGTACATATATATACACAAATACTTTATAAGAATATATAACCGTCGCTGACAACAATGTCTTCACATATTGTTGACTCAGGGTGGGAATCGAGCCCGCAATCCCCGACACAGTAAGCGCTCTCACTGCAACTGCGCCAACGGGCTTGCCTGGGTTGTGATAGTTGTACTTGGTGGCTTGTAGTAGTTGTACCATTATCTTGTATTATCTCCAATGATATCAGAAGCTTTAGGCCAGTTGTGGGACATTACAGGTTAATACTGTTTATTTTATTTGACTTGTAAAGATATTTTTGTTGCTAAGACGAAAAGAAGATATTATTTTATGTTGCGTACAAAAATAAATACGCGCAAAAAACAGAATATCCTTATTGGAACAATAAAAACAGAATACAACACAAAATAAGGCAGTTTTACAAGACTTTAGGCAACAGATAAGCTTATAAAAAGCTCAAGTGTACCCTCATTATTACTTAAGATAACAAATACAATTATAAGGGTAGGAAATAATGTTGTAATCTTACCTACAATCACAGCATGTTGTCCTCTGTGGAAGGAGGTTCTGTTCTATCATCGCTAAACTCTGAAATAAAAGTTGTTGGTAAGTATATAATATTATTTGAATGACATGCGATAGTGAGAGCCTACATAGACTTTAATTTTACTGTCTACGATAGACTGTAGAAAAATTCAGTTCTGTCTTAAATTGAATTAATCGTCTCCGAATTAAACTGAAAACTCTAATTCAGCCGGTTAGTCACTAGAAACAGCACATAAGATAGACTTGACTTTATTGCATAAATTAGTCTAAAGTGTGTCTGGCCTATAGTCTATAAAGGTATCAGTTCTTCCCGAGGTCCACCTAACCAGATATATCAATATGATTAGATGTTAACTTAAATGATAATTTGTAAATATTTTTTTACTATAAGTATTAGTTAGTTTTTGAAACAAATAAGCACAGACTTTGTTTCATACTATCCAGGGTTACGTAATCTTCACGAATCTTGAATAACTTACAGAAATCCCAATATTTTTGGCCAGCGTCGAATCAGTGATGTTTGCAAACGGTTTATCTGCGCCCCAACATTCAACGTATTTGGTCATTTTGCTGGAAGGTCGAGATCTTGTTGGCACACCAGGAATAGCTGAAACATTAGTTACATGAAGTTAATAATAGATGGCGTTGTTTCAAATTCCGTAATATAGCATCAAATACAAAATAACATCAGTTATTAAAGTAATGTATTTATGAAATAGAAAGATTAATGACATTGAGCAAGGAACTACTAATTGAACATCCCAGATTCACTTTTTGACGAATTTGCACTTTGATGAGTATCTGATAAAATACCCTCAGATAACAAAGCCCGAGCACTTTATCAAGACTATAATTAGACAGTTTTACACCAGTGATAAGATGTCTAACAATCTATTGGCTTTCACAGGCAATTTTACTGAAAACTGTTATTATAGTCTAATAATAAAAGCCAGTTTTATTTGCGTCTTACAAGTTTATCTAAATGGGGACGAGCTCTAAACATTCGGGCATACTAACTAAAAATGATCAATCGGTGTCAACATAAAATATCATTTTCCCTATATGAACAAAAAGTAATTGTATACTTTTTAATAATTACATGACGTGAATTCACTTTTCATGCAAATTATTGACACGGGGGAATATAGAAAACAGATAATACTAACAGTCAACAGACATTGTACTTAACATCCTAAAGAATAAGGTTTGTTGTGGCGTATCACTATTCGAAGACGGTTCAGACCTTTCAGAAACTTCTGAACTACTCTCTATAGAAAGAAAACAAAATTATAACAAAATAATAGACTGTTTTACTGTAAAGTAAGTTTACATTCAATGTGAAATAGCTAAATTGTAGAACATTCCAAAAACAATGTTGATAGAAAAGAAGAATAAATAAGAAAGGGACAATAACTTCAGCTTAATATATTTTGTTAAATATACTTGGTACGGATGAAGTATCATAGCAATAAATCCAAGATGGCTAATTTCCATTAGGCCATCCCTAATGTCAGTTTTACGACCGCCTAAAGAGCTCCAATACAGTTTAAAAATGTAAACAATTAGAACCTACAAGCGTATCTCCGAATTGTGTATACAAATACGGAAATATTATCTTCTTACCTGTTCCCATAATAGGGCTAATGGCTCCAATAATAGAGCCACTCCTACTCTTCGGTTTGACGTAAGCAACCGTGCCGTTGGTCAAACCTTCACCAGGACTTGTGGCTGTTCCATCGAAGGCAACGGTCTTCGGTCCATCCACCTTCACTGATGCTCGTCTGCTGAGATCTAAGCGAAGATAGAAATGGCTGTTTGAAGAACCCGTAGAGTCACACTGTAGGCCATTCTTTTCCTTCATCATTCGAAAGAAGTCAAAAGTAGAAGAATCTTGTAATGTCTCGAAGCCTCTAATCTCACTGAAGTACAGTGAGGAGGCTAAATAGTATTCCCCATGCTTCAAGTAATATAAAGATGTCAAAGTAATCGTAATAATATTTTGGATAAAACATCGTAATAATATTTTATATACAATTATACATAGAACAATGATATATTGTTCCGGTTACTCCTTACCTCCGGTTCCAGAATTAGTCCTCACAGATTCCGATCTATAAACATCAGGATTCCTGATCGAATCAGACCTATAAACATCAGGTCCCCTCATCGAATCACTTCTCATCACATCAGACGTCCTAATAGAGTCTGATCTAAGCACATCACTAGTTCTCAAAGAATCTGATCTGAGAACATCAGAAGTTCTGAGAGAATCTGAGCGAAGGACTTCGGTCCTGATGCTCTCGGAGCGAAACACTTTGATTCCTTCTTCTACGAAGCTGTTTTGGGAAGGCGCTGGGCTGATGTTGTCTCGTGGTCTTGTTGGAGATATGTCTTGGCAGAGGGAGG
This sequence comes from Cyclophora albipunctata, assembly GCA_963082685.1. NCBI lineage: Eukaryota > Metazoa > Arthropoda > Insecta > Lepidoptera > Geometridae > Cyclophora > Cyclophora albipunctata. The sequence goes on from OY720123.1 coordinate 919,082, forward strand.
ATACGACGCTGCCTTTCCGGTCTACTGTGCAGACGGATAGACGGCCGTTTTCTGATGGTTTCTGAGAAAGAATATGTATTTGATCATTACTGGCGTTTATTTGGGGAAATTAAAAGCTACGAATCCTGAAAAAGAACTCGCTAAAAAAATTGGACAAACGTCTTAATAATATAGTCAATTACCCAGTCCATCTTATGTGATGGTCTTTACAACCAAGTTGCAATGAAATTACATTGGTCAATTGAGCTCTGAAGGCACCCTTATTGTCACTTTTCCTTGAATACCGTAGGTAATTGTCACCTATATAGTCGGTATAATAGACAAAGTATATAAAATGTACACTTAAATAAGAACTCAAGTGCTCACAAATAACGTTAAATGAATAATAAATAGCTAAAGTAACAAACTTCTAGCAATAAAAATAATCAATAAATTCTATCGTTAAAACAATAAAACATCAAACTAAAAATAAAACATTTATTACCAAAGTTCAATTAAAGATCAATGAAATGAAAAATATATCAAAACAATTGCAATAAAAATTAAATATTCAGTTTGGAAACAAAACACGAACAATGCAATTTTAATAAAGAGTTCAGACTAGACTAATAAATAAGTTCTGCAACTGCTAGAGGTCTTCAGAGGTCAAATATTTCTTATCTACAGCACTAAGTGACCACCAGAACGTGACCTATGAAACTGATAGCTAATTCGATTATCAGACTAATAAACTTAAGATCTTTAAGAAAACTAAAAGGTTTCAACCTAATCGAGATGCTTGAGAACTTAATGTTCTAGGATTAATATAACAGCTGTTGAAATCGACGAGAAAGTAAGTTTAAATGGATTTTATACTTGAAATATAATACTCATTGAGCTTATAATCTTTAGCGAGTAAGAGGCGTCATAAAATAAATTTGACATTGAATTAGTAGTTAGCATATTGCGCATTGTTTCGAACTAAATACTTTTAGTATAAAACTTCCAAATAGATAGTGACATAATTAAAAACCGATCGCTTTTTAGGTACTTTTCATCAATTCAGAGTACAGTGTTCAACCATCCTTAATCTAGCTTAAACAAAAATAACGTTAGCACACAAAAATCCAATCAAGATTCTGTGTTCATTCAATCACGTTCAAATATCTCCTACATTTTTCTTCATATTCGATCTCATTTCAAAAGACGAATGATATTCCGATTTCGTCCTAACATTCGTATTCGATACATAATCGGATTTGGTTCGTACCGGGTGATATGACACTCGGTCAATCGAGTCGGTATTCGATTGATGAGACGAGTCAGATAGGCAATACTCGGAAATAGGAGACAGATAGGTGTTGACTGTGACTATTTGATACTGAAAAAAGAACCATTCTATCCCTTTGTGTGCACTGTGTATGTACTTACACTCACACACTCACACACTCGCAATTCTCTATATATTGCACAAACCAAATCTTCTGTGACATTTGAGACTTCAAAAGATATTAAACCGTGTTTATGTTCACTAGAAATTAATTTAAAACGATAACTTTTACTTATAATAAAATGTTTATGATCTGTCTATACGTATCTGTCTGTGTCAATACGTGCGTAGTATGGTAAATATTAGGAGCCGCCGGGAACGGGTGTTCGTTTTCACCCGATCCCGTGGGAATTTCGGAATAAAATGTATCCCATGTGTTATTCATTTAAAATCCGTTCAGTAGTTTTTTTGCGTGAAAGAGTAACAAACATACATACATCCATACATGCATACATCCATCCTCACAAACTTTCGCATTTATAATATTAGTACGATAGAATAATGAGGAAAACTTTTATCAACATAATAGTATCCAAAACATGCTTAATCGATTTCGACAGGACTTTCACTGGCAAATACCTAGTTCTGCGGGAGTAACTTAGGTAGCTTTTTAAAAGAATATAGGTTGTTCTTAGGTTTATTTTTTGATAAACATGGGGCTCTTTCCGACAGAATGCGTTAACTGCGAATAAAACCACTGGAAAGAGTTAGTCATAAACAAACGTGAGAGATATTTAAATGTTCACGAGTATTCTTAGCTGAGTCAACATAAGCTGAATTGTTTATTTTGGTGAAAACATTAATCAACCATAATCCTTTGATTATCATATGAAACGCTGTCTGTCGACTTAATTTGAATATTAATATTTTATTGTTATTTCGTACCTTTGCTAATAAACAAACCGACAATAGTACTTTGCAATTTGTTGGGGATTTGTAGCTGTGACAAGTTATGTGATCTTTGCAAGTAGATTATTATGAAAGGCTTACTAAAACAGGCCAATTTTAGTTGTAGTAAATATTTTCACTATCGAATAATTCGTCGGTTTATGACTCAACTAATTAGGTGACTTGCTATCGCTGCCCAAAGCAGACAAATACCTTTTTTTTTACATTTCGTGGCGGTCACTGTATGGACAACTCACGGAAGAGTGAAGTAGGTACGGTCAGCCAAATATGTGGTCTACCACCCTACGGTTGAGATTCATTTGAACGTCATGAAACAACAAGGTCAAATTTAAATGTCATAACATAATTGTGCATAGAAAAGTCAACCTTAGCGATCGTTACATCTCGCAGAAACTTTTGTCAAAAGTGGTAGACCACTTTCTTGGCCGACCGTACTTACTGCGTAAGGAGCAACAAGTGATTTAATTTAATTGCTCTTTCTACGCCATAATGTAATGTAGCATAGCAATGTAGCGTTATGCTAAAACGTCCGATAAAAATCTATTAAAATACGCCTACATATATACTCGTAAAATGACTTTCTATTTCCATTGGTTATCGTATAACGCGTAAACGGAGGGCAGTATTTTGACGATTCGATTTGTATTGGATAGCTACATTCAAAAGGAAAGTAATAGGCTATTTTTTTTATCCCGAAATAAAAGTATAAGAGACCATAGTTTCAATTCAAAATGTTTTCACTTATAAAAGCATACCTTAGGCGGCACGATGAGGTAAGTCTCCACTTTATGGTCAGCCAGGTACCCTTCCCTGGACATTCCATCTCCTGGTTCCACTTCAAACCTTCCGTCCAGTTGGAGTAATGTCGCTTTAGTGATATGAACTCGGCTGTTAGGACAAAACATAATATTAGAAGTTTGTTCTAGAAAGAAGAAATGGACAACAAATGATAAATAGATAAAAATATGTAGGTTCCTAAACCTCCATGAATTCTTAGTCGTGAAAGCGGGTTCTTCTTCATCGAGTGGATGGTCAACCTAACCAATCCTGGTGTCAGAGTTATTGAGCCGCCAAAGGCCTCTGACATGGCTCCGTAGAAAGTAACCGGGACCGACGGCTTAACGTGCCCTCAGAAGCACGGAATCATCTTTCTTTTCGGGCAATCAGGTGATTCAGCCTGCAATGCCCTAACCAAACTGAGGACAGTCTCACGAAGAGATTTTTTGTGAGATATTGTCTCCACCGGGGATCAAACCCGGAACCTCCGGATCGTGAGCCGAGCGCACAAACCACAAGACCACGGAGGCTGTTACTGTTGTTGAGCGGGTACTGACTGACGACACAAGGCCCAACTCCGCTCGGTTTGAATGGAAACGCACCCTAAGTCAAATAAGGTGTACTTTACATTGAGCGAGTTTAAGAGCTACGGGCCGGGCGCGGCGGGTTTACCAGAAACCGAGCGCTGCAATTTCGAAGAAATTAATAAGATTAGATCACCGTTCAGAAACCTTGTAAATTCGCTCGATGCTTAAGACAGTTTATAGTAAATTAGTTTGTACGATCTGAGCTACAGGACAAAGGCTGTTCCCTGAAAATATGTTGCACATCAACAATGGATTTTTAACACGGCAATACTTTTTTAAACGTAGGTACTATTAGTAAAGCACTTCGTAAGTACACTCGATGACACAATGTTTTCAATATTTTAAAATATTTTTTTATTGTTCATAATCTGAAGTATTTTTTTTCTTTTCTCTATTAGTATTTCAAACAATTTGAATAAATACATCGTTAGTAGGTACCGCTTCTTTGATGTCCCACTGTAGGACAATGAAAACAAACTTCAAACATTTCCAAGTAATCATAAAACAATGATATGTCTTAAAAGAGCTCCAATTATAGCATCAAAAGAAAACTTTGATTTCAAACCAACTTTGATAGTTGAGTGAAAGAAAGCGCCCTCAATTTCAATATCTATTATAACTCGTACAGTAGGTATATTAAGACAGGTTTTACACCATTGCAAATTATTAATTTTACAGCCCTCGGCAAAAATATACTTAAAACAACGAACTATCTTTGAATAACGGTGTATAAGTAAAGTTAACGAAAATGGAAAGTTGATAATCCTTTGTGATAGTCAGTTGAGATCTTAGAGTTAATTAAAGATGAAAAACTTGAGGGTATCTTGATTTTATTGATAAATCTAGCCCGTAATAATCCTATTATAGGATTAAAGTATTGATAGCTTATACTTACCTATACTGCAAGTGAACCACAATTTATATTGTTGCTGAACTATGATATAATAACGATAATAAAGTTGAAGAGTTTTTGTTTCTGCTATCATACTTTTTAAACTCACACGATTTGCACGTATTATACTAACTGAAACGTGTCTGTATCGCGTTAGATAATATAACGTTTTTTTTTCCTTAACCTATATCGTCCCACTGCTGGGCATAGGTCTCCCCCAAACTCTTCCATCTTTCCCTGTCCTTTGCGGTCTCCCACCACTCGCTGTCGAAGGAGACAATGTCGTCCCTCCAGCGTTTCCTAGGCCGCCCGCGGCGCCGCGCTCCTCCCGGGACCCACTGGGTGGTGATGTGGGCCCATCTCTCGGGGTGCATCCGCGATACGTGCCCCGCCCACTCCCACTTGAGTCGGGCACTTTTGGCACCGACGCCGGTGATGCCGGTGAGGGAACGCAGCGTGGAGTATCGCACTCGATCGATTCGTACATATTTATTTAAATACGTACCCGACGTTTCAAGCGGATTGCACCGCTCGTGGTCACGGGATGGTCTGAAGCTAAGTTTTTTATTTGAACCCGTTAATTTCTGAAACTAGGTACCAGATATCAGATTCAAATAACTATTTTTGTATTAAATATTCTCACTCAAGAGAAAAGGCTATAGGGTACTTTAATGCAAACATGCATAGCGCTGGTAATACTGCGAATTGCTGCTAATTGCAAATGTAGTGATTTATTGAACCTTCAACTTTCGAATACACTTTTGCATCCGCCAGTACATAAAGTAAACATTTTAGTCGGTAAAAGGTTGGTCTCGATTGAAAAATGCAATTATAAAATGCATCAGAAAATTAATATACTTCCTTCGTACAGTACTTCGTAAATACGGTAGTACAGTACGGGTTGGCGATAAAACTTGTACAAAGTTGAACTTCGTTATGATATTATACTCGTAGCTGGACAAATTACGCTTTCAAAGATATTGCTTCGTTTTTATTGGACAATCCGATTAAAGTAATGACCAATTTGAATTTGTTATTCAGATATGGATTCTTACTTTGTGTTTGTTTTATTTTTGTATTCATTCCTTTTACATTGATATTGAATGTTTTAATAAGGATGCTTGGAAAAGGAAAGTTTAATATAACGATTTCGTTTCCATGTTATTAGGTACTAGCAGCGCCCCGCGGTTTTACCCGCGTTGTACCCGTTCCCGTGGGAACTGCAGGATGAAAAGTCTCCTTCTTCATCGAGTGGATGGACAACCTGACCAATCCTGGTGTCAGAGTTATGAAACGGTTATTCCACAGAGGATGAAAAGTAGCCTATAATAATGTAAAAACCTTACTTAACCTAAGAATTTTTCGAATCGGACCTGATTCCTGAGATTAGCGCGTTCAAACAAACAAACAAACTCTGCAGCTTTATAATATTAGTACAGATGTACTACTTCTTCGGTTCAATGAATAGATTTGAATATTTCGTCCAATACGACAACTGTTCTTGAATCAAAACGTCTGCGCTATCATCTCATGGGCTCTACTAATATTACGCCTTGTTCTATGCCTATGCCGTACGAATTGACTGGTTGGAAAATCGACCTTATTAGTTTCTGATGCTTGATTACAAACAAAAAAAACGGCTGGGACGATTTTTATTATATCAAATATATAAGAACCACCGCAAAAACTAGCTTTCAAATGAAAAAACCATATCGAAATCGGTCCTTCCGGAGAAAAGGTGCTACAGACAGACACACAAACACACACCTTTACAGACATCGACGTCAAACTTATAAAGCCCCTCTAAAACAAAAATTAAGGTAGTTTGCAGGATAATTCAAAACATAAATTCATTCATTCATTTCCAGTAAGGCCAACCCTGGTGTGAGAGTTTTTAGACCGCCTAAAGGCCTCCGACAAGGTCTGACGATTGAAATAACCGGGACCGACAGCATAACGTGCCCTCCGAAGCACGGTAGCGCTCAGATAGAAACACCACTATCGGTCACCAATCCAAGTAGGGGTCGAGCTGCACGTTGCTTTACAATTGCAATGAATTAACATTGCTTAGTCGAGCTACGCCACGAGCAATACATAGAAATACCAAGATATAAATAGCTTACCCAGCAATGCCTCCCGACTCCATATGGTTAGCCAGCGTGACGTCATCAGACCAGACGTCAAACTGCCACTTCCTGAGGCCCAGGACTCCGCAGAGCACGTTCCCGGTGTGGATCCCGATCCTCATGTCTACGTTGAAACCGGTGGCTTCGCGGACGAATCTGGTGAAGAAGAAAGTGTAGTAAAAATGAGGGGATGCTATAATAGAGTAAAGTGATATCTTTTTATTCCAATCATATCTATATAGAACATTGTGGTGCTTATAGTGCTACGGTATCTGTTGTGGCTACGGCGTAGCGATGTCGTAGCGATTTTTTGTAACAAGTACGCAAAATAGTGTAGAGGTGGAACAAATAAGTTAAAAAAAAGCTTGAGAGGTGTCAAGGGACACCCGGATGGAACGAAGTTCAATGCGAAATAGAAAGACGAAACGAAAATTTCTGGCTTGCTTTCTAGAAGAGAGAGAGACAGACAGAGAAATTCTAACGGGCGTGCGTATGTTTCTCTGTCTGTCTCTCTCTAACGCAAAAAGTGTCGTTACAACTTTTCGTCTTAATTTTTTCCGTCTAGCCCCCTTTCGCAACGCGCGATGAAGGAACTCCGTTCCAATAAGTGATCTTTTTTCAATAATTTGTTGGACAACATCGGTGAAATACGGTAACATGTGGTAAATAATGGTATCCAAAAATCCCATAAAACGTAGCATAATAACATAGCAACGTAGTACAACATAACATAACCTACCTCTGAAGACAAGGTATCGAGTCCTGCCAATATATTTCTAAGACTATTCTCGAAAACTTACCGCCTTATTCATCAACGCTAGTAACAGCATTTTAGCTATGAAATGGTTTGTCCCTTTCCAACATACGCTATTTATCAAAGAGCAAAAGAGATAAAACACTTTTTAACAGTGTTTAAGTAAATGAGTGTTTATGAATAACTAGCTGCGCCCCGCGGTTTCACCCACGTTGTACCCGTTCCCGCGGGAATTTCGGGATAAAATGTATCCCATGTGTTATTCTGATGTGTAACCTATATTACTGTAAAGTTTCATCCAAATCCATTCAGTAGTTTTTGAGTGAAAGAGCAACAAACATACATACATCCATACATCCATCCATACATACATCCATCCTCACAAACTTTCGCATTTATAATATTAGTAGGATACAGTAAGACTCAAAGTTACCTTATAGCATCGATCATTTGCAGGCCCATATTGACACAGTTGTAAGCGTGGTTTGGTCTCGAAACAGGCAGTCCGGACACGCAGTAGTAACAGTCACCCAGTATCTTGATTCTCATGCATTGATTCTCCTGTTGACAAAGATGGAGGAAGATAGGTAAGTAGGTAAAACGACATTAAATTGAGCGAGTTTCAAATCTGCGAGTCAGTCAGCGACGTTTTAAATTACGTGTAGTTAGTAACCGTAACTTTTAATGGGCCCATACACGGTAAGTACAATCCGTCGGTCGTACGATCTGTACGATCAATCTGTACGATCTGTCGGTCGCGTCAAACCGATCGAAACGACGAATCGATGGTGTATGTCAAGATCGTTAACGATTTACTTAATTTAAGATGATGTCGGAAATCGCAACAAAAACCCATGTAATAATGAATATCGTAAGTTATGAACTACAAAATAGAACAATTAGTGCTTCGTTCACCCGTGGTATGAGCCAGGTTTTTGGTAAGAACTACCAAAGACATACTTTTGTATAACTTTTTAGTTATTAGACTGGTTCCTGCTGGCTAAGTCATAATATATTTTGGTTATAGTGTGACTATAACAGCCCTCTATCTGTAGTACATAAGATTACAATAGTATGCAGATTTTTACAACGCCTTCTATTAAATACAAGCAAAATATCAGACAGTATTTGCGCAGTATTTTTTCCAATGCGCTTGCCTTGACTAGTAAATTCCACTAAATGCCACTTTACATAGTCAATATATCATACAAAATTCAATCAATCTTCATTCACTTCACAAAAGCATTCAACTGCTGGCATCTATTGTTCTTGTACGATAATGTCAACAATGTAGTATATCTACTACCTACTGTCTATTCTGGGGCTTGAGCTTTCAATGAAAGTTATTACAATGAAGGTGTTTGAAGTGTCTAGTGGTGCATGATAAATGCAAGTATTGAGTGAATCTATTTGTTATAATTTTTGGCTTACTGAGATATTAAACAAATATTTATGACCCCCAGAAATTCACTACATAGGATAACGCACAACGCGGGTAAAACCGCGGTACATGTTACATCAAATAGAAAAATATTTAAAACGAACATCCAAATTTAGAATTTAACGAACGATTAAAGTTAAGACTTCTAGTGCAATCCACCCTTAATGTAAAAAAATAAGCAAAACTTCTTAAAATTGCGATTATTTCAAGAAATAGAAATAAATAACAAATGTTTTGCCATCTCTTAACGTTTCATTGCACTTGCATTAAAACTAAAAATACATTTCTTACTGCATCGACGAGTTTCCTCTCATATATTATTTCCGAATGGACAATTTTATGAACTAAACATCGACGGAATACTTTACAAGAATAATATTGTCCACTGGGAACAGAAATAGTATAAAGTATCGAGCGAAAACATTTTTTTCTACTTTTTTAACATGGCTCGGGTTTGTGATCACCAACCCGCCGTAGGCAAGCATGGTTATTATGCCTAATCCTCCTTATTGTACTGATGTCTTCGGCGAGATGCGTCTTTTGTTCAGCTGTTGGACATTACAGGCTAATATTTTTTTATAAATTACCTATAGTCCAATCGATAAAGTATTTATAAAGTGCGTGAGAGGGTACCTAAGCGATTTCTTCAGCAACGTATTCAGGGTGCTCAGGGAAAAAACATACTAAAAGTCCTGACGTCTAGGAGGTGCGCCGGAGGGGGGGGGGGGGTGTATCTCAAAAACGGGGCAATTTAGCAAAAAATATTGTATGATGAAATGAAAGCATAAAAAATTCTCTATAAATTTAATTCTATCCACTTTTTCCATATTCCCAACTATTTGTTTACGCTAGATTCTCACCCAAGTACTTTGACTTTTCCATTACGGGTTCCCTTTTCAATATTCAGCCATATCCGTGAGAAGTTGTCTGCGTTATATCCTAAAGAGCTCAGTAAATTTGCCGTAATTTTAGCGTATATCCTTTCCTAAAGTCTTATCTATCTCTGTAACAGAACTCATCAAATCGTTTAAGTGGTTTAAGCGTCAAAGCGTACTTAATAAAAAGAGTCTAGTATTTATTTCATAACAAGCTGTTCCGTGCGGAGGTCCTGCGGCCCAATAGATGGCGTAAGTGTGAACATGAAGCTTGCGTTATTATCCCAGATTTAGTGGGCTTGCTTCCATACTTTTTGTTGAGCCAAAAAAGCTTTCTCTTTATTTAATTAGTAGAGATAAGTAGGTACATATTAATTAGGAAATTTACCCGCGATGGTACGGACACGGTTTATGGGTGTGGGATGAGAGAATATTTGTTTGTTTGTATTTCCTGAATAAGTAATATAATAAGTAATATTATATATAAGGCAATTATTGTGTGTAGTGCTTAAAATAAACACAGTACAACATTATGGTCGGTTATAATAGTGATGTAGTAAACAACTATGAAAGCTTTAAACTTGAAATTGAAGCAAGGCTTACAGTAATGTGTTGTCTGATGAACAAATACATATTACTTTGAAAGTGAATCCATATTTCAAGAGAAATTGCTATGACACAATAATAAGGAGCTCAACTTTAACTTTCATAGAAATTGCTATTGAATTCTATCAGGCGCTTGCGACATTTTGTTGTTTGTAATCTTTTACGGCGAAAGAATCCTAATATATTTTAGTTGAATGCTATACTAATACTTAGATCATACTAATAATACGGATAATACTAATAACTGCACAAGAACTATATGATTTAGCGCCTAAATATGTTTAGAAAAAAATTTTTTTTCGTTATTTTGTGTTCTATCTGGTACAGTAAAGTACTATTTTACAAAGCTTTGTTTTCTAAACATATTTATCGTTACTTACTAATAAAATATTTTTGTTTGTTTGGATGAATGAATTTTTAGCGCCCCAGTTAGAGCTCATCCCCTTGAACGGGATCGGGATCGGACCGGATCGGAGAATCGGGATAGCCTTCAACCTTCCCGTTGAATGTGGCTATCCATTACAAAAATAATTATTCAAATCGGAGCAGTAGTTTCTGAGATTAGCGCAAACAAACAAACAAACAAACAATAAATCAAACTCTTCAACATTAATTTTATTAGCATAGATTTTTTGATTAGATCCTTTTTTTATCTGACCTTGAAAAGAAGAAGGTTATCCATTCAGTTATTATTTATTTGTTTTCAGTTATTCACTTTATACATCTATTTGTGGTTTTTATGTACTTTTAATTCTTGTACTTAAACAAACTTGCCTCCCAAAATATGAACGTAATATAAATGTATATGTATATAAAAAATAAATAAATATGAATAGTAAAAACGAAAATTTCACGAAGATTAGCATAACAATTTATCTAACAACTACATCCATTTTTCGCATACACTACATTTGGTCCGATCCATCCTTTTATAACTATTCAACTGTTGATATAATTGGATACAGAAAAATTCAATTGAATTGACAACAATTTCTGAGGAATTGGAAAGAATATTTATTATCCATGGAACGTTACGAATGTATTGCAATCATGTTTACAGTTGAATCCAATGTCATTTAGTATCCAGTTACATATATTTATAGTAAGTAAGCAAGATATGTCTAGTAATATTAAGGAGCATTAAGGCTATTTACGTCAAATTAAAAAAACAAATTCATAATCTCCGGAGTTTATATGACAGACAACGCTCTACAAAACTGTAAGTCGCTGACTGTATCACTCTAAAGGCCGAAGAGCAAGACAAGACAAGAAGAGACAAGGGTAACATGTCTGTTTGACTTGGGGCGGTTTGCACTAGTACCGACATGTACACAAATGACGTTCGTATAAAATAGTGCTCTATATCATGCAATACAATATACAATTTTAAACGAACATTTTCTTTCTTTTCTTAAACATAAGTAGTTGCTAAATAGATTTTAGAGTTCTTGTGCCTGCTACTAGGGTGTAAGTACCTACACCCTAGTAGTAGTAGGAGTAAAAAGAGTTTATAAACAATGCTCTCCCTTAACTCTACCAAAGTGGACTAAATCTACTTCAGATATTAAAAAAATATAAAAGCTAAATCTTGTAATGATTGAAAGATAGATGGATGAAATTTTGTTTGTGGGAAACAAACAAATATTAAACTTCCGTCACAACTGGGAAACTTATAACGTAAGTTTAATATTTTAAGGCATTAAAACCAACAAAACAACAGGAAGAAAGAAAAGTTTTTAACAAAGTTTAATTGTGGCTGGTTTACACGACCCCGGATTAGTTCCCATAAAGTTATTTTTATATTTTTATTCGTATTCTTAAGACTGTAATGCATACAAATGAGACTAATTTTTGAAGGTGATTAAATAATTTAGAGGATTAAGAGGATAACAAAAAAAAATTAAGTTTAAATTATTTTACTGTTACTGTTTCTGTTACAGTTAGCCCGTAATGTCCCACTGTTGGGCAAAGGCCTCCCCCCATACCCGCCACTCTTCTCGATTTTGGGCCACCAGCTGCCAGTCCCTCTTGTAGGCGTCCAGCTCGTCTCGCCACCGCCTGCGCGGTTTGCCGCGACGTCGCGTCGCCTCGCTGTCTCCGGGCGCCACACAGTGGAAATTTTGGCCCACAGCGTGTCCGGCATGCGGCAGACGTGACCAGCCCAATCCCATTTGAGTTTAGCGGCCTTTTCACCTGCATCAGCGATTTTTGTTCGGGAGCGCAGTATTGTGTTGCGGATGCGGTCAATTCGTTTGACTCCCAGAATACAGCGCTCCATCGCCAAAATTAATTATTTTATTTTATTTTATTATTTACTTATTTGTTTCGTATGAATTAGAAGATTCTGTTAATGTTATGGTTACTTTTCATTCCAAATTCAATTCAACTTTAACTAAAAAATTAAGTTCAAATAGGGCTCACCCTGGCGTCGAAAGCTTTTCGACCACTTAAAAGCATGGTGTAAGGATTGAAACGACCGGGACCGACATTATCAACGTAACACGTAGCAACGTAGCGTTAAGCACAGTAGCGCTCTAATAGATATTAATAAACTAAGGAAATATATACCTCCGGACAAATGTAAACCGACCATTTTGGATTAAACCTTTAACATTTATGTCAATAGACAATAGTAGACCTGCGTGTTAAAATGATTTTGACAAATAATTTGTTGTCCCTTTCTTTCATTAATAATATTGTATAGCTCTATCTCTTTCAGTTATTACAAATTCACAGATCAATAAGTTCGTTATAAGCTGTTAATTATATTATGAATAGGATCAATTGAATTTGATTCCATTATAAATTGAGGTCTGCAGTGAGGTAGATAAAAAGATTAATTTGCTCTTTCCAAAGGATGTATTTAGAAATGCATACGTATACGTATTTTAAAATTAAAGAAAAATATCAGTCTATAGAAGACTCCGGACAGTATTTTTATTTGTGATGATGTTCTATGATTGTATACCAGTATTAGCTGCGCCCCGCTGTTTTACCCGCGATCGCCCGTTCCCGTGGGCATTTAAGAACCGCTCGACCGATTTTGCACAAACTTCACATAAACCATCTACTAAATAGTCCGAACAAAGCCTTAACACTTGGTTTGGATAGGTGAGCCCGTTCTTGAGTCATAAAATTACAACGAAAAGTGGCATTGATTTTTATATAAAGAGATACTAAAAGAGGTACTAACACTATTTTCAAATGTCATGCGAGTCGAGACAGAAATAATAACTTTATGAATAGTAGTCGATTCGCACATTTCGTGCCAGTGCCATAAGTACGAATCATCTACTAATTCCCGATTTGTTTAAATTCGATAGTGTTATATTGTAACCCGGGAAAACGTAACCAACAATTGAAACCAGGTACCAAACACGAGTTATGTAACTCCAAACAACTACAAACCCAATACAATTTCAATTGGATCCAGACTCAATGTGTACTCAACACTTGAGCTGCGAATCTGTATTTGGATACACGGTGTTGACATCGGTTACGCTTTAATATCTTTTGGCAGCTCAAAAACAGAAATAAATCCTTTGCTTTCGATTAGGTAAGTCATAAAGGGTCTATGAAACTTGCAAGAAATGTCTGTAAATGTCAGATTTTTGAATTTGAATCATAGCTGTAGGGAAAAAACTGCGATCTTTGAAATATGAACGCTTGGACTTCTATCTTTTACAAGGACTTCTATTGTCGCTGGACTAAAATGGGTATCTTGTCTACGTTTGCATCGGCAAAATATGGGCCTTAACTACCTTGCATTTAATGAATCCAATGTGTGATGAAACTTTCAAAGTTTTTCACCAAAATATGGGTCCAAACGATCCCACTATATAAATTAAGGTTTTTCTTAGTTGTCGGTCAAAATAAAGACCCAAGTCTATTTACCTAAAATCCAAACGATCCAAACAGTTAGCTTACCTGAGCAATCTGATCGAATCTCCCGAACAGTTCATTCAGTGTCTTCACCAGATCAGAAGCTGTCAACCTTTCCGACAGTGGTGTGAAGTTGACGATGTCAGCGTAGAGGATGCTCACGTTATTGTGCCGTTGCACGTGCATCTCGTGGAACCGGGTCTGTTTGGAACTGTCGGCACAGGCGTCCGCCATTTTGAGCATTATAGACCGTTTTACCTGGAAATAAAGGATAAGATTATTTTCGAGAGAAGGTGAAGTGGTGACAAGTGGGTTACATGTGGTAAGATTTAATGTATCTTTTGTCTGGCAAATGTTGGGTACCTTATTGAGGCGGTAAAAACATATGAAAGCGCATCTCCAACTAAATAAAGTTGCCGTGACAAACGAAAGGAAAAGGCGAAACTAATAATTTTTCAACCGACTTCCAAAAATATAAACGCTTCAACTAAAGGTCTACGGAGATATGCTTATGAATGCTCGCACTGTACGAACCCTACCCGCTCTCCCATAGGGAAGAGAAATTAAGCAAATTACGATGTCTATACTTCGTGCATAAACATCGTAATTTTCTCCCATTTCTGCTCCAGAAACCACTAGAGATATCGAAATAGGTTGTATCACAAAACCTTGACCATTAGACGAAGTTTATTTCCTTCCTACGTCACGCACGGGTTTTTATTAAGAAACCAGTTTGTCTATTGTTTATCTTGTAAACGTACCTTACTGGTTTTTGTAAACACCAATCTTGGATTGACGTTTATTTTGTACCTACTATATCACGCATGGATCAATATTTACACTAGTCCGCCTGTTAATTTAGTTTAATTACTTTTATTCAAGGTGTTTTGTAGTACTGGTAATCACATATCTGGTATTTGAGATGAGGTGCCTAACATCTACTACTAACGTGTATTTAAAGAGATTAATTCGGGAAATAGCAAGTTCATAAATATTAGAATGATGTATGACATGTTAACACCCGTACACAGAAACTTCAAAAGCTTCCATCATGTAATGAACGAAAAATTAATTATTTTTAAAAACTGCATCAAAATCCGCACTAAAAGTTCACACGACCATCACTTACAAGTATGTATGTTGGTCTCTGCCAATACCAAATAATAATTCTAGTATTAAATAAAATAAACCTTACGCAAGGCGTTTTACAAACAATCTTTAATTATATACCCATATTAGGACCAAATATGACAACCGACCTACTTTTTATAACCGTATCAGTAATTCACAGATATTCTCTAAAACTCTCCATGTTTACTCTCGAGAAAGTTAAACATTTAGGTGATAAGTGTTTTGTTTACACCATCCGAATTGAGATCGCCTGAAAGTGATGGATTTTGGAGGCAAAAACACCATGTAGGACAAAAACTATCTCACACTATATTACATACAGCTCAGCTGCCATGGCATTTTGAGCCCCGACCCTGACGGTCGGGGTTCAAAATGCCATGGCAAATATGCTAAGATGTATTTCTTTTTATTTATTCATTTTATTTTAACCTAAAAAAAAATACTAATATGGTCAATTGCCTCACTGAAGACAATTTCTTTTATAAGAAAACAAGGAAGTGAGTTGATACCCCAACACTAAACCTTTTTCCTATAGGTATATGAGGAAGATCTCAATTTTTAACTCTTTTATTTAAGAAAAAATAGGTCATACATACGTACTTAAGAAAAAAATGCTTATTTTGAGGTTAATTATCTTAAACAATGAAACCTACTATGTAATATTATAAATGCGAAAGATTTTGAGGATGGATGTATGTAAGTAATATACAGTAATATAGATTATACATTAAAATAACACATGGGATACATTTTGTCCTGAAAATCCCGCGGGAAGGAATGCGGATAATACCGAGGGACGCAGCTAGTATAAATATATTAAACAAGAAAAGTATTGACGTGGTAACCAGTTAGTCACGACACCGCCAAATTGTTTTGTTATTAGAACTAGTCACAATGTGACTTCCTTTGCCAATGGATACGCTTTCACTTGACAAATTAAGGACTCCATTGGTGACACATGTCTGAGTCATCTAACTTATATGATTGACCCCTATCGGCACTTCTTGGGACTTCATTTAGGACTAAGATGTACCATAGATTAACAGAGTATGTAGTGAAAACATTTTAACGAATGTATGTTACGATAGTCAAACGTTTGAAAACCAAGTTTAATACGAATAACTTCATGAAAAGCATTACGTATCACTTGCACAAAAGACATTCGTTCACTGAAATAAATTCCTCTCTTCTCCTTTATACGTAGAAGATAAAGATCTTTCCTGATAAAGGTAACTTCTCGTGTTAGACGATATAAATGTGAGTTTTAAATCATGAACTTTTTCATAGTCGTACTAGTTACGGTAATAAAATGTTTCATCTTTACTGTTTTTATTACTAACATACCTACTACTGGAAACATTCAGACTGTAGTTTCTTAGTACAAACATGTCGAGTTACATAGCTAGTTAGATATTAAAAGGGTGTTTGAAGTTTTTGATTTCGTAAGGTAAAGTCACCTAATTCCGTGGTATTTTCAACATAACAAGGAAAGACATAATATATGAAGTATTGACTGTAACTTAACAGTGCTTTATCTGGTGTCATTAAAAACGGTATTCTTTTGACTACCAAACTAAATTAAAGTTAAATCTATTTTAAATTGATTTATAGTTAAAAAAATAAAAATAATGAAGTAAGTCCGAAGCACCTAATTCCGCGTTAAAAATCTTAATTCCGCGGCATGTGGTTCCTAAATCCGAGTATAAAAAATGTAAAGGGAATATTTTAGTATCACATAATTTACTAATTCGATACACAGACAAAAAGTGTTTTTAGCTATTGTTTATCTGAACAAATTGTTAAACATAAAAAAGAACACCCTGTGATTTTCTTATATTATACCGCGGAATTAGGTGCTCATACAACCCAATCCCGTTGCAGTCAGTTACATAGTGCAACGGAATTGGATTTCAAACTTTGAAAACACTATTCCTATTTCCGAGTGTTAAATAAATATATTTTTTTAAATATGTTTCATACAGAAAAATTTTTATTTATAATATATTTTTAATCATCTACAAAATTGCATTCATTTACACAGGCAATTTGTAATTAAATTAATATTACCTGCATCAGTTCTCCATACAACAAATTAACAAAACTCGTAAAAAGAATTACGATTTAACATTTTTTATTGTTCAAATTAAACTAAAAGTATACCACGGAATTAGTTTCAAGTACCAACTGACTTTTTTGCTTTAAGTACTTATAAAAGTAAAAACTACTCTTTTATAACCAACACAAAAAAACAAGAAACAAAACCAAGCTTATGAGTTTGCTATTCCGTGGTAATACAACGGAATTGGGAACCGACTAAAAATTTTGGAACCTAATGCCACGTTATTTTAAAATCAAATTTTAAGCTTAATTTATTAAGAAAATAATAGAAAAGGTTAGTACTTACCCATAAAAAATAAAGTCTCGAGCAAGTGGACCACAAATAACTAGTCACCACATAGAAAAACAGTATTAAAAACACTATTTAAAAAACCTAAACATTTACTTGCAAAGGGTCACTATTGTATGAAGCGTGCGCTTCGACCACCCGTTGACGCAATACTGACCTTTTATTGTGTCTTTTTAATACATTTGTGTTATTTTTCTATATTTTTAATACGTAAAAATATACACTGGATTCAATAAAAATATTTGCATTAAGATACAACAAAGACATAATTAGGAAATTGGGATTTTCTAAATACCGCGGAATTAAGTGCCAATTTTAGAACCCCACGGAATTGGGTGACTTTACCTTAATAAGTATTATTCATTATGTTGATATTGGAAGACAAGCCCCAAAAGTAAACCATAGAGTAGACTATTGTATGGAGGGAGAGTAGAGAAGATAATTACTATACACTACATAGTACCTACAATATTTAAAATTTGTAGCTGTCGACGCATTTCACATGCGGCAACCTAGTCTAATTGCGCCCTTAGCTGACTAATATATTTAACCACACTAAACAATAAGCCGACACTTTTCCTATACAAACGCCAACTTGCACCTTAATTAGACATCAGACAGCCAGTAATTGTTCGAAAATGTATCTTTATTTGGTTATGCGGTTTCACGGTATATGATGGTATACGTGACTCTAACCACGGAACACCGAGGTGCTTAATACGTAGATATTAAGTTGTATGACCTGTGCCTATACTAATACTAGCTGTTTCACGCGGTAGTTCCACCAGCGATCTAATAGATGGAGCTAGTGTGGAAATTTTGTAAATCGCGCTTAATTCATTTTCCCCGATTTAGTGGGGTTGCGCCTATACAGTTTGTTAGCCGAACATAATCTTCCTTTTTAAAAAACAGTAAAGATAATAAAGTTATAGAGTTTGAGTTTTGTTTGTTTCTCTGATCACGATTCGAACAGTTCTGTTTACATACTTTTTAAACTCACACGATTTGCAAACGGCCAGTTATCCCGTGACCACAAGCGGTGTAATCCGCTCGCAATGTTCGGGTACGTATTTTAGTAAAATACGTTAAATTATCCAACGCGATACAGACCCGTTTCATTTAGTATAATGAGTTCTGTTTATTTTGGATAAGTACATTCAAGAAAAAGGTTATTTTATAACTTACTAGCAGCGCCCCGCGGTTTTACCCGCGTTGTACCCGTTCCCGTGGGAATTTCGGGAATTTTTATACTTATAAACCTTCCTCTTGAATCACTCTACCTATTACAAAAAACCGCATCAAAATCCGTTGCGTAATTTTAAAGATTTAAGCATACAGACAGACAAACAGTGTGACAGACACGAAAAAGAGACGACTTTATTTTATACTATGTAGTGAAGACTTACAGCAAACTCACTGCCAACCAACTGTTGCAGTACTCTGTAGATTATGTTGGTACGAACGTGATGTTTTTCTTTGTTTTTATTCTTAGTAAAAGTGCAATTAGAAAAAGCGTGTTTTCTAGTCGCAGTAGACCCTTACAATGTAAAATACGGAAACTACGCACGTAAAAAATATTAAACTATTGTTATCATGTTTTTCTTACCTATAGACATTAATAATCATCACAATAATTACAACAGCAACAATGTTAAATCGAACTAATAGGTATTTAATAGAAAAAAGAAACCTGCTTATTATTTCTATTAACAACACCATAACAACGAACATTCTACGCAAACTTTTTATAAACAATTCTTATCACTACATAGTATAAAATTCGTAAAGTCGTCTCTGTTTCGTGTCTGTTTGTCTGTTTGTCTGTATGCTTAAATCTTTAAAATTACGCAACGGATTTTGATGCGGTTTTTTGTAATAGGTAGAGTGATTCAAGAGGAAGGTTTTTATGTAAAAAAAATCCCGAAATTCCCACGGGAACGGGCACAACGTGGGTAAAACCGCGGGGCGCTGCTAGTTCTTAATAAGAAAAAGAACCGCAAAAAAACGTGTTCACCCATACCCTCAATTCGTACCCACATAAAACGTAAATATCAAAACAATAACATATCTACTTGAATGCCTTCACGTGTTTGAACTACTGTTACGTAACTCTCGTGTTGCGACGGAATAGTTTCCGAACCGGTTTCAAAGAGATTGAGTCGAGATTATGTATAGTCGTTTACTGCACACGATTGAAGACAGTTCGACAAGACCATTGGCAGTGTGGCATGTGAGAGCGCTTACTGTGTCGGGGGTTGCGGGTTCGATTCCCGCAGACTACAGACTTCCACCTATTCCGACTTCTTTCACGGGATAAAAGCTTCTTTTTTTATTTATATTTTTCATATAAACTGATTCTGGGCTTATTGTGATTGATTTCATTTGCCCAAAATTATAGATAGTTGATATTTACTACACTATAATTATTCTTAGTTGGATCAAAACAACAATCAAGAGAACATTTGGGCCTCTACGATTAGCTAACAAAGTAAATCTCGATAGAATTTTGACATAAATATAATCTATTTTTTTTGGATTGGCACACAATGTGGTTAAATGTCGTCAATTTGTGCCAATCCGAAAAAAATAGAGTATACATATTTTAATTAATAAATGTTATTGAAACAACCGGGACCGACAATTTTACGTGCCCTCCGAAGCACGGTAGCTCAAATAGAAATATCACTATCGGCCACCCATCCGAGTAGGCTGCATCCGAACTGCACGTTGCTTAACAATCTCAATGAGCTTACATCGCTACAAGTCGAACATACGGATTTTAGTATCAAAGTGAGTGCCGGTCACTTTCTATTAAACTTTCTGACTCGCCGCTCATAAATCAGCTCAATGTCAACGACCGCTTTAAATAGAATTGTGGATTTAAACACATGTTTAGCACCTTGCAAGATACACACCTCGGTAAGTAAAACTAGTTTTAAAGGTTAGGTTAGGTTAGGTTACCTAAAGGTCAAGAAATCATTTTAATACAAAAAAGACAATAACTCATATACTTAACTAAATAAATGAATTTTAACGACATTATCAAAGTGCTGTTTTAAAATAAATCAAGATAAAAAAATGTCTCCTTGGTCACTAATGCGTCCGCGAGACGATCAAGTGCACTTGACAAGTCGCAAATGAATAAAACTTGTCAAGTCGCGTCAAGTCGCATCAAGCTCAAGTTGGTTCAAATTTGTTGTCAAGTTATCATCAAAATTATTGTCAAGTCATGTCCAGCACGTAGATACTTGACGGGAATTGTCAAGTCAACGCTGTAAACGATCAATATTCACTTCAAGCCCGTAGACTTGTCAAGTGCACTTGATCGTCTCGCGGACGCTTTAAAACTAATTCGATTTAGCGCAAGTTTGTTAGAACGTGCTAATCTCAGGAACTACCAATCTGATTTGAACATTCAACTAAAGGCATGTGTGATGTAGCAGGTGAGTTATCGCCCAATTAAACTGGCCACCTCTCAACTTGTAAGCCCACTCAAAGAAGTCGCCATCACGTTCCATTTCTCAAAATTATCTCATATTCCTTGGAAGATGCCACATAGTACCAAGAATGAGTGATGATTCATTAACCATGATTGCTGATTCAGAGCGGATGTTTCCATAGTTCCGAATATTTCTCTTCATCTAATCCTAATTGTTTTATAAAAGCGACAGTTTGTGCAGATGTTTAAAATGTGTAAAAGTAGGAAACATGTTTTCACTCGACCCGGGAGTTGAACCCGGGACCTCAGTCTTGGCAGGCGAGTGCACATGCCACTGGACCCCCTTACCATTAAAAAACATTTTACGTAAATAATATACAGTGTTATTGAGATTCGTGCCCAGTACCGTGGACAAACACCACTGAAGTCTAAAAACCCTGACAAACCAAAAGATAGAGCTACGTCGGTTAACGATACTGAAGATAATGAAATATTCTCCCTATTTTGAATGGATGAGAGAGATGCAGCCTCATTTAGCAGGCCAAAGTGGTTTAAGTCTCAGAGCATTGTAATGTAATTTTAAGAAAACATTTTCAAAATTTTGTTTACTGATTTATTATTTGTACTGGTGAGGAAAGTCTTCAGTGAATAAATTATTGACACACCTACTAGTCCGACACACGCATAACTCTCCTTTTGTTGACGTAATTGGGTAATAAAGATCTTCAAAAATGGTAATTTAACATAAATTAAGTTTCTTATAGATTTTGTTTGTCGGTCATTCGCCCAAATAGTCCATCGAAAAGTTACATTTGGGGTTGCGTTTTTTAGAGGACGCAATTTTATTTTTTTGATGTGTAGGGGGGGTCAGTGTAAAGCTAAAAACAAGTTTGTGGGGTCGCCACCCTTGTCCCACGGCCGCCATCTTGAAAATAGGGGTTGAAATGGTTTTTACGATATATCTCTTAAACTATTAATTTTTTTTAAAAACATTGTTAACAGTTTTGTTGCAAATTAAATTCTCTACAACTTTGGTCCAGTAACTTTTTGTCGTAGAACTATAAATAAAAAAGTTATAAGCGAAAATGTTCAGAAATTCGAAAAGTAAAAATAAAAGACATAAGGGACATTACAGCTGCTGCTGATCCTAATACCGATCTATCGAAGGTCGTAGTTCGATTAGGTGGGTTCCATTTGCTCATAATATGTCGTTCATAGGTGCGATTGGATATATCATGTCTGGTAGTGGACTCGAGGATATCTTCAAATTAAGTTATGCTGAGAACTGTGTACAGCACATAATGTCATGCTTATGGTAGGGCTGTACATGCTTATGGTAGGGCTGTATGTGCTTATTTGCTAGTGCATTTATCAGTAACAAAAATAGTTATGGATTCAATAGAATTTACAGAAGAAGAACGAGATTTTCTGGATGATAATAGTACTATAAATGAGCACGTACAGCCCTACCATAAGCATGTCCAGACATTATGTGCTGTACACAGTTCTCAGCATAAATTAATTTGAAGATATCCTCGAGTCCACTACCAGACATGATATATCCAATCGCACCTATGAACGACATATTATGAGCATATGGAACCCACCTAATCGAACTACGACCTTCGATAGATCGGTATTAGGATCAGCAGCAGCTGTAATGTCCCTTATGTCTTTTATTTTTACTTTTCGAATTTCTGAACATTTTCGCTTATAACTTTTTTATTTATAGTTCTACGACAAAAAGTTACTGGACCAAAGTTGTAGAGAATTTAATTTGCAACAAAACTGTTAACAATGTTTTTAAAAAAAATTAATAGTTTAAGAGATATGTCGTAAAAACCATTTCAACCCCTATTTTCAAGATGGCGGCCGTGGGACAAGGGTGGCGACCCCACAAACTTGTTTTTAGCTTTACACTGACCCCCCCTACACATCAAAAAAATAAAACTGCGTCCTCTAAAAAACGCAAGGTTAGGCCTAAAAAATGTAACATTTCGATGGACTAAAAGTATAGACAAGGAAAAGTTTTGGCAAAGTTAAGCGTCCAAGAGATATTGACATATAGTGGTACTAAGCGGTTTCACTCGCTCACAACAAAAAATCAAGACGAAAAATACTTTTATTATGTCTATGAAGAATACTAATATCTATAATTCGCGTTACACGATATATACATACATTTTTATAGTAACAAGGATAATGTAAAGCGTCTTTAGTGGCTGTTGCTCCATAGATTAGCGCCTTTCAACCAAAAAAACTTTAAAAAATCTCTTGAGTCTGCGGTAGGTCTTGGTCTTAACTGTGTTCAGTCTATCAGTGCCCCGGTCTATGAATACGGACATTCGAGACAACATATCGACATTTGTCTGTAGTAGTATGTCTGACTAAGGAATTCCCAACATGACAAGCGATAACACTTGTAACAGAGTATCGATCAGTCGTAGACTGACTAAAACAAACTTGATTTTCTCGAACAAGTCAGTCTAAGGAGTGACTGTCTGGACTATAGTCAACGAAGGTCCTTAAGGTTCAAACATTTGTATAAAGTAAATATTATTTTTATGGTCCTTACGCAAAAGGTCATACAAAATTTAGGTCATGAACATGCATGGGTAATTCGTAGGAATTCTGAGCAACAAATTGTGTGACGCATTTCAACCGGAGGCTGTAGTTTGGGCTCGCGTCATCAAACGGATCTAATAAGCACTATAAATGCGTCATAGCAGTATAATAAATTATAGTTTGATTGTTTTATTTTGATTTAGCCGTCTAAAGCCGCGTTTTCACTCTGAACAGTTCTGAGCGAACATTCGTTCTTCGCGCAATTATTCCAAAGAACGAATGTTCGCTGTGTTCTGAGTGTATTTCTGTTCAGATTTGCACGAGCTAATAATGATTCGCCAAAAACTATAATAATTGTTTTATATGAAAACATGTGTTTCATATTTTGAGTAAATGTTATGCAAATAAACATGTGTTATGTGCAAATGTTTGTTCACATCTTAGTGAAAACGCAGCTTAAAACATACTATTAGCTTCAGTTGTTTTTGTTATTCTTCTATTTTTTATATAAATACAACAGAGGGCAAGTAATTGCCCTTGCTGGTTGTTTTCAAAGGAGATCTTAACTTACGGAGGCGGACCCCGTTGCCGCGGATGGACGCGGGCGAATGCGCGGACTCCCGCGCGTGCTTTTGTATGGAACCGCGCGGGCGCCGCAGTTTCAAGCCAAACATCAAATCAGTAGCTTGTAGAGAGATAACGCTCTACAAACTGACTAGCCGACTATCTGCTTCTAAACTATATAGTAAGACATACTCTCAACTGTCAAATATTTTGACAAAAAAACATTTTTATTTTTCAACCGTTATCGCGTAATTTACACCTTTATAATGTTATGGAATACTTGAACTATGTCGAATAGAGCAGGTAACGACGCAATAAAATAATATTAATAATTTTATAGGACAATATTACAAATAATATACATAATAATAATAATTCGTGTCTCCTTTATGTAAATATATATATGTAATATAATAATTGCATAATATTCATTCATTAGGCAACACAAGAACAGGCTTCATCGACGGAAAATTTAAACTAAAATAACATTGACTTTGACCAGTAATACAACGTAGTAATTTAACTTACGCTAATAATTGCTTATTGAAATAGATACTTGGTTGGATATCAGCTAATTCCGTTATTGGATCGAAGTTCCTTATCGCGCGTTGTGAAAGACTAGACGGAAAAAAATAAGACGAAAAGTTGTAACGACACTTTTTGCGTTAGAGAGAGACAGACAGAGAAACATGCGCATGCCTGCGGCGTCTCTCTCTGGCGTGCGCATGTTTCTCTGTATGTCTCTCTCTCTCTCTTATAGAAAGCAAGCCAGATATTTTCGTTTCGTCTTTCTATTTCGCATTGAACAGTGTGGTGTCGCGACGATTATTTTTGTTGATAATAAATAAACTTCGTTCCATCTGGGTGTCCCTTGACACCTCTCAAGTTTTTTTTTAAATGCCTTATTTTATTTAGTATTTGACTCTAAACAGATTGACCTCAAATAGATACAGGTTTGCAGGTTTAATACTCACTACAAGCGCGCTCAATTTATGCACAGTGCATGGTGCGGGCCGACTGCGGGCCTCATGCGGGCCGGGAGTGGGTCTCACTGCGGGCCAGTAACGCCTTTCATACAAATACAAGGAATACAACGTCACGCGACCCGCACCCGGACCGGAACCGCATTAAATGTGTATGTTGTATTCCCTAGTATCAATATTTTTGTTCTATTAAAACTTGTTTAACTACAGTAGATAAATTTGAAAAAATGAAACGGTTTCTATCTTAATAATATTAAAAGGACGACCTAGCATTTTTACCTTAACCTAATTATCTGTTTAAGGATAATCACATAACTTCAAAGATTATCTGCAAAGAAATAACATTATAGTATGTTTGACGCATGAACCGTCCTTGCAAAGTTATTATTTTGTCGTGCACGATAACGTAATGGAAATAAGTGACATAGAAATAGTCATAAAAATGTAGCCTTTTTTCCTTACAAGTTAACGAGTGGATTGACAATGAAGTTACAGATGTAGTGAATAATCCTTTCCTATCGGCAAAACTCGGAACATCGATAACACCCGAATGGTGCCGATGTGTCTATGAATTACTGTATTATTAAATTACGTGAAGGTATCAAATAAATCGCATACTTTATTTATCAATGTCAAATGTCAAACTGTTGTCTCGATGGGTACTGAGTGCGAGTGAAGTAGTACGACAAAAACGAACATTTCCGAGAAAATACGAAAGGAAAGGATTATTCACTACATCTGTATATTGATGTTGCGTCCGCGAGACGATCAAGTGCACTTGACAAGTCGCAAATGAATAAAACTTGTCAAGTCGCGTCAAGTCGCATCAAGCTCAAGTTGGTTCAAATTTGTTGTCAAGTTATCATCAAAATTATTGTCAAGTCATGTCCAGCACGTAGATACTTGACGGGAATTGTCAAGTCAACGCTGTAAACGATCAATATTCACTTCAAGCCCGTAGACTTGTCAAGTGCACTTGATCGTCTCGCGGACGCTTTAGTAGGTATTACAGACACTTCTGCTTGAACGTAGAGAAACAAAACAAAAGTAGTTGAAAAAAGATGTAGAAAAATTATTTGCTTCATATAATAAAGGTGAGTTTTGTTTTTTGTTTGTTTGAACGCGCTAATCTCCGACACTAACAATCCGATTTGAATATTTATTTTTATAATGGACTAGCAGCGCCCCGCGGTTTTACCCGCGTTGTGCCCGTTCCCGTGGAAATTTCGGGAATTTTTTACATAAAAACCTTCCTCTTGAATCACTCTACCTATTACAAAAAACCGCATCAAAATCCGTTGCGTAATTTTAAAGATTTAAGCATACAGACAAACAGAGACGACTTTATTTTATACTATGTAGTGATAGCCACATTCACCGCTAGTACCTATAGTTATATACAACGTCATAAGTGGCTCTTCCAAATCGGGTACAAAATAGTTCAGATAAAATAAGTGCTGATAACATAACTATGATATTGATAACTAACGTACTTTCCGTTTTCCGTAAACAGCCCCTTCCGACTATACTGGAACTACCCATAACTATTTGGAGGGGTAACTACGGTGCAGGCAAGCTATAATAACTACCGATTATAAAAAATATACGAAATGGCGGTGAAAGAGCCTGTGGTATTAAAATGCGTTTACATTGAACTGGAACAGGCGTGTGTGGAGCTCAATCGACCAATTATACGCATTTAAATTGTCAAACAAAGCATTGACAATATCTTTCCGTTATGCGTTGTGATTGCACATTACACGTTTCAGACAATTTCATTTTCCTCAAAGCATTTTTAATACAACCGCGGCCTTTTGGCTTATCATTTTTATAAGATTTTAAAGATATTATCATTATAACTAGGCCAATTGCTTTGCGATTGAAAATTCAGCACGCTGATAAGATAGTCAAGCGTATCATAATGATAACACGTAGCAATGACCGGGGTAGGTTGCAAAACTATTTCTATAACATCATTGTTAGAAAAACCTAACAAAATCCTAGATTATTTTAATCTGATATTGTATTACTTCGTAAAGCTGAAGCTTTGTTTAACGGACTGTTGAAAGGTTCGAATGAAAAATGTTTTTCAACAAAGACTGTTATTTCCGGTAGTAAAGATGACAATATGAATAGAATTGTACTATACTTAAACTATATTGCATATTCGGATACTACTCTCTTGTGATAACATTCTCTTGTGTTCATCATCTCAGTTTAGGAAAGGCTGATAAGCCAGCTTAAGGGTGGCTGGTGGCATTTCAATCTGAACGCTACCGTGCTTCAGAGGGCTTCGGTTCCGGTTGTTTCAATAGTCAGACCATGTCGGGATCCCTTAGTCTAAAAACTCCGACAGACCACCACGATAGACCACTAAGATATTGGAACATATTTATTTGCTTAGGGTTTAAGTCGAGTTACACTCTTACACTACAAACTGCAACGGTTCACACATTGGAATACTACTAACCACATTAAGATTCGCAAACCCGTGCGGTTGCAGTCTGCAGAAGAATTCGACCCTTACACTAAACTGACATGAACAAAACTAAAGAAATCGACATTAAATTTTAACCCAAAAAAAATCTGTAAGACACAACAAAACATGCACAAAACTCAAAATACAGGTTGACCTCAAATAAACAACCACATTAATTAAACTATGAATAGATATTCGGACGTATAAAGAAATCGGTCTAACAGATCAACAAAACACGACGTTAATTGATCTACGTGACTCGAATCACGGAAAAGCTAATTTTGGTGAAGCCAGACGTTCCTTGAACCCAAATTCTGATTTAATTGATGATTCATTGAAATGCATTTCGTACTAACATGAGGGAGATCAACTGGTAATCATACATGTTAATAAAAAGCTTCCTTTTGCAATAGTATTTTTGAGAACAAATAATTTTAAAGGACTCATGCACTAACATTTTATTTTTGGGGAAATAGGTATACAAACTTAATTAAATAAAATGGGTATACTTAAGAACAGTGCATATGAAACGGCAAAGAAGACCTTCTTAAACAGAACATAATGAATTCATAGCTAGTTATATGGCAACTATATTAAGACGGTATTTTTTGCTGTAAGAAATCTGTATTTACTTTTGCAAACTTTGAACTAGCCTTTCTATGTAATTTATCGTCTGACCTAACCGTTACAGTAATTCGTACTACCAAACACGAGAGTAACCTGTTTGGATGTACAGTCACGTGCAATGAAATGTATACACGGGCAGATTTTCAAATAAATGTCCACTCTAAACATTTCAAAAACATGTAGCCACTTAACAATTCATACAATATACCCACCCGAGTTTCTCACAATAATGTATACACTTTAGAAACTGTAGCAGTTTTCATTATTTTGAAAAATGGGTATTAATTTCAATAACATGTACACAATGTAATTTTCAATTTGATGTAAACATTCATTTTTGTCTTATTTAAAAATTAAAGAACCTCTTTGGGGCAACAACTGAAAAAAATATATGACTGACTGACTTTGATAGTTTAGATTTTTTTTTTGTTTTTATTGTGAAGGACAGAATGAGTAATAACCATAGAGATATAGAGAGATGCCAACCTATGCGCTGAGCATGAAACCTATTTAAGTGTCCCCATTAGACATTTACACACACAAAGTAATCAAAATAAAAACAATACCAATACTTCGCGTTGAGTGTGTGTCACACACACATACATTTTTTGTGAAATAATATCGTTTACCTTCATATTTATTATTGTAACTCATAGTGGATACATATTTCTGCATGTGATCGTGTATACAAATATCTGAAAACAACCTGTGTACATATTTTTGATAAACTCGGGTGGGTATATAGTATGAATTGTTAAGTGGCTATATGTTTTTGAAATTTTCAGAGCGGACATTTATTTGAAAATCTGCCCGTGTATACATTTCATTGCACGTGACTGTACAGTCAACTACAAAAGTCGATGCACACTTTCAATATTACAAAACACTTAAACACGCTTATTAAGGGAATCTTTTAGTATTGAAGTGTTTTGTAATATTAAAAGTGTTCATCGACTTTTGTAGTTGTCTGTACTTTTTTATTTTTCACCTCATCACGTGTTGAGCTTAACAGTAGTTCAATCTAGAATAAGTTTTTTGTTACTGGCTTGTAGTTTTAATGACGCAATTATAGTATGTAGTTGTAAACTACTCGTACTGAAGTAATGTTAACTAGGAGGATAATTGGTAATCATGTTCATTTAATGATCGGTTAATTAATACATTATAATTAAAACTAATCCTTCTTGAAATAAAATATGAAAATAATGGCTAAAGCAAGAACGGACTCAATAAGACTATGTCGTTCGCTGTATGCAACATGCGTTGACAGATACGACTTGAACTTAACATCTTTCATCAAATGACCAGCAGGTCATTTGATGAAAGATGTAAAACTAGGATCCCACTAAAATGAAATAGATGGAAAAATGGTTGAAATCAAGAAGCTATAATATTCTACAACAAAAAAAATAACAAAAATAATAGACGCACAACACCTCAGTCTTCTGTGACCACGATTCCTGTCAAGGGGCCGAAACGTCAGACAGAAATGTAAAATAAAAGCGAAGTGTATCCGTAAACGTAATTTAAATTCAAAATGAGTAGTGTTCGCTTAAACCTAAGAAACAAGTAATATTCTATTTGCATATTAGAACATCTTCGTCGACACGTGCCCCTTTCAATAATTTTCCGTTTCACGAAACACATGTTTTGCACAGAATCTTTAAAATATTTGTCCTTTACCGTGGGAGACATTTCAAAATAATTATATCACAGATTTGCATAATGAGACATCTCGTTACCTTTACGTAAAGGAATTTATTGAATTTTATTTGATTAAGATAAAATTCCATTGAGCTACTCATTCTTTATATCATTTATAAGTAAGACAAAATATTTGACTTTCTTTTTATATAATGTGAACAATTTAAAAACTCAGAATTAGATGTTTACTTTTATTTATTTTAATAACAACTACTCGGTGGTCTAGTTGTATTTATTTTCTCTGCTAAGACTGGGGTCCCGGATTTAATTCCCGGGTCAACCGAAAATATGTTTTTAATTTTCAAACATGGCTCGGGTTTGAGATCACCAACCCGCAGTAGGCAAGCGTGGTGATTACGTCTAATCCTCCTCACTGCACTGATATCTTCGGTAAGATGAGAAATCTTTGATTCATTTATAACAAACAGAAAACGTGTAAAATATCATAGCCATAATGCAAAAGCCATTTTTTGTAGTCATAACATTAATAATATAAATATATCGCATATCAAAAATGGATGAGGTCTGTATACCAGGCAGTCATTACGAATTCTACTTAATTTTCACATTTACAGTTTTAATATCATAATAAAAACAAATAATTCTAAAAACGATACAATAATTAGCTTAATAACTTGATTATCGAGTAAACAAAGATAAAAATCGAGTCCCCCATTTAAGCGTGCGCATGAGTCACAATATCTAACTTGAGTGTTACGTGCTAGCGCAGACGGTTTTGTATTAACAGAAGCGTTCGATCGCCCGACGCGCGCGCACGTATACAATAAACAATAGCGGTCCGCGCACCTTGCGGGACGCCTGCTATTTCTCATAACGTCTTTGTGAATCGTGTGGGTGTTTATGATAAAAGTTCATTGTGCTATATTAACATACTATATATTGTGTTGTGTTTAAAAATTTTAATTGTGTGTGCACCATGTTTCCGAGGATACAGGGATTGGTATGTATTTTAATGTTAATTATTAATAACTTAACGGCGGTTATAGTAATTATTATTACTGATGCATATTTTTTTTATTAAATCAGTATATTATAATGATAGACATAAATCTCGTCGTAACATTAACTGTATAAGCCTATAGTCGCTTCTCTGCGGCATTTAAACAAGCATTAACAAATAGCTCAATTAAAAAATTTCAACGACTAATTATCCAATTATCTAATGATATAATTAATTTTCTCAACATGTACCGTCATTATCATAAAAACAATATCACTATTTGACCTAAATACCATGTTATTGGTATCATTATGATTGCCATCTTCGAGTTCGAGTCACGTACATGCAATACCAGATTTCACCTCTTCAACGTTCGTGATCGTAATAACATATCACACAAGTAAAAACTCCTTAGGGATCTTTCATTTGTTTCCAATCATTAGGGGCTAACAATAATAGGACTAGGAAGACACAAATATAAAATCTTCCTCATTCATAATGCATATGGATGAATACTTTAATACCACGTGACCTAGAATAGCGTTCTAGGACTGTACTTGACAATGAAAATGGATGCACAGAGATAACTTGTTTATTCCAAATAATTATCGAAGCAAACAATATGAAGGCTTTCGTTAACACGACAAAAGGAAAACTGTATGTTTTGAAATAAACGAACAAAATGTTATCCTCGTTAATTATTACATTCATTTGTTTCGAATATTCTCATTTTGAAATTAAACTCGCTGAACGTGACATTAAAACATTACCCACGTGTTAATTTCCAACAACGTCAGTAAGTACAAATATCGCGTGCATAAAAGAACTTAGCTCAACGGAAACTCTACATTGTATTAATTTTTAAACAAAGGAATTTACTCTTTATCTTCATAGTCAAAGGAAAGGTTGTAAAGAAGATATACATATTTAACTTGTTGCAATAATTTAGAGATGATAAATATCTTAGTCATTACAATTGAGTCAGAGTACACTTAATGACTCAGAATTACTCAAAATTTAAGCGTTTAGCAAACGAAACGGTACTTTCCTATAGTGACATAACGTACAGGTAGAGCCATGCTCTATACCTCGGGTACACTCATAGACAATTGACAATTGCTTCGCATTCCATTTAGATGGTGGAACCATCTACTATCAAAATGATTTAAAAAAATGAACGTCAATTTCAATATGGCGGCTAACCCATTAAGTAGGCTAACCCATCATATCCCATTGAGTAGAAACTTACGTACATATGTATTTAAAACTAAGTTTTATAATAATGCAGTCATAGCCAAGACTATTCTGTTCTATACAAGTTACTTGATTTTAAACCATTTTTTCCTATATTATCATTAAACTAGTAAAATGTTCTTTAAATTCTCTCTGATATGAGTTGCTGATGATGATCAATATTTTTTGTAACTGTTTATTAAAAAAATAAATTAACATCTGCTTATTACTAAAACGATATACATATGTATATATTTAATTCACCAGTAGATTATTATTCAATTACTTTTCGTATTCATGTTTAAATCATTCAAAATTACAACCAAATCCTGAGTTAAATATTTACTTGTATAGGTATCTAACTTCAGGTAAAGAAAAAAAAATATAATACCCAAATCACTAATACCTTGAATAGCTTGTTGTGATAGTGAGACGTAACATAATTCGTCGTGCAAGAACAACCTAATACAATATTATGAATAATTTAGAAAACAACATACTACCACCTTTGTTTAAGGCACGTTGAGCAAACTGTTTAGAATTTCAAATGTTTTATTAATTTTTAAGTGGGATTCAAATTGTTTTGGATGACTAAAATAGGAGGTTTCGTCACATGGACAAAGCAATGTTAGTCAATTCGATAAAAGATTGAGTATTTAATAGCGAAAGAAAAATCACTCTATGTTTTTCGTTAAACATGCTCATTTAGTTTCATATAGCCTCTTAAATATTTAATGACTTTATGACAAAAACCAAACTAATCAATATTCATACTTTTTAATAAATCATCTCGAATCTGTAAACGTAGCTTTGTAATCGCTGAAATTACGAACCACAGATGTGCACAAACAGATAATAAATCTTGCATAACGAGTTATAGCCCTTAACAAAGGGTCAAGAGAAGGAAAAAACGAACGGAGTATCAACCTCTACATTTAATTAATTGCCTTACAATTTCCTGATTACTACACTTTATTACAATTGTTATCAGATAATAAGCCACTACACCTTTTTTTATTATCTTGATTGTTTATTAAAATGAGGAAACGATTATAATGCCTAATTGTTTATCTTAGTCTTCTTTTGTTTTCTTAGATTTTTTTGTATTTCGAATGTCTTTGATTTAAATATCATTAAGCATTTTCAACACGGATGATGTAATAGTAACTACGTAATAATGCAAATAGGATGTGAGCGAGACCCCTAATAGTTACTTCCTGTGACTTTTTAGACAAGTTTTTGTACAACTGTAGCGCTTGGTATGGCTAAATGACCTAGTCTGTCATTGAGAGGTTATCATACAGCTGTTCACCAATAATAATCCAGAGATTATAAATAATATAAACCCAGACCAAATGGAGGAAAATGGCCCAAGATAAGGGGGCATAGAGGACAGAAGAGATACTTGTGCCATAGTTGCATACTATAGTTAAGAATGTTGTAGTTAGACATTCTTGTGAACTATGAAAATATAATGAAGGAGTGCATACTAGTGACAGAGGTCTACTTGACTTTTTTGTTCGTTAGTTTTATGAATTTAATATCATGATATTCATTATTTGTTATTTCGTTATTTAGTATTTTGTATTATCCTGTAATGTCCCACTGCTGGCCAAAGACCTCTCATCTCACTGAAGGTATCAGTACAGTGAGGAGGATGAGACATAATCACCACGCTTGCCAAATGCGGGTTGCTGGTCTCAAACCCGAGCCGTGTTTGAAAAGTAGGAAACATGTTTTCGCTCTACCCGGGAATTGAACGCAAGACCTCAGTTTTGGCAGGCGAGTGCACATGCCACTGGACCACCGAAGCGTATATACACACACATACAGTAGTAGCAGTAATACAATATCGAAATAAGAATAATCAAACGAATCTCATTCACATTACGATAAGCAGGAAGTGTGACACTGAATTGATTAACCATAAACGACACACACATAACTAGCTTTGTTGATACATTCTAGTTCTACAGGTTCTTTGTTTCCAAACATTGCTTGTACTGAATTAAGTATTCTCTACGTTTGGAGTACGTGAATTTAGGTCAAAGTCGATTTTAGATTCATTCATTGTTCAAATCTAAGTACAGGTTAGTTAGTATGAGTGTGTTATTAGCCATGCATAATTTATAGTACTAGTAATGAAGTATTTGTAATTACATATATATTTTTTTGCTCGATTACTTAACGATGCTAAAAAGAGATATTACATTTACAAAGAGGATCAGCGATTTTGATTTACGTAGGTATATTTTTATTTGAAAAGCCAAATTATGAAAATTATTGTTTTAAAGCTAAAAACTCTCTGGTCTTTGAAAACAATCTTGGAGATATTCCTATCGCTTCATTTAAGCCCCATTGTTAAGATTTAAGAAATATTTTCAGACCGAGTACACGCCACTTTAGCTGTTTGATACAACTTTTATACTCTGATACTCTACTTGACTCTACAATATCAACTAAATTTAAATTTAATTTAACAGCCTCCGTGGTCTAGTGGTTTGAGCGCTCGGCTCACGATCCGGAGGTTCCGGGTTCGATTCCCGGTGGGGATATCTCACAAAAATCACTTTGTGAGACTGTCCTCAGTTTGGTTAGGGCATTGCAGGCTGAATCACCTGATTGCCCGAAAAGTAAGATGATTCCGTGCTTCGGAGGGCACGTTAAGCCGTCGGTCCCGGTTACTTTCTACGGATAGTAGTCGTTACATGAGCCATGTCAGAGGCCTTAGGCGGCTCAATAACTCTGACACCAGGATTGGTCAGGTTGACTATCCACTCGATAAGAAGAACTAAATTTAAAAACTCCACCACGTTCATTTATTAATCAAAGTTTATAAATAATAATGATTCTGAGAACATGTGTGCAGGTGTGAGATCAAATCAGATTGTAAAGGCACCTACAAGACAAAACAATACGTAGTCCAGAAATGATACACCATATCATATTAAATATTAATATCGAGTTATGACCGCCTAAAGGCCTCCGACATGGTCTTACGATTGAGACAACCAAGACTGACTGCTTATCAAGACAAGCCCGTTGGCACAGTGGCAGTGAGAGCGCTTACTGTGTCGGGGGTTGCGGGTTCGATTCCCGCCCGGAGTCAACAATATGTGCAGACATAGTTGTTGGCGACGACGTCTGGGTGTCAATTATATATCTTTAAAAAGTATTTGTGTATGTATATTTAGTAGTGTATGTATATTTAGTAGTAGTTAATTAGATTCCATAACACAAGCTTAGAGCTTACTTTGGGTCTAATTAACCGTGTGTGAATTTGTCCAGGTATATTTATTTATTTATTTATCACTACATAGTATAAAACAAAGTCGCTACTTTTGTCTGTTTGTTTGTCTGTATGCTTAAATCTTTAAAATTACGCAACGGATTTTGATGCGGTTTTTTGTAATAGGTAGAGTGATTCAAAAGGAAGGTTTATATGTATAAAAATTCCCGAAATTCCCACGGGAACGGGTACAACGCGGGTAAAACCGCGGGGCGCTGTTAGTAACGTAATAAAATAATATTATTAAGACAATGTAATAAAATAAAATATATAAAAATAATTTACAATCCCAACCGTTCTATTTAACATTCAAACCGTCACACTTCCTCGAATACTGATTACTATTTGAACTGAATATGAAATTATTATTTTGATACTTGTTCAGCGCCTTAATAGAGAATATTGTCGAATGGTCGGCGTGACTGGAATACTCTATAAGGTGAATGATTTAAAGAACTCAAAAATACAAAAAAAAACTGTTTTCGTCTTTGGACAGGGTAATCTATAATATCTATACATATATGTATAATAAAACTGAAGAGTATGTTTTCTTGTTTGTTTGAACGCGCAAATGTCAGAAACTACCAATCCGATTTTGATAATTATTGTTTGTTATGGATAGCCACTTTCAACGTGAAGGTTATCTATTAATGTTAGTCTATTTTTCAAACCGAAATTCCCACGGGAACGGGCACAACGCGGGTAAGACCGCGTGGCGCTACTAGTGTTATAACAAAAGGGAGGTAATTATTTTACCGTCAACTGCGAAACTAAAATGGCTGAAACTTTGTTGGTTTGTATATAACATTACATACATTTCTGATATCTTCAAGAATACTTGTCATAATTTGACTAATGTGCAAGACAGTTAATTTAATGGACCAATGTTTTTATTTGAAACAAGAACCCAATATAGCCTAAAGGTCTTCAGAGGCCAATATATTAATAGGAAGTAAATAATTAATGTTTGCAACAATTTTGATAAATTGACGTTTTATTTTTGAATAATTTATATGTTCTGTTTTTTTTAATGAATCCACTTATAAAAGATAATTTATGTCTATGACTTGGGTTTAAGTCATTAATCATAAAATTAAAAAATACGGTGTTACTATAAATATTTTTTTTGCTATTCAGTTATTTTTGACTGAGATCATCACACGTAGTTTTATTAAACGAGTTATAACTAGTTATGTCCATAACATGGCCATTAATGTATCAATAAATTTAATAAATTTGTAAGTAACTTGCATATAAATTACGAAGTTGTGTCAACAATAAAAACTGATAGTAATAATGGATTACGGTTGACATACCTGTTACCTAAGGGCTATAAAAACTCACAGGTACAAGTCACCAAGGGCTTCAAACTGGTTTCGAAGATTGATGAAGCATTTGACATCTGTTCAAGACTTCTAAAGCTTCTTGTTTTATTATTTTAGAATTAGTAGATGGACTGGCGAGACAATTACGTCGTACTTGTTTTTTGTCTGCCACCTGCATTTATTTATTTTGCACTTATTTTTATATATACTCTATCTAACTAATAAGGCTGATTAAAGTTTTCTGTTGCATTCAATGGAGCCTTTTTATGTTCCATGATTTGAAATTTAAATACCTAACCCTATTTTAAGGGCAGTTTTCCTATCGCTATAGTGAATGTATTAACCATGACCAAGAGTACGGTAGAGTTGGGCATAGACAAATAATAGATTATGCTACAATATTTTAGTGGCATAATAAAATAATAACCTATATTTAATTAATTTTCATTCATTGTATTATCAAGGATGACGTTTAATTCCTTTGAAGAGGTAACGAGTTTTATCATCAGTGCTCGTGTTGAGAAGTCACGTACAAGCCAGGATGTGGTCAATTTGTTCCTCGCATTTTGTAGGAAACCAATATCACATTAAACCGTATCTACACTGAATATTATGCACAAAGTTACTATGTACAGATATAATAATCAATACAATCCAATGTTTTGCGCAGATTGTTTTTATTTATGTTTAAATGTAAACTAAAGTTGACAGCACATCGATCAAATAGATATATTAGTTTGCACAATTTAGTTATATCATATTGAACAACAATTATAATTGTTAAAAAAAAAACAAACAACATACCTAATTGAAATACATACTGTTGTTGACATCTGTCATATATTTTGTTATTTTTTAATTTACGAAGGGATGCCCCAATACTGTTCAATTACAACAAAGGTAGAACAACCTTTGCCCTGTAGAAAGATTGGAAATAAAATACAGGCTTTGAATAAAAAATATTATGTATACCTTGAAAGGATGCCACGGTGCAGATGAGCGACAACGACTAGCTATTTAAAATAATATTACAAACTTAAAATGTAACAGTTAAATGTTCTTTACTGGTTTCTTTTGTTTAACCGAACACTACTTATATTTAACTAGCAGCGCCCCGCGGTTTTACCCGCGTTGTGCCCGTTCCCGTGGGAATTTCGGGATTTTTTTTACATAAAAACCTTCCTCTTGAATCACTCTACCTATTACAAAAAACCGCATCAAAATCCGTTGCGTAATTTTAAAGATTTAAGCATACAGACAGACACGAAAAAGAGACGACTTTATTTTATACTATGTAGTGATTGAAACTACTCCGTAAACATATGTACTCCGTAAATGTTCTTTTTATAAAAAAATGCATTCGATACAAAATCAAACAATGTACACCCTTTAAATTCCACATCCCTTACAAGTAACATCCTGTCATATCTCTACGTCCAATAACTCGATATTAAACGTACTAATTATTTAAAAAACCTCGCACTGGTAACACTAACCCACCTGCCAACACAGGATGTAGCCCCGTCTCCCATATGTTCAACTTGTTTGAATATTTCTCTCCGAACCTGTTCAAACTAAACCACACTTAACCGACTTGAAGTTAAGGATAAGTTTAAGTCACCTCAGTAAAGACACGGTCATCGGTTACGGTAAATTGAATCTTAACAACGGGTAATTTAGCGTTTAAATTGTGATTTGTGACGGTTGTGTTTACAATATTAGTATTTGTGAGATGTATTAACATTTGAAGATGTTGACGAACTTTTTTCGGTGTGTTCTGTTTTACGGATTATTTAAACGGTTTAGATAAACTTAACTTATACTTAACTTAACTTAACTTAACTTAGTGCCCTGCGGTTTTAAACGCGTTGTACCTGTTCCTGTGGGAATTTGGGTATAAAAATGTCACACCTTCCTCTTAAATTACGTTGTAAATTGGTGAAAATCGCATAAAAATCCGTTCAGTAGTTTTTAAGAAAATCAGTTATTATTTAGAGACAGCTTTGGAACTTTGTTTTATAATATGTATAAGATATAATGCGTAATATAAATAAACATATTTTATATTACATCATATCTAAACATATAGATTAACCAGATTATTTTATTTTTAAATTTTATCTGATAACATAGTTCTATTTTGAGTACAACTGAATGGAGTTATCGATTTTTAGAACGATAGCAGAAATTACATTCATGTAGGTATAAATAATAAATAAATACACCCGGACAAATTCACTCACGGTTAATTAGACCCAAACTAAGCTCTAAGCTTGTAATATGGAATCTAACTAACTGATACTAGTACATATATGTACACAAATACTTTATAAGAATATATAATTGACACCCAGACGTCGTCGCCAACAACTATGTCTTCACATATTGTTGACTCCGGGCGGGAATCGAACCCGCAACCCCCGACACAGTAAGCGCTCTCACTGCCACTGTGCCAACGGGCTTGTCAAACGGGTATATTATCTATATCTAGGTTATATCCATAAATCTATGTATCCACTAAAAATTAAGGTAAATAAATAAAGTGTAAACGTCCTTAATGAAACAGTTTGACTTCTTATCAACATACAAACAATTTTGTCACAAAGTTCATCCTTACATAGTATAAAATAAAGTCGTCTCTTTTTCGTGTCTGTCACACTGTTTGTCTGTCTGTATGCTTAAATCTTTAAAATTACGCAACGGATTTTGATGCGGTTTTTTGTAATAGGTAGAGTGATTCAAGAGAAAGGTTTTTATGTAAAAAAATTCCCGAAATTCCCACGGGAACGGGCACAACGCGGGTAAAACCGTGGGGCGCTGCTAGTATTAACATATTTTATAGTTTTATTTCAAGAGAAATAAGGAAATAAAAACACCTTGAAATCTCGGTCGAGTGTGAAAGCGTTGTCCTTAGCGTGTGAAGCAAGTGTATTGGGAAACATTTTGAAATTAATTTCGTATTGAGATCGAAAATATTTTGATTAGATACATAAATTCAGTTTACATATGAATGGATTACTTTTTATTACTTTTCGTTAAATCGTGTCACGTGAAAAGATTTAATAATTGGAATAAATATTATCCTTACCATTCTTCTTCTTCTTATCGAGTGGATGGTCAACCTGACCAATCCTGGTATCAGAGTTATTAAGCCGCCAAAGGCCTCTGACATGGCTCTGTAACGAACTACTATCCGTAGAAAGTAACCGGGACCGACGGCTTAACGTGCCCTCCGAAGCACTCCTCCAGATCGTGAGCCGAGCGCTCAAACCACTAGACCACGGAGGCTGCATCCTTACCATTAAATATTAATAAAAAATAATTTATTGAAATAACAAGGTTAATTAGACCCACTAACGACACACTAACGCTTATATCCATTAGATTGTGGAACCACCGCGCGGAAAAGCTAGCGTATCATAAGCGGATCGCAGCTTAAAAACGCGCTCAATGTCATCACATGCTTATTATCTAGTACCTATCTACTCAATTATATAGAAACTCAGACACATTCTAACTTATCAGCTGCAAATACTGTGAAATATTTAAGTTATGCACGTAAAGCTGTTGACGCAGTCATCCCGTGAGTCATCGCACAAGAGTTCGCCAGAAATACCAGTGTGTCTGTCTGGATGCAATATAGGGAAGACCGAGCGTTTCCTGTGTACCAAATGATTATGGGTAAATGCTTCCCTCTCATTTAACTGATGTTAAATTGATTGTGGTGAAAATTTATGTAAAAACTTACTTTTATATATTTTAAAAGGTGACGGGTCTTTTATTAAACTCTGACTAGTTTAACTAATAATTTTATATACAAATGAGTGCAATTATCCTCGCCAATCGTAATAGTGCCAATTGTGAGTGAGCGAATGCTTATAAGCGTCGACTATTAGTAAGTATAAGAAATAAAATACAATATAATGTAGGGGCTTATGCTGTCGCTTGCAACGTGGACCGGGGATCAACAGTATACAAG
This sequence comes from Cyclophora albipunctata, assembly GCA_963082685.1. NCBI lineage: Eukaryota > Metazoa > Arthropoda > Insecta > Lepidoptera > Geometridae > Cyclophora > Cyclophora albipunctata. The sequence goes on from OY720123.1 coordinate 959,926, forward strand.
AAGAAAAGTACCTTAGTTTACAAAATGCTTACAGGCAAAATATTCCGTTTAATTTGTTTAAAAACTCTTCATTTATTTAGGTTCATATGTGTGCTGTCGATGAAACTAATTGTTCTCAAAATGTATAAATATTTACACACTAATTGACGTCCAAACGTAATGCGATAACAATAACGCAATTTGAAATTTAGTTTATTTTTGTAACAATTTGTGGTTATCACCAAAAACGGAGTTGATATGCAAAATATACCAACACAGATAGACAATTAGGTACAATTTAGCAAATCGCTTAAAAATAGGTATGTTAAGCGTACATACGTTTAATTTAAAAACTTACCTTATGTATTTACGTAACGCTCTCATAAAATTGCCCATCACTATAAATAGTTACCTACCTACTAATGAAAAATGTAATTCGAAACGGTATGTAACTTTTAATCTGACGTTCTTAGAAAAGTCAATTACCTACTGATTATTTAATCGAAACAGGAAAAAATATGATACATTAGCGGCTCGCCCTCGCTTCGGGTGAAAGGGGGTCTTTTTACCATGTTAGGGGTTGAAATTTGCTAAATCCCTTCTTAGTGAGCATATCCATCCTAAAATGAACCCTAATTAAAAATTTGATGAACCTAACACTTATTAAATATTAATTACGATGAATTAACATCACTAATAATCGCTTAGTCCAACTACGCCGCGAGCGCTTCATTGTTAAACTCGATCGATAATGACTCCTGGATTTGATCCTTTTGATCGAGCAATCGATTATTGGGCCAATCGTTGATAAAAGTACCCACATTATTGAATTTATCATGGCCATATTACGTACGAACAGCTGAAGAGGATGGCAGATGACAGAGGAAAGTGGAAAGAACTCCATCGACAAGAGCCCAGCTCTTAAGTTTAGAAGAAGATATTGAGATTATACTCTTTCCCACGAACATATTATTATGTGCAAACACAGTTAATATAAATACTCGCTTACGAGTATATCATTCGCTTTGTAAAAGATATGTTATGGGAATATACAGTCGGTAGAATAACTGTATGTGTTAAAGTATATACATAAACAATTGATTTATATATATAAATATGGTACTTTATTGTTTCAAAATAATGTGAGGATGTATAATATTATACATGAATCCACTATACATGTTTAAAACATATTACTATTACTTGAGTTGCAGACTAAAAGCTAAGTTTCCTCAGCTTACGTTGCAATAGTTTGCAATTTACATAGTGTTATTTGAATTAAGCTAAGCTTAACAAAGAGCTTAGCTTTCGAAGTACACCAAGTTTAGCTAAAATATGTAATCACTGTATATTATAAAACAAAGTGCCCGGCGGCGTCTGTCTGTTCGTGATAAACTCAAATATTTCTGCACGGATTTTGACGCGGTTTTTTAAAATAGATAGAGTGATTCAAGAGGAAGCTTTATATGTATAAAAAATCCCGAAATTCCCACAGGAACAAGCACAACGCGGGTAAAATCGCGGGGCGCTGCTAGTTAACCATAAAACTAACTATAAAATACTTTTACATGATAATATACTGTATTGTTACCTACAACAGCGCACTTCATGTTATCAAACATACAAATATTAGAACACAATTTATCATCGGACAGATAACCCACATAATCTTCAAACTAATGCATTATTATGAAAGCAATTACTGATAGTACATACTTTTATACGTAATTATTACGTCTTTGCGTACTTAGCAGCAAGTATAATCAGCATAACATTCAATTACCTAAACAGTAATATTACTACAGTACTACTAAATAATTCGTCGCGTTCGTGGTGTAGTTTGATTAACCTATAGCTCATTCCAATTGCTAAGCAACGTGCAGCTACCCTACTTGGATGGGTGGCCGATAGTGGCATTACTATCTGAGTACAACCGTGTATAGGTATAGTACAGGCAAAATAACCTTCTCAAACTTCCTTACTTTTACTTTAATGTTATACTTACTTACCTACTTGCTTACTTTTACTTTGACTATAATTAAATAGGACTTTAGAAAAGAAATACTTTTTACAGCACACTATTTTCATTTGACATAACTTTGAAGTTACCAAGTAGCGGGATATTTGAAGTTATATCATCCGATCCAAATCGCATTAAAGCGGTTATACCGCTTCAATTATTTGAACGATTTAAAGATCTAACAAACTGTAAACATATTCATTTTGATAATAAATGGAGCAAAAAACTAATAAGTTATTATTGGTAGTCCAACAATCCGTCAAAACAGGTCAGCATCTTCGTAGATATCTAACTGAAAGACCTTGGAATGCAGAATGTTCTAGATAGATACTAAATAATATATTGTCATAACATTTTTATCTATGACGTCAAGTGGGATCTTCTAACCCGGTCAGTAACTTATAATCTCATATTTTTAGTGCTTCTATAGCGATATTTATCAATATAATTACGTCTGGTGTGTTAATTTCATCATGTTAACGTTCAATGTAAATAAAATGTTCGATATTTGAAATTTGTAGGGCCTTATTCATAAATGCATATTAACAGCATTTCAGCTATCAAATGCTTTGTCCCTATCCTACATACGCTATTTTCCAAAGAGTAAAAGAGACAAAACACTTTCTTTACAATGTTAAAACATTAAAGAGCGTTTATGAAATAAGGCACGTAATTTTTTTAGTATATATGATTTGACTAGCGGCTGACACAGACTATAGATGTAACGCAGTAATCATTTAAATAATCATTAACCTTAAAACCTAATCATTAACGTAACGTCATTAACACAAAATACTACATTTTCTTTGGTATTTCATCAATCAGTTTTAAATTAATACTAACAGCGCCCCGCGGTTTTACTCGCGTGTAGGAATTTCCAGATGAAAAATAGCCTAAAGCCTTCCTCGATAAGTGGACTAACCAACACTGAAAGAATTCTTCAAATCGGACCAGTAGTTCCTGAGATTAGCACATTCAAACAAGCAAACAAACAAACAAACAAACTCTGCAGCTTTATAGTACGTAGTATAGATTAACGTATTACCACGGGTGGTACAAACCACTCGAAACGTCGGGAAATCAAAGTCAATGATTATATTTACTAAAAAAACCTTCAGCGCCGCGAAAAAACCATAGTAATCTACACTTCTACACTAATATAAAGAGGAAAACTTTGTTTGTTTGTAATGAATAGGCCCAAAAACTACTGGACCGTTTAAAAAAATTCTTTCACCATTCGAAAGCTACATTATCCACGAGTAACATAGGCTAATTTTCATCCCAAAATTCCCACGGGAACAGGTACAACGTGGGTAAAACCGCGGGGCGCTGCTAGTACATTAATAATGAGCAAATAAAAAGTGTCCCCCAACCTTCACCCATCCGTCCACCTCAAATAACACGTTGCTTAACCAACATAAACCAGGAAACTATCCTCCACTCCAAGTTTTAAGTTTACATAACAATTTCTCAACAATAACCGATCACAAAAACTTGTCTTTGTCAATGATTTTTGATTGCAGTTTCGTTTAACCGCAGTCCGTTACGAGATACCGAAATAGATACTAGTTCTATACAATTGGTTTAGTTAAAGTTAGTTAAGTTAACATGAAAATTAAGAAAATGCATTAAAACATCGTGTGTATAACTATAGTAACAAAATCGTAAAAGGTGTATTTAAAAAATGAAACTAAGTATAGTCAAATATGCATTGGTAATGTTTGAATTATTTTTTGTTCATATTTTTGACATTTAATCTTGTTATCAAAAAATAAATTGTATTATTTTTTTGTGGTCAATTCAATGTGTCTTGTGCGTGTTAAATTCTTTGATTTATTAATAGTTATTTCGGGACTAAATCACATCTAGTTATTAAATCGAAACTTAAATTAATTGGTGTTATTGTACCTTTAAAATTGCTTATGTGAATCAAGTGTTGATACGAAAATACTAAGTGTAAATGCTTATAATTAAAGTAAAAAAAATATCAAAATGATGAAATATAATTCATATTTTTTGGACTCCGACGATGAAGACGAAGTGTTTTATATCAACTACAAGACGGTTCGACGTAATTCGAAAATGATTTTTCTGTCGCATGCAGTGAGTAATTTCAAGCCTGTCCTAAGAAATAACGTGTTTATATAACTTACTTATAAAAGTGCCACAGTACAGCAATGAAAACTAGTGACTATATAAAAAATTTAACATTAACTCAAAGCATAGTTTTGTGTCATATTTCAATTCTATATTTTGGGTGTTTGGGTAAAAATGAGTGTTCAATAGTTAATAAGTACTCAGAGTCCCTCATACATAATAATTACATAATACTTCTACAGGAATGTAGAGTAATCGTAACACAATAACTTTACCAGTTGGTATCTATTGATAGTGTCACCATACCCATTACCTGAGGCTTAAAATACAGCCTAACAAAAACCTAAATCGAATCTTACGATGAAATGAAAGCCACTTAACTTATAGTTCACGGTCATTGTCAATAAAAACCAGATAAATCTAATCTATTAGAATACTCCGAACCAACCTTGAGTCGTGTTTACTTTCAAAATAAACCGATTGGTTTTTAAGCCTCTCGTTGCAAGTAATTGATCTATCCTTTGTTTTTTTAAGCCTTAACTAAACTAGACACATACCATTAATTGTTTATACTAGTCTAGACTTTCGAAATAAAAGTCTAAGCTGCATATCCCAAGTTGTAACTGCAGACTGCACTAATGCCTAACGACCTAGGAAATTAATCTCAAGCGTGGCATTGCATGCAGCTTCGGTATGCAGCAACCGTAGACTGCAATACCAATTTCATAAAGATTTATGGAAATCGACAATAACTATTGGCATGCAATTGGCGGAACAATATTTCGTCAATTGCGTTCCAAACCTAAAACAAATTCAATCTATAGGATCAGGTTTTGAGATTTGCAATGGTTAGCTGGACACGTGGACGTTAATCTCCCGACAGACAGACAAACACATTTCTATACAGAACATCAGGCATCCACGTGAACAATTTGTATGTAGAGGTTTTAGCACACAAACCATAATTCAAATCACAGATACTAATACAATTCACACATACGTTAATAGTGTTGTATGTACAGAATATTATAATAATAAAATCGTGTCAACTTGTCATAAAGTAAGCCAAGGATCTCTTCATGATCTTCAAACGTGATAGGCGACGAAACTGGAAAATATTGGTTTCAATATATTAGGGTAACTAATAAAACATCACGATCTATTAATAAATACATGCTAAGTAGAGGTAGCTAATATACCCCGGGTAATATATTATGAGACCAAAAGGATATAATATAAGTAAAACGATACTTTATCAAAGTATAAAACTCTCTTGGGAACATTCATAAACCACAGAATGTGGTTAACTTCCTGTAGGAAAGAGGATCGAATTAAAACCAAAAATGTTACTTAGGTGTCGCCTTGAGCGAGTTTACATGCTGAGAACTAGCGAGTATAATAGAAGGCTAGCTCTTAATTAGTCATTTGGGGTTTGTATCCACGGATCCTGGGATCACATGTAATTATCAACTGTCCAGTCTGTTTGTATCCCTCGATACTGGGATCCGTTTGCAGACCTTTGCAGTTTTAAGATATTGGAACACATTGAGTAACAAACTGACAACATCAGAAATAACGATTAATCTTCAAGAACGTTATAATTAATAAGCTATACGAGAATTCGAGTCTTATCACCCTTTGTTTGAAGCGAGTTAGTCTAAACTATGGACAGATGTAGCAAAACCGAGTTACTAACTAATAACAGTAACGAGCAACACTTCCTGCAGACGTGTGCGTTTGTTTGTTTTCAAGCTTCCGAGTAAACTATTTGAAATTGGAATTCATTTTAGGATCATGACTGAGTGTGGGTTGAATAAGAACTTTTTTATTTTAGTGCTTAAATATTTAAAAAAATAAATGAAGTTCGTTCTAAATAGTGTTCTATTCTAAAATTAAATTATGAACGAACAGTTTTTGTTTATTAAATATTATTAGGAACTAACCGTTTATACCCCATACTCAGTGACGTCAAATGTTTTCCATAGTAGAGATTTAATGAGTGATTTTGACATGTAATGTATAAAAAATTGCGTCAAATAGTGAAAGTGTCGATTTAATGAACATCTCCGAGTGTGGCAGTGAATAAAAGTAATATTGTTATACAGTCGCCCCTAAGTCGAATTACCCGACTACGGAGAAACCTATTTATAGCAACAAAGCTGAAGAGTCTATAACTTAGTTTGTATATACGCGGAAAGTGCAACCAGCCATATTTAAAAAAAAATAATCTCAAATCTTAGCCTAGAACTTCAAAAAATAATTAAAACCTCTTCTTTAATGTGGCTATTATTATAACGAAACATTCCATCTTCGAAATTCAAATATAAACTGGCACAGAAACGTCACTTCAAATAACGAGTACTAAAAATAAAACGAACTTAATATAATTCCTAGACAGCTCAAAATCCTTGTTTTACATAAGCCGCTACGTTCGTGTTTATTTCTATGAATTTTCTTAGTCTTCAGCTAATTAAGATATATCAAAACACTACATTTATCGGAAAAAAATACTCGTCTTGTTTACTTCTCCATTCGAGGAAATGCTATTTTCGTATTTATAATGTCTAAGACAATTCTTAATTGGCAGTTCTACAACAAAACAAGATCAACTTACTTTTTTTTTGTTTTGTTTAAGCTATTGGCAAAGTGAATACAAAACTTACCGTAGCAATGGAACATAGCATAAACCTCAGATGGAAATACATACAAAGTTATTTTTATCACAAAGTGTATTTGAAAACTCAATACATAATTGATTATTTTGAAAATAGTATTAACGTCATCAAACCAAATTTAATATTGATTTGTTAAATATTATTTTGTAAACAAAAACAGCCGGTCGTTACTAAGTAATGTCAACTTAAGTTAACACTAAAGTAAGTCACGGTCATCCACTCTCAAACAATCCGGACCGAATCTTGTGTAACAAAACATTGTCTCTTTATTTCATCACTTTTTCATAAATATAAATACAATAAGCCTCTGAATTTTGTAAGAAATCGGAAAATTATAATTATACATGTTAAAATGAACAACATGGAATTGGACAGTTGACAGGCTTGTCAACTTAGGGATGTTCAAACTGACAAGTTGACATGAATTCAATAATCGTCACTACTATAAAATAAAGTCGTCTCTTTTTCGTGTCTGTCACACTGTTTGTCTGTCTGTATGCTTAAATCTTTAAAATTACGCAACGGATTTTGATGCGGTTTTTTGTAATAGGTAGAGTGATTCAAGAGGAAGGTTTTTATGTAAAAAAATTCCCGAAATTCCCACGGGAACGGGCACAACGCGGGTAAAACCGCGGGGCGCTGCTAGTTTATATATATAACAGTTAATCAAACAGCAATCTACTTGTTCTCATATGTACTAATTTATTTACTAAATAAGTTTTATACCAGTAGATATGTTACTCTATACATACAGGATGTAATGAATTATTTATATTGTCTACTAATGTCTCTGTACTAATGTCCAGTGTTCTATTGTAAACAATAATTATCTTTATGTGAGTATTTATAGGGATATTTATACACAGTAAACATTTAGTACCAGGAAAAATAATTCGGCATCGCTTGAACGCATACATAAACAGATGATTTGTAAACAACAATTATGGGCGGTTTCAGTCACAGCGGTTATTTATTTCCTGTTTGAATTTTGGGATAAATGTATCTTATGCTCGTATACTTTCAAAGCCTAGACTATTTCTGAACAAAGTTTCATAAAAATCGGCGAAGTGATTTAGGTATGCAACAGTCAAAATAAGTATACAATACGGACTTAGGTACAAAAAGCAAATTGAATTATCATCAGACTTTAAATTAAGGGTTGCTACACACATGTTCTGTTCAATTCGGCAATATTTGGCGGGCAACAAACGGGCGGGCAACGATTCAAAGCTATAACCATTTTTTGCCTGGCAAGGTCGAGTAATGCCGGTTCGAATATGAATAAAATCCCAAAGCAATAGTAAAAAATACAAACTGGAAGATTAAGAACTAATAAATCTAAGGTCAATAGCATCTAAAGTTTAGGCAACATATACGTCACGTGTGCATTAAAGAAAATTATAGAGTCCATTATAAATAAAAAAAGATCACAGACGTGTCGTAACCTGAAACAGGTATATGAGGTAAAAAAGTACGCCGTGTGCATCCTGGCTAAACAGGTTTCGATCGGTTTCTTGCCTAATGTAGTTGCAGCTGTAGTATACATAACCCATTTTTGAAACACGTGACCTGTTACATCAATACTAGTCTTTAGGTTTTACCCGCGTTGTACCTGTTTCCGTGGGAATTATTGAATAAAAAGTGTATAAGCAGGAATTTCAGGACAACGCAATCTTCCTTTATAAAATTACCTAGCTGTTATATTATACAAAAAGAATTGGTCGAATTCAATTAACATTTGCAGAGATTAGCGCGTTCCACCAAAGAAAAAACAAATTCTTCAGCTGTGTTTTATTAGTATTGTTAGTAATACAAACACCTATAAAGATGTTATATAAAAGGTGCTTGGTACGCGGAGTCTAGCTATTCATCTAGGTAAAGCAAACGTTTGTGATTGTTTGCAACCGGCAGCACTGCACGTTTGACGTCTGGATAGGTATATAAATGCGAGTCAATAGACTGTAGGCGCTTAGCAAGCAGCCTTTGTAGTTCGTTGTCAAACACGCGTTTTGATATAGCGAATTGGCAAGCTGCGAGTTGGGATGCGTTTCCTCAAGCGAAGCGGAGCTCAGCTCAATCGCGCTATCACATTACATTGACAACAACGCATTGATTTTGTCAAAATCTTTTCGTGCATGCATTGTGATTGGTCAGCTGGTCAGGTGCAGCTCCGTACAGCTTCGATGGTAACGCACCCTCATTGAACCGAAGTGAGTGATAGTGCTCTGTGAAACTCACTGATTCAGAACAAACGCAAGTAACTCTGTCATTGGACCTGAATTTCGGTCAACCACCCGATATTTCGAACGAACTCGTACTTCGCATGACTTGTTTATTATTTACAACATGTCATCATTTTCATAAAAATAAAGAAATCAAAATCTGGAAGGAGCATCGAACGTTTGAAAGTCTTCGCAATTAAATGCCATTGATGTTTCAATGTAACAGTTTTTTTAAAAGTACGTTCTAAGTGGTCGATTCGCCCTTTCGTGCCAATTTAATTCGTACGAATCATCCAACAGCCCATTAAGTAAACAACAGCCCATATGTCATGTGACATTCACTTTTTCTAGTTAACTTGCGGGTGCGAAGATTATAAACTCGCTCAATATAAATAGCACTTTATTTAACAGTTTTTCGCAGACTTCAGAAAACGAGGAGGTTTCTCAATTGGACCATATATTAACATTTTTACAAATTGTAATTTTCTTCAACAGTAGAGCAATTTGAAGGAACATTGTCTTTTGTCTATTAATAAAGACAATCGTAGAGCATATTAAAAGTATTGAACATCTTCCTTCGGTGATTATAATAAACATTATTTTCAGTTTTTTTCTTTATTTTCAGTTCCATTCGGTGACCGAGAAGAGATCCCACAACAACGACTGCGGCGAAAACAGCGTGACAATCGTCACAGAGAAGAAAATAGAAGATGACTCCTCAGACTCTTCTAGCAGCGAGAATGTTGAAATTGAAGGTAAGAAACATATTCACAAGCTTATAAGGGTGTTACTTACTATACCAATCAATGAATCTTGCATCGAAGGTTGAATGGACACTCGTATACTTTATTTTTTCTTATTTGTCCAAAAATGTGGACTAATTCAATTTTCCAGCCAAAGACGATTGCTCCTGGAGAGGAAAAAGGTTTGGTGATTTTATTTCATTCTTAGCTATCTCTAAACCTTTTTCCTCTTCAGGAGTAATCGTATTCGGCTGGAAAATTAACGATATTGGTTCACATTTTGGGACAAGTAAGAAAAAATTGTGTATACATTTTCTACCATAAGTTATATTATAAAAGTGTAAACAAATCTATAAGGACCATGGTACCAATAGATGAATCTTGCATCGATGGTAGAATGGACACCCATACTTTTTCTACGCTGTATAGCGATCGATGTTAACCGACAGTGTCGACCGATTCTGTTCGATCCAAAATCAATTCGATAGGTGTACTTAGCTGTTTCGTTAATTTTTGCGCGTTGGTTAGCGTGAAAATTTGTAATCTTTATTTATTCTATTCAAAATTATCGTGAATCTATTGCAATTCCATTCCAAAACTAACTTTTTAGAGAGTATATTAAGAGAGTTATATTGGCAGAAAAAAAATCTAGAAGAATCATGTGCCTTATCATCCCACTTTACACATTATTTACTTTACTTAACAACGTTAAATTGTTTTAACGCAATTAATATAACGTAATATAATGAGTAGATAAATTAACAATTTCTCTTCTATCCCTTATCACACAAAGACCTCATGTAAATAAACTTACGTAAAGCTGTATGTATACAAATTAATCCTTGATAATGTTATCATCAACAATAGCCATTGTCTTCTCGTATCGCTTATTTAGTTAAGGTGATGACTGAGTAAAGCGTAGCACTGTAACATGATCGTACGTAACATTGGTACCTGTAACGTGTTTGTTTGCTGATACTACCTTTGAGCTTTTAAACTTGCTCCGAAAAAATATTCTCTAAAAATAGCAATGCTATTATCAAGTTAGCATTTAAAACACTCTTAAAACAGGAGATCTGTCTTATGAATGTTTCAAGTTGAACGAAAAATCAAATTGGATAATCTAATTCTTATTTTAGTCGAAAGTTATCATAATTCACTGAAGGTGGTTCAGGAATTATTTTCCTTAATGCTAATCCAGGTATAAAAGTCACCAAAACATTACATGCAGTAAATCAGAACCTTATTATCACAAGTCATTGCTATTATTTACTACATACTTAAAAATATTGAAAAAATAACGAATAATTAAAATTCTAACACAGTATTTAATTGAATAATTATAAAGTAATTAAGTAACTAGCTGTATTTTATTAAAAGGGCTATTTTTCGCATTGTATGTGAAACGTTGAGCCAACACATAAGGCAAGAATAATTACTAGCCGTTGTTTGTAAATGTGTAAAGTACCGACTTTAGTATACTGATATTTATGAGTGTTATGAAATTATATAATCTCGAGAATAGAATGCATGAAATGTTACGGTAAACAACGGTTCAACGTAACAATAAATATCAACTAATAAGTTTACATTTAGTCGTAACACTACAAGGACAGACAAGACATTTTTGCGTCGAACAAATCAGTCTAAAATCTACCTATATTCGACGCGACAGCTGATTTGACTTAACATTTCACATGACATTATTGGGTTGACATCTGACAAACTCTGCTGAAAGCAGGATAACTCAAACGTTAAGACGAAAGATAAAAGTTTCTGTTTCCCAAGATAAAAGAAAAAGATACGAATTAATGTAAATAAATATGACGAATTACTAACTTCCTTATTTTCTTTCAAAGTATGTCATTACAAAATGTCCCTTCATAACTGGAAAAGGGCAATGACAAAGAATTACTAAGAGAGTACAATGAATCATCGCTCGGTTAAGTTAAAACCAAAGTTTATTGCGCTTTTCCATCACTTATTATGAGGCAAATAAAACAAATAATTAAATGCACGTTCAATTAAGGTAATTTAAAATTTGTATGTCTATATGCTTATCGCGGCGTTGAGACGTAGAACATAGTTTCTAAATACAATCTACATATGTATAACACTAGCAGCGCCCCGCGGTTTTACCCGCGTTGTGCCCGTTCCCGTAGGAAATCCGGGATAAAATGTAGCCTATAGCCTTCCTCGATAAATAGACTATCCAACAGTGAAAGAATTATTCAAATCGGTTCAGTAGTTTCTGAGATTAGCGCGTTTAAACAAACAAACAAACAAACAAACAAACAAAACAAACTCTTCAGCTTTATAATATTAGTATAACATACTCGTACTAACTAATATTATAAAAAAGAAATATATTTTGATGAGCCCTAAAAACACTTACGGCTCATCAAAATATAATGTGCCTCATTGAATCTGGGAAAATAACGTAAGCGTTATCTTCAAGTGTTTTACACTAGCGCCACCTATAGTTGAATCTTGGACTGCGGGTGGAACCTTTGCGCGGAACAGCTAGCAAGTAAATAATTGTAGACTTTGATGTATCAGGAAGGATAAACGCTAGAATAATTCGTAGGTTTTCCTTTATGTGTAAATGATCTTACCTTTCTAGATCTTACCTCTAGGTATATCTAAAGCTAAAACGAACTGTAATTATATTTAAAAATATATAAACTAAATGTTAAAATTAAAACTAATTTATGTAGGTATTTATCTCTATGAAGAATCAGGTGCTGCATTAAAATATGCAATGCTTTATAGGACCTTTCATTGATCCATCTTCACAAACTATTTATTCAAATTCATATTATGGTACGCGATAACCACTGTAGGTATTTAAACTACACAAATCTTTCAATAAGTACATGTAATAACTAAAGTGACAAAGTAACCGTAATTATTATGGATCTAAAACGCAAATAAGTCTAACGACAATTTAATATACTTGGACTCTATATTAGTAAATGTATCATTAATTTTTCAAAGCATTATATATAATGATCATTAAATGATTATTATCATTGATTGATGTTAGTGATAACTTGATCGAGTAACAAAAGTCATTGTTAATGTTACTTTTAGGTTGGTTTTGTGGCAATAACTAATCGATAGTAGATATTTTTCTTCGCATATTTGCAATCTTGACTGTAGACTCATTAGATTGTTTGATTGACCACTATGATAAATAATTGACATAACACACAACATGACATAACATAAATAAATCTATTTGAATTCCTACACAGTTAAAATAAATACATCATTATATGAGTTAAACTGTGAGTAATCAAAATAATATGTAATCATAAACATGAATCAGTTCAGTAAATATAATTAGAACTATCGTTTTATCTTGAAAAGTGAATGATCAGTGATTACTGAGCAGATTTTGATAACGATGAGTCAAAAAGTAAACAATGTCTCATTTGTATGACATAATTTCCTAATTAAATATTTTGGATATCATCATGGTTTTTCCGAATTCTGATAAAATGACCCACTCTGTATATATAAACTACTTTTATGATTTTTTTACTACATAGTACTTAAGGGCAATGAACTACCTATGTTTAAAAAGCAATTACGTTGACATAGGTATTACATAAAGCAAATAAACCTATTTCGATATCACTTGTATTAGTTATTAATATGTATACCGGTACACTTAAATGCCACTCAAAATAACCTCAATTCTTGAAAACTTTGAGTAATAAAAGTGAATATTGTATGAAAAGTGCCATTTAATTTTAATAGTTTTTTAGTATCCGAGGTATATTATCACTACATAGTATAAAACAAAGTCGCTACTTTTGTCTGTTTGTTTGTCTGTATGCTTAAATTTTTAAAATTACGCAACGGATTTTGATGCGGTTTTTTGTAATAGGTAGAGTGATTCAAGAGGAAGGTTTTTATGTAAAAAAAATCCCGAAATTCCCACGGGAACGGGCACAACGCGGGTAAAACGGCGGGGCGCTGCTAGTTATGTATAATAACTTGCAATGCTCGTGGTATAGTTTGACCAAGCGTTGTTAGCTCATTGCGATTGTTAAGCAACGTGCAGCTCGACCCCTACTTGGATAGTACCGGGCGGCCGATAGTGGCATTTCTATCTGAGCGCTACCATGCTCCGGAGGGCACGCCTCTCAGTTGTTTCAATCGTCAGACCATGGCGGAGGCCTTTAGGCGGTCTAAAAAATGCGACACGGTTGGTCACTAACCTACTCAAAATAAAAGTATCAGTGATAGTATGTTTCCCCAAGTAAAGAATTCTTTGAAAAACTGTAAGAAATAAGGACAATAAACATTTCCGTAAATGACACACATTTTGAAATACAGTTATGTCCAAGACGTCATAAGCGGTGATGACGTTATATGTGATTTTTGCACATAACACAAGATAATTGCTGGTCCTCGAAATTTCGTGATATAAACGGAATCTTTTCTTTTGTCATGTATTTTCAAAATGTATAGAAAACTGTTCCCCATTGTTTTCGTTGTTTTACCCGCAGAGTATTCTTTCCCGTAAGAATTTGGGTATAAAAAGTAGCTTTGTCCTTTTCTCTCGATTCTAAGTCAAAGTCCAATATTTTTAACCAGTTTTGGCCCTAAAAAGGCTCTTTTGAACGTACCATTCGGAAGAACATCAGCAGAGAAGAATGGGCAAGAAACTCTACTAGTTATTTTTTTAATAAAGTTTATTAAACAATTTAATTACTCTACTTCATTCTCTATAATATACTCTCCGCCGTGTTACCCGCATTGTACCCGTCCCCACGGGAATTTCGGGATAAAATATATCCCATGTGTAATTCTGATGTATAACCTATATTACTATAAAGTTTCATCCAAATCCGTCCAGTAGTTTTTTCGTCAAAGAGTGAAATACATACGTCAATGCATACATTCATCCTCAAAAAGTTTGGCATTTTATATGATTGTGATATTGACCAGTTTTTTGCTATCATAAAACAAATGCAAACACGTGAGGCGATATAAAATATCCCTACAATTTGACATTGCTTGTTGCGTTCACACACGCTCTCAGCTTATTCACCTTGGCATCAATGTCGTATTTTTATAATACCTCTGTAATTTCATACGTAATGTTAATGTAATACTCGTAGACCGATTGGGTTACCTTTTGTTGTGTATTAACTATTTTTGTTTAGTTTTATTGTATGCCTTGTTTGTAAGTAAGTACGTTCGAGGTTTTAGACCACCAAAAGACCGCCGATTGAAACAACTGGGCAAGCTTTATTTGTGTAAGTGCAAATGAATATTAAATGAGATCAAACAAAGACGTTTGGTTATTTTAATTTATTTAAAGCAATATCATAAGTACATTAGAATAAAATAATTATGCATTATGGTAATATTTCATGTTTTCAACGTGATTTGGTATTCTAAGCTGCATGTGGACGTCATAGGAAATAAGAAGTGATAAATTCAATACATAAATAATGATGTTTAATATGTTATGAGATTTCAACATGTTTAATATGTTTTGACAAGCCCGTTGGCACAGTGGCAGTGAGAGCGCTTACTGTGTCGGGGGTTGCGGGTTCGATTCCCGCCCGGAGTCAACAATATGTGCAGATATAGTTGTTGGCGACGACGTCTGGGTGTCAATTATATATTATTATAAAGTATTAATGTATCTATAAGTAATAGTAAATATTGGAATTTAAAAGAAGTAATGAAAAACAATACAATAGATATAAAAATAAAGAAAAAACTATATGAATCAGCTATACTCCCATGTTTAACATATGGATGCCAGACGTGGTCATTAAGGAAAGAAGATGAAGAAAAAATCGCTATCTGCCAACGTAAAATGGAAAGAAGCATGCTCGGAATAAAATTATTAGATAAAATCGAAATCAACGAGATACGAAGTAGAACTAAACTAGTAGATATAAAGAAAATAATTAGACAACTGAAATGGCAATGGGCAGGCAATCTGTAGAATGAATAACAATAGGTGGACAAAACGATTAACAGAATGGATTCCAAGAGACGGAAAGAGAAAACAAGGAAGACCGTATAAAAGATGGAGAGATATCTTTAACCAAAGATGTGGACCCCACTGGATGCAACTAGCGCGAGAGAGAGATGTGTGGAAAGGGTTAGGAGAGGCCTTCGCCGCAGAGGCGACTACTACCTACTGTAATTATTAAAAATATATTGTATTTATTATGTAAAAAAAGAAAAAAGTTTTAGATAAGTTTAAGTTTAAGTAACTGTAATATTAGTATTAAGTAGTAGAAAAAAAAGGCTATTTTTATTTTATTTTTATTTATATGTAGTAGTATCAGTGAATTAGATTCCATAACACAAGCTTAGAGCTTACTTTGGGTCTAATTAACCGTGTGTGAAATTGTCCAGGTATATTTATTTATTATTATTTATTATTTTATACATTAATTTTTTTTTAATAGATTTAATAGGTTAGCGCTCGTGGGCTAGTTTGACTAAGCGATGTAAGTTCGATTGTTAGTGACCAACCCTGGAGTTTTTAGACCACCTAAAAGCCTCCGACATGGTCTACCGATTAAAACTGCCGGGACCGACAATTTAACGTGCCCTCCGAGTAGTACATGATAGCTAGATCCACATAGGATACATCCTATCTCTAACTCCTACGGGAACACTCACAATGCGAGTAAAACCGCTGGACACTGCTAGTTTTAGAATATATCACTTCCGCATAATACTTAATAATGCAACAGATGTCAACCTTGACAGTCGCGAGCTAAAAGTCGACGACAAGGAACTTCAACTTACTTATAACAATGTCAAAATTAAAGACCTCGATAATTATCTCCGGATATATCTCTGCGACCTTAGAGTTAAAAAATGTATGTGGGAAAATAAATACCACTTTAAAATGTCTAACAAAAATTAATCAATATTTAAAAAAATACAATGTTAAAAATGTTATTATCTATACCTATGTATATTGTAGAAATATAAAAAACATGATTTGTTAATAAGATACCGATGTTGTGATTTATGTGGCTGTTTATATACGTAAACTAATTTCAAGATTAAATTTAAAAATTAATACAAAATAATATTCGTCATAAACATTATATATTAAACATTAACCACATTGTGTCCTCAATTGAAACTAGATTAACGGATACACTTCGCTTTTATTTTACATTTCTATCTGACGTTTCGGTTCCTTTACAGGAACCAGTCAGAAAAAATGGTCACAGAATGATCACAGAAGACTAAAATGTCATTCTTCTCATACAAGAAAAAGCAAAAATAATAAAATTAAAAATGAGCAGTGTGCGCTTAAACCTAAGAAACCAGTACACATCCTTTCGCTAATCGGTTAAAGTAACTAAACGAACTGCAACCAACTTGACCGTTAAGGTCAACCACTACCAAATTGATCAACCAAGGTTCTGGGTTCAAGCTCGGTCGTAGCAATAAATCGAGATATAGAAACGAATATCTTACTAAGTAGTTAGGGGGTGCCTCAGTACAGCGACGGCGACTGCTACCTAATTAGTTGACAACTGTAGACCGCCGAATGCCACCGACTATCATATTCTTTCTTTCTATCATATTTTTACACCGTTTGCAGTCACCGCATGCAATATGTAGGGTTTTAACAATATTATGCCATTAATTGAAGTAAAACTAATGTATGAGCCTGTAATGTACCACTGCTGGGCAAAGGCCTCTCATTTTACGGAAGATAATCAGTATGGTGAGGAGTATTATGCAGTTATTGCAGTTTTACTTTTGTTTATCTTTTTGTTTTTCGTATCTCGCAGTTAGACGAGTTTTGGTAACTTAATCATGCGATCGCTTTATTTATATTTAAAAATGACGAATCCATTCTCTAAGCCACCAAAGTTTTACATTTCATGTAAATTTACATGCAAAAATGTCACGTCTGCCTACCTAGATAACAGATTTTTATTAAGACCAGCCTTATGACTGCGGAATCTGTTCCTCGCGATGTACAAACAGAACTTAGTATTTCGAAGTCAGTACATACATCCAACGTTGCAGAATAAATGCTAGTTGCCAACATTAAGAACTTCAAGACACCTTTCTCTTTCTTCTGACATAGTTCGCCATATCGCAACTCAGCTATTGCGTTACCAACTGCATATTGCTTGCTTATTTATTATTGTGATATAATATTCTGTAAATTATGCGTTTCAAAGTAAAGTTAACGTTTCAACTTATGATGTCCTTCGATCGAACAGAACCACGACCCGAAACGATTATTGAAAAGGGTTTCTGATTGAAAATAATTATTTTGAAATAATAAAAAAGTTATTAATTCTCTTCGAAACAGACATCACAAGAACACAATTAGCAATAAACAAAATCATAGACCATGGTCACAGACAGTGTCGCCATCTAGGATCAGATTTTAGACAATTATATTTAATTATTTATAGCTAATAGATAGTCTTTCTACACTCAACGAAACTAGACTGTATCGCGTCTAAAATCGCGTATCTATACTAATATTATAAAGCTGAAGAGTTTGTTTTGTTTGTTTGTTTGTTTGTTTAAACGCGCTAATCTATACTAATATTATAAAGCTGAAGAGTTTGTTTGTTTGTTTAAACGCGCTAATCTCAGAAACTACTGAACCGATTTGAATAATTCTTTAACTGTTAGATAGTCTATTTATCGAGGAAGGCTATAGGCTACATTTTATCCCGGATATCCTACGGGAACGGGCACAACGCGGGTAAAACCGCGGGGCGCTGCTAGTAAAATATATAGGTATATGTCGTATTTATTAAACCGACGTATCGAGCGGATCACACCATTTATGGTCACGGGATGACTGCAGTCTTAAGTAATTTAAAATCCTTTTTGTCAAACTTACTTCAAATACCCACTCAAAATTCAAACGTAAATATTTGATACTTATGACGGTTTTAGTTTTTGACAAGCCCGTTGGCACAGTGGCAGTGAGAGCGCTTACTGTGTCGGGGGTTGCGGGTTCGATTCCCGCCCGGAGTCAACAATATGTGAAGACATAGTTGTTGGCGACGAACGTCTGGGTGTCAATTATATATTCTTATAAAGTATTTGTGTATGTATAAGTAGTAGTATCAGTTAATTAGATTCCATAACACAAGCTTAGAGCTTACTTTGGGTCTAATTAACCGTGTGTGAATTTGTCAAAAAGAAAAAAAAAAAAAAAAAAAAGAAAGTTTGAACTTAAATACGGCTATAATGTCTTGTATATGTAGATACAAATACTGTCCAATTCTCTTAGTAACACAAAAAACAACACAAATTCGTATACAATTCGATTGAATAACACTATATGTAATAGGGATACTCGTGTGAAATCTTAACATCATTCGCTGCGTTTATGCGTTTTATAAATGAGCATATAATTCCCACCTGATGTAACACGATGTATTCTACACGATATTATTATTATAAAACGATATGTGTTATTACTTGAATTGTATAAATATCGTATTGATATAGTATTGTTACTGGTGTATAGATGTTACTTAGATAAACTATTGAGACTTGATATAAAACATTATTGAATTACCATTATAAAACTCGGAAACAAAAAAGTAGTAGTATGTCTATGTGTGGAATATAGTATTCGTTAAATCGGTGCTTTGGCGAGACTTGTTGATGATGTTGGAATAAAAAATATAAGTCAGGCTTGATATTATTTTTGTAATTATAGCTTAACTTGTTAACTTCCGCAAATCGATGTGATTTATACAACTCTGACACTCTCTTGTTCTAACTATTGTAACACAGCTTGTAAACTCGCTCACTGATAACGACACTCGCACGTTACACATAGTCTGCTACTCACTTTCCGCACATTTTAAAAAACGTGATTTCAACAAACCGTGAAATATTTTAAATAACATTTCGTGTGAATACCATTGAGACAAAAGCCAGTATATTTAAAACTACATTATACTTTGCGGTACAACACGTGATGTTTCAGAATTTTACTCTTTTTGTCTTCGCGTGAAATTATGGCTCGAGTAAATAGGAAACGGTAGAATACTCAATACTTCATTATTGTAAACAGTTAGGTACTTGTAAGTTGCGGTTAAAATACGAAACAAGAATATGTTTTAATATTTTGCTCCTAGACTCATTTGCTGATCGTGGATAGTAATTATCCATTATCATTGCTTAGTAATTATCTTTTCCATATATTTTTTTGCCTGTTTAAACTTTTTTTTTCTTTTGTCTATGTACACTTTTCCCTATTATCTATGTACACTCTATTGTTATTTACGAGAGTTTAAATTTATACTTAAGTGACTTCGGTTTTCCAGTCAAAGGCGATTCCTTCCGAAGAGGAATAAGTTTTAGTGATTTCATTCATTTTTACCTATCACTGAACCATTTTCCTCTGTTGAAGAATTTGTCTTTGATTGGAAAATCAGCTGTGATAGTTTGAATTTGAACACGCGTGAGAAAAAATAGAAGATACGCCTTGATACAATAATATCTATCAAATAATATTATAGTTCTCATTACGCTTTTATATTATTTTGATAAAACTGAATAATAGTTATATTATAAAATATATAATAATTATTAGATAATTTCAAGATTCAATTGCGGATGGGTATTACAATTGATTGCGATAATATTAAGTGCGGCGTCTATTGTTTATAGAATTATTTATTGTCTGAAGATGATATTTTGCACTTAAGAACCTGGTTACATTACGGAGTCATTACTCATCTTGTATAATAAGATTGTGGAAATTGTATGTAATTGAGCCATATGGATAGAAGTATCTATACACCAATAGATGCTCCCTATAATTTTAGACAAGTCTTTCCTACCCTTTCCTACATTTTTCTCGCAGTAATCGACTCAAATAAGGTTTTCATTTTGTCCTGCTAACAGCAGAACATCCGTGCGCAAAGACTAATAAGCTCCACCACGCCACGTGAAGGACGAGTAAAACGCATAAATTGAAACAGCCCTTATTGCGCTATATGTCTCTCTAAAGATCTCTTAGTGCTACTTGTGAATGAAAAAAATGTGAATGAAGTGAACACTAATGACTGTTCCCTATCGTTCCAGACAAGTCGCTGCCGCTCGTGCAGCCGCCGCCCTTGGAGCCGGACGAGGGCCACGCCGCCCAGTGCGCCTGCCCCAACTGCGATGAACTGCTCTCCAGATTCTCAGAATGTAGCATATGCTTAGAACCTATACAGGTGAGGTCACTTTGTAAGTAAGTAAAGTTGAGTAGGTTAGTGAACCCTGCTGTCAGAGTTTTAAGCCGCCTTAAGGCCTCCGACATATAACGTGCCCTCCGAATCACGGTAGCGCTCAGATAGAAATGCTACTATCAGCCACCCATCCAAGTAGGGGTCGAGCTGCACGTTGCTTAACAATCGCAATGAGCTAACATCGCTTATTCAAACTACGCCACGAACGCTATTTCGGTACTGAATTAAGCGAGGCTTTTATTAATTGGATTCAATTAACTATTATATACATAACTAGGGTTCCGGGCGTTGGTGCTAACCGCGATTTAATAGAAGGCTAGTGTGAAAACGTTGTAGATCGCGCTTACATACGTTACTTTCCCATATGTCGTGGGATCGCGGCCATTATTCTGTTTTTGAATTTTCCGTTTCATATAATTAGTATCGATTAGGTATTGGACACAGGACAATACCTAATAATAAAACATGCATAAACAATCGAATGTTTATTTTTAAATACGCCTTTATAAAGGAAGTCTACACCAAAGCGAATACTTTGTGATTATTTCGTCTATAATATTGAGTCTATGTCTAGCGATTATTTTTTCCATTATCACCGTTAAAACTAAACAAGTTTATTAACGTCATACCGAATTCACACGAATGTTATAATGCAAAAGACGTAAATGAACAATAATATTGTCTTAGTAGATTTTTATCCGTTCCATAATAAGAATAAGATTCTACATGTGATTTGATGATTCTTTTGTAAATAGTAATAATCGCTAAATTATGTTCAAAATTAAAAACGTTAATGCTAAAATGTATCGATCAAGTTTATGGGTATAGTTATGACTTAAGAAGGGAGGTACGAAGTACAAATGGACAAAAGGGCACTCTTTGAAATAAGTAGGGCAGATTGACATTAAAAATACATCTGTATTTTAAACCGACTTCAAAAAACAAGTTATAAATGACATCTCCATCGTTAATGAACAGATTTCAAAAAAGATTCGGCACTTTAAAGATTATGCTTAAAAATTGGTGAAATAAGACGGTAGTTCTCAGTAAAATTTAGTTTGAAGTCGGCATTTTAGCTGGAAATAACTAAGAATTATGTTTCCAAAAGTATAAGCCCGTAATGTTCCACTTCTGGACAAAAGCTTCTCATCTCACCGAAGTTAACAGTACAGTGAGGGTTAGGCGTAATCACAATCGTTGGTGTTAAAGTGTGTAGTTATAAAGTGTGTTGTAATAAACTATATGTCTTCCATTTCAGTGCTGCGGCCCTTGCGTATGCCCTTGGTGCGGAGGAGTGTGGTGCGCGCGTTGTTCCCGCAGGATGTCGCGATGTGCGTGGTGCCGTGGCGCGCTTAGGACCCCCGCGGCACCCTGCCTCGCGCTCCAGAGATTGATCAACGATCTCATGCTGCCGTGTAGGAATTATAGGTGAGGAGTCTGGAGTTATAGATGTAGATAGTGCAATAGTGTAAAAGCAAACCCGTTAGCACTGTGGCGTGTGAGAGCGCTGTGTCGGGGGTTGCGGTGTTCAATTCAACGGAGTCAACAATATGTGCAGATATATTTGTTGGTGACGATGTCTGGGTGCCCATTTGTATTGTTATGAAGTATTTGTGAATGTATATGTAATTGTATCAGTTAATGAGATTTCATAGTATAAGCTTAGAGCTTGGTTTGAGTCTAATTGGTTGGTTGTGTGAATTTATCCGGATATATTTATTTATTAATGATTATGTATTTATTAACTTTTCTGCTCTGATAGATCTGAACCCAATAAAATTGAGTCCTGAGTCTTGAAAGAGACTCTCAGACTCTCGTCTGAAGACGCTTGACGCCGTGTTGACCCTTAGTCTCGTCTAACCGGGCCATAAACAAAATCCGAACAGTTTCAACGCGAATTTGTAACAATAAAACTGTTTATAATTCGTTTAACGGTTACAATTTGAAGTAGAATCAAACAATGAGCAATAAAAATACGAACTCATCACTCAACTGAAACTCAAAGAAACTCATAAAATGAACGTAAAACTGGTTT
Source organism: Cyclophora albipunctata (assembly GCA_963082685.1). Classification (NCBI taxonomy): domain Eukaryota; kingdom Metazoa; phylum Arthropoda; class Insecta; order Lepidoptera; family Geometridae; genus Cyclophora; species Cyclophora albipunctata. The sequence goes on from OY720123.1 coordinate 982,934, forward strand.
TAGAGCCCAAAATACTTTGCAAAGGTTCTATTTAATAGCTGTTAATAGATGAGTTCAGATGCGTTCTTATAAACTTTATCTCTGGAACAAACATTAATGAAGCATCGCTCGCTTAGATTGAACATGGGAAAATGTTAAAACTTCAGAACTTTTCCGACCGTAGATTTCGATTATCGACCACTAATCGTGCCTTCGAGAGAATGATTAAAAGAACTAACCATATAAATTAAGTGTCAGATATATTACCACTGGCAACATTGTCTCGTAAACAAACCAAACAGAAGGTTCATGACTGCAATAGAGTAAAGAATCAGGCACTCAGTTGCACTCGAAGAATATCAGCTCTAATTAATTAGGGGTTGGCAGTCGACGGATAACCGGAATACGACGTTACGCGACCGAGTAGGCAGAAGGCCTAATATAGTGGTACCATTTACTGAGAATGGACTATAAGTGACTTTTCGGGGTGTAGTCAGAAGACAAACATCTTCGCCAAAATATAAAAAAACGAAGCTCGTAGATACACTAAAGATAGATTCCATACAAACATGATTATTTTTAACGTCGCCGCGTCGTATTTAATGTCTGCACAATTATTTATGGCGTTTTAAACCTTTTTTGTGGCAATTCATTATTAATTTCGTCCACGTCACTATAATGTTTATTCGCCAAACGTGACTATGATACTGTGGATGTTTAAATTTATCTTTTATTTATTAAACCTATACTTAAAGTTTATTTTTATATTTTCATCGGAATGTAGGTAGGGTCATGTTTCTATACAATCCTCTTTGGTGGAATTTTCCAGTTTATAATGCCACGTGCATTATAATGCCAAGAGCGTCATTCTTAAAGTTGATCATTGGCCATCTTTGGCACGTTCAAACGACCTTGAAAGATTAATAGTTATTTTCTTTAAAACATATCTTGATTATATCCACTTGCATTGAATGTACCCAAATTTTAAAGAATTGCTAAATTAATCAATCTTAAAGATAAGCGATGGTAGAACATCTTAATATTCATCTTAATATTTGACGATGTTTGATAATCCCACAAAATTATTCACAAAGAGATTTGGACTTTAATCAAAGACGTAAATCATTTTCACGTGGCATTCGCTTAATCAATATGAATGTGAAATTGCCTTTTTAGTTCTACGGCAAACAAAATTTAATTCCATTTACAAAATTTCTTTCTTTTTCTTCTAAGTACCTTAAATTGCAAGCTAATAAACAAATACAATCGGATGAATTCACACACGATTAAATCCAACCAAACTAAGGCTTGATTTATACAATCAAACTAACTGATATGTAATATACATGCATAAGAAGATTAGGTGATCTCAACCTCAAAATATGAGACCAAAGCTTTTATATCGGTCTTTTTTCTCTTTTAGACACCAAACTACCTACCTAACCGATACGTGATGATAACAATGATCTGTATAGTACTAAACTATATTTTTCCATTCCTTTGTCCATAGACGGGGTTGCACAGAACTTCTGACTGCCTCCATCCGCCCGAAGCACGAGGAGGACTGCAAGTTCGACACCATGGCATGTCCCGTCACCGCCAACTGCTGCTCCGTCCCCTTCGAAGAACTCTCCACCCACCTCCAGTCAAACCACAACATCATAGCCGTATACTCCCAAAAAATCAAAATCCTCATCGAAAATTTCCAAACGAAACTCAAGAAAACAGCCTGCTGCAGAACAAAATACAAGATCATCTTGCTGCATCAGAAAAGCGCTTTTATTATCAAAGTGTGCATATATAACTACCATGTTAGAGTAGAAGTGATGAGAAGGAAGCTAGGATATATTGCTGATGTTAAAGCTGAAGCGAAGAAAAGCGAATACTGCGCTTTAATCGAATTCCAGAGTAAAGCGCTCTGTACTAAGTCAGCCATTTTGATAGAGAATGAGACATATGGCAAGAAGGCCGAAGTACAATGGAATGACGTGATCATGAAGTCTGACCACGATGAGGCCATCACAATCCACGTGAATATAGGAAAATCAGACTCGGATTTAAGAAAAAATCTCGCCGCCTAACTACTTTTACTCTGAAAGCCTTATTTTTATAATGATAAGGTCTCATTCCGTGTAGCTGCATTTAAGTAAAACATTGATTATTGGCTCAAGTGGTGCGACCAAATTGTGACTGACTGATGTAATCTAATCTAGATCTTAGTGTAATAGTGATAAGGTATAAAATATAAGAATAAAACAATTTATTTTTAATATTCGCAGTTTCAATTTTACCAAAAACTGTATTAGTTATTCAAGATATTTTAGCTGGATTATATTTTGAGTAGATTCATTTAACTTTTGGATACATTAAAGTTTAATAATGAGACGCTAGGAGGCTACCTATCTGTAACCGAGGCACGCGCCTAATTTGCCTAAGCCTATAGATTTAATTAAATTAGGTTTACTGTTTGATAACAAATCGGGGGCCAGCTTCGACAAACAAAAAAGTGGAGTCCGAACTTTTATTTCGTTTGATCTGTCCCAATGCCCGTAATATAATGTTGTGAGTTAGAAATCTGTTTTATAGTCCGATTGAATCGATACTTGGCCCACATATTTTGGTCAACCTATAGTATATGTAGGCACTATAAGGTAAATTGAAGTGCTACGTTATAAACAAGAAGGTGACAGTGGGTACCGAATTAAAAAAAAAAAGAACATTGTACAATTGAGTCTATAATTTTGTGTCTTTTATATGAAGGAATTTAATAAGGAACCCTAAAAATAATATCCTAAAAATTTCATAAAAAGTAAGTTGCCTTTTATTGGAAATCGTTACTTTGCTAATAAAGGGATCTCTTCCCAAGGGGTGTATTGACAATTTAATGTCCTATGGGACCGGAGATTACTTACTTGGTCGAGTAAAATATAATTGGATATTTCTTATTAGCTCCTACTAACAAATAATTAAAGGCCAGCGGTTTATAGTTAGTTGAAACAGGTTTTTGCCAAACTGTAAATAACATTATAGGCAAAAAAGTTAAACGGTTACATTAATTTGTAAAAACTAAATGGAAAATTCCTTACAACAATCTAGTTTACGAAGTAAGACGCCAAATGACTGGCAATTATAGTTTTTCTGTTATGGAAAATATTCAAGTCTATTATGTTAGGACTATAAGGAACCTCACTTAATCGGATAGCGTGTTGGGAATGTACAGCAGACACACGCGTGGCGTAGTTGGACTAAGCGATGTTATTTCATTGCGATTGTCAAGCAACGTGCAGCTCGACCTCAACTTGAATGATTGATAGTGGCATTTCTATATGAGCCACTTACTTCGGAGGGCTTGTAAAATTGACAGTCTTCTTCTTCTTCATCGAGTGGATGGCCAAGACCAATCCTGGTGTCAGAGTTATTGAGCCGCCAAAGGCCTCTGACATGGCTCAAGTAACGACTACTATCCGAAGAAAGTAACCGGGACCGACGGCTTAACGTGCCATTAATTGACAGTACTTCCGTCGATAGGCCAAGTCGGAAGCCTTTAGACGGTCTAAAAACTCCGACACTAAGGTTGGCGACTAACCAAACTAACAACCTACTTAATTTGAATAGGAATCCTATGTAAGTAAGTTCCACCCTACTCAATTTGAGTAGATTAGGTTAGACTAGCTCTTACTTACTGAAACGTAGAACTTGCTTCTTGAAATGTGTCCAGATGCAAGCTTTAAGTTAAATAATTGCATCCATAGCACAAATCACCGAAAGCCCCGTAATAAATTTCATTTTATTATGAGAAGCTTTAATGCGAGATACTTAGGATTCCCTCCGCGTGCCGGTGGGGTTCCATTGTCACTGTTATGACGATTTACGACACACTTTTGTTTCTGGACGGTAGAGGACAATGGTATCTGAGACGATATGAATTTATATTAACAGTGTTGAGATAGTGAGGTTTAGTTTCCTGAGGTTTATGACGTTTTTGAAGTATTGTGGGAAGGATCCGCTTGAGTCTGGTGATTTATTAGGGAAAGTTATGGCTAGTATTTAAGATTTGTGTACGGTTATACGGTTTTTAAGGTCTATCGAATGTAATTAAGTAATCCATAAAGATTGGCTTCATAAGTCAATGAGGGTTTTCTGAAATGTCACCACTGGCAGCACTGAGACGTGAGGTCCAGAAATCTGACAAAAGAGGAATTTTCGTGAAAACCCTCATTAATCGCAAACGATAGACGAAGGCGTAGATAATCAGAATGCCGTCAGGTATTCAGTCATATTATTTAAGTAGGTATACCTACATTTATACCTAAGAAAGATCTTTAAAGACAGTTCATAATTAAATTACCAACGAAAATACCCATATAAATATGTCAATAAGATACATTTCATTTTCAGCTACTTGAAAAGGTTGTTTCCAAGAAACACACATTTCACTGTAAAAGACAAACTGCAATGCACTGTGTAGTCATTTGTTATTCATTCATTATTTTAGTCTACAATGGACACCCGCTCATTATTTATTCATCCACAACAGAAAATGGTTTCCGTTGTACTTTTTGAGGATATAATTACGTACTTAAAGTATTATATTTGTGTCATCATTTTTTATTTAATACTAGCCGCGTCCCGTTGTTTTACCTACGTTGTGCCCGTTCCCGTGAGAATTTCTGGATAAAAAATAGCCTATAAGCTTCCTCTTGAATATAGATATCTAAAAAAAGCGGACTGGTAATTCCCGAGTTTAGCCCGAACATATTAACAAGCAAAATAACTAATACATACATCTTTAGATTGAAGTAACATAATTAAGTTACAGTAGATACATGAGAGAGACCTGTATATATGATGTTTGAATTGATGATAGATTTGTTTATAATAGTGCACATAGCACGTAAAAGTGGATTGGTATTTCAATAATTAAGAGTTATCGAGAAAATATACTAATATACGAGATATATTATTCATAATATCACAGACTAAATAAACCTGAACGAGTGTACAATCCATTTGTTCAAATAAAAAGCTAAATATAAAAGTTTAAACGCAAAATGACGTTAATAAAAATACGAACGACATGTGTGAAAATCGTTTAAAACAAAATTAATTATTATTTTAATCAATTCGGTTTAAATATTTGATTATAAGAACAATAAATGTATACATACTAGGTGTTTAACACCAAACGTTGATATTCACATCACATTCACGGCAGTGACATAAATTCTCCCAAGCATACACGTAAATAAATGAAATTATCAATACACTGGGTATTTTAGGATAAAAAACAGCCTACGATAAAAAATAACCTTCTCATTGAATGTGACTGTCCATTTAATTTTAAAGAAATAATGATTCAAATCGTATCGGTAATTTCTGAGATTAGAACGTTAAAACAAATAATATATCAAAATCAAACTCGGTATAGATTATGAAACAGGAAGTAGAATTACGTAAATCTTATATATAAAATTCTCGTGTCACAGTGTTCGTTCGCGTACTCCTCCGAAACGGCTCGACCGATTCTCATGAAATTTTGTGAGCATATTGAGTAGGTCTGAGAATCGGCCAACATCTATTTTTCATCCCGAAATTCCCGCGGGAACGAGTACAACGCGAGTGAAATCGCGGGGCGCAGCTAGTCTAATATATAAAATTCTCGTGTCACGTTGTGCGTAATTGAACTCCTCTGAAACGGTTCGACCGATTCTCATGAAATTTTGTGTACATATCGGGTAGGCCTGAGAATCGGACAACGTCTATTTTTCATCCCGAAATTCCCGCGGGAACGGGTACCGTGGTTGAACTCCTCTGAAACGGCTCGACCGATTCTCATGAAATTTTGTGGACATATTGGGTAGGCCTGAGAATCGGACAACATCTATTTTTCATCCCGAAATTCCCGCGGGAACGGGTACAAAGCGGGTGAAACCGCGGGGCGCAGCTAGTATTTCCCTATAAAAATGATAGTTTTATAATTACTGAAGCTCAAGATTGCTACAAGTAGTAGCCAAGTCAATGGCATAGAAAATCGATAAAGGTCCTTCCAAGCTGTTAAACTTGAATGAAAACTCACCTTTCGGAGGATTCATAACCGTGTCTGGTGAGATTATGAGACCTTTATGGACGCCTCTTTATGTGCAATCGGGTATAAAAGTTTACCCACAAACACCTGGGGTTATTTAATTTTGTGTGTAAAAATTTGGTGTGCTAATAAAGTTCGATTGGTTTAAACTTAGATTTAATTTTATTACTAGCGTCTAGAGCTTTAATCATGATAATCTACACTTCGTTAAAATCCTTTACACCTTTACAACGCCAACCTAAACAAAAAACATTTACTACCAAATTCATTGCTATCGCAAATTTAAAAAAACCGACCAAGCGCGAGTCGGACTCGCGCACTTAAGGTCTCGTACTTTAAAAACGACAAAATCACGTTTGTTGTATGGGAACCCCGGGAACCCCCTGAATATTTGTTTTATTTTATTTTTAGTTTATTTGTTGCTATAGCGGCAATAGAAATAAATCATCTGCGAAAATTTCAACTGTCTAGCTATCACCGTTCTTGAGATACAGGCTGGTGACAGACAGACGGACGGACGGAAACACGGACGGACAGCGAAGTCTCAGTAATAGGGTCCCGTTTTTACCCTTTGGGAACGGAACCCTAAAAACTAATTATCTAAATATTCGGTCCAATCACCCTGACTCACTTACCCCACCTATAAACCTAAATACTTATAATATCTAACCCAAAACGCTGACTTACCTCAGCTGCGATATAAGCGGGTATAACCGAAAGGAGCAGTCTCTCTTGCTGTTCCCTCTCACACTCCAACTTGACTCTTTGCTCCAGGCAGGTCCTGGTGCCTGCGAAGGTGTTCCTGTGAGCTCGCTCGGTGAGCGCGCGGTAGTAGATGCCGATACCACTCGCTGAGAGGAGGAGGGAGAGCTCGCAGATTAGCTGTGGAAAGAGAATAGGGTGTGAGATTAAGATGTTGATGTGTGTTTAAAACAGGTAAACCTCTTTTATATAGTAGGTGTTAGAATAACATGTTTTCCTGAAAATATAACTAGAAGTAGCCGGGCCCCGACGTGTTACTCGCATTGTACCCGTTCCCGCGAGAACTTCGGGATAAAATTTATCCCATGTGTTATTCAGATGTAAAACCTGTAGGTATAACTGTAAAGTTTCATTCAAATCCGTCCAGTAGTTTTTTCGTGAAAGAGTAACAAACATTATATACCTAGTTAGTTATATACATCCTCAAAAAACTTTCGCATTTATAATATTACTAGCCGCGCCCCGCGGTGTTACCCGCGTTGTATCGTTTCCCGCGGGAATTTCGGGATACAATGTATCCCATGTTTTATTCTGAAGTTTAACCTATATTACTGTAAAGTTTCATGCAAATCCGTTCTGTAGTTTTTTCGTGAAAGAGCAACAAACATACATCCATACATCCATCCTCACAAACTTTCGCATTTATAATATTAGTAGGATAGTATAAAAATTCCTGAAATTCCCACGGGAAAGTGCACAACGCGGGTAAAACCGCAGGGTGCTGCTAGTACAATATAACAAGTAAAGGCCACGGTAATGGTTAAACTAATTACATAGCTTTCAAGGTATGCTTCGCCTTTTAACGAAAGCAAATAAATTCCGGCTCACTGCATTTTGTCACGAAATCTAAGTTATTAATGTTATTCTAGTTATTTTAAGGGTTTGTGTACTTTCTTGTTTAGGTCAGGTAGGGTGCTACTTACTTACTTTTGAGGGTTAGTTGGCCGTGTAACTATTATTATATGTTTACCTACTAGCGATATGCCTTACTAGATACATAAAGTTTAGATAAGTCATTGAAGGAAAATTGAGATAAAATGTAATCAAGGCATCGTTTGAGTCGTACTCATGTACTTAATGGGTTAATTTTTGAAGTTTACTCAATAGATATTTAAAGTTTCGAAGAAATCCAAATTGTCTCATCCTACTATGTATGGATGTATGCTCAGAATACAGAATAACCAGAACCCGTGAGCGCGCATAATACTGTAGCTACTCAAACTAGCCTTAAATAGTGTAGTTTGATGCGCAACCGATCAGTCACTTTGTGACCGTCGGAACGCGCTAACGTGTTTTACCCGTGACCAATTTCACGAAACTATGCCGTCTTGTGTCATTCCTACCTGTAAAAATGCAGTGGGTCTGAAAAAGAAACAGGATGGGATCACATTTCACGTGTAAGTATCGCATTTAGGTATCGTCTTATTTAAATATTTAATTATTTTCTCAGATTTCAATTGTCATAGAGAGTATGCGTCAATCTATGCTAGTGTTGCCAATATAAGAGTTTTGATTTACCCTTCTTTTTATTACCTTTTGAGGGCTTTAATTCGTTGTAGAATATTAATAAGTAATATAATAAAAAATAACCAACTTGAAAAAAGAAAGTATAAAGCGTAAGTGCGGCTCCTATGTACCTAACCTAACAATCCTATTAAATAGTAAGTATGTTAGTCTATAGGATTTCTAAACAAATTTTTGGTGTGCGTGTGAGGTAGAAGGGGAGAGGGGGAGCGGGTATAAAATTATGTTTCTATATTAGCCATCTTAGATAGTGAAAAATTGTAATTGGCCCTAAGTTATTATTCTTTTTTTATGTAACTCTTGTACCTAGCTGTAAGTTTTCCGAATACTTTAAAATAAAATAAAATAAAATAAAAATATATAATTTTTCCATCACCCGATAAAAGTGTGCAAACATCCACCTTAACACCGTGTTTTATTTAATATACCTATCTATTTCTTGAGATAATCAGGTAGGTACATAGTTATAAAGAAAAGGAAAATTTTTATTCTATTATCATATTACCTTCGAAACTCCCAAAATTTACCCCAAAAATGGGCAAATAATGCGAGAGCTAACAACACTACGCGAGGGACTTTGTTCTGTTTTTGGACACAGCGTGTAGCTTGTAAATACATTTGAATGCTACATCTAGTACTTTCTATAATCTAAGGATGTATGGATGTATACGTATGGATGTATGGATGTTTGTTGCTCTTTCACGACAAAACTACTGGACGGATTTGGATGAAACTTTACAGTAATATAGCTTATACATCAGAATATCACTTAAGATATATTTTATCCCGAAATTCCCGCGGGAACAGATACAACGCGGATAACACCGCGGGGCGCGGCTAGTACTTTATAAAGAACAGCTACGAGTATGTGCAGGTAACTAAAACGAATTTCTATAACTAAATATAGATAGGTAAGCCACGAAGAGGTTTCTATGTCTATGGTTAACCTAAACATTTATAATCACTTACGAAGGTAATATAATATCGCAGGAATATCAAATCTACCAAAGCTCTACTGAATCTAACCTAGACTACCCTTGAATATATAATTAGAATATTATAATTTGGAGTGTGACCGTCTTAGAGTTACAAAGGAATTTATTTGCCTCCCCATTCAACAGATTCATTAATTCATACCACCGCTATTCAAACAATCCACCAAGGTTTGTTAGGACAGAACGCCTGACAATAATAGATAAGCAAAGTACATTAACGCAACTTGCTACGAACAAAACTGTTCCTGAATCTCTACTTATATTTTAAGCATAGAATTATACTTACTTGGTGACAATACTGCGAAATTGTTTAAAGCTACGCTTCCACGCTTCCACGCTTCCCGAGTTTGCGATTAATTTTAACCTCGTTAATAATTAAAATTATCAATTTCAAAGGCATTCACTAACATTAATTAATATTTAGGTACCTATTAATAAAGCCTAAGTATTAGATTATTTCATTTGGGTAACACTCCTACATATTATTGCGTACAGGTACCTCCATGTTGGTAAAATTAAGTCAATAATAGTTTCTCTTGAGCTCACACTGCCTAGTGATTAGGTAATAAATACTGTGACAATAATATACCTGTCTATTAAAATAGGAACCTACACTTATATTACCTGAAATGTTACTAAGAAGATCTTATTATTATTTTCCAGCTATTTTCTCGTTTCACGAAACCGCAATTACTGGAAGAACATGACAATAACAAAATTTAGTTTTTTTAGTTGGTTTGATATTATATTATATAGCCTGACAAATTAACACACATTAGACCCAAAACAAGCTCTAATCTAAGCTTGTATTATGGAAACTTACTAACTCACTGATACTACTACATATATGTACATACACAAATGTTCTATAAGAAAACATAATTGACACCTAAACGTTGTCGTCAACAACTTTGTCATCGCACATTGTTGACACCGGGCGGGAATCGAACCCGCAATCCCCGACACAGTAAGCGCTCTCACTGCCACTGTGCCAACGGGCTTGTCAGATACGTATACATATATTCTTAACTAATTATTACCATATTTGCCTTGGAAATTAAAACTTGTGACAATGAGTGTTAATTGAACTTTTCTTTTAATAGCCATAGAAGCGGAATGCACAGTTGTCTGGCTGAAAGCAATTAACGTTAACATTCTACTCATTCTAGCCTTCGTAATTGTTTATTCTCTTCGCAATTCAGTGAAACAATTGCTTGAAGAAACTACAGTAATTTCTCCCCACAACCCCAGACTAAATTTTATTATAAGGGCTCTTTCCAATTTAGCGTTTTCAGACGTTCTGCTAGGTGCGTTTTGTATGAACACAAAGACGACCGTGCTCGCGAATGACTGCACGCTACTGCGGCGCGTAGCTGGACGACTAAAACTGATTAAATTGAAAGGGGTTAAATTATGTGACTTTAACATAAAATTACTCCCGGTTTATAGCGGAAATATGACACAAAATATTCGGGTTTAATTTAGATTTAGCGCAGAGTAAACAGACATTCTGTTTGCTGTTTTACTACATCGTTTTAAGTTAATTTGAAACATTATTTTAAAGCAAGAAATTATGGAATTAGGTTCTTGGGTATTCACTTTCATTTACAACAAAAGGATTTATTTCAACATATTTTTATAGAGGTGGTACGAGTATCATTATAATGTGTGAAGTGAAGTGGTTATACTTTGATCGTTGCGGAATTCCCTACTGTACTATATTTATCAGTCACTGAGGTAAGTATTATCGTAAAGAAAATCTACACTTATCCAGTTTATCGTAGTATTTCAGTCACATCACATCCAATAAAAGTATAATTAGCTATCTAAACTTTCACCATATTTAAAAAACGATTTTAATTATATTTAGAACGAAAGGTGTGATATAGAGCACACTAGGTAGGAAGGGCGGGACTCATAAGTTATACTCAACACACCCAAAACTTAGTCAAAGCGATTGCAATAAAATCACTTTAACTTAACACAAAGTAAGGCAAAAACCACTAAAATTACAAAGTACCATAACCATTGCTTACAAAGTAATGCACATAATATGCAAAAGTTTGGAACCCGTAACGTTATCACGTTCCCAACAATATGACACTGAGCACACCGAAACTAACTTTACTATTCCAAATATCACAGTATACTTTGATAGTTACAAGTTTGCGGTGTCATACCAACTCTTGAAACTTAGTTTTGCAAACATAAGTACTGAATCATACTCATACCATAATATATATATTTAAATTATACACAGTTAAATTATGAAAGTTTTGAGACGCGAATGTCTTTCTAAACTTATCTTACATATACTTTGTGGATTTAACACCTTGCTCTTTAACTAAAACATTTGTTATAAAATGTTTTGTCTCTTTTGCTCTTTGGAAAAGAGCGTATGTCGGATAGGGACAAACCATTTGATAGCTTCAATGCTGCCTTTAAACTTAGTACAAGACTAGACTAATACTTAGTTATTATACAATTCTTCTGCTCGTAAAAGCTCAATAGAATTTTAGACCTTCAGGCGGTTTAAAAACTTCGACAATAAACTACCTAGCCATAGTTACTCGTAAAAGCTTACTAACATAATATTTACATTGTATAAAACGAAGTCATCTTTTACTGTATGTTCACGCTAAACTCAAAAACTACTGTACGGATTTTCATGCAATATTCACCACTAATAGGTTGATTCAGGAGAAAGTTAACAGATGGATAATTAGATAAATAATTGCGCTAATCTATCGAACACTTTAATAGGATTTTTTTATTTATGAGAGGCTTTCAAACCCATTTGAATAAATTAGATGAACTTACGTACTCAATTTATAAGAGTTCTTTAAATAAGCTAGCATGAACCCTAGCAACTTGTCCTTACAATCGTATACAACTAACACCTACCATGTATCACAGACTTAGCGAGAACAATTGTTCCAAAGTAATATATTCACCCCTGAAACTTTAGTTCCTAACTAATTCTGAAGCCCTTTGTGTGTCGCGTGAGGTAACAGGCATTATTAAATGACAAGTTCATACGTGAGAAATACAATTTAATGTATAGACAGCGCTCGTTGGTTTAGAAAACAATTTGAGCGAAAATTGTACACAGAATTTACTAAATATTGTGTATATCATTATACATTGTTTCGTCAGTAATGAAAATAAAATTAATTGTGATAATATTTGAGTTATGAATTTTAATTGTACACTTTGCCCTCTATCTTTAGGAAGCCTAGATTCAAAGAAATTGTTTGTTGCCTTAGAGACATGTCCAATCATCCATCGGCAATTTTTTTTATTGTCCGAATTAAAAATCTTTATATATAAAAATAACGTGCCACGTTGTTTGTCCGCGATGGACTCCTAAACTAATGAACCGATTTTAAAGTCGATTTCCAATTTGATCCTATTTGAAAGATCAAATTAGGATGGCTTACAGCTCAATTTATAGTGATTGGTCCACCCCTTAATTTTTATATGACAAAAGACGTTGGCCGAGTCAGCTAGAATATATTATACATAACACTCCAGTCAAGTATTATAAGCCTCAAACATCATAACCACAACTAACCTGCTGATAAAACAAGCTCTCTTCTTTCTCTGGCCTTATTCCCAACGCCAGGCCAGCATACGCCGCTGTGAGCAACGCTGATAACGCCAGCGCGATGGGGCGGGCTATAGGCATCATTGTGTGCACCATCTGTAACCAAAATAATGGTTAGAGGTTATAACATAGTAACCAAATTACTTTAAATGAAGTTCAATTAATGTTATACAACAATGTTATCAGTTTTTACAATCTTACAATCTACCGAACATCATGATAACGTATCATTCGAGCTAAAGTATGGATTTGGTTAAAATAATGATATACCTACCTACCATATTGTATAACTAATAAGAAACCAGTAAATCTCAATGTTTCTTTAGCTGTGAACGGCTTGCACAGACGTGAGACTATAGTCTGGAGATAGCATGTGTCGTGGATATAGTCCCTCGTGAAATCAATGAAAACTCCGAGATATTATTAAAAGTACCGGAATACCTTTGAGAGGAAAATAACTAAACAATATCTTCAGATATTGTAAGAACATAACCAGCAACTGTAATCACACGCATTTCAGACATATTTCATGAGATACATACTCGTGGCGCACATAACAAGTTATGAACGAAATAACGCTTTTATGAACAACAAAATATAATGTAAGTAATTCAGTTGACACAAATTGTTTGAATAAAGGCGTAGTTATATAAAGTTCGAAAGATTAAGATGTTCGAAATTCGCTGTCACCACATATTGCAGTCAGCGAACGTGACTGCAATATACAGTGACAGCGCAATCGAATACCGTAGCCAGTCGCAACTGACGCGGGAATTGACCCCCGGATCCTAGTTTTGGCAGGCGACGCAATACTATTACTTCATCGAACGCTTTGGCGGCTCAATAACTCTGACACCGGGATTGGTCAAGTTGACCATCCAGTCGATGAAGAAGAAGATCGAACGCTTAAATTAAAGAAACATCCTACGAGTACTAATATTATAAATGTGAAAGTTTGTGAAGATGTAAGTATGTTTATTGCTCTGTCACGCAAATAATGCAAAACGGATCTGGATGAAACTTTACAGTAATATAGATTATACATCAGAATAAATTATGAGATACAATTTAATCCCGTGAAACTCCCGCGGGATCAGGCACAACGCGGGTAAACGAGGCGCTACTAAAACGTTATTAACCAATATGTAAAGCGCATAGTTATAACAAACTGACCACAATATAGTTGATCAAATTAACGTTGAATATGCAATCTACTATTAATCTACCCTAATTAATATGTATAACAAACGCGGAATTGCCTACTGTTTGTCCGTTCGGAATGAGCGTAATCAAATTTCAAATATTCGGCTTGAACTTATGTATCGAATTGAATATTTGAACTAGTCAAGTATATGCGGTAACTCTAAAGACGGTTACAGCCCAGGTAAACCACGGTAAGGCAGGCCAAACGATTTACAACGTCTTACTAGAATTACTACTAGTAAAGCTATTTACTACGCTAACTAGTATAAATACCGACAAAGGTGAAACCACAAGACTCCGCTAGTATAAACATTGGACTACAGGACCATACCTACTATCTGAATGGCAAGCCCCTTACACATACCGATCCACATTACACTCCTTATTAATATAACATTCCGCAGATAACCGAGCATGCAATAGCAACACCATTATGCCGTCATAAATTACGTATTATAGCTGAAATAGGGAAATGGGCGAAGAAAATTGCCATATTGAAGCAAATGGAATGAAAAAGAAGGTAGAAACGGAATATTTTGAGCTTTGTCGCTGTTTTAGTGTCGCGTGTATGGTAACTGGATTTGTGTGTGCGTCTCGCGGCTTTTTTGGTGGTGTTTTATATGGTAATGTCATAAAGAAGGCAAGCATAGGTATTTCTACTTAGCCGACTACCAAAATGTTATCTAATGTTGGTCGTGTGATTCCCGGGTCGAGCAAAAAACATGTTTCCTACTTTTCAAACAATGCTCGGGCTTTAGGCAAGCGGGGTGATTACGCCTAATCCTCCTCACTGTACTGATTTCTTCAATGAGATGAGAGGACTTTGCTTTATTCATTTATTTACCATAACTGCATCTATTGATAAAGGTTACTCCAAAGCAATAGAGTAAAAATCACATTTATTAGGAAAAAATCCAAAATCACTTATGAATAGTAAATTCTTTCGGCAATCAGATTCAGTATGCGTATAGTGTACGAGTGAGTTTATGTGTCTGTAAACGTAGTTTCAATTCAAAACGAGTAGTATTCGCTTAAACTTAAAGACACCAGTAATAATCGTATAGTTACGAAGAAAATCGTAATCGCATCCAATAAATAAGACCGAGAACAACTGAGAGCTCTACAAGCAAATTGAAAATCGAACGAGTGTTGTTTTTCTATAGCTGTTGTTGTATAAATTGCATCGGCCCGTGATTGGTGGGTCTGCGCGGGACGGTGTTAAGTGGCCAGTATTTATTTATTTGTTTTGCTTTGGTTTTGCTTATTCTGCGGTCGAGTTTTTTTATGGAAAAAGTTTGCGTTCTAATTTTGTATTTTAACCTTTTTGGAGAGGTACTTGGTTTTGGACTGCGGTTTTAATATGTTATAGCACAATGAAAATTAGCTCCTAAACAAAATTTTAATTCATTTTTAATTGGACAAGTAACAGTTGAACGTAGAAGTAATAATTCTGTTCCATGGTTAAAAAAATAAATAACATACTTATAAATCGGCAATGCCAAGTCGACAAAAAAAGCGGCCATGCCATCCTTTTGCCGAAGTAGTTCATACCATCCCATACCATACCATACTGGCCATACCATTTTAGACCCCCTATAACTTCGTGGTGGATGATACTATGTATTGTTAGAAGTAAAGGATAAAAAATGAGTTCTTTATTATAATTAGAAAACAGCAAGGCCAAATTAACCCCTCAAAATTAACGAACTAAAGGGAAATGACAAACAAATTAATATTAATTTATGTTAATCGTGTTCATTAAACAGATTTGTATTTTATAATCAAAAGATAAAACTTTGGCCAGAAGCTAATCTCAAGATCAAAGTATACATAGAAATGTAAATAATGGCAGACGGAACTGGATGAAGGATGAACAAGTGATAAGGAACTATGAGTAATAGATAAGGTCGCATCAGTGCGAGAGTTTCAGTGTCATGCAGTATCTGGCATATACAATAGAATACAACCTACTAGCGATGTTAATTCATTGCGATTGTTAAGCAACGTGCAGCTCGGCCCCTACTTGGATGGGTGGCCGATAGTGGAATTTCTATCTGAGCGCTACCGTGCTTCGGAGGACACGTAAAGCTGTAGTGTATGTACACCTTTATCATGTTACATCTATAAAACCCAGTGTATTCCTTACAATAGATGAGTCTTATACCAGCATTCAGTTGTTTAAGTTCTTTCCTAAAATCCCCTCCTTACGTTTTTTTTTGCTGGTATAATAAAAGTCTAATAAAATCATATTAATAAAAGTCTGTTTTCTGTCAAAGTATAATAACTATTCCATATTTGAGCAATGGAATGCTATATCTCAAATAACGCGCTCGGTACGCGCTGGCAGGGTCGCCATGTAAGGAGGGGAGTTTAGGAGAGAACTTA
Organism: Cyclophora albipunctata; assembly: GCA_963082685.1. Classification (NCBI taxonomy): domain Eukaryota; kingdom Metazoa; phylum Arthropoda; class Insecta; order Lepidoptera; family Geometridae; genus Cyclophora; species Cyclophora albipunctata. The sequence goes on from OY720123.1 coordinate 999,474, forward strand.
AACAACTGAATGCTGGTATAAGACTCATCTATTGTAAGGAATACACTGGGTTTTATAGATGTAACATGATAAAGGTGTACATACACTACAAGCAGTTGCTCCCGGTTGTTTCAATCAGACCATGTCGGAGGACTTTAGGCGGTCTAAAAACTCCGACATCAGGGTTGGCCACTAATCTACTCGAAATTAATTAATTAATTTTATTTCTGAAAATACCATATACAGGTTTTTTCTGATGTTAATCATAAAAAGTACTGTACAAATAAAACGTGTGCAGTCAATTCTTGAAGATTTTTTATGTATGCAGACAAATAATGGTCCAATACTTAATTGTTTGTATTACGTGGCGAAAAAAGAGTGACGTATTCATCTACCAACTTTCCTTATTATACCATCATTTTGGTTCTCTTACTTTGACCGAAAGCCGAGTTTGAAATCCTTTCCCCTTTATTAGCCGCCCAGTAGGCTACAGAAAAATGCAAATCATGTTATTATACGGAGCGAGTCTCAGCCGCGCTTTATTAACATTAAAAATATAATTTAAATCCGTTCCCTTAACGGGTTTAACAAACAGTTGGGTGGTAATAACAATCTGACGGTGTAATTTTTGTGACGCAAAGAGGGGTTTCTATGGTATAGTAACTTTGTAGCTAAGAAGGATTGAACTGATTTGATTTAGAAGTCGTACTATGATTGAATTAATGTTTTAAGGTATAGTTAGGTCCTGAAACTGAATCGGAGATCCACATGATCGAAAGTCGATAAGAATTTTGAAATTAAAACTTAGGTTCTGGTTCTGGGTGTTAATTGTATATTCTTATATAGTATTTGTGTATGTATATGTAGTAGTATCAGTGAGTTAGATGCCATAATACAAGCTTAGTTAGAACTTACTTAGGGTCTAATTACCCGTGAGTGAATTTTTCTGGGTTTATATTATTTATATTATATATTATATATTGCCATAAACTTAAGTATTAGAGGTTCTAATTACAGTGTAATTGGTTCTGTTCCGGTGTTGTTTTTAAGTAGGTAATTTGTTTCATTCTAATTAGGAACGAAGTTAATTTGTTGAAGAATTTGAGAATATAATTATTTGAAAGTACAGCAAGAGTTGGTGGAGAGATTTTGAAAATCTTATTTGAAGGAATATTCAAGATTTTTATCTTGTTGTTTATTGATAAGACATATCTATTTATCTCTGAAATTATCTAAACACTGAGTCCACGATGACAAGCGAATCTAAAAATAAGACATTTTATCATTGATTATATTAACCCTGATATTAACTTACGCTATAATTTATAGCTTTTTTCATACTTTGTTAGTTACCGAACTGCACCGCCATTGTGCCACGTTACAGGTAGCACGTGGTACTCTCATAGTATAAGCAAAACTGTGTATATTATTACCAATCAAAGCTATCTATATTCTATCGTTTTTGATAGCAGCGGCCTTTTGAGTTACCCTCTTTCTAATATACATCCAAATATTCCACCAATCAGGGCTCTGTATTTTTAACAGATTACAAAATATGTTTTCGTTCATAATAGCTATGTGAGTATGTGAGCGTATATTACCCATACCACCAAAACATAAAAGAATCCCATGGATCCCAAAAATACATAGATCACTTAACCTACCTTCTCAAACTTAAAAGCTTTATTAAAGCCTTCCTGGTGTGATGAAAAACATTATCTTTAAAGCAAGCGATAGAAATACTGCACGACAGAATGCTTTCAGCTTTTAACCCAACAACATCACTTACTGTCAAGTGTACAATAAGTTTAAACGAACAGGGGTTGTCCCAGATGTTGGAATAGTTAAAGATTTATAAGGTTTATTCTTAATATTGAGCTTTCAAGGTGAGTGAGTTCAGCAGAACATTTGCGTTCTATTGGACTTGACATCTCGCAGTTCTTTTTACTTACGTCTGTTGAGATTGATATTTTGTAAATGTTTACTGGTGCATGAGCGTTAGCTGAAGCTCTAACAAACTCTTATTTTGTAACACGCATTTGTAGCATTCTTTTAATCTATTCACATACTTCCCCATTGTATGGATATACGGCAACAAACATGAAATATTCAAAACCTTCTTTTGCTTCTTGAAGACAGTAAAAAATAGAACTCATACTATTTTTCAAGAAGCTCTTAAGAGCACGTAGTACATATCATACAAAAGTTCAATAATTTCTAATAGAGAAAGAATCCACGTCATCAGAAACGTGCAAGAGTTATCTAACCGTGAAACTGTCAGTCAGCATTCAATTGGATGAGGGTCAAGTCAGTACTGACATTTATAGTTGAACCTTTAACGGTAGAAAAGTGGATATCCGTGTGGCGTGTAAAAATAAGCCCTTGTATTTGTGAAACGGATTAATGCACAGTATAAACAGGTACTTAGGTAGGGTAGGCAATGAAAATACAAGGAGTATAATGACTGTATTCTAGGCTAAGTGATGGAAAAACTAGGAGTACAATTTCGTGTTCACATTCGTTTCGTCATCAAATCCTGTGTTTTGCATTAAAAAATGGTGTATAATATTTTGGAGACAACTCACATTCGTCAGACTGTGTTCAACTCAAGTAAAAAGTGGAATTTGGCACAGTTTTAGTCACGTTTAAACAATATTTAATTCTCGTAATAAGTGCAATCTATACCTATTTTAGTCACGTAATGATGATGATACTTTTCACCTATCCTAGCTAACTTACCAAAATGAGCGCAAAAAGCGGTAGCGGTGCATGATGCGTTGCCATCAGAGTGCCAGCTCCCAGGCTAACCGTGACGAGTAGCGACCCGGCCAGGGCGAGGGCCTCCCACTCCACCGCAGCTGGCAGCAAGGCCAGCCCCAACACGATGGAGAGCACCAGGGTTATCACCGACAGAGATGTCAGCGTCTTCACTTGCGTTTCGAGCTCCTGTGAATATAGATACAGTGAATAAATATATAGAACTAATTCATATACGATTAGAATAGAGTTTTGGTTAGGATTTTTTATCAATAGCCTGTAATGTCCCACTGCTGGGAAAAGGCCTCTCGTCTCACTGAAGATATCAGTTCAGTGAGGCGTAATCACCACGCTTGTCCGATGCGGGTAGATGATCTCAAACCCGAGCCATGTTGGAAAAGTAGGAATCTATAATATAAAAATGAATCGCAAAATGTGTTGGTAAGCGCATAACTTCAGAACGACTGCATCAAATTGGATGATTCTTTTTTTAATGTGTTCCTTATTGTCAGGACAAAGTTTTTATATAAGAAAAATAAGGAATAAAAATCTCAAAATTCCCACGGACACGGGGGCGCTGCGGGTGAAACCGCGGGGCACAGCTAGTAATATAATTAAGTAAAGTGTTAGTCTGTGATGTCTTAATCACGGAACGGCAAATGCACGGCAAATGTCTCTTATCTGGAAATTAAAATATAGGATCTCTATTTATTTTGATCACGCCATTACTTCGGAACGGCTTCATGAAATCGGCTAATTATTTTGTTTCCAAAGACTTTCTGAAACTACTTTAAACGCCATGAGATCGTTTGAAGTAGCGCCATTTGCAAAGATTAATAAAAGTGTTATATAATATAGTCGAAGAACTCCATCGACAAGAGCCCAGCTCTTAAGTTTAGAAGAATAATATAGTCAATAAATGAAAGTTTAATATATCACTCCCATACTCAAAGACGTCAAATACTTCTTGCACGAGTATACTTGCATGTACTACTGGTTCAATGTTACAACGATTCTAAAATGTACTTATAGATTGTGACACAATTTCAGCAGTCTCCTCTAATGGAAAAAAGTGGTAAATAACAAACATTAAACAATTGTTATTTTTCCTTTCTCTATAAAGAATGTTCATCGTACCTGATAAATGTGGAAGACAATTTATCATTGAGGGTGTGGCTCCGCGCCCCGGATTTGAACCCTCAAGTAATTACTAGACAAATGATCATGGAGGGAACTTTTCATTCTGTTTGTTCCATTGTATCATCTACGTCAATTGTGTTAATGTCCAAGGTCCTTAAGTCCAAGGTTTAAATCATGACAAATAGTAGATATATTCTTCTGTGGCTAAGGGGGATGCTAAGGTACAGCGAAAAAGGTTGCAATAGCGACTATCGAATTAACAAATTTAAACAAAACCCTAAGCAAAAATGTCTGTACCGATGTTAACTAACGCTAAGAACCACCGTAAGGACAACGCAACTGTCTATCAAATAAAAAAAACCGCATCGAAATCGGTCCATCCGTATGAGAGCTACAATGCCACAGACACACAAATACACAATCAGATATCGACGTCAAACTTACAGCCCTCTTTTGCGTCCGAGGTAATAAAAGATATCTTGTTAAAAATTACAGTAGTCCCTATCGCCATAGTGGCACCGTGGCACCCCTTAGTCCCTTACGGAAAAACACTATCTATACTCTATTTTTTCTTACTTGTCCCAAAATGTGGACCAATGTCGTCAATTTTCCAGCCGAAGAAGATTGCTCCTGAATAGGAAAAAAGTTTAGCAATAGGGTAAGAATAAATTAAAATCACTAAATATTTTTCCTCTTCAGGAGCAATCGTCTTCGGCTGGAAAATTGACATTGGTCCACATTTTGGGACAAGTAAGAAAAAATAGTGTATACTAACTATGTTAATGTTTTCTTGCATAGCTTGGGCAGAATGACAGTTCTCAACGTTAACTACGAAAGTTGCTAAAACCACCTAAAACTTTTGATATTCATAATTAGTACGTAACCACAATATACTTTACATTACACTAATTAGTCCGCCAAAAGTCCACCTGAACGGCACTGTAATCAAGCTAAATTGGACTCTATGCAATTCAGGTTAAAAGTTAATTACAGAATTGTTTGGCTATAAAGAATGTTACGATGTTTGATCGTAATAAGAAATAACTAGCATTTCATAACAAATCACACGTTTTGGATAGCTTTGGAGATGTTTTGGGAACTTTTGAAAACAATCAAAGATTTTTATTAATCTTTTACTAACATTTCTTTGAACAAAATATTTAGGTAAAAATTCATTATGTGCAACGAATTCTTCTTTTGTTAAAGACCGCTTTTGGGACACCTTTGCATTTTGAGTTATGAAGAGCAAATTATGGTAACTGGCTTTCAATTAACTATGACGTCCCCACATGCTATGACGTACCATATTTATAAGTATCACACAAAAAGCTACACTGATTACAATAAAATAGCGCTTTAGAATATGTAAGCACAAAATAAAGTGGTACGAAACCGCGGTATCGAAGCGCGCTTTAATGTACGAGTATACTAGGTGTAAGGCTATCTGCGATTCTGCAACGTTTAATTTCCTTGCTCTCTTGTTCCATTAGCTAATAGCGCCGCAATCTGTACTTAAAATAACTTTGATAATAAAAATATATTGTTGGACGCGGCTGACGGACTCGGCTGAACAGACTGATACGCATTAAAGTACATATTTAAGACAATGAAAATGGTCGTATTATATTGAAACTGGCAGCGCTCCGCGGTTTTACCCGCGTTGTGAATTATTCAAATCGGATTGGTAGTTCTTGAAATTAGCGCGTTCAAACAAACAAACAAAAACAAATAATTCAACTTTATTACTTCAGCTTTATTTCAGTAGTACAGATTTCTGCAACACAACAATTTAAAGACAATTTTTCAAAGTTTAGAATGTAGCAAGATAGCTAAAATGTTTATGTAAATAGGCTAACTATAGTCAACTTTACGAACTCGGTTGCGGACATATTCTTAGGGCCTTATCACACTTGCGATTTACAAGCGATTTGAAAGCGAAGCGTACGCGCGGCGTGTTCGTTGCGTGCCCGTAACTAATTCGCCGCGAAGGCGTCGCGATTACGCCGCGACCGCGTGACGAATACGCTGCGACTGCGCAGCGAGTTCGCCGCGTCAAGACTCAGATCACTCTCAGCGATTTACTGACGGCTGCGCAGCGTATTCGTTACGCAATCGCGGCAAAATCGCGACGCACTCGCGGCGAATTGGTAACGGGAACGCGACGAACACGCCACGCGTACGTTTTGCTTTCAAATCGCTTGTAAATCGCAAGTGTGATAAGGCCCTTATATCAGCCGCGTCATACCGACACATACGATAACATGCAGCCTACCTACGACATCTCACATTTACGTCAAACATATCAGAGAAACTCATACATCAATCTAGTGATGTGAGGAGTCTATCAAATCTAGTGGATATGCGATAGGATTAACATATAGATTAGTTATCAGTCACCACGGCCGATGTGGAGAGCAACCAAAGTGCCTAGCTCGTGACGAAGTTAGTGGAGACACCCTGTGTACTGTGACCATGGGTTTGTAGGTTAAGGTACAGCTCATGAAGCCATCGGGATTATTTAGACATCTGTTCTGTACTATTAGTATGTATAACGAGGTAAAGTTTGTTACTTTGCTTTTTTGTTTGTTTGTTCTAGTAAGGGTTAATCTCAGAAACTACCAAACAGATTTGAATAATTCTTTTTGTAATGGATAGCCACATTCAACAGGTAGGTTACAGGCTATTTTTCTTCTTGAAATTCCCTCGGGAACGAACAAAACGCGGGTAAAACTGCGGTGCGTTGCTAGTTGTACATATATTTAATTTCACAGAACTTTGAGCATAACGTACTACCATACCTTCCCGTTGAATATGGCGGCTATCCGTTACCAAAAAAATATTCAAATTGGATTAGTAATCTCTCAGATAAGCGCGTTCAAAAAAAATCCTAAACCAAACTCTTCATCTTTATTAGTATTATAGATCAAAATTATTGAACAAAGTAGCAAAAATACCAACATTTTCTCGGGTCCGCTAAGCCGAAAACAGAATCCGTTTCAGATTTTCATAAAAAGATTTTTAGAAACCAGTTAGATAACCTACACCTTATTGAAACCAATTCGAAAGCATATCCTGGCAGATGAAAAAATATTTTCCTAAATTGATTTTCAAACGACAAAAAAACCAAAAGGATGGAAGTGTCTAATCTCGAAAACCGACACATGTTAACCTAAGGTATCATTTTACGCTATAGTCCTATTTAGATTATTGTTTTTTTTATATTTCATTGGTGTATCAACTATGGAACAGGTCCTGCATTTTTGGAACTATTTTACTCTTCTCTTTTTATTTTATTTCTTAGTCTTTTCTTTAATTGTGTTCATTCACACAACCGCTCTTTAGGGTGCGGCTCCATTGAGGCGGAGACGAGCGGAGCTGAGAGGAGACGTGTGGGGATTGACCAATCGTATTACATGAAATCCACATCTCGTCTCCGCTCCGCTTCAATGGAAACAGTCAAGCGGAGACGAGCGGAGCTGAGAGGAGACGTGTGGGGATCGACCAATCGTATTACATGAAATCCACATCTCGTCTCCGCTCCGCTTCAATGGAAACAGTCAAGCGGAGACGAGATGTGGATTTCATGTAATACGATTGGTCGATCCCCACACGTCTCCTCTCAGCTCCGCTCGTCTCCGCCTCAGTGGAATCACATACCTCTTTTCACAGCTCTGCTCCTCTCAGCTCCGCTCGTCTCCGCCTCAATGGAGCCGCAGCCTTAACGTTCGTATTTATTATAAAAAATATATATATACAAAACAATATAAAAAATATATTAACAGATGTAAACCTGCCTAAATATACAAGTATATAATGAGTTACTTCAACCCTTTAACGCGCGCCTTTGCGATACATAAGCTGTAATTGGTACATATTTTCACTTATCTAAACCCCAATGGTAGTAAAACCTATTTTTACAAAGGTTTATGTGAAATGGTACCTGCCCCATGTAAATACTTACGGTAATTGATATCAAACACTCATTGAGTATACCTTTTACGATTATAATCGATATAATAAATGCGTATTAAGAACATTTTAGCTATCAAATGGTTTGTCACTTTCTGTCATACGCAATTTACCGAAGAGCAAAAGAGACAAAACACATATAACACTGTTTTAGTTACACCGCGTCTTTATTACTAAGGTGATAAGTGTTTTATGATAGGATTAGAACAATAAATACATTTAAGACAGTTACCTTCAATATTTTCATCATTACGCGACGACAAGGTAATGCTTTTAAGTCAAATTAACAAGCAATAGTAAGTAAGTAAGCAAGTATTAGCCAGTAATGTCCCACTGCTGGGCAAAGGCGTCTCATCCCATTGAAGTTATCAGTACAGTAAGGGGGATTAGCCATAATCACCACGCTTGCCTAATGCGGGTTGGTGATCTCAAACTCGAGCCATATTGGAAAAGGAAACATGTTTTCGCTCGACCCAGGAATTGAACCCGGGACCTCAGTCTTGGCAAGCGAGCGCACATACCACTAGACCGAGGACCGAAACCGAGGCTTTATATATATTATTAATAAAACCTTTATTCAAAATATCCTATCAAAAACAAAAACATGGTCACCCTGTCCAAACAAGACACAAGCCCGTGTGTCGAAATTGCATTAGTCCGACAGCTTAACCACATTACAAGTCAAGAGATTACTTCCAGGTATATTGCTATTCCTGTTTAAGTCTTGTACCTATAGTTCAACACACAATTCCGTACAGCACTTGGACATTTACGGAGGCGACATGATTTTTTTTTTTTTTTACCTGGACAAATTCACACATGGTTAATTAGACCCAAAGTAAGCTCTAAGCTTGTGTTATGGAATCTAATTAACTGATACTACTACATATACATACACAAATACTTTATAAGAATATATAATTGACACCCAGACATCGTCGCCAACAACTGCACATATTGTTGACTCCGGGCGGAAATCGAACCCGCAACCCTCGACACAGTAAGCGCTCTCACTGCCACTGTGCCAACGGGCTTGTCATAATTGTAATAAATTTAGTGTGTTGATTGGGAGAAAATGTAAAATTTGATTTTGCCACCGATCAACTCACAGAATTTATACTAATATAATTATTTTTGTGACGGATAGCCACATTCAGCGGGAAGGTTATAGGCTATTTTTCATCCCGCAAATCCAAACCAAATAAAATAGTGAAGAATAAACACAATCCATGGACGAAACGTTCTTTAAACGAATGACATCCTTTACTGCATTATTAGTTTATGGCATTTTTAAGTTTTGCCATAACAAGACGTCATATTACTGCATAGAGTTATGTGTTTCGGTATACTTAAGTGACATTGGTAGTACCTGATTTAAGTGGAATTAGCAGATACGGCCAGCAAATGGACACGGCTAATAAGTACCGACGACAAATTAAGTATCAATTAGTGCTCTGATTAGTAAGTATTGTAGGAGATTGTGATAATGGATGTATTGATATGTTCAGTTGTAACATCCATTGAGTCAACAAGGATTGGACAGATTTTAGATAAAAAATTGGTACATAGGTAGTTATTTTAACATGTAACTTTTTCAGTACAACCATGAGAAAATAAAATAAAGGTTGGTCTTTTGGTATATGAGATATATGTCTACGAGACTAGACGTCTGTTAGTCGAAAAAAATTGTATCCAAAAATTATGTTACACTATTAGTTTTTGTATTAGTGTATTAGTAGTTGTCTGTCTATATCAAACAAGTCAATCAAAAAATCTGGCTGGATTGTATAATGCTCAGCATTTTAGGGTACCTGTCCAGTCCATTGACGCGGAGCGAGCTGACGGAGCGGACAAACGGACAAATATTAACCAATAGGATTGCATAAAATATCTGACCGGAGATTTACTGCCACACTCAGAGACGTTCATTACGTCAACACACTTAACTAAGTGTCGTAATTTTCATACATGTCAAAATCACTCAAACCTCTACTAAGAAAGCATCACCCGTGTCTGAGTACGGGAGTAAATGTATTTTTTTTTAAATTCATTCTAAATTCAACTGGTAATTTTGCGGATATTGCTATCTATACGGAAAGCATTTACGATATCAATTTCCTAAATACTTTCCCCATTAGGGTGAGTTCTAAATTGTTGCGTGACCGACTGACGGACGTCCCTGCGGTCGAATCTATAATTGCTACAGACTTTCAATTAAACTTTGCCCTAAAGTTCAATAGTACTTTTTCTGACGCACACTTAGACCATTATATCGACACTTAACTATATAATTGACGTAATTTTTCATACATTATGTCAGTATCACTCATTAAATGTATCATAATTTCATTACCGCCTAAAGAACAACATGGTCTGACGATCGAAACAACCGGGACCGACACCTTAACGTGCTTTCCGAAGCACGGTAGCGCCCAGATAGCCACTGCCACTGCGGCCACCTATCCAAGCAGGGGTCGAGCTGCACGTTGCTTAACAATCGCAATAAACTAATATCGCCTCGTCAAACTACACCACAAGCGCTACATCAAATCATTAAATATATACGAAGGCAGCATTTGATGACTCCGAGTACAGGCGTTAGTCTTTTTATACTTCCGATTTAAACACATATTAAGAGACTTATTGAACTGTACGGATTTATGGTTTTAAGGGATAAGGGGTCGAAGGGTGAGAGTCGGCTAAAATCCAATTATACGCCTTTAATAAGATTGAAAGGTCAGTTTTATTGGGTGATCAACCGTCTTTTGATCTATTTCTCTATAATACTCTATAATTTTGGTGTGTGTTGTTACAAGTACCAATTTTAAATAATTATCTAATTGAAAATTGTTTCATTGAATAAAAGGGTATTATTCAATGTTGAGAAAATTTCATTTATACTTATTCCAAAAAGATGGTGACAAAAATACCCTAGTCATTCTTTCGATTTACAACGTTTAAAATGTGTATGTTGTAATAAAAATAGGTACTAGTTTCAAGTCGGATTTTTGCTTTAAAAATATTCACATTTAATGATGCATCATTTGATATTAAATTCACATTCCCGAGGACCTTCGTCACGTTAGTCTGGCACCAGCACTGGTCATGACATGTTTGTGATTGAAATACTTGATGTATTATGTGGATACATGCACGTTCGTTAAAGTTACTAGCTTATTTTGCATAACTATTTTGAGTTTAATGAGTTTTGGACGTGTGATACAATAACTGTAGTAAAGTTTAGCCTTCCTTGGTATAGTAATACTCAGTATAATATAAGAAATGCTAATGTGTCAATGTTATCACTATAGGGCTGAGGGCAGATTTTATATTAAAAATATAAGTTTTATTAGCTTGAGTGGCTTTCTAAAACGCGGTTGAAACCGCAAGGCTAACTGGTATCATGGACTAATTATAATGTAACATAACATATGATATAGTTTAACTATATCATGACATAGTTTAACTAAGCGATTTTAATTCATTGCGTTAAGTAACGTGCAGCTACCAGGATGGGTGGCTGATACTGGAATTTCTATCTGACCTTTACCGTACTTCGAAGAGCACGTAAAATTGTCGGCCCCGGTTGTTTCAATTGACAGATCAAATCGGAGGTCTTTAGGCAATCTAAAAACTCTGACACTCTTCTTAAAACTATACTTCTACATAATTCTTATGACTCTTTCGTCTTTTCAAAGGAATTTCTTTGGAGCGAACACTGAATAAAAATATCTTAGTTTGTGTTAAAGTAAACTTACATGAGAATGCTGCACGCACACGGCGCACAGCAGCACCGCACAACACAGCAGCGTGACACACAGCGAGGACACAAAGAGCGCATGTTTCAACCGCACACAGTATCTTCTATAAAGTGCTTCCAGTACTAGCTCTGTGCCTTCCTCTTCTGTAAACAATTAACAGAAGAATTAGTAACCTTTGAAACTATTCTTTTTAATACAATTGATTACGATCTTATTCCAAACCGATCTGTCTGTCTTAGTTATAGCATTAACATCAGTTTTTTTGTAAAAATAATATTTTATACACCCCATTTAGAAACAGTGTTCTTGACAACACATTGCAATACTGCATTTGACAGAATACAAAATAGTATTTATTATAAAAAAAACAATATTGCATTATGTTTTTCATTGCAAGATTGAACCGTAACAACAAGCTTTATAAGCTGATATTGTTAAAAGTGTATAAAAAGAAGTTGTTTTAAACTTTTAAAAGTTTGCTACGAAGACACGTAGAGCTTTGCTACGCCGTAGCAGGTGACTACGTCGTTAGTTTTTTACGATAAAAGTGAAACTTGATCGTCGACTCATAACAAATAACGACCATAATATAAGTAACTGTTGTGTATGGTAGATGATTGATATCTAAGAAAAGCTATAATTAAAGGTAAATTGCTCATGAAGTATGTACTCGCTACGTTCTGCTACGCGCGTGTAGCCTTAATACCGTAGCATAAAGCGTAGGCATGTACTACGGCGTAGGCTTTGTAACCCCTAACATGCCACTTATAAGTTTAGAACCTTTTTGTCCAAAAAACATTTGACATCTATAAATTTTTTTCTATTGGGAATGATATTTTTTTTAGTTCATTTAAAATAATAACGAAATTTGTAAAAGTTACACAATTTTCTCCGATTTTATTTTTATTCAAAAAGGAAAAGGAAACTTTCATCCGTTGATAAGGAATAGAATTCTGTGTCAATAGAAATAGGGGCGACAATAGTCCTGATACTATAGACCGAGTATCGACTGGGGGCTGCCGTCTGTTAACTGTCATATATTTTTCTCAATGAAGATAAAGTTGTCAAGTTAAAAGGTACTATTGGAACGGCAAAAGTTATTTTTGTACTTTGAAAAGGACAACTGGGAATTGACGAAAGGGAAAGGAAGATATATTGACCTTTTTGTACCTTAAAAGTTACTCAATATTCTATCAGGTAAGAAAGTTCCAAGATAGTTTCCGACAGTGTATTCAATTTTTTATCTCACCCAACAAAACTAACAAAACAATTTACGCAATCACTCTCGAAAAAATATTAGCCCTATGATTGAAATGCCGCCGGCGATCCGTTTTATCCATTTTACACCGGCAAGGGTTACAATCGGTCGTAACCGGCTCATGTCCTTTATAGGGGACAAAAATTGCAATTCCGGATTCAGGGTCGACGGGTAACTTTCCGGGTGTTTTATTCTTAGATAGGGACGATTCGATTTGCGTGTGACAGTATTTGCTTTAGATCTAGAATATATATGCTTGTGAAACGGGGCAGTAGGTAACTTACATGCTAGTTGGTCGTAAAAGTAGAATGTGTATTTGATTCATACTGGTTTATTTAGTAGACATTAACGATTACGTTAGGCTAGTAGAATAGTGTAATCTTCCACTGCTGGGCATAAGCTCACCAAAGATATCAGTACAGTGAGCTAGTGTTCTCAAACCCGAGTCATATTTGAAAATTAGGAAACATGTTTTCGCTCAACCCGAGAATCGAACTCAGGGACCCAGTCTTGGCAGGTGAATTACAAGTACCACTAGACTAACGAGGCATTGAGTTTAGTATGACTTTAATTTCTACCCTAAACGACGACACAATTTTAAGCTTGAGCAATCTTAGTCAAGGCTATAGTTAGACAGTATTTTGGTCTAGGAAAACATATGACAAGCTGCCTTATTCATAAACGCTCACTAAAACACTGTTAGTGAGTGTTTTGTCTCTTTTGCTCTTTGGAAAATAGCGTATGTCAGAAAGGGACAAACCATTTGATAGCTAAAATGCTGCTTTTATATATAAAGCCTTAGAAGAATAAAAATAATTTATACCGTAAATTGTTGTTAGAATTGTCTGTACAAAATGTCTCCTTGACGATAGTAATATAGTCCGTAGTTTCACATTTATAAAATTAGTATGAATTTAATATCGTGTTAATACATGTTCAAAACGCGTTGTCAACACAAACGTAATATGTAAAACATATACACAAGACCTCCAGCTACCGCCTCAAAGGAAATGCAAAGTAAACTTACTTTGACTTGACACATTCTATTTAGGGATAGTAAATATGATCCGTAGTCTGCGCGGTAGTCGATTGGATCTGTTGACTAAATCATTTTTCATTTTACTTTTGTCATTTATTTGTAATATTCAGTTGTTATGAGAAAGAGTGGCTAACTGTGGAACTCACGCGTTCATTAAATTGACACTTAACTAATTGATGTAATTTTACATTACACATTACATGTCAAAATCACTCTTTAAATCTTACTAAGGAAGAGATTTTTTAGGAAGACTTTCTATGCAGTTTAATATTGGTCTTATTCTGATGGACAAAAAAATACGTATCGTATTGAGAACGGTTTTTAAAATCGACAACCTCCTCCTTCGATTTTTAAAGTCTAAGACAAACAAGAGTTTTCGAAGAAAATTGAATAGATGATGCTTACGTTATTTTCCTAGATTTAGCGGAGTCGCACCCATACATGTTGTTAGGTGGGTAAAAATCTTCCTCTTAATGAAATAAGTATAGATAGATAATATATCTTATCCCAGGAACTAAGAGATAGCAATCAAATCGACAAAAAATATTAACTAGTATTTTTTCTACCCCTCTAAATAATTCGACATCTCTTTCAACGTTTTTGCCATTTATTCAGAATATTAAAAGAAAACCCTAAGATCTAAATACTACGCCGCAGCCTTCTATCGTCTATTAACAGATAATTACATTGCTAGGGCGAGAGCTGTTTAGTAACATTACGTGTATAATACGAAAAGGTGTATTGTAAGAACTTAAGTATGTTAAACTAAACTAAACGTTACTTGTGTATTTTTTTCATTAAAATTATTGAAAACTAACATTGCGTAGGTATTTCGGGAAGAAAAATAGACTTTCCTATAACCTTCCCATTAAATGTAGCTATCTATAAAAAGAGAATTATTCAAATCAGATTGGTAGTTCCTGAGCGGTTGACCAAACAAAAAACAAGTTTCATTTTTTGTTTTTCGAAATTCCCACGGAAAGGGGCACAACGCGGGTAAAACCGTGGCGCGTTGCTATATATAAAGCATAAATCTGGATAAAAAGTAGTCTATAGCATTCCACTTGAACGTGACTGACACAAGAATATTATTTTCAAATCAGATTGTATAGGTTACTAATCTCTAGAGCACGTTCAAACAGACTCGTCAACTTTATTCCATTAACTCCAGCACCACGAAGCTTCAAAAAAGGGGCTTAATTATGTAGTAAAGGCCTCCCGACCTCAATTCATGATTGTGTTTGGACAACCGTTGTACAAACATGTTTTATATGCCGATAGTTGTTGCCTATCGATCACACCCTGATAAGAATTTGTTTGGTGAGATTACGCCCCCCCCCCCTTGCTTAAACCGTACTGAAAATCAAGAGACTGTAACTTATCATATATAACTTAACTGATTTTTTATAGTTGTAGATAATATTAGATGTCAGTTAGTTGGATTCCATATTTGAAGCTTACTGCCGCAAACGGATTTTTTTTTATAGTTCCCCATTATAAATTACTACAGCACCTAGATACTTCCATTTAATCGACACGTATGCTCAATCGAAAGGACGATGCTCGATTTACGACGATGTACGACATACGACACTCGGTTTTAATTACGAAGTCTCCTAAACCCCTTTGAAAAGTTGGATAAGTCTCCGAAACAAATTAACCGCAAATCCGTCAAATAGAGGAAGCGATTGAAATTTTTAATCTCCTTAATGAATGCGATGGTCGGATCAAACTGTGATCTCGGCTTTGCGGCGACACTAATGACTGGTTCGCTTACATTTAATGACCCTTTAAAAGTTTTCATTAAGTACAGTTACACAAGTTAGGTTAACTTTGTGGCGTTACTACCAACCATAGAGCCACCTACCATAGGCGGGATAAAAGAAGTAACGAGAAATAGGTTTTTAACTAAGTAAAGACACAATTGTAACACAAGTTGTATATCCATATATAATATTAATATAAATTACATTTAAATAATTTGAACAAGGCCGTATCCTAAAAGGAAAGTAGCCTGGACTGTAGCCTGGACCGGCCATCAACAAGTAGCGTTTTTCCAAATCCTAATAAACCGTAGACATTTATATACTTCAAAATAAAAAGGATTTAAATTTCAAAGTACCTACTTAATAAAAAATAAAAAAATAAAGTATTAGCCTGTAATGTCCCACTGTTGGGCAAAGGCCTCTCATCTCACTGAAGATATCAGTACAGTGAGGAGGTTTTAGGCGTAATCACCACGCTTGCCTAATGCGGGTTGGTGATCTCAAACCCGAGCCATGTTTGAAAAGTATAAGTACTTAATAAAAATATAAGTTAATTTTAAAAGAACAGATTACGTAGGTTGTTAAAAAAATTGTATTAACCTTCAAGAATTTCTTAAATACCCAATTTCGTTTCTTCATAACCCTGGAAAGATTAAAATCCCTTCTTTTCTTAACAGTTTTCATTTTATCTTTTCAATTAAACGTTGATCCTTCGCCCAAGCAATCCTTTATGATCGGTCGGTCATTCCAATTGATTGTTTTGTTGAATATACAGTGTAATTACCAAAAATATGATTTTTTGATGTTTATTCCACGGCATGTGTGGCTGATGGCCCGTATTGGTTTTATGTTCAATAATAATGAGATATTAAACGATAGCTGGATTAGAAACTGATAAATAAGGAGAATAAAATCAAATACTCTATTTTTCACTAAAATGTAAACTAATAAAGGTTATTCTTCAGTATATGAATAAAGCTAAATAGTAATATTTGTACTCCATATTCTTCTACTTTTGTTTCTATAGAGAGAATTATTATTGTTCTTGATTGGAATATTGGGCCGCAGACATAGGTTCATTAAATTTATATTTTAGGGGTCATAAGAAGAAATACATTATAGGTGTGTGTAGATTTACACATTTAGGGCGGCTTGCACAAGAAGTTTTATATCTATACAAAAGAACACGAGCGTCAATTGTTTTTAAAACATATTTAAATGCTAAATAAAATTAAGGGCGCTTTCAAATTATGCGTTTCGTGTCGGACCGCTGCGGTGCCGAAGCGGTGCGTTTGTCGTATTGTGTACGTACGATCGTGTGTTTTCATACAAATCGAGCAGCTCGGCAACAGTGCGTAATAAAATTATTTCGCGGTACCGACACCGCACTGTTGCCGAGCTGCTCGATTTGTATGAAAACGCACGATCGTACGTACACAATACGACAAACGCACCGCTTCGGCACCGCAGCGGTCACATAACGTACTATTATAACTTATCATTCATGTCTATCCAAAGCACGTTTTTCAAGTGTCGTTAAAATGTAATTAAATCACTATTACACCTCTTGAAATCTTAACGACTAATAATCATATTTTTTTGCAATTCACTCAGTCATAATACTCAATTGCTCATACAATAGCCAAGAGCAATATTGTTTAGCCGAGAGCTAAACAATATATAATGCTTATTGTCTTACATATAGGGCTGTAATTGGTGCAGACATTAATAGAATTCCAGGCACGTATATGTCTATAGCCTACACTCTATCGAATCATTTGGTTTTCCTGTTATTATGTAAATATTAAATAATTTTATTTTCACTGCAAACTTGAAATAGATCAGTCATAAGGCTAGATTTAGTTAACTTTCATAGTTTTTACGTATAAATACGGATTCTTTCGGAATCAAAGTAAGTGTTTCGACTTGCTCAAACAAAATCATGTAACGGAGTCTTCATACTGTATTTAGTTGTATGAAAACCTATTTAAAATGTGTGCGACGTAATGATTCTAACTTGTGTGCACTTTCTTAAGTTTTCTGAGATTAAGGGCGGATGGCACAAGCATTCCATTTATGTTATTGAGCGCTTGAATATGTTTCAGAAACTAAAGCTGTGCGTTCGAAATTGTATCTTATTTGGCATCAAATAGAACACGAAATAGAACACGAAGGCGGTACATGAAAAAGTTTTATATTCGTAACCATATTTAGGCGTTTTTTTATAGAATTGTTCTTGTCCGCCCTTTAGGTCAGTTAAAAGACTGTCACATTGTGTGTGTAACCGCCTGAAAGCGTCTCGTTGATATTGTACGAATTTAGCATTATTATAACTACGTATGAAAGAACTTGATAAAACAATAACAAATAAATATTGACATTATTATAATAACAATATATATAACACTAGCCGCGCCCCGCGGTGTTACCCGCGTTGTACTCGTTCCCGCGGGAATGTCGGAATAAAATGGACTATAAATTGTGTTGTAAGCTATCTTTCAAAATGGATCAAATAGCACACGGTGTGCAAATAAAATTTAAATCGTTTCAGTAGTTTACGAGTCCATCGCGGACAAACAACATAACACGTATTTTCTATATATATTAGATTGTTAAATGTTGAAAACAATTTTAATACGATTTACCAGTATGTTGACGACAAATTCTATTTGGCCCTATTATTTTATTATTCAAAAGTATGTATAAACATTTCGGGAATATTTAGGGTAATGTTATACTAACCTCATTTTAAATGCTACGAGTATAACAAAAGGTATTAGAATTACAGTCCGTGACCGATACATTTACTCGTCGATCATTAAAAGGAGGAAAGAGATGGCTGATCAGTTTGTACTGCGTTAACTTCTCCGCTCCCAATAACAGTTAATTTCCTCGTTTTTTTGCCGCTTTTATTGTATGCTTGAGGAATAATAAATATTTTTATATACCAGCAATGCCCGCTTACGTTGACGGGGCGACCTTGTCTCCTTCGATAGCGAGTGGTGAAACCGCGAAGAAAGGGGAGGGTTGGGAGAGACTATTGCCCAGAGGTGGGACGATAAATTAAATAGTAAAGTTTATAATGCAAGTAAAACTACTTACTTTTTAATATCATAACTTGTATCAGCTGTTTTATAAGATAGCTTAATAGGCTATTGGGACTGGCCACAGTTCAATCCATCCATCTGCCTTCATTTCATTCTGTTGCAACTCGCAAAACCATTGTGATGTCGCTAGATGTCAATTATTGCATCCAAATTCATATCGGTAATGTATGATAGAGTCAATCAACCCTTCACAAAATGTAAACTATCTGACTATTCCCAACTCTGACTCACATCAATCACATTACAATCAAACAGCAGTCAAACCAACAACAATCCTTAGATATTACGAATATATATGTGTCATAATATTATAATAGGTATCTTTAATATAGTGAACTGCCCACACAATATGCTGATACCATTGTAATGACATAAACATTCCATTTTCGGAAGATAACAATAAAACTAAAACAATGGACGATCGTAATCTTATTTCTGCAATTAACAACGCTTATTCCCTTATTATTTGGAGTTATGTAGTTTAATTATGCTTGTTTAAAATTATGTTTATCTTGGTAGGCAGTAACGGATTAAAAAAATAATATCCTGAAATATTAGGTACACGAAAGGCCTGTCGACTCACTGAAAATATCAGTATCTAATAAAAAAGTTGATTTTTATCAAAACGCATGAGAAAATGTTATGATCTCGTGATATTTTTATGAACAACTAAGTAGAACATCACAATATATAGGAATATGCAAAGAGGAATACAAAATGTATATAATATGTATAGTTTAATAAATTAAGGCGCCATCCATATACTCTATACTTTACTCAGAGTCACTTCCGGAGTGTCTTTGTGAACTGAAGTGTCGCTAATTGGAAAATGTATTGTGACACACAGCCCGGACACAATTTCCGTACATTTATAGGCCAACTTAACTGAGACAGACAGTCCGAAAAGTACGTAAAAATGTTCCAGTAAGTTAATTAATGTTACAAAATATCATAGATTCGAAAGTCAGATAGCGAAATCTTAACGACACTTTCACATCAAGTGGATTAACAAGATTTGTAAATCTAGGCTTTCCGTAATCTTGGCCTAATCGAAATTACTAAGTCTTTGTCTAAGACATGTTTATTATCTAAACATAATGATATTCATAATTTTTATATATTTTATTTTTTCTCGGAATTTTTAGACCACCTGATCCTCCAATAGGGTCTGACGATTAAAATAACCGGGACTGACAAGTTTACGTGACCATAAACCCCCCCCGAAGCACGGTAGGGTTCAAATAGAAATGCCATAAAAAAGACATGTTAAGATAAATAATAATATACTATTGTTGATTGGTAGAATATATGAAATTCGAATTATCCATCAATCAGTTTATCATGTCATGACTTTTCATTTTCATTTAGTCCCGTCGTGTCATGGAGGCGATGTGGGTAGTACGTATTCTATCTTAAAAATACAACAGTATTGATAAAAATGATACTGTTCTTTGTTATCTGGAAACTACCGGATTACTGATTGCAATGTCCAACAAATGATTGCTACTGATAACACATCTCATAGAAACTTGAGACTGATATTTATGTATTTCCTTGATAGAGTATGTACCTATGGTATAGAATAAACAATAGTATGCGTGGAATTTTCTAAATAAAGAACGTCTGCCTTTTTGAAGTCGATGGTAATAAATTGAATCAGAATCATTTTTATTCTATTTAATCTAATGTCGAACACACTATTTTTGAACCCATTATAATCATTAATTATACTTATAATATTTAAAATCAAAGAAACGTGACATTTTTATTTCCTGACCCATATGCCAAAACAGAATCTCTGGTTCGGTTATTTAACTCGAATTTGTTGAGCGAAATTCAACCGTAGCGTTATAGGTATAGAGAAGTTCGTGTTTGTGGAAGATATTCAGTGATGTTCAACAATTGGGTGAATGCCAAAGTCGCGTCAAGGCCAATGACCGGTGGGGTACAATTCAACTCTTTTCACCTTGGAGACGATCGGGAACTCTTTTTAAATTTTACGTAACTTTAAATAGGTAGGTAGTGTGGTGTGAGTCTCAATAATTATGCCTGATATTACAATACCTTAAGTTTATCTGTCTAGTATATACAGGAGCGGTGAAAATAGGAAACACCAATAACATTTAAAAATCGAACGAAATTCTATGCAAATTGATTGGTCGAGTAACAAAAATGTTATGCAATTTAATTGGTTGAATTTCTGTACCACTTCGCCCCTTTCTCCGTTTCGGAATAGCCGTTGATACTGAGCGAGTTTACAAGCTGCCTGTCGGCGGAAGGATAGCGATATTTGTAAGAGACCTTTGTCCAAGAGTGGGACAGTTGATATTAGGAAAAAAGTTCAGGAAAAAAGTGATACTTTATGTTTGTTTGTCCATTCACATTACAACAGAGCAGGGAGCATTCATTGTGGGAGCATAAATCTTTTACTTGAAGCTACTTTATCCACAAGGAACCACAAGGGCGAGAACGCGAGAGAACCACAGTCAAACCAATATAGGTAGTTATTTTATTTCTCGCCTCCGAACCATACTTGTAGTTGTAATGAGTAAGGACACGCGTCTTCGTGTGCGTAACTGTCGGTACCGTCACGGAGGCAAAATCATGTTAATATTCTTTTGACACAATTCGCTAAGAATTACTATCAAATGACATTTCTCCAGTTTGTCAAACCTACCGTGCTGTCGCTACTTTAACAAGATTTTGACACGGACCAAGATGCACGTTAAGACAATAAGGTATGTGCAACTACCTAAACAATTATAGCTCAAGGGCACTCGTGAGTAAAATATCTTTTGTAGAAATAACAAATGCTTACCTATCCAGAGTTTATTCATAAATAGGTAATTTGCATTTTTAAAACTTGTCTGAAGAAGTCGATAATATTATTATGACTAGCGTTGCACGTTCATTTGTTTTTAAGGTTCCGTTAGCTAAATGATAAAAACGGAACCCCCTATGGTTTCGTCACGGCGGCCGTCTGTCTGTCAGTATGTTACAGTCGGGTTAGTGCCACAGACCGTAGTGGACCAAGAGCCCGTGAACCCCAGACCTTCGTTATTTTATAAAAGCTGAAAGTTTGTCAGCGCACGCTCCCAACACAGGTAAGAACGATGGACTATTATGAAGTTTGGGTTATCGTGGCTTTGGCAGGTAAACGGTACTAAAGGTCAATGGTCGAAAACACCAAGTTGGCCATCGATTTCGATATCACCGTCAAAGGGTGACTTGTACAACTCCTCAAGAGCTTTCAAATGACATAGGTCATGTCACTGTTGAGCATTAGGATCAGCGTCCATGGCATAGGCCAACTCCAATCTTCGGTGGTCGAAAACACCAAGTTGGCCGTCGATTTCGATGTCACCGTCAAAGGGTGACTTGTACAACTTGTCAAGAGCTTTCAAATGACATAGGTCATGTCACTGTTGAGCATTAGGATCAGCGTCCATAGCATAGGTCAACTCCAATCTTCAATGGTCGAAAACACCAAGTTGGCCGTCGATTTCGATATCACCGTCAAAGGGTGACTTGTACAACTTGTCAAGAGCTTTCAAATGATATAGGTCATGTCACTGTTGAGCATTAGAATCAGCGTCCATAGCATAGGTCAACTCCAATCTTCAATGGTCGAAAACACCAAGTTGGCCGTCGATTTCGATATCACCGTCAAAGGGTGACTTGTACAACTCTTCAAGAGCTTTCAAATGACATATGTCATGTCACACAAATCACACTTTATTATTTGATGAATTTAGATCGGTATTTTACACACCTTTATTAACGTTTACCTGCCAAAGCCACGGTAACCCAAACTTCATAATAGTCCATCGTTCTTACCCTGTGTTGGGAGCATGCGCTGACAAACTTTCAGCTTTTATAAAATAACGAAGGTCTGGGGTTCACGGGCTCTAGGTCTAAGAGGGATCGGGCCGCAAACTTAACTTTGTGTCCGACGAAATGAGACTACTGATTTTGTTTCTTTGCTGCTACGGAATCTTCATAGACGATTCCGACTCGCTCTTGACCATTTTTTGTTATTGTGTTGGTATTTAAGTACGCACGAGTTCCCATTTAGTCATATATTAAACAAATTAATGTTTTCAAGTAAACCACGATTAGTAGAAGGTCCTCATTAGTTTATGTATTGAGTGGTAACATACGGGCACTTTATTTTAAATTCAATGTTAATTAGGTTTTAAGTAAAATTAATTGTATAAGGGAGTGCCAAGGCCGTTTATTAAGTAGATTTAGTCTGTGGAAATAATATGAAAATAAAATTGAATTCAATGAATGCAAAAAGTTTTAGCAATAGCTATGAGCATAAAAAGTTCTGTAGAGTCACGATAGCGGTAAGCGTTCTTTAAAAAAATTAAAGAACATACAAGTTTAAATATTCAGATTTTAGTCAATGTTCTTTTTCCTCGCCTCGGTGGTCTAGTGGTATGTGCGCTCGCCTGCCAAGACTGAGGTCCCGGGTTCAATTCCTGGGTCGAGCGAAAACATGTTTCCTTTTCAAACATGGCTCGAGTTTGAGATCACCAACCCGCATGTGGCAAGCGTGGTGATTATGCCTAATCCTCCTCACTGTACTGATAACTTCAGTGGGATGAGAGGCCTTTGCCCAGCAGTGGGACATTACTGGCTAATACTTTTTACTTTTCTTTTTCCAAAAATCTATAGTAACTGTAACCTCTCGTTGCACCGTAGTCAACCCAAAAGAACAAAATCGCGTCAGTTTTAAAAGGAATATGCTCTACGCAGAAAACTCCTTCACTGTAGTCCAAGTGTAATAGACAAATACATGAAATAAAAGTGATTATATATGTTAGTGATCTAATCTAGGAACAATGTGCCGTTATCTTGTTTGTATTGATAGTAATGAGTCATCGATCACTCCATTTGATGAGCTGCGAGATAATCGGGCCGTGTTATAGGAATTTGTATTATTTCGATGTATACAGGTTTTAATATAACTTGTTATGAATACATTTGTAAGTGTGGGTGACGGCGACTTGCTAGACATCTATGCTCATATAAAAAAGCTGAAGAGTATTTTTTGTTTGGCCGCGCAAATCTTAAAAACTGGAAATCTGATTTGAATGTTTTTGTAATAGATAACCACATACAATGGAAAGTTTATGAGCTATTTTTCATCATCCCGGAGTTTCTACAGGAAAAGGCACATTGCGAATAAAACCCAAGGGCGTTGTTAATTTTTGTATCAAAATCACGTTTGTAGACGTATGTTACAGTCGCCTAGACCTATCTATGTCCTGCCGTTGTAGGTATAGTAATTTAGTAATACATGAGCCATGTCAGAGGCCTTTGGCGGCTCAATAACTCTGACACCAGGATTGGTCAGGTTGACCACCCACACGATGAAGAAGATAGTAATAGTCTATCTAAGTAGGTTAGTCTTTTAGACCGCCTTAAGCCCGTCGACATGGTCTAACGGTTAAAACAACCGAGATCGACAATTTGACTCCGAAGCTAGGGTTTATAGGGAACATTCATAACCAAGTTATAAATAAAATATAGCTTTATGCACGCCACCTTTAACTGGGGAATTTAGTTTTTTTAAACTCTCTTTAATATAAAAGAACATTTTCATTTCTCGTTGAAATAAAATACTGTCCTTTCCCAAATGGGAATGTAATTGGAACTAACTGGAAAATAGTTCCAGACCGAGACCCTAAATTGCTCAGAAATATTGATGATCAATCTATACTTTAGAGTAAAAAAAAGGAGTTGTATATCTGTAAGAGTTTGTACGGAGCAGAGGATTTTGCATGAGTAGGTAGGTATTGTAATATATAATAAACTACCAAAGGATCTCAAAAATATAACGTCAATTTGTTTATTTAAGAAAAAACTGAAAACTTATTTAATATCTAAGTGATTACTCAATTAATGATTATTTATTAGAATAAGAAATACTTGTTATTTATTATTATTGTATTTTTAATTCTACTTGATCACTCTCCGTCCAATAATTTTTATCCCTGAATTGTTTATAATTTGTTAAGTGTTTGTTTAAGTTGTTAATATTTAGTATGTATGGTAAACCAGTGTACCTTTAAAAGTTCATATAGGTACCTCCATGGTGAAACGTGGCTGTTACTGCTATTACTATAACACCTTGTAAATACCCTTGTACCCATGTTTATTGAACAATAAATTGAATTGAATTGAATTTGAGCGCTGATACTTATTTCATAAAACGGCTATGTAATTACACAGTTGAATTCATATTCACAAATCACGGTACACAACATAACTAATGATTTCTAAATTAATATATATTTTTTCCTGCAACAAACACTATGGGAATCAAACCCTGTTGCCTATGTGTACCCAACCACTACGCATGTTACCTACTGTCTAGGCTTAAAGCTTATTATATTAATAATACTAACCTTCAATATTCTCTTCATCTGTCTCCATAATTTTCATTTTTAAACTTTATAACATAACTTTTCAAACACAAAAAAAATAAAACTTGTTATCACAAAATGAAACACAAAAACTAATTAACTAACAATATTTTTTATCTTAATTAACGATACTTTTAATTGTTTAAACGCGAAACTCGATAACGGACCGATTTTGGCTAAATATTTTTTTCACAAGTATTTTTAAAGGCTGTACAAAGAATTTGTTTATCAAAAAAGGGGAAAAAGCTATGGGACAAGGATAAACGTTTGGTTAATTGATGGGTATCACTACAAAAATAATTTAAAACTTTACGTATCGCGAAGTTTCTCAACACCGAGAGCGACCGTCACACGACTACTCTCCACAGCGTCTTCCGACACACTGAATGAAATCCCGTAGAACAATGAACTCTACGATCCTACATCAACGCAATAGAGCTGAAATTCAATCAACATTCAAAGAAAATTAATCAGAAGTTGTATTTAAGTTCGTATTTGTCGATATTGAAATAAGTAATTGACTTGTTTTTACTTTTTAATATCAATACGAACGAGGATAATACTCTTGTGTTTGTTTGACGGATGTTATTTGCTTTAATAAGGATTTTTGCATTGGTTTATTAGGGTTCCGTACCCAAAGTTTAAAAACGGGATCCTATTACTACGAGACGTCGCTGTCCGTCCGTCTATCACCAGGGTGTATCTCAAGAACGGTGATAGCTAGACAGTTGACATTTTCACAGATGGATGATGTATTTCTATTGCCGCTATAACAACAAACACTAAAAATAAAATAAAGAATAATTTAAATACGTTACTATTAAACGCGATTCAACTTTTCCCCCATTCAATTAAACTAAGAAAACTCTATCAAGATCAAGAAGAATAAAATTAATGCCTTGGGTTATTGAGCGAGGATTTATAGAGAAATAATAAGCAACGTTGGCGTAACCTTAGTCTGGAATATTACAGATACATTCACCAGAATGATACACAGGATATAAAGTAATTAAATACTGAAATAAACGTGAATCAACTAAAAATGATTTAATGTCTCCAGAATTAGATATTTTCCCGCGATCCGTATGTGTAGTTACTATAATAAAGTTTGCTTATTTACAAATGTTATGTGTGGAAACGAGATGCATACGGAATTTTAGTTTTTTTCAGGTTAATTATCTTTTGAAATAATAATTTATTCAAAAAAACTGTTCTAATTCGAACTTGAGTCAAACCCCGTGAACCTAATAATAAAAACGTTTCAATTTTAAACATAAAGTGTAAAAATTTTAAAAATATATTACCATTGCTTGTCAGCATCGTAAAATTTAAACTCCCTCAGAATCAACGTTGCTCTACTCATGTCACTTTATCATTGGCTTTTCAATGAGACAGAATGAGCAATGATAACTAATGGTAAGTATTATTTCTTGTCTATCTACTAAGTTTTCCACTTTTTCTATTGTTGTTAACTAGGTAAGGCTTAAAGCACCAATAATAATCAAAATTGCTCTTAAAATTGTTACATTTCAATAATACCAGTGGCAAAATGTCCTCGCATGTGTCGCTATCAAGGTCGTAGCCCTTGTATCTTTTATTAATGTGGCTATTTTTATAGCCAATTTAAGTGGGTGTTTACTTGAAGAAAATATTATTTTAGAAGCAGATCGATGAAAGAATGGACGACAAATGTGTGTTCGGACAAATGAATTCCAATGACTTCAGCGAGTCTGAGTTCCTGGTTTCAATTCCCGGGTCGAGCGAAAACATGATTCCTACTTTTCAAATATGGCTCGGGTTTGAGACCAACCCGCATTAGGCAAGCGTAAAGATTATTAAGCGTGGAGTGATGAGAGGTATTTGACCAGCAGCGGGACAATACAGGCTTATATCGTTTTTTCGGCGAGTTGGTCAGCTCGCGAGCGGGGAGGATGCAAGATTAGTATTCGAGCGAGTGAGTAATTCACGTGGCTATCGTACGAGTATTCTATTTACCTGCTAACTAGCCAAATTGCTAAATTTAAACGTCGTTATTATGTTAAAAGCTGCGACGGGAGCGAAAAGGGGGATTAAATATTTCTTTTATTTTAATTTCAAATTCGCGATGACACCTCAGACACAATTTATAAAAAAATACACTTCTACTCTGACACAAAAACTTGCAGATCTCGTACGTCGAATAAAGTGCCTATTCGTAAACTTATGTTAATTCAATACATTACTCTTGGCTTTTTTCTTCGTAACTCAGAATATTTGAAAGGAAAAGAAAAGCCTGGAAATTATACCTTTAAAGCCGAGGACACACCATATATATTGTACAGAATATAACATTTCCGTTGGATACAACTTTAGTCTCATGCACGTCACTGTAACACCATAAATCTCAGGACATCATTTACTTTTAATGTGATTTCATACAGGTGATGTGACGTGGCTTTGTCGTGATCTTGCCAATTTTCTTATAAAACTTATTCTTTGTCAATTTTATATGAGTTATATGAAACATGTTGTTCGTCGTGGTTTTGTGTTACGTGTTTAAGTAAGAATTTTGGTATAGGTTAAAGTGAAGGTAAAAGGTCACCTATGTTGATGACAGTGGCTTTAGGGGCTTAAAAGGAAACCTAAGTTTGACCGAAGGCTCTTCAACCATCTTAATCTCAAACAAAAAAACAGCAGTCAAAGGATTAGTCGTAAAAGTCTATCCTACATGAATAATTCGAATTTATTTTTTTATAAGTAATTTAAAAATATTGAGACAACGATGTTCGTAATTTATACTGAGTAAAACACATATAAGATAACTGTTTTATTACTAGGCTGCAATTGTCTCATGTTTGTGACAATCGATGGATGTGTTATTCACAGTTTTCACAATTACCGTAATCTCCGTAAAATACTCGAACAGATAATAATGTATTGAATGGGCACATATTAAATTTAAAACTGAATTGACATTTGTTAGCCCTATAACACAATATCGGGTCTTCAAGATCCTAAATAGATTGAAAACCACAAATGCAAGTCGTGATCCTCAAATCGTCTGAAACTTGCGGTCTTGGGCACCACAAACCACATTGTTAGGTGCTAGCCTATCTTTTAGGTAAGATGCAACTATTTTGATTCCTTTCCTAGCCTGAATTACGAGTGTTAGGTATTTAGGAGGGATTGCACAAACATTCCTAATGTTATTTAGCCCCTTAATATGAGATAACTAGCCGCAACCCGCATTGTACCCGTTCCCGCGGGAATTTCGGGATCAAATGTATTTCTCCACTTCTCCATATGTTATTCTGATGTATAACCTATATGACTGTAAAGTTTCATCCAAATCCGTCCCGTACATAGTTTTTGCGTGAAAGAGTAACAAACATACTACATCCATACATCTATCCATACTCGTACATCCATCCTCACAAACTTTCGCATTTATAATATTATAGTAGGATTAGGATAGGATATTTAACATTGTTTAATAAACAAATGATGTTCGTTTTACTTAGTGTTTTATTTCTTGCATTATAACGAAAAACTTTTGTTTATTATAAACATTCAGTAGATTATATTCTGGAGTAGTATAAAGGTTATTTTTAGCCCAAAATCTGAATAGGAATGGGAAAAGCGTGAGTGAAACTGTGTGTCATTTCTAGTGTACAGATCAGTCTATCATAGATACTTGGAATCTCTTACCACTTTGAAAATCACATTGATACGTATTGACGTATACGTATGCCATAACATTACCAGGCAATAAAACCAGACGGCAGAAAATATTCTAAAACGCCATAAACTACGGCTCATAAAATATCCATTAACTCTTTTCTGCACCCAGTATATCTTTTACAGCTAATTACACCACAATTTGGTTAGTATACGATAATTTTTTTTTGAAACAAAACTGTTTATGATAAAGTACAAAAATAGCCTGATTGTTTCAATCACCATGTCGGAGGCCTTTAGGCGGTCTAAAAACTCCGACACCAAGGTTGGCCACTAACCTACACGAACTTGATTACTTTTTAATATTTGCCGCACTCAGAGATGTTCATTTAATAATAGACTTTATTAATTTATTCTACTAGCAGCGCCCCGCGGTTTTACTCGCGTTGTGCCCGTTCCCGTGAGAATTTCGGGATTGATTTTTTTTACATAAAAACCTTCCTCTTGAATCACTCTACCTATTACAAAAAACCGCATCAAAATCCGTTGCGTAATTTTAAAGATTTAAGCATACAGACAAACAGACACGAAACAGAGACGACTTTATTTTATACTATGTAGTGATGATGATTGCACAAAACAAAATACAACCCTTATAAACTAGGAAACAGTGTAAACAAGTTATTTCTAAATCTAGGGTGTATCTCAAAACATGTGCTTTCAGCTAACTAATAACATAGACGTCGCTAAAGCTAGACTTATTATTTGACGTTTATAATCATGCATTATTTGTTAAAATCAGTCATTAAATCTCTACTAAGGAAGTATTTCACGTCCCCGAGTGTTTTATATTTATTTATATAAATGGTACTATCATTGATCGATATTCAATTACGTACCCTTAAATATATTTTATGTGTCCGAACAAAAAACATTTGATTTTACAGATGACTTTGATCTTTCTTCTGGAACTTCAGTTACACAAGAATTTTAATTGTATTCTTCAATTACATTTTTAGCTTCAGTTCGTTTCAGTTTTAATAGCCAATTTTTTTTAAAATCAAATAATAACGAACCTTTAATAATAATGAAAACAAAATACAGTCATAAGTATCCTTCCTTTAGAATTTTCAGGCTATTAATTACCAATTTTTAAAACTATTACTATTACATCGAAAAATCCAACGAAATTTAGAATCTCCGCCATCAGTTTTTCAAGTCGGTTAAAAATATTCCAACTTATATTTTAATTTACCGTATCGACAAAAGTTGGATATGGCAACTACAATAATATCAGAATGCCATCGGGTTATTTACATTAAAGGTCTTAGAGTAATTTCGCCATTAAAAGACATATCTTCCTCAACTAAAACATAAAACACTTCCAAACATCCTACTAATGTTATAAATGCGAAAGTTTGTGAGGATGGATGTGTGTATGTTTGTTACTCTTTCACGAAATCACTACAGTACGGATTTGGATGAAACTTTACAGTATTAAAGGTTATACATCAGAATAACACATGGAATACATTCTATCCCAAAATTCCCGCGGGAACGGGTAAAACACGTGTAACACCGCGAGGCGCCACTAGTCTCAAATAAACACAAACATTACTAACAACATAACCATCTATTTACAACATCACAATAACCGTTATTCACAGTTCACATAACGACGTTCACTATACGTTTACCCCGTTCAGTAATGTGCCATATAACCGTTTACCCCATTGCTCACACAATTTGTGATCTGAGTGACAACCAGAGCCTGGAAGCTTCAAGCAATCTCCCGGTTCAACGTAGCGTGGCGTCTTGAAGAGATGGAACCTACTATATTCGCACTATTATAAATTGTATTAGAGAGAAAAGCGTAATAAATAGCGCTGCAGCGCTGTTAGTACTCAGATTAAGCGATGTCAGCTCTTTGCGATTATTCAACGTGCAGGTCAGTCACTATTCGGATGGGAGGTCGATAATTTCTAAGCGCTACAGTAGTTTGGAAGCCGTCGGTCCCGGTAACTTTCTACGGGTAGTAGTCGTTACATGAGCCATGTCAGAGGCCTTTGGCGGCTCAATAACTCTGACACCAGCACGGGTAGCATGAACACTGGTAGACATATATCTCTATAGGGTTAAAACTTTTGTCTTGTCTACGGGTTATGGCGCGGTTGCGAGCACATAATGACAGGAAGCGAAAATCTCTACTGTATACAAAACTTTCGCTACGGAAGACATAGAAATATTGCCCTTTACAAATATATTATATTTTTAACATGGTCACACATGATTACCGATAAATTTGTTGAAGCACAACACCGTCACAACACTATTTCATTCATTCGCCATTCATTCATTTCAGTGCGTTTTTGTCTGTGGTTATTGTTTCTTGTTTTCGTTTTTGTTACAAAAATATTGTATTTTGTAAGTTTAAAATGTCTTGTACGAAAAAGACAAGCTTTGTATGCACCTTGGAGGGTAGCCTACATATTTGTGTACTTTGAAATGTCAAAGTCAAATTAGTCTCTGACGTAGACATATTATGGTCGTCATGCTCAAGGGCGTAGACATTTGTATACAAATGACGTACGCGACAAGACAAATCTATGTCGCGGTAGCTACTGTAGACAAAATCGCGATGACGTCAAACTTGCGCCATAGATGGTAGACATATTTGTATGTCTACTTGTCATGCTACCCGTGCAGGATTGGTCAGGTTAACCATCCACTCGATAAGAAGAAGAAGTAGTTTGAAGGATACGTAAAATTGTCGGCCCCGGTTGTTCCAATCGAAAGACCAAGTCGGACACCTAAAACACTGACGCTAGGGTTGACCATTAATCTACTCGAACGTACTTTGAAGAGAAAAAAAGCATGTGTTATTTGAACTTGGAATTACAATATTTATGCCTTATTATTGTGTTCGCTTACTAACGGCTAAGATATTATTAGGTCATAATCAAACACACGCATAACTTTGATTAAAGACTAGCAGCGCCCCGCGGTTTTACCCACGTTGTGCCCGTTCCCGTGGGAATTTCGGGAATTTTTTACATAAAAACCTTCCTCTTGAATCACTCTACCTATTACAAAAAACCGCATCAAAATCCGTTGCGTAATTTTAAAGATTTAAGCATACAGACAAACAGACAAACAGACACGAAACAGAGACGACTTTATTTTAT
The DNA here is from genome assembly GCA_963082685.1 of Cyclophora albipunctata. Lineage (NCBI taxonomy): Eukaryota > Metazoa > Arthropoda > Insecta > Lepidoptera > Geometridae > Cyclophora > Cyclophora albipunctata. Next base: position 1,031,526 of record OY720123.1, read on the forward strand.
ACTATGTAGTGATTGTCAGATAGTTCCTACTTTTTCCACTATAAATGCGAATGAAACAGTACCTAGGTCTGTACTATATCTGACTGTCTACCTTTTACTCATTCACACCTAAACCACTAAACTAATTTGATACATTTAAAATGTTGGCACAAACACTTTGGAAATGGATATAAGCTGTTTTCCTGAATCCAAGGTTGCCTTCAGGTAGAACCGGAGGGTACAACTGGTTCGTAACAAATTATAGAATTCAGAGTTTAACGCAAGTCATCTTTTAAGTACTTACCTAATTATTTCTAGTCATTAAATTAAAATGCATAACAATTGACAATAACATACAATTAAATGTTCTTTACGCTATTTAGTTATTGTTTTATAGTTATATGACATCATAGTGATGCAATTCAGATAGTGGGTACGTCATGATCTGTATACTGTGACGACTGACGTAAGTAAAAGTTAAAACATAAGGATTTTAAGCCAAAAACTAACCGAAACCATTAGCCTTCTTTATTATTTATCGTAATAGCTAGCTGCGCTAGCTGTATACGTGGGAATAATACATCAGATTTTACAAAAGGACATAGGTTATTACGCCTAATCCTCATTGTATTAATATCTTCAGTGAGATGAGAGGCCTTTGCTAACAGCGGGGCATTACAGGCTATTACTTTACATAGGTTATTGTGGTGCCCCAAAATTCCCGCGGGAACGGGCAGCACTACTAGTATAGTATATATTGCTTTATACCTACAATACAACAACAAGGAAATAATCCGATGCGGATGGATTGCAAATTGCAATGTACCTACATATTCTTGAATTGAATCCGAAGGGGACTCGCTTGAAGATCAAAACGATTGAAATTGATCCTGATGGATGTTCATTTTAACCTTTGTGATGATAATTGGAACAGGGAAATGCTACCAGGAACCGTTCGTTTCTAGCCACGAAGAACTATTAACTGAATGTCCGTGACATCTTTCTTAGAAATATCGCAAACTTTACCAATAGTTATTAAGACTAACTAAGACATAATTATTTGCGAGCTTTACACCAATAGTCTTTATAACATGTTATTATTTTCTAGGTTTCCATTAAGGTCATCGCCACAGGTTATCGCAAACCATAGATAGTCACAAACATAAAATATATAACTTCTTGGACAAATAGGTACATACTCGTTAGTTAGACCCATTATTATCTACCTGATACTGTTACATAATATACATACACAGATATATAATTGACAGTCAGAGCGGACTTGCGCTTTTTAATATTCTTCAAACGACAGTGATCTGAGCTTCTTATCTAAGTAGGTACCTATCTTTTTTTAGAAATCAAACTTACTTAGGGCGGTTATCTTAAGCTTACGCTCACGCACGAGTAAACAGTTCCACCAAATTTCAGTCTCAACAAAGGTAATAAAATGAAAAATCTTGTCCCTTTTGTCCCGTTCGAATAACTACAACAGAATATCATTTAAGTTATGAAATAACGCTATATATCTAACAGTCATTTAACAGAGTAGCAGTGAACTTTTTAACGAACGTAAATTACGATAACAGACCGTATGGAACAACCCACCCTTTATCATTAACAATAGCAATTGAAAAGCAATTCCAACAGAGATCGTCACAAAACAAAACATGCAAATCACGGAAACTTTTAGAGCCCTTTACGTAGTCCCTCCGAGGTCAAATCAAAGTGAAACTGCCGTTAAAGTTTAAACGCGATACATCATAGGAACCTCGTTTATTATGCAAAGTACTGTGGAAAGTTTGTAACTAGTTACTTACATTCAGTTCAAACTATCCATAAAACGGTCAACTCGCTTCTCTGAGATCAAATGAAATGAAGGGGTTAACGCACTGCGTAGATATCGCTGTTATAATATATCTTTGTAATAAAGTAACTTGTATAGAGGCAAGTCTGTTATTTCGTAGGGGTAAATAGTGGCAATCTTGGAATAAAACCTAAAAATTATGCATATTCGGTAGCTGTTGGCAAATGTCTAATAATTTTAATGACAGGCTAATACTTTTTAATTGACTACTTACTTATTCCCAACGAGTTTGATCCAATCCCATCAGTTGCTAAAAAAATTAAGAATCATAATGCAATCTGCGCTTAATGTAGATTAGTTAAACTAAATCATTGAAATATTTCTAAACATTCAGGTTTTCCTATGGTTTTCCGAGTTCACAAGTCAGAAGTAAACACTCAGATGACTCACTCAGATGTAAATAAAGTGTTTATATTTCTATCTTATATATAAGTATTGTATTGACGTTCAACAACCATGTCGTATTAACTTGTTTTGATTGACAACCACGACGGAATACGCTCAGAAAATTAAAAGTAAATATGACAGGGTTCTCAACTGTAGTAATCTTCGTGTAAATTGCACATTAGAGTATACATTCTTAGTTCTAGGACCACAATCTGCTTATTAGTCATATTGTACACAGGTATTTCCATATACTTAAAATAAATTATTGAATTCTCAGTATAAGTTAAATACGAGTAAAAACTAAGGTTATCGATTTTCTGTAAAGTCTAAAGTCCACTTTGAGTTTATTGTTTGTCTATATCACAATAATAGAGCTTCTTATAATGTAGCTACCTATCTTTTTCAACCTTTCGATTTTTACACATTATTAACGTATTACTACGAGTTTCCTCTCAGCATAGAAGGTTGTTTTAAAACCCGTAGTAATACGTTATTAATACTACATATCTGTAATCTATAAAGATATAATCTCTCATCAGTGGAACATGATCTTTACGGCCAATTCATGGGGCCAGTGTTAGTGGAGGTCAATCTCAATTGCCGCGTTTATTGGTCGGTATCACTGTACATATTATTATATATACCTATCTACATACGAGTATATGTAGTTAATAGTTATATCAATTAATCTGGATCTGTAGCGCTCGGGGCGTAGTTTGACTGTTAGCTCATTGCGATTGTTAAGCAATACGCAGCTCGGTCCCTGCTTGGATGGGTGGTCGATAGTTGCATTTCTATCTGAGCACTACCGTGCTTCGGAGTCAAATTGTCGGCCCCGGTTTTTTAAATTGTCTTTCTTCTTCTTCATCGAGTGGATGGTCAACCTGACCAATCCTGGTGTCAGAGTTATTGAGCCGCCAAAGGCCTCTGACATGGCTCATGTAACGACTACTATCCGTAGAAAGTAACCGGGGCCGACAGCTTAAGGTGCCCTCCGAAGCACGGAATCATCTTACTTTTCGGGCAATCAGGTGATTCAGCCTGCAATGCCCTAATCAAACTGAGGGCAGTCTCACAAAGAGATTTTGTGAGACATTGTCCCCACTTGGAATCGAACCCGGAACTTTCGGATCGTGAGCCGAGCGCTCAAACCACTAGACCGCGGAGGCTGTTGTCAATTGTTCAATTGTCAAGCCATGTCGAAGACCCTTAGGCGGTCTAAAAACTCCGACACCCACTTACCTACTCGAAATTACTTTTTATTTGAAGAGTACTCAACTCAATGGCTACGAGACCACTATGGCTATATACCACGAACGTCACACAAGTTTCTCAAAACTTGTCTCTAGGATTCATCGCAACTTGAAATCTTACCGCCTTACCGCCCGGACAATCCATTTGATAGCTTAATTGCTGTAAGCGTTTATGATTATGGTTCTTAATGCAGTTGAATCCGGATTTGAATCGAGTGACATCACCTCTGTTATATGACACTTAGTTTTGTCTAGTGGGGCCTCATCGGGGTCAAGTGTACCTTCGTGCAAAATTTTGTAACAATGACGTCCGAATAAAATACAGACCGGCAATAAATGAGTTTGTGTAATAATTTTTCTTTTTTTCCTAAATGTATAGAGAACTTAGCTTATTGTAAGGATGGCCATTATGTTCTCGCTTGAGTTTCGAGATAAATGTAACCCCATATGTTATGTTGATGTATAATTTATTGTAAAGTTTCATCCAAATCCGTTAAGTAGTTTTGCGTGAAAGAGCAGCATATACACATAGGCAGATACATCCTCAAAACCTTTCGCTTTTAATATTAGTAAATATAATTAGTAGAACAGTACCAGTAGGATACCAGTTCCAATAAGCTGATTCGAATATCAATACAAGTCTTTATCGTTGGAATCTGGGCCATACTAAAAAATGAACTCAATATAAATATTTCTTAAAAAAATTGTAATAAAGTCCTGATCCGAGTGACCACATGATTCTGGCGGAGAGCCAGTTGTCACCATTGAACTTGAGCGTGTTATTCTTGTAACCAACACTATTTTGTTAGTATCATGGTTATTGTCATATCGTTTGACTGGAGTTTACAGATTTATTCGGTTTTTTGAAGTCAAGGTAAGGTAAATTTAAAATCGTTGCAGTTTTTGGGGTTTAAATTAATTTTATAAGATTTTTTGTGCGTTGGAGAATGGTTTTTCGATAGTATTTTGTGTTCTTTAGGATTTTCGACCGGTTTAGAGCTATTACTGGTAAGAGCAGAGCCAATACTAAACGAGTAATACTAATAGCCTATTACAACCCCACTGAGATTCTTGTTAGTTCTTCTCAGTAGGTGGCGAGTTTCGAACTAACGTTAACTTAATTTTAAACTGACGATTATAAATGATTGTGATGATCTGGTATATAAAGAGATTTTACAATTTAATTTTAATTACACTGAATTGTTAGGAATTGATTTGAAATGATGGACGTACCACAGGTAAGAACTCATGTCATGCAAGCATCATTCCGTTAACCGTTAGGTGTCATCCCAGTTTAAACGACTCGACGCCGTATAAAGTAACTCTTTTTGCGTTTGTGTACGCATTAGTTAAGTGCTTTGCTCTTCCGTGGTTGGTGTTAAACCACCACAAATAATGAACAGTAGTCTATGGCCAATTTTTCTATGAGCACAATACTATATAGGTAATCTGTAATTAAAACATTTTGCATTACGTGTTCTATACCTTGATTCCATGCCATGTTTCAGTCAGCCATTACTAATCACGTGTCATGGAGAACGCGTAGCATAAACCAAAATGTGTTCGCCATTAGGAAATGAGATACTTAATTACGACAAATGAATCACAGTTTGTTCAGAAATAGATGTCCTTTGGGTTTTGATGCGATATTATCCGGTGTTTAACGGTTTACTATTTTGCGTATTACGTCATTTCATTGGCTGCGTATTTTACGAACTTTTAGGTCAGTATAGAAAAAAAAAGACGTTAGCAATTGTTCTACTCACTGTACTGATATCTTCGGTGTGATGAGAGGCTTTGCCCAGCAGTTGTTTCAGTTACGTTAGAGGTTAATACATTTTACAGCAGTTTTTTACATTTTCTGTGTGATGAATGATTCAACTTATCAGGGTACTAGCAGCGCCCCGCGGTTTTACCCGCGTTGTGCCCGTTCCCGTGGGAATTACGGGATTTTTACATAAAAACCTTCCTCTTGAATCACTCTACCTATTACAAAAAACCGCATCAAAATCCGTTGCGTAATTTTAAAGATTTAAGCATACAGACAAACAGACAAACAGACACGAAACAGAGACGACTTTATTTTATACTATGTAGTGATGAGATTCGTTGGGAAATAACCTTTATGATTATACTTAAACCCAGTCAAGATGACCCAAACTTTTCATTTAAACGCGATTTAAAGTATGCTCTCCGATCCGAGTTTGTCTGTCCGATCCTAACACAGGTCCACTGGAACTCCTTTTTCAAACACAGGTTTATCTAGAGATATTCGTCACTACATAGTATAAAACAAAGTCGCGTCTGTTTGTCTGTTTGTCTGTATGCTTAAATCTTTAAAATTACGCAACGGATTTTGATGCGGTTTTTTGTAATAGGTAGAGTGATTCAAGAGGAAGGTTTTTATGTAAAAAAATTCCCGAAATTCCCACGGGAACGGGTACAACGCGGGTAAAACCGCGGGGCGCTGCTAGTTATTCTATAAATCTATACTAATATATGCTGAAGAGTTTGATTTTATATCTATTTGAACGCACTTATCTCGGAAACCACCAATTCGATTTGAGTAATTCTGTTTGTAAGTATAGCTACATTCAACGGAAAGCTTATAGAGTATTTCTCATCCCGAAATTCTAACGAAAACGGCCACAACGCAGGTAAATCAGGAAGCGCTGCTAGTTATTATTTAAATTACAACTATTTATGGATCACTACTGATAATAAACTTCCGACTAAAATAATCCACAAGCCAGAACCAGAACCGCGAAATAGATTAACGAAGTAATTTAGTCAATAAACTGAGTATGGTTGAATTGGCTGATGTACTAGTTCAAACGGCAGTGATATATTATAGTATAGTTGTATCGGAACTTAGGTGTTTGTGTTATGTCAACGTACTTCTTTGATGTTCAGATGTTTGTTTGAGCGCTCGCTTCAAAGCACTTGGTTTGATGTAAGAGGTGGAGGTAATATGTATCTTGTCTTGAAATTTAAAGAATTTTTGATTGTTATATCCTGTAAATTACATTTTAATGTTCCCGATAAGCTTTAGTTCAAGAACGAAGTATTGTCGTACCTTTGTATCATCGTGATGTTTACCTAAAATCTATAAACTGTTCCTAAATCTTTACTAATATTATAAAGAGGTAAAATTTTTAAGTTTGTTTGTTTGTATGTTCGAGCTAATCTCGGGAATCACCTGCCCGATTTGAATAATTCTTTTTGCAATGGATAGCCATATTCAACAGGTAGGTTCTAAGCTATTTTTCATCCCGAAATTCCCACGGGAACGGGCACAATGCGGGTAAAACCGCGGGGCGCTGCTAGTCTATCTATATAGATCTGCACCAATTGATCCCTAAAGGCTAAATTACATTACGAAATTAGTGGCATGAAATTAATTTCATGACATTAGTTTTAACAACAGTTTCACGTGTAATTTAATATTTTCGTAATGCGTGCATTAATTTCATGAAAGCAAATCAGTTTCGTGCTCTGCGCGATTTTTAGGTGAAATTAGTGTCATGCAACTAGTTTCATCATGTAAATGCGACGCGAAAGTAGTGTCGCTACAGAATTTCAGAGACAGCAGCTGCAATAGCTTTGATATCGACAGGGCCATTATCTCTGTGATACTGATCATTTCACGAAAGTATAATTTAAACGAAAGTAGTTTCACATGTACTGAAATTAGTTTCACGAAACTAGTTTCATCATGCAGGACACTAGTTTCGTAATGTAAATCCCGCTTAAGGGTACAGGTTACTGGGGTACAGGGTAACTGCAGCAGTCAGAGACGTCCATTAAATCGACACTTAAATAATTGACATAATACATCGCATGTCAAAATCACTCATTGAATTCTAGTAGAAATTGAATCGAAACTAGGTTTACGGATACACTTCGCTTTTTTTACATTTTTGTCTGACGTGTCGGCCCTTATACAATTCAAAATGAGTAGTGTTGGCTTAAACTTAAGAATCTCTAGTAGAGATTTTTTATTAACTAAGGGAGCATTTGACGTCTCTGAGTATGTGCGTTATGCTCGGTTTACAGAATTCCAGTCCAGTGATCTAACGAGATTCCAGTCCAGTACTGGACTGGATCTGTAACGTTTACATTATTCCAGTTATTTAGAAGCCGTTGAAGTGTGTACACTACAGTGACAATGATTTCAAGTACTGCAATGGCACTGGACTGGCCGTCTACATTATTCCAGTTGCACTGGATTGATCGCACTGGATTCAAAAGTAGACCGCGAATCCAGTTACTGGACTGGAATGCTTACTGGATTCAGTTCATTCCAGTGCCGGTTTACATTTTTCCAGTAAGCAATCCAGTACTGGACTGGATCGCTGGACTGGAATAATGTAAACCGGCCATCAAGTATCTAAGTAATCCAGTTTCTAAAGTAAGACAATAAGGGAACCTCGTCAGATCGAACTTTATAGCTATCAAAACCATTCTCTATGATCACTCATGCTACAAGTGATAAACTAAATGAACGGAACACCACGATCTTAAATAATGAACGTGGCTACTAATTTATACAATTAATAGCACTTGGGGCAATTGCCAAATATAAGCGGTAATTCCGACGCGGTGGGAACAGCTAATTTTGTACGGAAGATTTATTGAGAACAATATCATTTATTTTGATGATTTAAGTAGGTATTGCACTTTAGAATATTGTAGAGTTAATTACCTACTTTTATGTAACAACGTTGCCGAAGAGTACAATAATTAAATTATCTATACTAAAAGGAAACGTTCCAAAAGAGGAAGCAGGATCGCGGCACCGAACGAAAAATAAGGATCGTTTTGAATTTGTATCAAACTCGCTAAACCTACATAGAGTCAAATTATAGTTAGAAGTAATATGGCCTAACAAAATTATCTACTGCTTAATATCTTGCTTAATTATCTACGCCGCAAACAGTATGAGATTATGTAGAAGACAGTATGAAGACTCATACTGTCTTCTAATCTCTAACTGTAGCGCTCGTGACGTAGTTTGACCAAGTGATGTCATTGCGTTTGTTAAGCAACGTGCAGCTCGCCCCCTACTTGGATGGGTGGCCGCTAGTGGCATTTATATCTGAGCGCTACCGTGCTTCGTAGAGCACCTAAAGCTGTCGGTCCCGGTTGTTTCAATCGTTAGACCATGTCGGTGGCCTTTAGGCGGTCTAAAAACTCCGACGCCAGGGCTGGACACTAACCTACTCGATATTTATGAATGAGTCTCTACTTAAATATTTGTATGTCATTTTTGTCTAATAAACATTTTTTTTTTTAGACTTCACCAAACAAGTCAATCTATGGCGATTCTCCCGCTGGCTCCGCTGCGGGACGAATCTGCGAAGATTGGCAGAATCTGCGCGCGGGACGCTTTCCCGCGAATTGACGCGTTCGGCATAATAATTGTTTTCTGTATTAAATTGAGGTCTGTGCAAACATATTGTTAAATTCTTCGACCGCGCGCCACGTGACGAATGTGGTGCAATGTGTTACCCCACTGCATGAAAACATTATGGAATATAATCTACGATGGTCCTAAGTCCTGGACTAACCTATGTACTACTTCATCTTATTTCCAATCTCCCAATGACGCCAGATACCCATCATAATCGAGAATATTCGAATATAAATCAGTTAGCGTTATCGATTATAATCAATTTATCCGATTTCAGGAGCTGCGCCAAGAACCCAACTTCCGTTGGTTTCAGTAAAAATATCGATATTTTCACTCAAAATAAACGTAGGTAACTACATATAGAAATAAAATCGTGTTCATTTATAATGATAGTTTGTTTTTCCCACCTGTTGTGTCGTGTTATTTTTCCCACCGGTAAATTGGTTTAATGAGCACCTACCCTCAAAATTAGAATAAAAAATTCAACTATAAACAGAAAAATCAAATTACCTGTATAATGCATAGGTAATTAGGGGTAGGATAATCGTGGGGTAGGTAATTTAGGTAGAGAGGTGTATACAGTAGTATAGTAATAGATGCCATGATAAATATACATTTTAAAAATAAGTCACGTAGGTACATATTACGTGCCTACAACATTCAGTTTTTACTTCAAATAATGAAGATAAGTCTGTACTTTCTCCTAAATAGTAGTCATATAACTCTAGCAAAGAGTGTCTATGTCTATGTTAATACTAGAGTGATATTTAACTAATATCTTTGTTGACTTTTTACAACTTTGTTGATAGTTAACTGTACCTTCTAGATTTGATTAAGTATGTTAGTTAAGCCAATCCAGACATGGACTATTGTTTTCAGTCTCCCTAAAACTTGACATTACCTAACGTCCATCACTTTTTGATAGATCAATTTAAAAAGAACTCCTTACCTTCACCGCCGTCCTTTACAAACTTGTCCAATTTATTTTCAATGTCGCCCATTATTAAGAGATCACAATTAAAGATCACTACACACACAATCACACAAACACTTATATTCGAACTTTAGAACACTACAATTAAAACATAATTATTTCGAACACAACATAATTCAAAAATATCAATCGAAAGTGAAACCATAAATTGAAAAAAGCCACAGATAATAAAACCAAAACCAAAAATCGAGTTAAATATCGTGAGTAAAAAGTCAAACTACGAACGTCTATATGTTCGAACAGATGATTTGAAACTGTTCTATTTATGAATTAGTAGTCGAGAATGAAAAGATTCCGCATTGCAATTTTGTGACAATCATTGGAGCTAAGTATCCGTATCCGTATCAAATGTTTGATTCGGTTTGAATAGAATAACGCACAGATGGTAGGTACAGAATCAAATCACTAGGTAGGTACCTAATATAGTACTATATTAGGTACCTACCTAGTGATTTGATTCCTGTACTTACATAGCAATTTTTAACTACCTACGTAACGAAGATAGGTACTTAAAAATCCCTGCGCACACTGTTCTGTTCGATACTTTTTGTCTTTTTGTCTATTTTTTACGATCTTTTTGTTCATGTAAAGACCACAAAAGCATCCTTAAAACTACTTCTTAAATCTATAATATTACCAACTTTTCAGAATCTTTATAAAAACCATTGATATAAATGATAAACCACGGTTATGCATATACGAGTTAGGGTAGGTCTTAATCGAATGATAATATTAAGGTGATTAACGTCCCTAAGTTGGGATATTGCCCAGCTTAGACATTTATTATTTATGAGAACAAAACCCCTAAGCTAAGCTACTTAATTTAACTTACAAAGTGTAGGAGATAAATCACAACGTTTCATTCGCGTGTTCAGACGGAGTGTGCGAAATATTTAATGTTTTTCGGGGCCTAATCTCGGGAACACACTACAAATCTTGTAAATATTTTATAGTGCTGGGATTACAGTTTGGCACAGGTAATGACTACTGGCTTTCTCATCACTGCTGATGATTCATTCAGGTTTTTGCGGATTTATTTACTGTACTGTGTTAGAAAAGCTAAGTAGAATCAGAAGGGTAAATTAGATTGTGTCAAATCAAAAGGTATCCAAATACAAGTCAATCCATTGAGTGAACAATAACATCCCTACGACAGGTATTCAAACTTGCAATAGATTTCACAGGGTGCATTCATTCGCGGTGGGTGAGACAGGAATTCGGGCAAGATAATTACACTTTCTCCTTCCTTTCTTTCTTGTAAAGACCGGCTAATATTAATGAAGATTAAAAATAGCAAATATTAGCATCTCCACCCAGAAGATATGAGGAAACTAAAAACTTATTACTCATTTAAAAATGCCAAAGGTTTCAATAATCGCGCCAAAGGAGTCAGTAAACAAGCAAAGCGGAGTAAACTAGGCAATGTCAAACATAGTAAACTGTCAATGTCAAACTAATCACGTGCGTGTCAATGTTCATGTCATGTCTCAGTCTCACAAACAAAACTCTTGCTCGATGTATGTGTGTGTCGTAGATCAAAACTTAATTTTATGTTGTTTTGAACTGACTTCTTTTGTGAAATGATTATGGAATAAACCAATAACATTTACAATTAGGTAAACAATACCGTGTTCTTTCCACTTAGTGAGTTTAAAGTGAAATTAACATGTCTGAAGACGATAAAACGGTTCATCGTTTGGAGGGTTCAAGTGGTGATGCTCCTGGTGGTTTGATCATCAAAAAGAAGGAAAACCCTGGAGAATTCCAGTTCGCTAGGCCTTCGTTACTGGGCCTCGATAAACTAGCTGCCGCCAAACGAAAGCAGAACCGTCTAATCTCATTCCAAGACGATGAAAATGAGGAAGAAGTATCGAGTGATAAAAATGAACCGACAGGTTCTAAGGAACGTAAATACAGACGGCATAACGAAGAAACTCCAACTTACACTGGAGGGCTAACGGAGCAAGCGCGGGAAAGAATGTTGGAGAGGTTACAGAAGTAGGTTTGCTTGGAAATGTTTAATTTATGTCTCATAATATTTATTGGTTATAAAAGACAGTTCATGCTAATGTGGCATGCTAGTAAGACAAACATACAATATTATGCACACATAATATCTTTAGTACTATGATTACTCTAATATATACGTAATTCCTTTGATATTCTTAAAACATAAATCATGAACAAGTTTCACTACCATACAAACTCTCTGCTTGAAAAGCAATTCCACTGATTATCTAAATTAATCTCTGTGTTACCTATTTATTAATTAAAACAAAACATGATAATCTCAACCAAGCCAATTTTATTAACTTTTTCAGAAGAGAAAAAGAAGCAAAAGAGAAAGGAGTCCACAATTCAACACTAGAAGAGAAGAAATCCCGTTCAAAAGATGACGAAGAACCATACTACAGACGTTATGACAGACGGGATAAAGACAGGGACAGAAGATACGAAGACCATAGGAGAGACAAGGATAGAGATAGAGACCGAAGAGACAAGTCTGATAGGAGAGAAAGAGATGACAGGAGAGATAGTGATAGAAGATATAGAGATAGTGAGCGGAGCAGAGATAGTTCTAGAAGGAGTTATTATGAGCCCAGGTTTAAAGATGAACCTAGGACTCCTAGGTAAGTAATATTTCAAAACATTATGCAATTATTTGTTGATATTTTTAAATATTTTTTATACATGTATTGCATTAATATGTTGTTTTTAAAACTATGATCTCTATTGTTTTTTAATCACCATGTTGGAGCCTTTTAATCAGTCTAAAAACTTTAATATTAGTCAAAGACCCTATTCTACTAAACTTGTTTATCCTTAATCTATTTACAAAAATTACAGTCTTAAAGCCCTCAAACCAACTGACAAGACAGCGTGGGACGATGATGATGATGATCCCAAGTCGGCTGTCCGTAAATCAAGTTGGGACTTTCCAACTCCTCTGCCAAGGGATGGAGACCGTGGGCCCAGGAGTGACAGGAGCGGGAAACCACTGAGGGATTACAAGGGAAGACCTTATGAGTTTACACCGAGAGCTACTCCACATAAGTAAGTTATAGGTTTATTTTTGTTACAGCCGTTATGTTCCAATGGTGGGCAAAAGACTGTCACTTCACTGTACATAATGGAACTGGTAGTTAAGGATTAAGTGTAGATTAAGCACGTTAAGCCGTCGGTCCCGGTTACTTTCTACGGATAGTAGGCTCAATAACTCTGACACCAGGATTGGTCAGGTTGACCATCCACTCGAAGAGAGAGAGAGAGAGTGTGGATTAATAATCATAAAAAAATCATGTATACAAAATGGTGCAGGACCGACTGCTTAACATGCCCTTTGAAGCATCGAAGAACGCGTCAAGCAGTTGGTTCCTGTTGTTTCAATGGCTAGCCCATATTTTGAGGTCTTTGGGCAGCCTAAAAACTCGCCAATCCTGCCGTTGACTTTATGAAAATTAGTGAATGACATGACTACTGATAGTCTTCCGAATTGGTAGTGTATTACAGCCTCTTTGGCCACAAAACTGTAAATTTGACTTTAAATAATTCCTACAGGTTCGCTAGCTCTCGTCGCGGCATTGATATTGAGGATCCCGATTGGCAGGAGGCTGAGAAGAGACTTGACAGAGATTGGTACAATATGGGAGAAGGTAGGCCTAATTTTATTATAATTCTGTATAAGTAATAAAGAACTGTAAATTATACTAATTTAGTGTACTGTGTAAAGTATCAAGATATTGAAATACCAATAAACATTGATGGCAGTTAACATGAATAGATACATTTTCGCTGGCATTTCCTACATTACTTTATAGTTTCATAAAAATCCGTTCTATAGTTTTTGCGTGAAAGAGTAACAAACATACATCCATCCTTACAAACTTTCGCATTTTTAATATTAGATTTTATGGTTTTATAATCTCAAACTCGAAACTGTTATGGAAAGGCATTATCTGACTATACAATACAACAAAGGAATCCATGCATAACTCGCCAATAAATGACTGAATCTGTTACAGGTGAAGCCGACGAATCGGACCCATTCGCCGGCGCCACCGCAGAATACGTGGCTCGCAAAGAAGAGCAGATAGTCAAACGGAGTAACCGCAAAGTGTCGGCGCAGAGACAACAGATAGACAAGGACAACGATCTGTGGGAGCGGAACAGGATGCTCACCAGCGGCGTGGTGCACTCCATCAACGTGAACAATGATTTGGATGAGGTGAGCGCTTGTTTATGTTATATAAACTTCTATACTAATAAGTAATATTATAAAGAGGTAAAATTTGTTATTTTGTTTGTTTGTATGTTCGAGGTAATCTCGGGAATTATCAGTCCGATTTGAATAATCCTTTTTGTAATAGATAGCCACATTCAACGGGAAGGTTATAGTCTATTTTTATCCCAAAATTCCCACGGGAACGGCCCAACGCGGGTAAAACCGCGGGGCGCTGCTAGTCTATTATATTTTCATAACGATTTTCTTCTACTTAACTAATGTATGGGCGAACTTTTAATAAGTTGAGTTGTGTTCCTATAAAAAAAGCTATTTAAATAGTTAAATATTTCATGTAATTGCAGGAAAGCGTGGACCGTGTACACTTGTTGGTGCACAACATAGTGCCGCCGTTCTTGGATGGAAGAATTGTGTTCACCAAGCAACCGGAACCTGTTATACCGGTAACGACTATTTTAGAAATTTATACTAATCAATACTATCCTACTGATAATATAAATGCAAAAATTTGTCAGAATGTACTCATTCACGAATAAACCAATGGACGGATTTGGATTAAATTTTACAGTAATATAGGTTGGACAGTTAATACAGTTATATAGGTACAACGCGGGTGAAACCGCGGGGCGCGGCTAGTAGTTGTCTAATTTCTTCTCTCTTTCTAGGTGAAAGATCCGACTTGCGATATGGCCATAAACGCCCGCAAAGGGTCCGCTTTAGTGAAAGCGTTCAGAGAACAGAAGGAGAGACGGAAAGCGCAGAAGAAACATTGGAAATTGGAAGGAACGAAACTCGGTAAGTAAAGTTAGGTCGAGTAGGTTAGTTAGTGCCTCACCCTGGTGGCGGAGTTCAGATCGCCTCAAGGCCTCCGACCTACTGGTCTAACTATTGCTACAACCGGGACCGACCTAATTGCCCTCCGAAGCACGGTAACTTGGAAACCACGAAACTTGTTGAGAATGATAAAAGTACTATTGTATAATAATTTGTCTTTTATCATTAAAATTCCAACGATATAATAAATACAATGTCATTCATTTTAGGTAACATCATGGGAATACAGAAGAAGGAGGAAGAATTGGAGGATGGACCCACGAGAGCCG
This sequence comes from Cyclophora albipunctata, assembly GCA_963082685.1. NCBI lineage: Eukaryota > Metazoa > Arthropoda > Insecta > Lepidoptera > Geometridae > Cyclophora > Cyclophora albipunctata. Next base: position 1,046,759 of record OY720123.1, read on the forward strand.
CTTACAAATATGGTGATGCTATGGATTCTGGTAAGAACTTTTTAAACTTAACTGGACTCTTGTCGATGGAGTTTTTTCCATCTTTCTCTTTTTTTTGCCATCCTCTTTAGGTGTACGTACGACACGACCTACGGGTAAGAAAGCTACCTTATAGTTCTTCTCAGTAGGTGGCGCGTTGCGAACTATTATAACGCAAACTCAATTTTAAGCTAACGATTATAAACCAGTAACAGCGCCCCGCTGACTTACCCGCGTTGTGTTCGTTCCCGTAGGAATTTCGGAATGAAAAATAGCATATACCTTCCCCTATGAATGTGACTATCCATTACAAAAATAATTATTCAAATAAAGAAAAACTATTCAGCTTTTTAATATTACTATGCATTACAACATGTTTATACTAGTACGTTGAAGTATAAAATTTCCCATTCGACCCATTAATTTAAAGATCCGATTCGTTAGATTCCATGATACAAGCTTAGAGCGTACTTTGAGTCCAATTAACCGTTGCATTTGTCCGGGTGTATATCACTACATAGTACGAGTATAAAATAAAGTCGTCTCTGTTTCGTGTCTGTTTGTCTGTATGCTTAAATCTTTAAAATTACGCAACGGATTTTGATTCGGTTTTTTGTAATAGGTAGAGTGATTCAAGAGGAAGGTTTTTATGTAAAAAAATTCTCGAAATTCCCACAGGAACGGGCACAACGCGGGTAAAACCGCGGGGCGCTGCTAGTTTCATTATAATTTCCAAATTCACTTTTCAGAACAAGAACCCGAATCGAAGTCGGACTTCGTGAAGAAGTTGACCATCTCTGAACAGCGGAGGTTCCTGCCCGTGTTCGCGGTCAGGGAGGAACTGTTGCAAGTTATCCGAGAGAACAGCGTCGTTATTATTGTGGGTACGTATTGACAGAAGTGTTTACTTGTTTGAAAAAAATGGTTTCTTTGCAAGAGTATTTCATTATATTATTGTTTGTGGTAATACCTTGGTGGTCTAGTGGTATGTGCACTCGCCTGCCAAGACTGAGGTCCCGTGTTCAATTCACAGGTCGAGCGAAAACATGTTTCCTTTCAAACATGACTCTGGTTTGAGATCACCAATCCACAATAGGCAAGCGTGGTGATTACGCCTAATCCTCCTCACTGTACTGATATCTTCAGTGGGATGAGAGGTCTTTTGCTCAGCAGTGGGATATTACAGGCTAATATTTATTTTTACTTTTACATTGTATGTGGTCTATATGAATGTTGTGTACTATAAAGTGTTGTATATCGCAGGCGAGACGGGCAGCGGTAAGACGACGCAGCTGACGCAGTACCTGCACGAGGAAGGGTTCAGCCGCGCGGGGCTGATCGGCTGCACGCAGCCGCGCCGCGTCGCCGCCATGTCCGTCGCCAAGCGCGTCGCCGACGAGATGGGGGGCAAGCTCGGTGACCGCGCACTCTTCATAAATACATTATATCTTTATTTTCCACTCACTAATTTAGCTTAAACAAAACACTTGGTAAAACTTACGTAATGTACTTACATAGCTAATTTTTTGAGAGACTGGTGACATAACAAGCCCGTTGGCGCAGTGGCAGTGAGAGCGCTTACTGTGTCGGGGGTTGCGGGTTCGATTCCCGCCCGGAGTCAACAATATGTGCAGACATAGATGTTGGCGACGACGTCTGGGTGTCAATTATATATTCTTATAAAGTATTTGTGTATGTATGTATATGTAGTAGTACCAGTTTATTAGATTCCATAACACAAGTTTAGAGCTGACTTTGGGTCTAATTAACCGTGTGTGAGTTTGTCCAGGTATATTTATTTATTTATTTATTACTGGTGCTTGGAATAGGTAAGAGATGCCTATGGTACAGGTTACCAGGCTCTTATATATGTATTCTATAATAAAATACGAGGAAAATTGTAACTTGCATCTACTGGTTTCTTAAGTTAAAGCGAACACTATTCGTTTTGAATTGGAACTACGTTTTCAGCACGGCAAATATACCGCCAACCTGTGGACCTATATTTACGCCATGTTCAACCTGATTATATTATTTTGAATTGAAACTATGTACGTTTACGGATACTACACTTCGTTTTTATTTTAGAATTTTATCTGAAGTTTCACTACTTTGCAGGAATCGTGGTCACGTGGTCACGTGTGACCACAGTCAGATGTGTAAACGTATATCCGAATCCGTAAACATAGTTTCGATTCATAATCAGTATTATTTGCTTAAACATAAAAAACCCGATTTCATACATTTCTAAACTGAAATCATTCACTCACACCCACACCAAAGCTAAACCTTCACTCATTCCCTAACCCACTCATTCACAGGTGAAGAAGTAGGCTACGCGATCCGTTTCGAGGACTGCACGTCACCCAACACGGTGATCAAGTACATGACAGATGGAATCCTTCTCCGCGAGGGGCTCAGGGAACCGGATCTCGAGCACTACTCCGCCATCATAATGGACGAGGCGCACGAGCGGTCACTGTCTACGGATATGCTGTTCGGATTGTTGAGAGAGGTAAGTCTAGAATTAGTGCTTTGTGAAGCCATTGCCAGGTTCAGTTTCATCCGTGTTGAAACTTTTTTCTTATGAGATTCAGGATATAAAGTGCTAGGGTGGTACGTTCAAAAGAGCCTCTATGGGGCCAAAACTGAATAAAATATTTGACTTTGACTTAGCAGCGCCCCGCGGTTGTGGCCGCGTTCTGCCCATTCCTGTATGATCAAATGTTGGGATTGGAAATAGCCTTTAACCTTCCCCTTAAATGTGGCTATACATTATAAAAAGAGTTATTCAAATCGGAATGGCAGTTTCTGAGATCAGCGCCTTAAAAACGTAAACAAACTCAGCTTTATTATATTAATAAATTTATTTTGTGCTTAGATCATATTTTATTCACAATATACGTAATATGTACATTATTGATGCGGATAGTGCTGGTTTAAGGCGTACATTTTTCTCGCGGTGAAACTTTTCAGGATAGTTATAAACTATGTTCTAATCTAGATTACTTTATTAACTTTCCGTTAATCTATACTAATATTATAAAGCTGAAGAGTTTGTTTTGTTTGTTTGTTTGTTTAAACGCGCTAATCTCAGAAACTACTGAACCGATTTGAATAATTCTTTCACTCTTAGATAGTCTATTTATCGAGAAAGGCTATAGGCTACATTTTATCCCGGATTTCCTACGGGAACGGGCACAACGCGGGTAAAACCGCGGGGCGCTGCTAGTGTCTAAATATCTTCAGACAGGGCCAGAAAACCGCGAACAAACTAATTGTGATTGTCACTAGATGGCGCTACAATACAATTTCAACAATCTGTTCAACTTTTATTATATTTTGTTATAGTTAGGTTTGGTCAAGAATGCCGTTTGTTTAAACAAATCGACGCGTCAAAATATTTGAAGGACAGACAAAGGATATTATAGACTAAACAGTAGATAGAAAAGTAATATTGGACACTAGCAGAGCCTCACGGTATTGTACCGGTACTAGCGTTGTACCCGGTTAAATGGGAATTGCGGTATAAGAAAAAGCTTATAACCTTTCTCAGAAATGTTGCTGTCTTCTTCTCTAAATATTGATCTGAGTGAATGATACGAAAAGTTGACTATAACTTTCTTGGACTCTGTGGTTATTATATTATTCTTGACTAAATATCGGGCTTAATTAATGTTACCATTGGGTATACAATTTCTCTCTTCAGTTTTAGACTACCAGATTGTGACAGTTTTTAATTAACATAGTTACTTACTTTATGTCATACTATCTGTTTCACGAGTTCACTACAGAGTTTTGGGATAAAAGTAGGATCATATCTCCATCTTCAAGGTTGATATCTATGTCAAAATTCATGTAAATCGGTTCAGGTGAGATGAGCGTAACAGACACAAACAGTCATATAGACAAACTAATGGATAGACAGATAGCCGCTTAACTTTTAATACTTATATAATATAATATTTTTGGCGTTACACCCCTTTTCCGAGTTTGACTATGTGATGTTAACTCATACCAATAATTGTTAAGCAACGAGCAGCTCGGTCCTTGGATGGGTGGCCGATAGTGGCATTTCTATCTGAGCGCTAACGTTCTTCAGAGACCACACTAAATCGTCGGTCTCAGTTATGTCAGCGTCAGACCATGTCCGAGGCTTTGAGGCGGTCTAATAACTATGACGCCGGGGTCGGCCACTAACCTAGACGAACCTACTTACCTCTAAACTACAGATAGGTAAATAAAACTGTCACTTTTCCTTGTCATTATTGATTTATTTTAAAAAAATGCTTTATTTATAAATAGAACATTAAAATTACACATGTACGATAATTCACAACAGTCAACGTTATATTTTACTTCATTCATTAAATATTTACTTTATATAAATTACAAAATACTTTTTTCAACACATTTTGATCCTTGGAATCAAAATAACATGAATACTTTAATACCATTCTTACTAATAACATCTTACGGTATGTTGTACATATTTTGAAATTGTGATGATTGATAAACATCATAACCGGTTAAACAACGGTCACCCGGTTATAAAAATTGCCAAAAAATAAATATCAAACTGTATTTTCAAATTTATCACAAACAAATATTCGTTATAAACTTTTAAATATTCTTTTATTAGTAAGACCTTTGTACGCTATAAACGAGTAGCAAAAACAAGTCGACAAATCGCTTCATTAAAAAATAAAACAAAAATACATGGAAATTTGTAAATTTTCACAGAAAATTATAATACAGTCTTATAATGTCAGAAAAACAAATTAGTAAATACTTTTTAAGACTAGGTTTTTCACTCTCAGAACATTCAAGAATTTTCTTTTTCTTAGCTTTATTATCATAATGTCCTTACTTAGAGAAATAACATTAATATGAGCCTAGGGGCGTCTTTTTGATTCATTAGGAATGTTTAGCAGAATTTTTATCTCTCAATAAGGCCCTTTCGTGTCAATTTAGTTATAATTTCCAAATTTCAACATTGATTTTATAGCAAGAACCTTGCGCCTTTTATTTGCTAGAAAAATAAAATTATAAGATTCATCTTGGTAGTGAAATTCAAAATAGGAATCGCATGCGATGCGAATGATCCGAAACTGATTCGAGAATAATCGATCATAATAACCGTCATACAAGATCGAAAAATAACCGGTCAAGATCTATCGATTATTTAAAATCAAGAATAACTGATTCAATTAACAGCTCTTTCTCAATTCTAAAAGACCAGCGAATACAACCGTTACTTTTTGTCCTGTTTCAAGTTGAAAAATGACCGGATAACATAACCGGATTTTACAACTTTTACCCGGTTAAAATAACCGTTAATTCCCAAATGGTTCATACGTGATCGATGTTGGCTGGTCTGCAGAAGCAGGGGTAACAACCAGCGGATCTTGACCCGCTGGTCAATGACACTCAGACGGATCTCGCCTTCTCTCTAACCTGGTTTTGGTTGACAAGCATCACACCCATACTCATGCCGATGTTACCCCATTTTAGAGACTCGCTTATCTGGAACAAAACAATTGTTTGTATTAGACTTATGAACCGTGTAATGATTTATCGACTCGATTCGTCGTTGCTTCGTACTGAAATAATAAAAAACTTTTGACTCTACCGTCAGGGTCTCTCTATGATCTTGTCGATAGATTTTCAATTTCCCTCTGTCCTAAGTGCACTAAACGACATCAGTTGTTAAGAAATAAAAAATTGTGTGTAGTGTCGTATAGACTTGAAAAGGTAAACCTAATATATCACAATACATTTGCCCTTTCGTGAAGAAATACATAAGTTCTAAAATTCTAGAGGCGAGTCTTCGGGCCTTATCTCTTAAGGAATTGGGTCCAATATGACCTGAAATCACTCCCTTATAGTGGTTTCTTTGAGGATGTTTTAATAGGATAAAAAAAAGTTTCAGCAGGTATCTCAAATTTATTAAACCCGTGATCCTCGGACTCTAGTTCTACTACTAGTTCAGTTAACAATAATGCAGCTAAACTACAATATCTTGGTTATAGTTCCAAAGAACCATTAAGCATAATTTGCAACAGAATCAGAAAACAATATGCAGTACGAATTAATTTTAAAATAATGCAAAGAAAAAATAATTAAAAATTGCAACACCAAAAGATAATTATTGAAATGTATCGCCAATTTAAAATTAACTTTTTAATTCATAATGTTTTTACTCTTGAACTTTTATGTGTCACGGCCTATTTATTTTATTGCCCGTATTTGTAGTAAAGGTCGCAGGGTTGTCACGTTTCAGTTGTATTTGCACGTATCATTTAAACTCCTTGTTATCTGCACTTTATTGCTATTATTATGCAAGTTATCCATATCACGTTAAATTTTAATTACTCCGACGTATTACCTAACTGATATAATCGATTTAATTGTGAGTATTACACCTTTAAAGAGCTTATTAAATTATGTTACAATATACACACGTTTATCGTAATCACTTTCAAATGACATTTGGGATATGACATTTGTCACAGCTCATAATTGTTTTACTATAAGCCGGTATTTACTTATCTATACAAATATTATAAAAGCGAAATATACTAGCTAGAAAAAATAGTATCAATTTTAAATCGCCTAAAAGTCACATTATCTAAAATGATTACATTATCTACAAAGGTATTTCTATAATCATTGTTAATATGTACTAACAACACTACGTCAGACATTACAAATAATAATTAATAGTGGTATTTCCTATTTAACTATCATTTAGATCTGTGACGTTCATTAGTATTAGTACAATTAATTACGTATGTGACACATTGTTAGTTTGTTTTATTTGACTACTGTTGTAATTATAAGTATTCTGTAGGATTAAGGTTTCTCCATGATATTAGTATAGCTATAGACAAGGCTTAATTGAACACAATTATGTCACCTCTAATAAACAGAAGTATTTATGTTCTGGTTTACCGGTAATTACCGCTTTAAACCGGTTTTCACAAACCCATTGTTCTGATAATTGTAGTTCTTATCGATTGTTTTCTGAAATATTAATACGCGTTGGTGCTGTAGTGGTTTACTACTCTTGGGTGATATTGATAAGGTATTTACAGGGTGTTATTGAGATTTCTAATATAGAACATATTTGGAACAGATATTAATATTACTTGTGAAAATAACAGTTGTTCCTTTATTTGATATATCGAAAAAATACGTTATTCATCTACCAATATTATTTTGAACAATTTTTTATACAAAGGGTATGTTTTTGCAAAAAACCATAAGTTTCCCACTTAGTACGTCCAATAAGTATATAAATATGTTACAGTTACTTTATATAAATACCCACAATACATAATAGTCATTGACCTTTCCCGACATTCGCGATAACTGTCTAAAAATACTTTAAAAATATATGTAAATATCAACCAAGACGTTATTACGCATTAGTTTTTCCAACAAAAATTTACTCCATGCTTTTGATCTATTTAATTTCGATTGAAGTTCAAACACACAATTGTAGTTTCAAATTTTGATTCGGTTTTTATTTATATGTGATTAAGTGATTATAGCTTTCCTTATTTTTGAATTTCGAAACGTTGATAGAATAATATTTCAGTTTTTCACTAATTAGTACTTTCCTGTTGACTAATATGACCAATTAAATCATATATGAATAATTTTAGGTACATTTTATGGGTTATAGATATGATTTAATTTACCTAAATAAAATCACCACTGAATATATCATCAATTTAAATTCACAACCACGGTTTTCTTTGACGTCGATTATACACATTAATCGATGTTAATAACGAAATAACAATGATTAAAGTTATCAACTAAAATTGTTTGTAATAATTAAACCCACGCGATGTTTACGAAATATTTAGCAACAACGCTTAATTAGGAAAGTTGAATGCACTCGGTTCGCACGATGTTTGTATGTTTTTTATTACGATATTTATGTAACTCATTACTGCTCCAATAGACAGAAGAACACATCGAGTTAGTAAGGTTGCGACCACATTGATGTCCTATTATGTAATATTGAACTGTGACTGATATCTCCCTGTTACTAAGATGACAGTCAGTTGAATACATACTAGGTAATAGACCGTCAATATGTCCGCGCCCTAATGGTATGTTAGCACGCGCATGGCACATCGAATCTCCGGTACGTTTTTATAATTCAAATCCTCTCACCGGTACTAAATGTGGTCAGCTGTAAGTGTCCAAATCGCCTTCGAGTTACCATCAAAAGATGATAATCATAGGTGTTTTCGACGTCGTTAAGCTGATCTGCAACAAAATTGGCTCGTTTTGCGATCTTTCTTTTTTAATCGAGACCCGTTTGTGATGCCCCATGCATATCTCGATGTATGACCGCCGGACCTCCCGTGCCCACTCAATGGCTCCGCCTCCAGTGAAATAAACGTCTCATACAACACACAAAGCCTCAAGAAACAATGCACCTAACTATTGTTTCTTTTCAACGCATAGGGAATGACGTAGAAGCCTTTACAATGATTTATCAAGGTATGTAAATGTTTGAAATGAATTCGTAAAGCCAGCTTCGGTTCCCCGGTCGTTGGCACGCACATGCAGTAAAATAAACACAAGGAGATATAAAATAATACAATTCTAGAACCGAAAATACACATGGAACAGAGTAGTGGTGTAAAGAAAAGAGTATGATGCGTACAGTTTTGTAATGGTCGTATCCGGAGCAGTAACGCTTGGGCCGCGCGCGAATACCGTTATTGTGGGTTCTAGAATTTTCTCGATGTAGCATCGATTAATGTGAATATTGTTTACCTGTCTCATGCGAGCTTCTTGCGGGGTCTCGCCGTAACGGCACCAGTGGACGAAATGCAGTGTATTGTGCCAGTTCCGCTCGAACCTGGACTTAGTTGCCATATCCAGCTGCAATCAGTAGAAGCTCCTTAGTAGCCGTTCCACTGTTTCCATAGTTTCCGACAAACGAAGCCCTCATGAGGGTTTCGCTATCTGAAACGAGAGGTTTCCAACTCTGACGCAAGACCTACGGTTGTTTGAAGATAGAACTTACAAGTTCGACAGGGAATTGATACGACCATCTAAGGTTTGAATGGAGTCATGCAATAGAAATATTTAAAGGAAATGATAGTATATACAGTTGAAGTGCAAACAATAATTACTTCTGCTTCGATCGAGTGGACTGTAGAATGACACAGAATTGTCACATATATTTCCCTTAATGAGAGCAAAGCTGATTTGCATTACAATCGAGGTCGCCTCAACGAGTACTTAATAAGATATTTTCAAAGAAAGTAATCAACTGAAGGATTGGCAATTTATTTCAAATTGATTTTCGCGTATTGCGAACATTTTTTGATCAATTTTGAAAACAGAAGGTTTTGGGTTATGAGCCAAAACATGTTTCGAAAGTTAAGTAACGAGGTGAATTTAAATGAAGTAGTTAAGAAATTTGCTGTTCAAATGTGAGTTAGGAAGAATTGGTTGGAATTGGAAACGTGTTATAAACCCAGTGTGTATGTGTTACCTTGGCCCTTATGTCCTTTTCAATGTTCGGCGACTCCTGCTTGTCGTCCACATTGTTGATGCGTATCACGGAATCTTTCTTCCAAAAGGCACTCAATGTGGTTTTAATCACACGTTTTCTTACACCTTTCTGTTGCACCGTGTATATATCTATCTGTTCCGGGTTCTTTGTTTTTTCTGCAAATAACGATCGGATTAGAAATCTCACCTTAATTATGCAAAAGAATTCGAAAACTTCAAAACTAGTTTTTATCCTTGAATACGTAAGCCTACCCGAAGCCAAGGCGTTTGCCCTTTCGAATCAACATTCTTATCCGGCGCTTGTCGCCTCGCTTCATTTGTTATTCATCTGTGTTCCCATTAAAGCGAGTGCACATGGGCGTTTAACATAAACGTATTCTACAATATAAATACTACGTGACCGGCGGCGTGGCTCGCCGGACCGCGCCGACTTTTTAGTCTCGCTTCGAGGCTCGGTCGGCGCGCACGGCGTCGCCCTCAATACATTCGTAAACTTGTTATTCAACGATTTAGCCGTGATGTTAATGAATGAAACTTTTCTTACCTTTACCCTTCTTCCACATGGCAATTGCATACATATGGTACTCAGGGGAGAGGGCGGAGTCGGGCGGCAGGGGGTCCTCCGCGCGCACCTCCAGGATGAAGCCCGACTCGAGCACCGAGCACAATATGTTCTGCTCCTCATGCTTGAACCACTTGCTCTCCCTGAGTTTGTGTATGGCGACCGATGAGCCGAATCGTGGCTTCTTAGGCGCGAACAGAGCTTGTGCCTGACTACCGAACCGCGACAGGAGCCCCTTCACCGTCGGCTGCGGCGCGAGGCTCTTCTCAGGCGGCTTGATCTGCTGGACACTCCGGCAGGTCACGAACCTCGCTTCCATTGAACCCCACTCCTATGAAATATGCGCGAAACAATTTCCCCGTCGACACTTAGTTAGTGATGCAGTGGGTGTTTGTCGTAATACTCTCACTTTATCACGATTTGTTGAATCACTTTCACAATGTCGCGTGTGTTTGCGTCCGTGGGAGCACCGAGCTGTATGGCGGCGCGGTAACGTAAGACGCGGCGCGCGCGTGGGGGCGCGTTTATATAGTGGCGAGGGGCGGGGAGGGGGCCCCTCGCGACCTCTCTAGTGCAGGGCTCCGGCGCGCCGTGATAACGAGTCGAACGTGCCGCGCGCCCACTGCTGTATTGTCGAAGGACACCCGATTATTTGATACAATACATGTGTAGTTTCGGAATTCAAACATTTCACAGTTCTATCACAACTTAATTAGTACATTTGTACAATTATCTACATTTTCTTTGTGGCGATGGCGAACGATTAATTGCCTTAAGGCGTTAAAGAAGACGTATTCATGCATTACAATCCAATTAATAAGTCTTAACTAAGTGGGGTAAACCACAAATTGGTAATTTACTTACTGATACTAAAATAGACAACCTTGTTCAGAGATAACAGAGTCCAATCTCTTACAAAAGTTCATTACACCATATTAGTTAACATGTAAGTATTGCCAAACAGTCAGCGACCACTGCCGTAACCAAGAAAGAAATCTTACTTCAGCATCTATCATAATTAAAGTAATTAGGTACAAAAAGCTCATTACAAAAAGTCAAAACAAACTTGCCAAATAGCTTGCGATACATCTCTAGCTAGATGCACCGGGTGACCTCAGATCGCTTGCATCCCCTCCTTCCCCTCCCGTCATAGGGGGGGGGTTACCTCACCTCCCCCTTGATATGCCGCCGGGCGCCAACCGGCGCGGCGGCGTGCGATGTTTTTATACCGCTTTTTTGCCCGTTATTTAAAAAAGGATTAACAATAATACAGCTTTATGTGTTAAGTAGGGTTTGACTGCTTTAAGTGTTTATGTAATAATATTAGTGAGTAGTGTTTGTTTTAACGTGGATCTATTAAAACGTAGCTGTTTGAACGGGCTATCTCGGGAACTACCAGTTGTATTTGAATTATTATTTTCTTGTAGCAGTAGCCCGCGTTGTATCCGTTCCTAAAGAAATTTTGGCGTGAAAGAAAACTAGTCGCAAACCTTCCTCATGAATCACTCTGTATGTTGATGAAAATACCATGGAAATCTGTTCAGTAGTTTTTGAGAAAATCGGTTACATTCAGACCGGCAGCTTTTAGGGACTTAGTTTTATAGGTATTATGTTTTATATTATAAATAAATAAATATACCTGGACAAATTCACACATGGTTAATTAGACCCAAAGTAAGCTCTAAGCTTGTGTTGTGGAATCTAATTAACTGATACTACTACATATACATACACAAATACTTTATAAGAATATATAATTGACACCCAGACGTCGTCGCCAACAACTATGTCTGCACATATTGTTGACTCCGGGCGGGAATCGAACCCGCAACCCCCGACACAGTAAGCGCTCTCACTGCCACTATGCCAACGGGCTTGTCACATTAGGAAGTCATATTAGGAAGGTGATAGGTTATTTTTCATCCTAAAATTCTCCGGGAACGGATACAGCAGACGTGCTGTTAGTAATAGTAATACCTATACTAGCTGCGCCCCGCGTTGTTACCCGAATCCTTAAAACCTTTACTCGATTGATTCAAAACTTTACTTGAGCTATTAACATTGTTTTATTCCTTATCTTTATAACTATCATAAAACCGGTTAGTTTTATGCGGCAACAATAAGTTGTTAATCTGTTTCTAGAAAATGGACAGGTATTTTTTGTAGTTCGAGCTGGCTATATTATCTTTTTTTGGAAACGTTACTAGGGATATTTACCCTTAAGTTTTAAGTAAAAATAAACAGTTGTCTATTAATGTTAACTCTAATCATTCGAGTTGTTCATGACTTAAAGAAAATAGCAAAAATACTCTCTCGATATAAATCTCATCGATATTTACTAAAGTAATAAACCCTATTTAATAGTCGTATTAATCATACATCAACAACATTACGTCTAACAATCAATAAACCCTTAATTAATATCGACAATAACTTAAAATATAACCAATATCTAATAATATTGATATCAATAGATAACATTCAATTTACCAACGATTTAGCAAATGACAAACTACGACACCAGAATTAATTGGTTTCACCATATTCACAGTACCAGAAAATGTTTAACCCTTTAGTACTTTATCACATTATGAAATATAAAAACTCTCATTGATATATCTATAAGTATTATACAAGTTTAATTTGATAAGGTTCTAAGTGGTACGTTTTTATGAGGGACTCCGTAGTTTCGATATGATAATTGTTTTATCAGCTGTATTAATATGTGTGTGACATGACAATAGCGAAATATTTAGAACAAGGCTATGTTTGCACTGGGCTTTGTTGCTTCTAAAAATAGTTTGCTAAGATGTACATTGTACGTATGTACGTTACTAATAGGAGTATACTAGACGTAATATATCTACCTATTGTTAGACTAACCTCGGAAATGTGTATCTACCTATAATATAAAAATGAATCGCTGAATCTGTTGCTAAGCGCATAACTTCAGAACGACTGCACACATTTTGGATGATTCTTTTTTTCATGCGTTCCTTATTGTCAGGACAAGGTTTTTATATAAGAAAAATAAGGAATAAAAATCACGGGAACAGGGGCGCTGCGGGTGAAACCGCGGGGCACAGCTAGTTAATTATATAAAGAGGCCGATTTTGCCATGCTCAACAAAATGAGCGCAACCCCTCTAAATCTAGGAAAATAACGTTTGCGCGATCAATAAAATGTTCACTCTAGCGCCATCTATTGTATCGCGCGTTACAATACGGTAATACAAGGTAGATGTTAACAATTAACAAAATAAATTTAACTATATCGCATATTTACTTCTAGCTGTGCCTTTTTGTATTCGGGATTAATACATTTCCGCTGTCTGTCCCTATGCATGCTTATATCTTCTTAGAGCTCAACGGATTTTGACGCGGTTTTTTAAAATAGATAGAGTTATTCAAGAGGAAGGTTTATGTGTATAAAAATTCTCGATATTCTCACGGGAATGAACACAACGCAGATAAAACCGCGGGGCGCTGCTAGTTTCGGGATAAAATCAAGAACTGCAGCTGATTTACAGATCAATTACACACACCCGGACAAATTCACACACGACCCAAACTAAGGTACCCACTTAGACCTAAACTAAGCTCTAAGTGTAGGGCCACATCTGCGGAACGTACGGCGCCGAACCTTCCGCTAAATACGCGCGTAGTGTATTTCAAGTTATCTATGACACATCAGTACGCGGCGTAATTTCGACTGATGTGTCATAGAGCGGAAGGTTCGGCGCCGTACGTTCCGCAGATGTGGCGCTACACTAAGCTTATATTATGGCTCTAACAAACTGATACTGATACATGTCTAAACACCTAACTCCTTTTTTAAAGTAAGTTAGTGGTACTTAGATGTTATTTCAAATCGAATGGAAGACATAAAGCCTGACGAAGTTCAATCAATATATGATTGACCCAAGTATAACTTGAATCAGTAGTTTCAAGCAACATCAATACATAAAACGTAATTTATCATTACTTCAGTACTTTTAGTCACGCGACGATTAAATATTACAAAAGATAAGATTGTCTTGTATTAATATATAATTATTTATCGACAAATGGACGACTTTTTATTATTGGTATAAATCAATATTATTAAAAGTGTGTTGTTCTACAAGTATGTTAAATATTCTTCCGCAGTTCAATGTACGTCGGAAGTAAACCGACCTTGTCTGTCTGTCTGTCTATAAAAGGTGGTATGCGTTGTAATCTCAACTTTACTGTTTTTGTTTCACTTGTATATGTTTTTAAATAGCCGTAGCGTGAGATTTATGGCGTCTTATTGTATACGGTTTTATTGATAAAAGTTACTTGTAAAAATAAGAATGGACAGGTCTTATTTTGATAAACATTCATTTATAAATCTACTAGCAGCGCCCCGCGGTTTTACCCGCGTTGTGCCCGTTCCCGTGGGAATTTCGGGAATTTTTTTACATAAAAACCTTCCTCTTGAATCACTCTACGTATTACAAAAAACCGCATCAAAATCCGTTGCGTAATTTTAAAGATTTAAGCATACCGACAAACAAACAGACAGACACGAAACAGAGACGACTTTATTTTATACTATGTAGTGATGATGAATTTCAATTCGTCATGGAAATTGATAGATATCAGTAACCAGCAAGATCCAGAACTTTACTTTTAATACAGATTTGCCTAGAATACATTGGACACAAAAACTTCTTAATAAGTCTAAACATTCTTGCTAAACTGATGAGAAAACCAAATGAGAATCCAGTGAGTAATAAAAAACAGAGTATTATTATCTATACCTTCGTTGAACAAATCTAAGCGCGCCACAACCGCCGAACAAAAACCCGACAACATTTAAGCATCAAAGTCTCAACGATAAATATTTTCAAAGGCCGTACAACAATCCTTTGGGTCAAGGTTGTCATGTCGACAGCGTGATAGAAGCACGTCTATTGCCTTAACTTGTCTAGAAGTGTGTTGAAAATGGAGCTTGATTTATGAATGGACCCGTTTGTTTGGGTTTGCTGCGTAGCATTTAGTGTGAATGTATTTCGCACTGTGGTGGTATGAGGTGAAATGATATTGATGGGGACTGACTGAAAACGAAGGCTGTGAAGAAAATGTGTCTTTAAAATGTTTTCCGAGGAATTGAGAATCTGCTCCATTCTCCAAGATAAAGTAGCTGTCTCATCTCTTTAATCATTTTTCTTATAGAAATAAAGAGAGACATGTCTTTAGAGAGGAGAAAAACGAACGAAACGAAACTTGGAGAGTCTTTCGTCTTAGCAAGATAAGTTGAACCTTTTGCTGGTTAAAATTTAACTTATTTTTAAGCTACTGAGGTTCGCATCTTCCTGTATGGCAACGGTAGCGGCTATCTTTATTTTTTTATAAGTCTTCTATTTATTCAAAATATTTCACTTTCAACCTTACCCTGATCCAAACTATAAATACAACCATCTAAAAACTAGGACTCGTACTGTAAAGTTTCAGACGGAAATCTCTCAAGTAGCAACAACACAGGTACTTCGAGAAATACAGTTGACACCTCATACTACGATGTTATGGAAGTGTCGTGTTACTTATACGCGCTAACCAGTCCCACAGTCCACTCAAACCAGATATGGGCGGTCCAAACCGGATAAGTTTGCAACATTTGCATATTTTTGTTTTGGAACGCCGTATTATGGAATTTCGTTGTTGGTTTAAACTGTCTGGTATTTTGAGCTTGTCCCTTTTTACACGATTTCAAATGTAAAGTTCCTTATTGTAGTGGGTGTGTGTTTTTAGGAACCCCTATTCGAGCTTTAATGCCATTATCTAAGCCATGAAATGTTTTATCTGTAATGTTTACGAGTCCTGCAATATGTGTAGTCTACAGCTTGCTACCTGGGAGCATCACAATCTCTAAAGGAAGTTCGCGTAGGTTAGTGGCCAACCCTGGTGTGGGAGTTTTTAGACCGCCTAAAATCCTCCGACATGGTCTAACGATTGAAACAACCGGGACCGACAACTTAACGTGCCCTCCGGAGCACGGTAGCGCTCAGATAGAAATGCTACTATCGGCCACCCATCCAAGTAGGGGTCGAGCTGCACGTTGCTTAACAATCGCAATGAACTAACATCGCTTAGTCAAACTACGCCACGAACGCTACAAACAATCTCTAAAAACGTTAGATCTAACATTGAAAGTTGGAACACGTGTTGTCGAAGGTTCACGAGACCAAACTCGCAAACATGTGTTCAAGCATTTGATGATTGAGATAATTTCATTGGAGCTCGCATGGGGGTTCCTGTTTTTATTATTTTAATATCTCCATCTTTTATGAAGCGATTTCGAAAATTCTTACGTTATTGTGTAACTAATTGATTTATGGTAATAACTTTAGAATACTACTGTGAATAATGTACCTTACATTATTGACAGTAGTACGAGTATTTTGAGGTTTGAGGTTTGCTTGTATGTTTGAACGCGCATATCTCTGGAAGAACCAGTCTGATCCAAATGATTCTTTTTGTATTGAATAGATACATTGAAGAGGCAGGTTTTACGATACTTTTCATCCCGAAATTACCACAGGAGCGTGTACAACGAGGAATAAACTGGGCTCTATCATTATATATCTATGTAGAGTCTAAGTTTTCTGAACAATTTTCTCACGTATGCTTATTTTCTGCAATGAACCTGATTCAAGGTCAATTTGACAATCATATAAGCCGGTTTAGGAAGTTATAAACATTAAAGCACGTGATTATGTTTTATTTGATAACAAAAAACAAGATATGGTATAATGGAATGTATAACATGCAGTGAAAACATGTTTTTGAGTATATATACCTATTACTACTGTAACAATATTTTTATAGGTTCTATCTAAACGCTACCGTGCTTAGGAAGGCACATAAAGCTGTCGGCCCATTTGCTGCAATCATCAGACCATGTCGGAGGCCTTTAGGCGGTCTTTTAAAACTCCGACATCAGGGTTGGCCACTAACATAGTCGAACTTACTTAGTTCATTATTAACTAGCAGCACCCCGCGGTTTTACCCGCGTTATACCCGTTCTCGTGGCAATTTCGAGATGAAAAATTATTCAAATCGTACTGGCAGTTCCTCAGATTAACCCTTACAAACAAACAAAGTTAGAAACTTTATCTTTTTACAATATTAGTATTAAAAAAAAGAAAAAAAAGCCTGTAATGTCCCACTGTTGGGTAAAGGCCTCTGGTCTCACTGAAGATATCAGTACAGTGAGGAGGCGTAATCACCATTATATGGAATATTTTTTCATAAAGTTTGTCTAATTCCCCTCAACATTTGTACATAATATCCTATCCTACTACTAATATTATAAATGCGAAAGTTTGTGAGGATCGATGTATGTATGGATGTATGTTTGTTGCTCTTTCACGCAAAAAACTTTTTGCGTGAAAAAGTTTTGGATGAAACTTTACAGTAATGTAGGTTACATATCAGAATAACACATGGGATACATTTTATCCCGAAATTCCCGCAGGAACCGATACAACGAGGGTAACACCGCGGGGCGCGGCTAGTGTATGTATATTTTAAAAAGCTGCATCCTATGTTATTCTATAGCATTGACGATACTTTTGCAGCTATAGATATGTTTTGGCATCCTTTGTGTTAAGTCACCGATATCGTAATCACACGAATTTAGATTGATTTGTCGCGATTATGCAGCGGTATTAAACAGATAGTACGGTGTTTAAGCAACACGTTTTAACCTTGAAGAGGTGATATAAATTTTACTGATAACAGTAAGATTTTATGAGTAGCTAAAGAAAAAGACTTTACATGAGAAAATAACGTTATACGTTTGTTCTTGTTGATGAATGTTGGTCCCAAAGCTACCAAAAGCTCACTTGTAACATTAGAAAGCTCTTATGAGCGCCCAAAAACTTTGTATTCCATAACTCTAGCTTTATTATCCTACTTCCTACCATCCTACTTCCTACATCCTACTATCCTTTCCTTTAATATTACAAATGCGAAAGTTTGTGAGGATGGATGTATGTATGGATGTATGGATGTATGTTTGTTGCTCTTTCACGCAAAAACTACTGAACGAATTTGGATGAAACTTTACAGTAATGTAGGTTATATATCTCAATAACATATGGGATATATTTATCCCGAAATTCTTGCGGGAACGGGTACAACGCGGGTAACACCGCGGGGCGCGGCTAGTATAAGTATACATTTAAACTAATATATAATGAAGGTGAATAGTATCCCGATTATTTCGCTGCCAATAACCTAAAAATTATATAATAACCTAAACAATTAGTACCAAAAAAGCTTCATCAAATGAAATAGAACTAAACAAAGTGCAGTCGAAACATATGTAATTTTCTCTTAACACAAAGGCCTTATTAAAATGTGTACGCATTATTTTTAGTACCGATTCGTGTCCCCGTTAAAATACAAAGTTCAATGACATGTGCTTTGAACAAGGAAGTAACGATTATTGCATTTAATACTAGTGTTACCCGCGGTTTCAGCCGCAATTTCGAGATAATAAATATCATATTATCTCATTCTTTAATGTAGCCATCTAATACAAAACAATGATCAACCAAAAACCGGCCAAGTGCGAGTCGGACTCCCACACGGAGGGTTTCGTACTTTAAAAAACGGCAAAAAATCACGTTTGTTGTATGGGAGCCCGCTTGAATATTTGTTTTATTTTATTTTTAGTCTTTGTTGTTATAACGGCAATAGAAATACATCATCTGTTTTCTTCTTATCGAGTGGATGGTCAACCTGACCAAGAAGAAGAAGATCTGTTTTCTGAAAATTTCAACTATCTAGCTATCATCGTTCTTCAGATACAGTCTGGTGACGGACGGACGGACGGACGGACAGCGAAGTACGGAACCCTAAAAATCAAACATTTAGTAGCCTATGTGTTATTCCACACTCTAATCTATCTCCTGTACTATTTTTTATTTAGATCTGATCAGTAGTTTTTGCCTGCATTCCTCATTAAATCATCTTCCATCCTCAGAAGCTTTGGCTTATATATTAGTAGGTTAAATGATCATCGATGTAAAGATGTCATGTTCCTTCAAGACCTTGATTGAAAACGTAACTGTAGATGAAAAAGATTCGGAAATTTGTGACAGGTTTAAAAAAGGAAGAAATCATTATCTTTTGGTAATGGTTTACCATTTTTGGTTTTGAATTTCGATTTTAAAACTGAAATTTTTTTTTGTTATTCTGAGTTTGAATATATGATACGCTCATAATTTTAACATTATTATGAACATTATTTTTAATGCGAGTATTTTCTGCAAATCTATTTTAAGACTCATTGCTTATAATTTGTTTTACATAAATATATATAATTCAAAAACTTACCAATTTAATTTATTAAATAATTTTTAATTTCATAGCACCTTCTTGAATATTCCATGTATATTTTTGGTGCCAATTTTTTATCAAATATTTTTATCAGTTTGATATTACAGTTATCGGTGTCATAGATAGCTAAGTTTCATCGTGACAGATTCGAAATGCTTTGTATCAAAATTGGTGAAATTCCGAAATTTTCCACTAGTTCTCCAAATAAGAAGGTGTTAATATGAAATCTGATAAAGTCCAGAGGAAAGCCAAATATTGCTTGTTAACGTTGATGTGCCAAATGTAGGCCAGACACTTAAGTGCTTATTATTTTTTATTATTATGGCTTTGAGCCTTTCCACCCTAGGGGGTAACATGACCTTCAGGCACCATCAAATTTCTAAGACCATGGAGCCGATATTGGCATTTTTATCTGAAATTCTATCCTCAGCGCTGCCGTGCTTTAAAAGGTACGTTTCATGGTTAGACCATGTCGGGACGACAGGGTTAACTCCGACACCTGGATTGGCCACTAACCTCCTCGAAGTTACTTTACTTTTAGTGTCTTAAGAGGAATCCTTACTGATCCTTACTGTGTCTTCAGTCAGTACGGGTAAGAGGCCTTTTCCCTGTAATGGGATGTTACTCGGCTTTATTTTTACCTATGACAATGCATCAACCTTGAACGACCTTGAACTTTGTCATTTCTTTTCAATGTATATTTCTGTCTCTTTCGCCCATTTGTCGGATTATGTTAAAATATGAAGGACCGCAATGCGGATTACGGTATTGCGCTAGTTGGGGTGAAGTTATTTTTGTCTTTTGTACTTGGATTGCTTTCGATGTCAATATTTTTATATTACTACACGAACATGATTCGGGATTGTGATCAATATGCATGAAGCCATCGCAGAAATTCCGGGTCTAAGTTACTAAGGGTCTGACAGACAGACCGGCAGGTATAGTTACATATCACGTTTTAAAAAGAGTTTAAGGCTTTGTAATAAGGTTGATTTTTTACACTGAGCGGGCTAAATTGGTAATTAAGAATTCTTGTAATCCTCTTAACTGTAGTAAAAGCTAAAGTAAGAGATAGTCTTTACCATTCATTGCTGTTATTTTGTGATGTATTCAATTAACTAATTAATTTACGGCATCTCGTCATCTCGTAGTCATTACAATACATCTTACCAACTTTTCCATGCTTTGGACTTCGTTAGTTTAGAATTTGAAACTCTTTGTTTGGTATACCTAATGTAATTGCCTTCCATTACAAAATTATCGTCATATTTCGTATATAATAATACTGTATCGATGCTATCTACAAATTAATAACATAATAATGCTAATTCAGTTAGCATGCCGTCTGTCTCGTACAAATCGAATATCGAATTCGTTTGTCACGTACACACTCTGTTTTATTTGTTTTATCACGTACGTAAGTGTTAGATATTTTAAAACAATCGTGGATATATTTTGAGACATTCAATTACATACGTGTATGTCGGCTGAACCTCGATAATCATCCCACTTCTGATGTCGGCTGAACAGCGATATTTACCCCACTTCTGATATTGGGGACATGTCACATCAGGATAAGCACGAGCATTATACTGTCACATCAGATATCTTAGGATTCTTAGGTCTTGATCTTGAAATAATAACTCACAGGACTTCATTACAATGACATTGCTTGTATTTTACACACGGTCATCATGGATTACAGATTACAGTTAGGATACGTCTAGATTCAATTAATTGATGGAACCTAAACGACCTCCCTTCACCCCATAGTCGTCCTGTCCACGCCATAGAATCTTTTCCTAATCCTATACTCGATTCGCAATACGATCGTGATGTCGTCAACCCATCCTTCCTCCAATCTACGTTCCAATGTAATCGCCATCCAACCATCTCCATTCGTCCCTTAACGTCTAATGTACCGACCAGGCTAATGTACGCCATCTTTTCTTATCATAGACTCCCCCACTCCCTCACTGCCACAGACTACCAAACCAGCTCACATCCCTCTATCGAACAACTGTCATCTGTCACAGTGCGTAACACCACAGACTTAACATAGTCTATTCTCATACCACAGACTACACCACGAAGGTAGAACTCACGTCACGGAATAACAACACTACCGATTCCATCAGTCAACTGAATTTACAAACTACTCTTAAACTTCTACAGACTAAAAATAATGTAGTGACGTTATAATCCGCTATCTGGTGTGGCGCCACTGATGCCACGCTCCGACACGGCCATCCTGCTAGCACACGTCCTCGTGTGTTGGCTAACCTGCACAGAAATAACCAACGAGAGTATTTGTTCGCCTCGGCCACTTCTGACCAATCATATTTCTACAAACAGCTCAAATAAAGAAACTTCGTAACTGTATAGTTTTTCTTTTAAATTACTAACTATGATTACTAACAACTCAAATTCAGATTAATAATATGATCAAAGTAAATTATGATAACGTTTCATCTACCAAAACCCTGGGGCCAGTAACAGTGACAGACTCTGGTTCATTATTCACACACAACCAACAATTTAAACACAATTGATTTACTACTGAGCTTTATTCGTGGTCACAACACAAGATTTAGCAAACGCATTTGCCCTTTATGCACTTCCATTTCGGAATGCCGAGTCGTCCCATGACTCTACGGTCTTTGCTACCAGGCAAGACCCGACCACACTACCCAGAGCTACCGCCTACTGCCTACCCACGGACTACTACAAGTAGTAGACACCGATTTCTAACGGGCTACAGCTACGGCACTCTGGTGCGGTCTCAGACTGACCCACTGACATAAAACCCAGTAACAATCAACAACTTAATCAACCTCACTGTCTCCACCTTCGTCTGAGTCAGCTGTTACCTGCCCCACAGGCATCTTCCTAACACGATCAATATCAACCAGAGCCATAAAAAATATCAACCAGAGCCATTAAAAAAATATCAACCAGAGCCATGTACCACTGTCGCTTGTAACAACAAATTAACACAATTTAATTAACCACACAAATCGAAACTTCACTCTAGTAAGCCCCTCTATCGCCACGGCTCTCGAGCCGTCCAGCAATCGCAATTGCTCTCACAGCCGCCGAGTCTACTCCTGGACTCTATGGTTCCTCCAGAACCCGACCTCCGCCAGAGTTGCCTGCTACCGCGTACTCACGGACTACAATGTAGACACCGATTTCTACTGAGCTACGGCTACACGACAACCTCTGGTACGGTCCAACACAATACGGCCGATAGAGTCCTTACTCGAGTTTCCACCAAAACAAGTTTACTTATCCTCATCAGGATCACTATTTACATCAACTTCGACTGGTACATGACCTACTGGCATCTTTCGTAATCTATCGTGTGCATACTTGTAAGTACGTTTAGAGTTCAAAGTTTTCAACGTGTACCGATCACCATCGTTCGGTCACTCCTGACCTAATTAACTCTACTTCAACAAAAGACTTAGTAAAGCTCAAACTATTATTCTTTACCAATGAACAAATTTAACTATCTCAATATTCATGATCACATTGCTTATCTAAACATTAGAACTAGAACATCGTCAGGCGCAAATACCCATTAAAAATCAAATTAATTTCAAATCAAAGTAAAAGTCAAGTGTGTGTGTCTCTATTGTCCGGCTATCCCCGTAGCCCTAATACGCAGTCATCCCTGTGACTGGCTGTGATCATCCCAGTGATCACCCATGACCTGATCATCCCTGTGATCAGTCACTCTCGTGATCACCCATGACCCTGATCATCCCTGTGATCAGTCACTCCCGTGATCATCCCAGTGATCACCCATAGCCCTGATCATCCCTGTGATCAGCCACTCCCGTGATCATCCCAGTGATCACGCCTAGCCCTGATCATCCCTGTGATCAGTCACTCTCGTGATCATCCCAGTGATCACCCATGACCCTGATCATCCCTGTGATCAGTCACTCCCGTGATCATCCCAGTGATCACCCATAGCCCTGATCATCCCTGTGATCAGTCACTCCGGTGATCATCCCAGTGATCACCCATGACCCTGATCATCCCTGTGATCAGTCACTCCCGTGATCATCCCAGTGATCACCCATAGCCCTGATCATCCCTGTGATCAGCCACTCCCGTGATCATCCCAGTGATCACGCCTAGCCCTGATCATCCCTGTGATCAGCCGCTCCTGTGGTCATCCCAGTGACCACCCGTGATCATCCCCGTGACCACCCAGACTCAAGAGGACACGCACAACTAGTTACCACACAGTCAAAAGTGACTACATTTCATCCTCACAAGGCTCAGAATCACTAACAATGGGTACTTGCCCTTCAGGCATTTTCCTATACCAGTCAATGACATTAGATTGTGTACTCGTTTTCCTCTAAACCTCGCGGCCACAGTAATTTGCACTCGCTCGGTCAACCTGACTATTAAGAAGCTTGTTCTTTCTTAAATTCTTGATTTCAATCAAAAGTTAATTAAAATTATTATCAATCGGGAAACTTCAATGCTATGTAACACATGAATACTAGGTACCACGTCATTTTCAACTTTAACTTCAATAGACTATGAATCTCAAATGCACATTACAATATGAGCCATGAGTAAGTAACAGTAAGCATGTCTAGTCACGTCTAGTCACGGCAACCAGCCGATGAGCCATCACATTGCTCAACAACACACGGTCTCAGCAGACCACTCCACAGTACGGTCAATCCAGACCATGATCATCGCCGAGTTCGAACATTGAACTCAATAAGTCACATAGTCACATAGAAACCCTTACTCATACTCTCATATTTTACAACGGGATAAACATCCAAAATACTTTCAATAAGCTTTCTACTTTATCAAGTGGTACGAAGATTCACTACAAAACTCTCAATGTTAACTGACTCAAATATCACAAAATAGCTCACCGGATATTTCCCAACTAAGATACTTCAATACGCCAATTCATGTCAATCATTACCGCAATACATCACCAATTTAACATCCAATGTGAATTTGTCGTGATAGATTCTTGAATAATTCGGAATACCGCAATCCCTCATATTCCTCAGGTAACAGGATTGAGAAGAGAACCACGTTCTTCCCTGGACGAGGTTTATCAATGCTCACAATAATTACCAGCATTGAACCAACATGAAAATAAGAAAACATATTAGAACATATCACATTACGTACAAGATTACACTTGACTCTTTCGGAAGCTCATAATTACCTTCTTAACTCCACAATAGAGTAGAAAACTAACTAACTATACTCACAGAACATTCCAAGTTTTATAACCAATTGCAAAATAAACATTACGTAAAGCGCATGACAGTAGCGCTTTTGGCGGATGACAGTAGCGCTTTTGGCGGGATGATGATTCAGACATATCTCCGAATACTACGAGCTTCATAATCCAGGGGAAGGTACATGAATTTCAATCTCGTCGTCGTCGTCGTCGTCGTCGCCGTCGTCGTCGATAACATGCACTAACGAGCTCAGCTTGCAGCTCTCAATATTCTTTCATCTTATCATAAACCTAGCTCCGTGGTTGATCTTGAACACAATCCATGGCGATATGATATTCAGCACAGTGGGCAATCCAGGCTCAGTGGGCAATAGCGATCTTTATCATTCTCTGCTGGACGCTCGGTGGGCAATCCAGGGCGATCCAGGCTCAGTGGGCAATAGCGATCCTTATCATTGTCTGCTGGACGCTCGGTGGGCAATAGCGATCTTGATCCCACTTCTGATGTCGGCTGAACCTCGATAATCATCCCACTTCTGATGTCGGCTGAACAGCGATATTTACCCCACTTCTGATATTGGGGACAGGTCACATCAGGATAAGCACGAGCATTATACTGTCACATCAGATATCTTAGGATTCTTAGGTCTTGATCTTGAAATAATAACTCACAGGACTTCATTACAATGACATTGCTTGTATTTTACACACGGTCATCATGGATTACAGATTACAGTTAGGATACGTCTAGATTCAATTAATTGATGGAACCTAAACGACCTCCCTTCACCCCATAGTCGTCCTGTCCACGCCATAGAATCTTTTCCTAATCCTATACTCGATTCGCAATACGATCGTGATGTCGTCAACCCATCCTTCCTCCAATCTACGTTCCAATGTAATCGCCATCCAACCATCTCCATTCGTCCCTTAACGTCTAATGTACCGACCAGGCTAATGTACGCCATCTTTTCTTATCATAGACTCCCCCACTCCCTCACTGCCACAGACTACCAAACCAGCTCACATCCCTCTATCGAACAACTGTCATCTGTCACAGTGCGTAACACCACAGACTTAACATAGTCTATTCTCATACCACAGACTACACCACGAAGGTAGAACTCACGTCACGGAATAACAACACTACCGATTCCATCAGTCAACTGAATTTACAAACTACTCTTAAACTTCTACAGACTAAAAATAATGTAGTGACGTTATAATCCGCTATCTGGTGTGGCGCCACTGATGCCACGCTCCGACATGTATATTATATTAACTGTGATTTGATCGAGATATCAAAATTAGGTTAGTTAGGAGACACTTTTGGTTTATTATAAAGTTTTAATAATAGTGGCAACTCCATTTATTGAAGTGTTTTGGAAGTAGATACCAATATAATATTTTAATCCATTCAACTATTTATTTATAGTTATGATGAGGTATAAAAAAAATCTTACAGACATTTAATCATTGGGATAAGCCTGCCAATTCATAATCATATTACAATCTTTGTAGTTGTTTGCGCAAACAAATCAGCAGATTCAGTTTGATCCGTCATACACCTGATCGTTTCAGTAACGACACATAAACCACGGTAACGTTGCGAAAACGATAAAAGGTGTAATTGTTCATCTGGGTCAACTCGTAAAACTCAAGCTAATCAATAACCTTATCTAAAACCTTACACGGGTGTTAAATTGCGATAGGGTGTGTTATAAACCGAAGAACCTGTTTGTTTGTGCATGTCACATGATTTACATGCTGAAAATATTCAAGGTTTCTTACGAACAGTTAACAATTTTGGTAGAAAAATCTTACGCGTCACATCTATCATAAATTTTCCGAAAATTTGAGATCGCGGAAAGATTTCGGCCATTTTTTACTTTTTCAGTCTATTGACGTATATCGTAAGGTTTAATTCACTCCTTTAAGTCGTCAACAGTGAAACAGTCAGTGATTTTAATATTCTTAACACTTCTATAGAATTCCAATCATCTATCATAATTCTAATCTTGCCCTACTTAGATGTAATCATTCGATCTTCAAGTTGTTTTGAAAGCATTAACAATCTTAGTGGTAGATTTCCGAAGAGTATTAATATGGATGATCGCATCTCCTTGTTTCATATTGTTTACACCAGAAGTTTTATCAATGACATGTCAGTTATTATCTTCAATGATGGATTGGTTAGTAAGCTCTATGTTGAGGAACTTTCCTCAGAATTATGTCAAAATTCTTCCTAGAACTTTCTGTTATATAATTTACGTTTTGTATCAAAATTTCGAATACCATTTGATTTTCAATTTTGTCAGCAAAACTAGCTTGTAGATTTTTCAGTATCAACGTTAACTTTGTACGTTTTTCACGAACATCAGTTTCAGAATATGAATTTTCCGTTATCTATGCATCTACGTCATGCCCTTTCATCTATATCTGATCCAGATAGGAGTATATCAGATTATTCATGATGCATTATTGCAGTAATGTCAAAAACAATTGTTGAATTAGGTCCTGCGTCATTAATACTTGGAAGTGCTAGATTTGCAATATTCCTGTTATTTTTATTAGCTGTTTGATTCTACGGAAGTGCATACTTAATGAATTCAATACGTAATTAGGTGACCGATAATTTTACAATGTTATTGTCAACCTTTGCTCTGCTTTGGACATTTATAGCAAATAAATTGTTGACCAGCAGTGTCCCGTGGCATCATTCACTTCTTTTTATTATGTTAGGTATGTTGTTTGTATGTTAGGATTAACAAGTAATCTGAAATGTTATTTCAGGGAGACATTTATTATGATCATAGTTTGCCAACTTTTACCATAATATGTATCTACATTGTGTACAGTATAGCCATTTCAACGTTAAATATCATTAAACTTGACGATACAAACTTTCGAATTTTAGATATTTTTTAATTTCTACAAAAGGAAATTATATTATCTAATAGGAATTTAATCTTAATCTATTATAATCTAAATCCTACCTATATTAATTAAATAGATTTGTTTTATCTACTCAGATATCAGTTTTATATTCGTAATATTTTTTATCTGATGTATATTTTAATTTTATCTGATTTTGAAAGTATTGAGTTTTGTATGTTTTACAATATTTTAACAATCATACATAACATTAATATATATTAGTTATACAACAAAGCGAGACTTTATCGTTATTCTTTGATGTTGCATATTGTGATTAGAAGATAAAAAAGGTAGTCAATTATTTGCATAGCACATTGTACAACTAATATGAATTTCCCAATAAACCATGAAAATATTGAAAAAACCTCGACTGCCGGTGATAAACTTGTACCGGGTGGTAAAAGTGATAGTGATAACACGATCAAACACAGAACTCTCGCTTTCCAATATTGATAAAGATTTAGATCAGTGATAACAGTGAGTAATGATGTTGATAGAGGATTAAACACAAACAAGGTAGTGACGCATTTTATCACGCACACTGGATTATATTGCAATACAAGGTAATAAATTTAATAAATAATATTCCCGGATAAATTCACACACTATAAGTTAGACCCAAACTAAAATTATGTTGTGGAACCAAACTAACTGATACTGTTACATAATAATATGCAAACACAAATACTTTATCTATACTAATACTATGAAGAGGTAAAATTTGTAAGTTTGTTTGTTTGTATGTTCGAGGTAATCTCACCAATTATCAGTCCGATTTGAATAATTCTTTTTGTAATAGATAGCCACATTCAACGGGAAGGTTTTTTTCATCCCGAAATTCCCACGGGGACGTGTACAACGCGCGTAAAACCGCGGGGCACTGCTAGTAGAGATTGTCTAAGCTGAAATGACGCGCCCCACTACTTAATTACTTTATTTAGATGTGTGAGTGTAAATATTAATAGCGGCACTTCATCTGTGTGGGAGCGCCAATTATTGATTTCTATGTGCACATGTCGGCCGACTAGTCGGGTGATAAATCCGAAAACGCTCGCTCTATGGAGCAGCGCCGTCACTTTGTATGAAACAAGACGTCCTCTCCTCTCGCGCGTTCACGATCAACTAAACTAGTTGGACAACAAATCCGAGAATTGCACTTCTTAGCGAGTACGGCGAGTACGGCAACTGAACGACCAATTATAATTGCATGTTTATGTGTATTGCGTCCATATTTAAAATTTGCTAGTGTGCGTAAATGCGGAGGTGGGGCGTGTCATTTCAGCTTGGACAATCTCTATTAATATATAATTACACCCAGATATCGACAGCAAAAACTACGTCTGCACATATTATCAGTGAATTCTTGTTACTGTTAATGCCAACCCAGACAGACTTTAGATTCAATGGCCTCAGACATAGTTTAACGAGTAAAGCAACCTGCACCGACATTTAAACGTATTGTCTGAAACACGGTAGGGATCAGGTAGAAATGCCGCTGATAGCTACTCATTTAAGTAGACGATTGCACCTTGCTAACATCGCAAGTTAACATAGCTTTATCAAACTACGTCACGAGTACTGATTAAAGAAAGTAATGTGATACAAATTGCCCGTCCCCGTGGGAAATGAACAGGGATAAAAAATAACCTAATATGTTATTACATAACGGATGTCTACTTTTGTGTCACAGTAGGAACACTAGCCTATGTACCTATACTTAATTACAACAAATTAAATAGTAATTAAGAGTTTGTCATAAGATTCGGGCGACGTTCTGACGCCCTTGTTAGTAATTATATTTGAATACTAGCTGTACCGCACGGCGATGCGCGCAATCCAATAATAAAAAAAAGTAAAGTAAAGTATTAGCCTGTAATGACCCACTGCTGGGCAAAAGCCTCTCATCTCACTTAAGATATCAGTGCAGTTAGGAGGATCAGGCGTCATCACCACGCTTGCATTTGGCGTGTGGGTTATCTCAAACCCGAGCCATGTTTTAAAAGCAGGAAACATGTTTTCGCTCGACCCAGGAATTGAACCCGGGACCTCAGTGTTGGCTGGCACAGACCACTAGACCACAGAGACGTTTCCAATAGACTTTCCTTAATTCTTAATCCAATAAACGCTTTCCGACGGTGGTCGCAGGGTCCGATATAAAGCGCCGATGATCTTTCCCTCGATGTTCAATACCTCGATGGTACGTTTTGCCGATGGCTCGTTATCTTGAAAGTACATACCGTCGGTGGTAAATTGCCCCGACGATGGTATGATTTGTCGATAGGTACTACGATCTTAATATAATAAATAAAATGCATTCATTCATTCACCCCGCCATAAAACAAACATTAACTGCAACACAGTCCTCAATCTCCTAACAGTGTTGGTCAAATAGAACCATGTCACACTAACCGACGCTATGTAATCACATAAAGTACTTACCTTATCGCACAGACGACCATTAATTAAGTACTGAACACATGGCTCTGTTGTCCTTCGTATGTTGACTAAGGCCTAAGGCCAAAAGCCTTTGAGGTCGTTTTAATGATGTGATAACAGGTTTTAAGCCTTCCGTATTTTGTATAGGATTCTTAATTTGATTCAGCGCCTAAATATACGATTAAAAAACAATTGATGATCGTTTTAAATTGTGTTCTATTTGGTATTTTAATACAATTTAGAATGAAAACGTTTTTTTTCTAAAACATATTTGGGTACTAAATAAATATTATGTTGTAGAGTTGTTATGCAATCCGCCCTGAAACAAAAAAGTATTTAATTTAATAGTCCCACTGCAGGGTAAATGCCTCAAAGACATATATAGACATACAACTTAATCTCGATCCATTACGAATCTAGGCCACTGTTTCCTCTCATCTTATTCGGTCCCTCTTGCCAAAAAACATTGTTTACGTTCGATCGCATTGTACCGTGAGAACAGTCACGTAAGCAAGGCCCTTTAGATAACTTCATCGTAATACCACCTCTATAACTACCTGACTTAGGTTCAAATTACAACAGCCTCCTTAATGGGCTAAGCTTAAGTGATTAAGTTAATTTAGATGTTATTGAGCTCTAAATAGAGGTGCTTTTGGTTTGGATTTAAATTTGATGCGCAGTTTATGAATGAAAACTTATAAGCAAAATATTTTTGACTTTAAAGTGTTTCTATTAAGAGTTATATTTGTTTGGGTTTAAGTATTGGTGTCTATTTTTTGTGATTGATTCAGAAAAGGGATTGTATGTATATGTAGGTAGGTTTTTATTGTTTGTTTGTGTGATGCTGTTGGCCTTAAGCATGACATAGTGTTATGTTAAGGCCTCTGAGAGTAACTTACTTACCTATCTTAATGGTTTATGCATTAGATTTTATATCATTTGCCCGCTTCTATGTGTAGTTAATGGCTTCTGACTCTAATAGTACGTTGTTAAAAATATCCTAAAACAATTTGCCTTCAAAATTAATTAACGTAGGTGTATAAAAATATAAGACTTTTTGGAAACATCCAGAAACTTGTAAAGTTTAATATTCTTAACGTTTTTTCTAAGATCGAAACAATAAGGAACATTAACCTTGTAATATTACAAAATATGTTTTATGAAATAGGTAAACTGGGGAAACATACCTAACTAGAATGTCTTTATATGGGTGTATTAACCCACACATTTTAAGCACATTTGTATCTAATCATATCTATACTAAAATAATGTTTGTTTTGAGCGCGCTTATCTCGATAACTATCAATCCGATTTGAATAATTCTTTTTGCAATGATAGCCTCAGTCAACGGGAAGGTCGTAAAATTTCCATGGGAACGAGCACAACGCGGGTAAATTCGCAGGGCGTTGCTAGTAATCGAATAATCTTAGGTTTTATGTATCGAGGTTATATTTTTTTTCAAAGTATCTTTTGAATACGGCATTTTCAATTTTGAATTATTTTCTTGCACAATGTATTCGGTAAACGTTTTTATTCACATTTTAATTAAGCACAAAGCTGACCATTGCTTTTTATGAGGGTCGGGACTCGAAATTCAGCCTGAAATGAAACGCCCGAGTAGACAGATACTACCTTCTATATAAAACGTACTATTAACCTACTTACCGCGGGGTCACGGTATGTGGTGTTAAAGTAAATAAATAAGTATATAGATTTGTAATCGGCTTCAAAAACGTGCGCTACGTCACATAGACCACATCAATACGAAGCAAAATAAATGTAGTTTTGTTTGTTTGAATGCGCTACTCTCAGAAACTACCTATACGATTCAAATAATTATTTCGGTATTCTTCTTCTTCTTCTTCTTCTTCATCGAGTGGATGGCCAACCTGACCAATCCTGGTGTCAGTGTTATTGAGCCGCCAAAGGCCTCTGACATGGCTCAGTAACGACTACTATCCGTAGAAAGTAACCGGGACCGACGGCTTAACGTGCCCTCCGAAGAATCATCTTACTTTTTCGAGCAATCAGTTCAGAGGTTTTAGATAGCTACATTCTGGAGAAAGGACACTTTTCATCCCGTTCTTCTTCTTCGTGTCGATGGAACAAAAATAAACAATTTAAATGACCCCCCTTCATTGCGTCGCTACCCCTAGGCCCTTGTCGTTGGCTCACATGAGGTCACTTAGGGTGCAGCTTTGAGGGTTCGTGGGGCAGGTAAGAACGTGCTACATTGTCTGTTCATCGTTCATCCCGTTATAGTTACGGGAACGGGTACTTCGCGGGGTGCTGCTCGGTGAAGCTACTTTTAGATCATCGATGACTTCATCGGAAATTCAATAGAAATGGCGCCGTAAGGCGAGATAAAATAACGTGTAGTGAGTGTGACGTAGTAGATTCAGTAAAGAATTTAAATATTTACCTTTTGTCATTCAATAATGAGTAGAACTTCTCTCTCGATCTAAACTTGACGCCTGACGCCTCCATTAAGAAATCTTTCGATTGATTTTCGGATTTGCCAAGAATATGTCGAAACTCTTCTCTTGTGAAAAGAGAATCAACGTTGCAGATATAAAAGTATTTTTTTTGTCAATACTGGTATTTCCAATTTTTAAGATGTTCCTTGCAAAGTTTATCTGTATCTTCTTGTTTGAGACTTTTCATACAAGCACAAGTTAAAAAACTAAACTCATAATTTTTTTTTAAATAGCAGTTACATAAATTAGTTAGTAACATAAAACATAGACTCAAAATAACATTAAATTTTTCTCTTACAATAGTAAGCAGGTAAGTTCTTGTAGGTTAGTGGCCAACCCTGGTGTCAGAGTTTTTTGAACCGCCTAAAGACCTCCGGGCTCTGACATGGCCTGACGATTGAAACAACCGCGAACGACAATTTTACGTGCCGTCCCAAGCACAGTAGCGCTCAGATAAAAATGCCACTATCGGCCACCCATCCAAGTAGGGGCCGAGCTGCACGTTGCTTAACAATCGCAATGAGCTAACATCGCTTAGTAGAACTACGCCACGAGCGCTATTAGTTGTAGCTTCTCTCTCACAATGAAATGCTCACCTGTCCCAAAAACTGTTATCTGATAACGTGTTAATGACTTCATTTGTACTGATAACTTCTGCCCCGACCTCACACAATAACATATTATTTTCCATTCCTAAGTCAATATTTTTACTCCCAATGTTTGGGTTTGATACTCACACAGAAATCTCTATATCGGTGCAATATCGTTCTGAAAATATTTTTGGTAAAGATTTTCTATTTGTAGAATGGTTTTCTATTTAATTTGTACATACCTAACTATGTTTTTTTAATTGTTGTTACTTTCATTGTGATTTATTTCTCAGTATTTATACTTTTGTAAAAGACGTGAACCATTTTGTTTTTACTACGCTATACTCGATACGATACAATTACTTACCAATAAAAGAAAATGCCTGTAAGTAATGTCCCCCTGCTGAGCAAAGGCCTCTCATCTCCACGAAGATACGCGTATCAGTACAGTGATTAGGATTAGGCGTAATCACCACGCTTTCCTACCTCGGATTGTAGGTCTCAAACCCGAGCCATGTTTGAAATGTAGGAAACATGTTTTTTCGCTCCACCTACCTATTATATTACCTTGTATCAAACACAGTAAAAAAGTAAGTTAAGTCAATAAGTCGATACGCACATTGCACATATCTTTGTAGTACATACAACGTGACTCCTTTATGATTCATCTGTAATCCCGATAAGCCTAAGATTTAATTCAGCGCCCCGCGGTTTTACCCGCATTGTGCCCGGTCCAGTGGGAATTTCGGGATGAAAAATAGCCTATAACCTTCCCGTTGGATGTGGCTATCCATTACAAAAAGAATTATTCAAATTATATTGGTAATTTCTGAGATTAACGCGTTCAAACAAACAATCCAATTCTTCAGGTTTATTATTTTAGTATATAGGTAGATATCACACACACATCACACAAGATAGGTATTCCCATACCGCAGAGCTGTGGGAATCTAGTATATACATATATTACCTGTTATGTCTTCTTAGAATAAAACCGTTTAATGCGTAGATGATACTCAACTAAATTATCTATACTAATATTATAAAGCTGAAGAGTTTGTTTTGTTTGTTTGTTTGTTTGTTTGTTTGTTTAAACGCGCTAATCTCAGAAACTACTGAACCGATTTGAATAATTCTTTCACTGTTAGATAGTCTATTTATCGAGGAAGGCTATAGGCTACATTTTATCCCGAAATTCCCACGGGAACGGGCACAACGCGGGTAAAACCGCGGGGCGCTGCTAGTATACTGATAATGGTCCATAGTCACACGGTGGCGTGGTCTTGGGTAAATAATTTAAATATGGATATATGTATACGTTTATTTTCTCTTTACATTCATTCATTCATATTTTTCTTACGAGAGTTAAAATGTGGACTATTGCGGCCGATTTGCTGGATGACGACGATTCATCACTATAAAACACATTATAAAACAAATTCCCCGGCCGCGTCTATCTGACTGTATGTTCGCGATAAACTCAAATACTACTGCACGGATTTTGACGCTGTTTTTCTAATAGACAGAGTAATTCAAGAGGAAGGTTTGTATGTATAAAAATTCCCGAAATTCCCACGGAAACGGTCAGAATGCGGGTAAAACCGCGGGGCGCTGCTAGTTCTGAAGATGAAAAAGTAATTTATTATATCTTTCTCACACCCTAGATAGATTAGAATTTATTGTAATAATCATATGATCTTTTTATATATTAGATTATCATGCGATATTTATAGAATTCGTCATAATATTATGACTGGTTTTATATTACACAATCGTACAGTAAACCCGACAGTAACTGTTTACAAATAAAACTAAACTAAATCGGGTTTTAATTAAAAAATTGAAGTGAAGAATGTGGTGTAATTCGCTCGAAACGGGTACGTATATTTTTATAAACACGTTATAGTTCAACACACCCCGTTTCACCTATACTCAATAATAATCTCGGAAATAACCAGTCCGATTCCGAAGTCACATTCCACGGAAAGGTTGTATTGGCTATTTTTCATTTAGAAATTACTACGGAATCGGCATAAGGAAGGTAAAACCGCAAGGCACTGCTAGTTTATTTATTATTAAACTATCCTTAGACCATGAACAGGCCTTTAGGCCTTTAGGCCTTATTACCTCCGACGCTAGTGTTGGCCACAAACCTACTCGAACCACAAAAAATAGAACACTTTAACAGCCTCTGTGGTCTTGTGGTTTGAGCACCCGGCTCACGATCCGGTGGTTCCGGGTTCGATTCCCGGTGGGGATACCTCACAAAAATCACTTTGTAAGACTGTCCTCAGTTTGGTTAGGGCATTGCAGGCTGAATCACCTGATTGCCCGAAAAGTAAGATGATTCCGTGCTTCGGAGGGCACGTTAAGCCGTCGGTCCCGGTTACTTTCTACGGATAGTAGTCATTACATGAGCCACGTCAGAGGCCTTTGGCGGCTCTATAACTCTGACACCAGGATTGGTCAGGTTGACCACCCACACGATGAAGAGAAGAATAGAACACTACTCGTATCCTCCTCACTGTACTGATATCTTCAGTGAGATGAGAGGCCTTTGCCCAGCTGTGGGACATTATAGGCTAATCCAAACTTACTTACTTACTCGTATATGCTGTGCTTGAACAATCTAACCATTAAATAGATGCAAAACTTTGTTTTACAAATGGTGAAAAACTTTGACCTTATTCATGTTATAAATAAAACATTTTCTCCGTATTGATCTTCACTTCATTGCATTTCAATATACAACATTGTAATTTACAATGGCGTTCCATTATTTTCTGGAACATTCGAGATAACTCCATTTTATCGGATACGAAATCGTATCGATAACAGATGGACGATAAATGCAATTCAATATGAGTGAAGTGTAATAGATATTGGTTTCTCTAGCTTTTCTTTGCAGAAAAACGCTTACCGACTTATTCACATCACTACATAGTATAAAATAAAGTCGTCTCTTTTTCGTGTCTGTCACACTGTTTGTCTGTCTGTATGCTTAAATCTTTAAAATTACGCAACGGATTTTGATGCGGTTTTTTGTAGAGTGATTCAAGAGGAAGGTTTTTATGTAAAAAAATTCCCGAAATTCCCACGGGAACGGGCACAACGCGGGTAAAACCGCGGGGCGCTGCTAGTACGCTCTATACTATAACAACAACAACACTGTTATAAAGTGTTTTGTCTCTAATGGTCTTTGGAAAATAGCGTATGTCGGAAAGGGACAAACCATTCAATAGCAACAGTGCTGTCAATAAATGTTTACGAATAAGGCCCTTACTGTTAATACTATATTTAGAAAGATTGTAATACGATTAGGTACGGTACTTAGAATGTAGTTATTTCAATGCATTAAAATGTTATGAAAATTGCTACAACCATCACAAAAATTCACATAAAAAAATCGAGTTAGGTTACTAGTAAGGAGTTTATAGAAACGTTCGTTGAAATTAGGTCATTATACTGGTAATGACGATATCATATTCAATCGTATTGTATAGTCAAGGAGGGGCGAGTAACAATTATACGTGTCCATGGAGACTCGCCTACCTTTTTGGTTACTGGACACTATCAGTGGTCATAACCAGTATGCATTGTCTGTTGTCGTCGTCATGATCTCAATAGTTGTGGTCATGGTCATAATCAGTGGTCATGGTCCGTGTTCATTGTCTGATTTCGTGGTCATGGTCAGTAGTTGTGGTCAAGGTCATAGTCTGTCGTGGTTATGGTTAGTGAACGTGGTCATAATCAGTGGTCATGGTCACAATCAGTGGTCATGATAGGTGAATGGTCGTAGTCATAATCAATGGTTATGGAATGTCCATGTGACACATATCAAATTAAAACATATTGTTATTTTATATGAGAATAATCTTAGAAAATTCTTCCTTTTTTTGTCGGAACTGAATAAAACTTTCATTTAAAAAATCCGTCATCACATGCAATGTATTACAACAATTAAAAGTGATATTTCAATTAGTGGAGCGTCCTATTCTATTCATGTTATATTATAAAACAAATCGGATAGAACCATAATGTTATTTTAAGAAATACCCGCGTCTCGTGAGGTGCAGCTATTCAAATATATGCAGATGGTTACGTAATCATTGTTGGTTTAGCATACTGATATAGGTAACCTGCATTAGAGTTGCTAATTAATCTATACTTCTACCTATACTAATATTATAAAGAGGTAACATTTTTAAGTTTGTTTGTATGTTCGTAATTTGGGGAATTACCTGTCCGATTTGAATAATTATTTTTGTAATAGATAGCCAAATTCAACGGGAAGGTTATAGGCTATTTTTCATCACGAAATTCTCTGGGGAACGGGCACAACGCGTGTAAAACCGAGGGACGCTGCTAGTCTATAGATAAATAACTAGTTATATGTGGGGTTTTGCTGGCTATTACTAATTAAAGTTAAATGTGATAAGAATGTTAATTCTGTAATGTTTTATTGGCACAGCGGCATGTGGGCTTACTGTGTCGTGGGTTGCGGGTTCCAAATAACCAATAATAATGTCTTATTAGAGTAATTTAATTTAACTGTAGTAAGGATACCTTAGACGAGCTCGACACTTTCATGAAGGATTGGCCCAGTCTGACACTCAATAGAGAAAGGAGGAAAGAAGGTAGGGAGGGACGTTCAAAAGAGCCTCTATGGGGCCAAAACTGAATAAAAATATTTGACTTTGACTTTGACTTTGGAGGCCTTTGCCCTGCAGTGGGACAAGTCAGGCTGAAAATAAATAAATAAAATAAATAATAAGGATACCTATAACTACCACTTACCTATACAAGGTGCTAACAAATTAGTCACGGATATTTTTACAGCTGATAGTACTCGGTTCTCGGAGTACATTTAAGTATAAAACATCATAGGTTTTGTTATGTTTTTTTGGAGAAAAGTAGGAAACAAATTTGCTACGTTAAAACACCCTGTTAATAAGATAATTAAATGAGACCTCTTTAGACATATTCTAGAACCTCTTTAAACCATCATTTAAGTGAAACATTAAAGACATTTAAGAAAAACAACTTTTGACGTGACATGACAGACAGTGTTAAACATCTTGACAGGTACATAATAGGGGTGATTATTTTAAAAATTTATTATAATATTTTTTTTGTTCGGAAAATTAAAACAAAAAAATGATATATACAAAGGTTCCTTAATTACAGTTAAAAGTTAATTGTTTTAATGTAATGTATCATCTCTTAAAATATCCGTGATTAATTTGTTAGCACCTTATATACCCTTAAGAACCAATGTCATCGAATAACACACAGACATGAGAATGTTGGCATCGATTTCATTACGCTTATCAACTGATTAATCGCGACTTTACACCGTTTGAATAAAGTTTATGTTTCAATCAAATTTTTTTCTGCCACAATGTTATGTAATAATAGTTTGGTGACGTATTATTGTGTAAGAGTTGTTTATACACAGACACGTCCACGCCCCCATGTTGTTAGTATATTTAGATTAGATTCAGTGGATATGTTTGCCCCTGTTATCAATCAGGGTCGCAATGTCAATACGTAAATTATTATGTGATAATAGTGTTTTGATGCTGCTTCTATCTGCTTTAAATTCATGTTTATTTGTCGTTTAAACGTTTATATTCAAGATGATTGTCACATAGTTTTTTTACACATTATTAAGTAAGTAAAAACACTTACTTTGAACAACCTTCTATGCCGTGTAATTATCGGGAAGTTTGTGAAAAAGACTATATTTTTTTACAGTTTTGATTAACATAGGTTTGACGGGTAATTAATTCCCTGTCTTCCAACTTAAATTTTTCGAAAGATTAATTTTTTTTTTTAATTCCCGTGGGCCTTTTTGAATGGCCGTTTGGCTTTTAGAGCGCTACTCTTTTGCATTGCACTTTATGGTGTTAATGACAGTTACAGTTGTTTTAGTCAATAGATTTAGGATCTAGTTTTTTAAACTCGCGAAGGCTCTAGTCGATGGAGTTTGCACAATTTCTTACTGTTCTTGTCCAGATATTTTTAGTGAATCGGTTTAAAATCGTGGAGAACAATGTTAGCGGTTTATTAACAAAGTATATTTCTAGTGCAAAGGAAATAATTAACTTTGATATCTATATCATGACTACCATAATTACTAAGTCAAGTTCAATCTGCTGTGAGATGTTCTATACTTGACACATTGTTATTATTGTACCAAAAGTTTACTAAGTCGTTTATTATGATAAGCATCATTGTATGCTTATTGTAGATCTAAAATACTCATATTCTTTGTAAACTTTCTTTCCAATAACGGTGATCACTGATAATGCCTTATCCTCCTCACCTGTACTGATATCCTCGGTAAGTTAGAGTAGGTTAGAGGCCAACCCTGGTGTCAAGAGTTTTTAGCCTTAAGGACTCTGATATCCTCAGTGAGATGAGAGGCCCTTGATCCTTGTACTTCTGTAAGACATACAGGTATTATAACATTTGTTCTGCTCGTACTTTCTATTTTCATTTTTCTTTTCATCACATATGACAAGGATAATTGCGAAACTTAAGTTAAAAGTTAATTTTTGTGCCATCGATACGAAGAAGAAGAAGAATTGCAATTCTTAAATTGAATTTTTTTTTTCAGTTACTGCTTTCACCACTATCAACAGCCTCCGTGGTCTTGTGGTTTGAGCGCTCGGCTCACGATCCGGAGGTTCCGGGTTCGATTCCCGGTGGGGATATCTCACAAAAATCACTTTGTGAGACTGTCCTCAGTTTAGTTAGGGCATTGCAGGCTGAATCACCTGATTGTCCGAAAAGTAAGATGATTCCGTGCTTCTGAGGGCACGTTAAGCCGTCGGTCCCGGTTACTTTCTACGGATAGTAGTCGTTACTGAGCCATGTCAAGAGGCCTTTGGCGGCTCAATAACTCTGACACCAGGATTGGTCAGGTTAACCATCCACTCGATGAAGAAGAAGACTATCAACCACTTATAACATAATAGGCCCAAATTAACCTCGAACGTGATATCCGTATTAGGAGTTACTTAAAGTATCTCCCTTATCAAAAGCCAACAGCCTAAACTAGGGCATTTGTTATCAATTTCTTCGAGCTGGTATTTTTCCACGTTCTCGTTAAAATCATTAAATGTTGATTCTAATGCGTATTAATTTGTCGATGTAATAAATTAATTTTGTTTATTTGTATTGTCGGATATGTCTCGGGCCAGATAAATTATTGGTGTTGTATCAATAATGAGTAGTTTTGTTTACAAAGTGTTAAGTACCTAGTAA
Organism: Cyclophora albipunctata; assembly: GCA_963082685.1. Lineage (NCBI taxonomy): Eukaryota > Metazoa > Arthropoda > Insecta > Lepidoptera > Geometridae > Cyclophora > Cyclophora albipunctata. The sequence continues at coordinate 1,087,207 of OY720123.1, forward strand.
GTAAGGCTAATTTTGGAATGTTCGTGATGTTCTATCTATTCTAATTACTTACGTTGTAACAGCCTCCGTGGTCTTGTGGTCTGAGCGCTCGGCTCACGATCCGGAGGTTCCGGGTTCGATTCCCGGTGGGGATATCTAACAAAAATCACTTTGTGAGACTGTCCTCAGTTTGGTTAGGGCATTGCAGGCTGAATCACCTGATTGCCCGAAAAGTAAGATGATTCCGTGCTTCGGAGGGCACGTTAAGCCGTCGGTCCCGGTTACTTTCCACGGATAGTAGTCGTTACTGAGCCATGTCAGAGGCCTTTGGCGGCTCAATAACTCTGACACCAGGATTGGTCAGGTTGACCATCCACTCGATAAAAAAAAAAAAACTTACGTTGTAACAAATGTCATATACATTCGATTTATGAAGAGGTTGAGCTTTCTTAGAACCATGTCATATTGAAACTTCTATAACACCCAACTAATATGTCAATAATTTTTTGACTCTTCGCAATCTGACAAAGTTGTACTCAGCATTTTTGTGAGCTGTAGCAGGCGCTTACATAACAGCTACTTGAATCTATCGTCATTCGGTTACCGGCTTTCCTTAATATGGAAAATGTACATGGTATATTGTACCCTAACAGTTCCCTAATCACACCATAGTGAAGGGGCGGCTGACAACCAGCCATGTTTGGAGTTAATTTATACCAAGGGGTAGCTGAGCCATTACTCTTTGTATTGTTTTACTTTGTTTTATTATGTAGTATATTATGTCATTTTGTGTTTTTGAAAACAAGAAATGTGTTTTTTTATATTTTTTTGGATTGGATTAACTAACATACAAACATTTCATTTCTCTTGCATGTTTTTTTTGCTTTACCACACTTTGAAGGTTAAACTTATCTCAACCTCTGATTTCGCGCTGGAAGTTAAAACAATTTTAGAAGTTAATCATCCGGAACGTTTGTTTAGAATTTAAGCCATTGTTTACATTTCCTTGTTCAAACATTGTTATAATTCATCTCTTAAACTGCTTTAATAACACGGATGTGCACTTTTCTAAGGAAGACACTTTGGCAATCATATCAGGTAGTTTTTGCTAAATATAATTCGCTTTATTTACTTCCTTGGTAGATTTGGTGTAGTAAATAAGGTGTTTTATCATTTTACTTCAATTAGTACTTTTAAGTTTTAACACATTATACCTACTTACATATACTGGTAACTTTTTTTAGTGAGACATTATACACATACCCGCGTTATGCCCGTTCCCATGGGAATTCCGGGATGAAAAATAGCCTATAAGCTTCCCGTTGACTGTGGCTATCTATTACAAAAAGAATTATTCAAATCAGACTGGTAATTCCAGAGATTAGCACGAACATACAAAAAAAACAAAACTCTTTATAATATTAGTATAGATTTCAAAGATAAATAATACCTACTTACAACTTCTCTAAGAATACTTTTTAATTTCCCAAGGCTAAGGCTTCGTCACATTATTCCTCCGTCTATACAACTCCTATTGTGCCCACAGACCGCAAAATGAGAAGGTTGATACAAATGAGGTTTCATTCAACATTATATTACTTCTCACTTGAACGAACTAAATTAAATCATTGTTCTTTCAATAACTCGGTTCAGTGAATACCAGATGATGCAAATTTCTTGGTTTTGTTGAAGTTGTAACTATGCTCTCTATTTGTTCTAATAAAATAAGTGGAAGAGCATGTTAATTTCTGAAATTACCATTAAGATTTGGAAATACTAGCAGCGCCCGCGGTTTTATCCGCGTTGTGTACGTTTCCGTAGGAATTTCGGGATGAAAAATAGCCTGTAACCTTCCCGTTGAGTGTGGCTATCCATTACAAAAAGATTATTCGAATCGAACTGGTCATTCCCGAGATTAGCCCGAACATACAAACAAACAATTTTTTTTTTAATCCTCATCAATTTATGACAAACAATTAAGTACTACACGAGTAAACCGCGGAATTTAATATTTTTGTTCATAAATTTATTTGAAGGTGGGTGCTCGCAAAGGGAGGGTTGGCGATGCTTGGGGGAGACCTTTGCCCAGCAGTGGGACAATATAGGTTTAAAAAATTATTTGCCACATACCTACTATATTTTTCTTCAATCTAATCAACCGCTACACTGAAGCCCAGACTACGTTCCATCTAATCAGAACTTCCATCGCAGACGTTTCTACATCAATTTACTGAACAAGTCTGCCCTTTGGTAGGTCACGGCTGGGTTATACATTATCTGTATTCCATATCTATAATAATAAAGCTAAAATAGATTACATCGGGTTACCATTGTTTCACCGAAGCACACTTTACCGAGAACGATTCACCGAAGTATTAAAATGACTGATGACTTCCTTTTTAAACTCGCACGATTTGCACTCATTTAGACTAAACATATATCGCATAAAACTATAACGTATTTTGCAAAAATACTTACCTCACGTATCGAGTGGATTACATCACTAGTGGTCACAGGATGATTAAATGGTGTAATCCGATAAAAATGTTTCGCCGAATGTTTCAGCTTCATTATTTTTAAACCATTTATTATTGTTTTATCATTAAGTGTCCCATCAATAGGCATTCATACCCCCATTTCATTCATTTAATTTCATATCAAGACTTTCATGACACCACCTAGCTCCCAAAGGCTTAAATCTCAGCTCATCTCATCATCTCTAACCAATCCTTAAACTACCATAAATCTATCCGCCAATAACAATAATCATACTGTCACAGGAACTCATAATTTTATTTCAAATGTAATACGTTTATGATACACTAGCAGCGCCCCGCGGTTTTACCCGCGTTGTGCCCGTTCCCGTGGGAATTTCGGGATAAAATGTAGCCTATAGCCTTCCTCGATAAATAGACTATCTAACAGTGAAAGAATTATTCAAATCGGTTCAGTAGTTTCTGAGATTAGCGCGTTTAAACAAACAAACAAACAAACAAAACAAACTCTTCAGCTTTATAATATTAGTATAGATTTAGGTGTCTTGTAAATAAGCTCATTAAGTTGTCCTTGTACACAATGATTCAACTACGTTCTTTATTCATGATTCATATGCGCAAGTGCATACTTGTTTTTGTAAGCATCATTCATGCAAATTATATCATAATGTTTATTTATTTATCTATTTTTAGACACTTGTTATAATAATCCTTGATAGTTTTATGCACAGTTATATATAAGGTGACTCGTACTGCCTTGCGGTCTTACCCGCATTAACCCGTACGCGCGGGAATGACGGGATAAAATCTATCCCTTGTCGTATTCTAATTTGCAACTTATATTACTGTAGAGTTTCATCCAAATCCGTTGAGTAGTTTTTCGGTGAAAAAGCAACAAACATACATACATCCTCACAAACTTTCGCATTATATTAGAAGGATAGGAAGTAGGATATTTATTTAAAGTTGGTTTACTCGGTAGACGGTTTCTTGTCGGAAGACAAATAAGACAAGAGTGTTGCAGTCAATAGTCCTCAAGATCAATACTAATAAAATAATTCTGAAGATTTTGTTACTTTGAAGGCGCTAATGTATGGATCAATCCGTAGGATATGAACAATTATTTTTGAACCCCCAAAAAGAAGGTTATAGATTACGTTTTATCCAGAAATTCCCACGGGCAAAACCGCAGAGCACTAATAGAGTGTGAAACTCATTGATATTCATTGAATAGTTTCTCAAGATACCTCTATGTAATAATAATTCACAGAAATGTTTGTAAACATTCAATGACCTTACTTCTATGACACATCCAATATGATGGCCAACTAATATCACGTGGTTATTATGAACTTTAATCACTGACGTTAAGACTGTTTTTATAATAGGTACGTCCCGTAGGACTCGAGTGTGTTTGTTTTATTTGTTTTACTAGTTTGAACTCTATTACAAGTGAATAAAAGCCTTTCTGTGCAAAAGTTCGACTTGGCACAATCACAGACTAGATATTCAAAGAACGGTAGGATTTCAGGTGTCATAATCAGGGTTACCAACTTGCCAGTTGGTCGAGATTCGTCTGAATCGTCCCAACTTTTGCATTACATGTCCAGAACCGATAAATACCAAATGTAATTTTAATTAAAGCTTTAACGACCAAGTCTACCGTTGTCAAAGTTTTAAGATCGTCTAAAGGTCTCCGACTTGGTCTTGACGGCCATTAAAACGCCATAGGCCATAGGCGATCTAAAAACTCTTGACATCAGGGTTGGCCACTAACTACCCTATTATTAGCAAGCTTACTTTTTAACTAACTTTCCAAAAAACTGTTTTATCTGTTATTTAAGAACATTAAATACCGAAATTTCCAACTTTTATCGTCAGGATAATTCAGTCTACTCATCTGACAACCCTAAGGGTAGAGTACATTAGTTTCATAGTAGACTCGCTACGTTATATTGTTGTTATGATGTCTACAAAACGCATTTGGCATTGTTTTCTAATCATCGTAGTCGGTGGCGATATGGTCGTATGATCATAATATGGATATTGTGTTAGGTAAATACATATGTAGTAAATGTCAGTGCAAATCTTGTGCTCTAATAACTATTACTTCTGATGAGCTCTTAATGTAAACAAATATGGCGGACTGTCAACCAAAGACAATAATTCCTTCTATAAAGAAAGGAATGATAATGTAAGAACGGATTGAAAGCACTTAAACCTTTTTTCTCTTGTGGAAGCAATTGTGTTGGTTGGAAAATTTGCCATATTACTTACATCAAATTTAGTTTTAAGTAGCTAATGTAAGAAAAAATACTATGATAGAGCTTAAAGATAATAATTATAATTTAGTACTCGTAGGTGTAGTTTTTGTGCATTCCTCTCGAAAACTCAAACTAAATTCAAACTTAGTTGACTTCTGTATATCAAAATGAATTAGAAGGTGGCATAATTAAATCGAACTGTTGTTGTAATATGGATTGTGATCGTCAGATCATAATCTGTCGCCAGTCCATAATCTTACTAGTTGGATTATAAACCGAATGGCGTTTACAATTTTCTGGAGATAATTCCATATCATCATACGCAAACTGTAAAACAATATTACACACGTTATTATATTACGGTTACAGACAATTTTAAACCTAACGCCTCGGTGGTCTAGTGGTATGTGCACTCGCCTGCCAAGACTGAGGTCCCGGGTTCAATTCCCAGGTCGAGCGAAAAGGGTTTGAGATCACCAACCCGCATTAGGCAAGCGTGGTGATTACGCCTGAAACCTCCTCACTGTACTGATATCTTCAGTGAGACGAGAGGCCTTTGCCCAACAAGTGGGACATTACAGGCTAATACTTTACTTTATTGTCACTGCTAGGCAAAGGGTCGCAAACGTCGGCAAACCTCCCAGACATAAGTAAGATAAAACCTGTGTCTCGAGCAATCATCTTCAATTATTACTTTATGTTCCTATCAGGTTATGTTATCATGTTATTGTGCTGGCCCCAAAGAGCTCTATTGACTCGCTCCAGTAGATAATTCTATTTATAATATAGTTTAATTACGGATTAAATTAATAATGATTGATTGTTTATTGCAGTTAGATTTATAATTTATACATTTATACACCCGGACAAATTCACTCACGGTTAATTAGACCCAAACTAAGCTCTAAGCTTGTAATATGGAATCTAAATAACTGATCTTCACATATTGTTGACTCCGGGCGGGAATCGAACCCGCAACCCCCGACACAGTAAGCGCTCTCACTGCCACTGTGCCAACGGGCTTGTCACATACATATTGCATAACGTTTTTAATTAATTGCTTTACGACGCGATGTTCCGCTTATGGTTTTCTTCTTTGCTTTGACCTGCAGTGTCCTTAACGTTTATATTTTTCGAAAAAAAATCCTATGTAATTTTCAGGATTGTGAACTATTTACAAGTTTATTTTATCCAAATCTGCTACTTTTCCAGTTAAGAATCTGTCTATCTCCATCTAAATATCGAATTCAAATTAGCTAACATTATTATAACTACCAAAGATTGCCATAATTCCGTCATAAATAAGCTTTTTCTTGCTAACACTTAAACGACAAATAACAGGATGAATGAACCACAACTTTATGACTCACAACATAAGGAACTAAAAGAAAGGAAGCATATTATTTGCTCATATTAACTGCGATGATTCCAGACGCCCCAAGGTGAACAACAAACAAACACATTAAGTAATAGAAGAAGATTGTCCGCAATCACATCAATATACATTTAGATTGAGTCTTTGTCCTGATAGTTGTGTAGGAAGAAACGGGAATCTACGGATGTGTGTTATTTGGGGATTTGCCACTGTTGACATCGGAGTTGTATATTAGGATCGTGTTTGATGGATTGCTATTTGTATACTAGGCTATAAGTAAGTGGTTAAGCAACGTGCAGCTCACCCCCTACTTGGATGGGTTGCCGATAGACCATGTCAAAAGGCGAGACTCTCTAGTCTCTCTAGTGTGCTTTATCATACTGCGTACCTTTATAGGATATCAAGGAGCAAAAGTTGGTCACTGTCCATAATTTGGCTAGAAATCTGTTAGTGGCAGACTCGGGCTTTCAAACCTACTTTTTAGTTTTATAAAAAAAACTTAAATTTTTATTATGTTGATATCTTTATTCTTTAATATCATGAAAGGCTTCAGTGAGATCTTTGCCCAGCAGTGGGACATTACAGGCTAATACTTAACTTTAGTTTACTTTAGTATACTAGTAAGTAGTATGTATGTTTTAGTATATCGGCAAGATTTATTAATTTGTCAATTGCTTTGTCAATCAAGCTTTTGTATGCTTGTGTAAGCAAGCTTATTTTGTATCCAACTCACGGCACAGTGTAGTATGTATGTATGCAACATTAGTATGCAATACAATAATTCCAAACCTTTTAATACCTACAAACACTTGATGCATTTAGCCGAGCCGCGACAAAACTTATTTTTTCCTTATTTTGTTTCGTACCATGAATTAACGTTATATAGTAATTGACGCAAAGGGAAAATACGACCGGACGATAAACTGTACCTATAATAAAACTTGTTGTGTTACGTGAACCGGTGATTGTAGTTTTAATTGCTTATCGATAGGTCTGTACCTACCTCAATCAAAGTTCAATGTAGTGTTATATTGTGCTTACTTATCGTTAAAGTAGCTTATGTGCAATATTTTCAGCACGTCTGAAATTATTAGCAACGAACAAATATTAATCGGCATTAAAGTACTGATCTTCTTCTTCATCGAGTGGATGGTCAACCTGACCAATCCTGGTGTCAGAGTTATTGAGCCGCCAAAGGCCTCTGAATCAGAGCCATGTCAGAGGCTCTGACATGGCTCATGTAACGACTACTATCCGTAGAAAGTAACCGGGACCGACGCGACGGCTTAACGTGCCCTCCGAAGCACGGAGTCATCTTACTTTTCGGGTAATCAGGTGATTCAGCCTGCAATGCCCTAACCAAACGACAGTCTCACAAAGTGATTTTTTTGTGAGATATCCTCACCGGGAATCGAACCCGGAACCTCCGGATCGTGAGCCGAGCGCTCAAACCACAAGACCACGGAGGCCGATACATATAACTTGTGTGTACAAATAATATTTTTCAGTTGTCAACTGAGCGTAATTACAGACGTGTTTCTATAAGGTTAGTTAAAAATCAATACAGTACAGTTCTCATAGTCTAAGGTCATCGTTCTGTGACTTGTTTTAAATTACATTTTGTTGCTTTAAAATCTCGTAGTTAAAGCTTTTAATGTCGAGGCTTAAAAAAAATTGTTTAAGAATTCAAATAAAAAAAATATGGTCTACTAGCAGCGGCCCGCGGTTTTACCGGCGCCATTTTCGATGAGATGTTCGGGATGAAAAATAGCCTATAACCTTTCCGTTGAATTAAGTTATCAGCTACAAAAAGAATTATTAAAATCAGATTGGTAATTTCTGAGATTAACCCTTACAAAGTTTGAAACTTTACCTCCTTATAATATGTTGAGTTAAGATGGTCAAATACTGCCACTGAAACTAGCAGCCTAATTTCATACAATGTTAACATATAATCAGCAAAAGTAATCTGAATATATGCAATATAAAGTACCTTTAAAAGCCACTGTAAAGCTTTTAAAATCGATAATTTGATTTCCTTTTCAGTATTCAGAGAGTAATGACTTGGCAAAGAAAGGCTTTCTTCATTAACGGATGCTAAACTATGCAGTTTACGTTCAGTGCAGCTTGTTTGACATAAAAGTCCATTGTAAACATTTTATTTATACCACAATACTTGTACCAGAGAAACGATCGTTTATCTTATAAAATATACTGTATAAGGCCGTTGAGCACTATTTATAGAACTCAAGAGCATGTCTGTAAAAGGGAATTGTAAATAAAATACTAAGTACCATGTTATGATGCACGTTAAGGCTATTTCGCTTACAGTAGCGCTCGTGGCGTGTTTGATAAGCGATGTAAGCGCTAAGCTCATGCGATTGTTAAGCAACGTGCAGTTGGTACTTCTACCGGTACTTTTGCTAAAGCTGGTAGGTTTCGCTTGAGCAAAAATCCCTTTTTTTTAATGGATGGGGAATGCATTTACGCATCCCCGGTTGTTTGGGGAAACAACCGGGGATGGGTAACCGGGGTATGTGGGACTCAACCCTGGCACAATCGTGTCGGGTAATACCCACTAAACCCCATCCGTGTTCCGTACTTATGGCCTAGGCTGAAGTCGCGGGGATACCTTTCAGTATACCAAGATGTCCGCTTCTTCAGCCACGCCAACAGCTCGCGTGGGCGAGCACGCCTCGGAGGAGAAGGGAGAGGCAAAGTGTCTCATAACCCCTCATCGCGTCTGCCGAGCGGCACGCTCAGAACACCTAATTGAATAGGTACATCTAAAACTAGCAACGCCCTGCGGTTTTCCCGCGTTGTCCCCGTTACTGTCGGAATTTCGGGATGAAACATTGCCTGTAACATTCCCATCAAATGTGGCTATACATTACAAAAATAATTTGTATAATGGTAATGATTATGTAACTCTATCAGAAAACTTTACTAATTTTAACTCCAACTTATATTATGAAATACTTTAATAGATGTTGTCTTGTTAGTAGCGTCACGGTTGAACTAATGTGTTTAATTAATTGAAATAGAATGGGGTTAATTACTTTCTAGGGGGAGGTTTATTTAATTTAAGTGGTACACACACGTAAACGTAGGTAAACTATGGCGTTATACAAGTCATGCTTCGCGGTACAAAAAAAGGTAAAATACTGTTTTTTTAAGTTTAAGCAAACTCTACTCATTTACCCCTTTACAGGAACCGTGGTCACGCAGTAAAGGAACCGAAACGTCAGACAAAAAAATGTGAAATATGAAGTGTATCCGTCAACGTATTTTCAAATCAAAATAGGTAAAATGTTAAAGAAATCATATTCAAATTACATTACATATCTATTTTGCGACTGTGCTGACATTATACTTATAAACGAGAAAATACGGCACTTAGAAAAGTGAAATACTTTGGCACATATACATGGTTTAGGATGATAGTAAAGTATATATAAGCTCAAGTCGGGATTTTACTGGATCGTCCACACAGACCCAACAATTTCTTTAAAAAATCATACCTTCTCCATGATTCGAATATACATAGAACGAAGCATAAACATCGTTTAGGTCAACACGAAAAACATATATAACTAGCAGCGCCCCGCGGTTTTACCCGCGTTGTTCCCGTTCGCGTAGGAATTTCGGGATGAAAAATAGACTATAACCTACCCGTTGAATGTGGCTATGCGTTACCAAAAGAATTATTAAAATCGGATTGCTATTTTCTAATTTTAGCGCGTACAAACAAAAGAAACATGAAATCAAACTCTTCAGCTGTATTCTATTGGTATAACTTGCACACGACTAAACCTTGTATTCCTTACTAAATTTATGCGAACACCGGCCTATAAATGGTTATCTTAATCCGAGCCACTTATAATGTTTAAATGCAACTCGCTACCTATTACAGACTGCACGAGCGAAACTTGTTTCTAAGATAAAAAGACAAAGTAGGAATGTATAGTCGGTACTTCAATTTCTTGAACATATCTACGACCTTATCATATTCAAACTTCTATAAATACTTCTATTAACAAACTACTACTAACAAAAATGACCAAAAAAACCCTTACTTATTATTGAGTTATTTGACTAGAATTATTGAGAATGAGAAATTGTTAGAAAATAATTTGATTTCATAATGTGGTTTTAGGTAAAAAATCTCGTGTGTCCTAACAGCCCTGTATCCTGGATCTTTTGAAAATGACAGTACAATAGACCTGACCAAATTCTGAACTAAACAAATATAACATTAAAATAACATACAAAAATTAAGAAATATATTCCTAATCAAACTCTAATTAAATGGAAAGAAAGATTCTGAAAACGAACCAATAAGCAAGCATTCTTTTACTTGGCATCTCAGAATTTTCTCCATACAAAAATTCAACCAATGCCTAAAATCTAAAGCAGCTAAGTTAGTTTCTAATTAAACCATAAACCACTTGAAGCGATAATTGTGCAGATGGCGAGGTCTATGGCCGTCCTTCAGTTAAACTCCCACTCGATCGATCGCGACCGTTTTCTATACCGACTCTATAAATAGTTTAGAAAGTTACATGTTAGTATGTGCGCTGTGGAGCTATTAAAATACCGGCCGTTTTATAAAATGGCTGAAATAACTTGTTGTATGTGTTTATGGGAAATTTTGTTGGAGTTTTGCAATGTTCCGCCTAGACAGTATACAAATACACAATTACACTTTATAAGAATACTAGCAGCGCCCCGCGGTTTTACCCGCGTTGTGCCCGTTCCCGTGGGAATTTCGGGAATTTTTTTTCATAAAAACCTTCCTCTTGAATCACTCTACCTATTACAAAAAACCGCATCAAAATCCGTTGCGTAATTTTAAAGATTTAAGCATACAGACAGACAAACAGACAGACACGAAAAAGAGACGACTTTATTTTATACGAGTACTATGTAGTGATATAATTGACACCGTTGTTACTAACAACCATGTCTTCACATATTGTAGACTCCGGGTGGGAATCGAACCAATCAAATGCCAACATGCTGGTCAAAATAAATTCCCATGTACAATTTCGTTGAAATCAGTAGTTTTTTTTATTTTCTCCATAGAACTTTTATTGATACTCTTGATAAACGTTCCAACAAATTCCGAGTCCTCCCACTTCACTGCTACACAGTAACTTGCAGTAAGGAATGTTGCAATAACTTACTCGTCCCGTACTAACTCGTTTTACTTATTGTGGGAAAGGGAATGCTCGAGGATGTGGGAACGTATTTCCCTTTAACTTTAAAGGAAAAATACGAACAGTTTACTGAAAGTCTACTCAAAACTGAAAACATAGTTGTTGGCGACGACGTCTAGGTGTCAATCATATATTCTTACTAGCTGCGCCCCGCGGTTTCACCCGCGTTGTACCCGTTCCCGCGGGAATTTCGGGATGAAAAATAGACGTTGGCCGATTCTCAGACCTACTCAATATGCTCACAAAATTTCATGAGAATCGGTCGAGCCGTTTCGGAGGAGTACGCGAACGAACACTGTGACACGAGAATTTTATATATAAGATAAAGTATTTGTGTATAAGTGAGTTTGATTCCATAATACAAGCTTAGAGCTTAGTTTGGATCTAATTAACCATGTGTGAATTTGTCCGGGTGTATTATATTATATAAATTTGGCCTATGTACTTTATCAGTGCTTAACCCGTACAAACGATTGGTATAAATAAAAGTGCATTGTGTTGGCACTTGCTTCAAAACAGGAGCGTTTAATGACACTATATTTCTGTTCGCTCGGCCGGCGCAGGCGCCGAATGGCGGCGTGCCAGCGACAACGACTGTATTGTTTATGGTGACCAATCGTATTAAAAGCTTGATGTCTTGATGTGATTGAGTCCTCGGCGGGAAATTACTCAATTTGGATTCGACATAGATTGTTTGATTTATTGATTTTTAAATGTGTGGCCGTGTCTAACTTGATACTTGAGAAATGTTTATCCATACCCTTGATACGTGTGTGTGATAAAACTACTGACATAATTCGGAGAGCTACCCGTGGTTACCAGAGTTGGTTCGAAGATAAAGTATGTATGTGCTAAAATTCGGAAACAAAGTATATCGCAGATGTTTTATTTTCAACCCCTATCGTCCCATTGCTGGACGGTAGCCACATTCAACGGAAAGGCTATTCATCCTGAAATTCCAATGGAACGAGTATAACGCGTAAAACCGCGGAGCGCTGCTAGTGTAAAATAAAAGCGAAGTGTATCCGTAAACGTAGTTTCAATTCAAAACGTGCAATATACCCAACATCCCACAGTTAACTTATACATATAACTCTTCATAACAGAGGTCAATACCACATACGCTACGTGGCTTGTTGGCACTACGCCACTTTTAGCGTAGTTGCGTAGGACCACGTACGCACAGCGTATTGCGTATTTGACGTGACCTCAATTTGGTACTTACTTACATAGTTCTTTCGTAGGGGTCCATTTAGTTTGATATAGTGATAAAAGTTATGTTATAATGGTGTAGATAGATCTATTTACAATTAATTTATATGAGGGTCGAAAATAGCCTGAACTGCTTCGAGAAAAGGATGGTACGATCGTGCCGCTTTTTCTGCTCGACTTGGCGGGGGCACTGTTTGCCCCCAAATTTGAAGGTTGTAAGGGCATTTTGAATAAAGAGTTAACACAAGAAATATAAAGACTTAGAGCAAAGCATCTAACAAATCTTATTGAAAACTACATGTTATTTAAATAACTATGAAACGTTCCATATAGTACGTCGTTATCAGTTATTTCCTTTTTATAAATAGAACACGCACAATAATTGCAGTGTAACTGCGCACGAGTCGATTTATCAACGCTATAAATATAACTTCTGTGAAATGTGAGACGAGGTAGTTAGTTCTTAATAGGTTGAGAATTTGTAGTTTATTTATTTAATAAATATCTTTGATAATTATGTATTTAATTGGTCCAATATCTTATGACCAACAAAAACAAAAGTATACGCCTTTGTGATATCATTGCAACGCAAAGATACCTCGCTCACTGATGATATCAGTATAGTGAGTGGTATTATAATTTTTTGCTTTTTTCGCATTACAGAAACACATAACCCTTCTGTTTAAAGTCGGTTAAAATCGTGCTCTAATTTGCAAAACGATGCGCTATCTTCTATTCGTTTAAGAAAATAATATTTTTAGGTAATTGACGTTTGCCCTTGAAAGATCATCTATGATCTTAGTGTTTCATAGTTCTGACATTATTATTGTACACTTATGCTCCTTTATTATGCATTTTAGAATTGCATACATTCCATTGTATTTAAATCTGTGTGTGTGAAATTAAACATTTTCATACATATTTTCTCGTCTTCAAATACCTACCGTGAAGTTGGATAATATTCAGTGGTAAAATGTTTCACGGCTCATTCATTAACGATATTTCACTTAAACAGTGATTTAAAGTGTTTTGTCTCTTTCGCTCTTTGACAAATAGCGTATGTCGGAAAGAGACAAACCATTTAATAGCTTAAGTGCTGTTCATAATCGTTTATAAATAAAGCCCTTAGTATTTAAAGGTTTACCGGAACAGGTCACATTACTTTTAAGAAGCTTTAACACATTAGATGTTACGGTTTCATTCGATATATTACTTAACACTTCTACTCTACATACATATGCATCATTTTTTCACCAGTAAATGATTCAGAAAATGGCAAATTGCTCTAACTCTATAGACAAAATTATCGTTTCGCATTCACTTTGGTTGTGTATCTACACCACAATCAAAATAGTGTCAAAAGTATAGAAGTATAACGAAATATTAATCTACATCTCTAAACCCTAAAATTGTTGACTTTATATATTCTCACGCGATACAGATCCGTTTCATTTAGTATGAGTGCAATTCGAGTTTAAAAAGTTTGTTTAGTCTTACTAGAGTCTGTATATTTTACCATCAAAGCTTGTTTTATAGCAAAATACACACTTTAAACACGGAATCTTACGTCTAAATACAGTCTCGCAGCTCAAAGCGCACATAATTAGCAGTACTGCCGCCTAACAAGCAATAACTGACATTCATTTTGATTTATTCATACACTTTATTTCAAGAATGAGGTTGGCTTATTGTTCCAATCACAATATAGTGGTAGGTACTCACTCACGCCTGAACACACGTGAATGAGTATATTCATGTATTGTATTTGGTTAGAATGTAGTCACAAAGTTGGATGTGAAATGGGTTTTCCACGTGTGCACACTGGGTCTAAGTTCTGTTACTATTTCTTCGTAACTGTTTTGATAATAATAAGGTAATTAAATAAACATAATTGGTTTGAAAAATCAAAATGAAAGCTCTGTAATCACGGTAAAAAAACATTAGCTGCGCAATAGTTGATACCTAAAGCCTAAGACCCCGTATTCATTGTAAACATTTGTTGCATAATTGTTCCTCAACATTAAAGTTTCGAGTGATGCCCGCAACATGTTGTCAGCAACTTCGGCAACATGTTCATGCAACCATTTTTAGGTGTAAACAAATGTTTAATTAAACATGGCATCAAATAGCAGCGCTGTCTTTTTGGTTCGGGAAATGCCTAATTCATCAACTCTTATTAACAGCATTTTAGCTAGTCTGTCCCTTTCCCACATACGTTTTTTTCAAAAAGAGCAAAAGAGACAAGAAACTTCATAAGCCGGAATTTATGAATAAGGCGGTAAGTGGGTTTACTTGCTTTGTAAACAGTTTTTCCGCGAAAAACCCGTGTAAGTAGTCATACTATGTATACTAGAAGCACATTGGTGGATACGTTATCGTCACATGAGCTCTACTCTGATCATCGGCGCGGAAAGGCGCCGGCGCCCACGTACGGAGACACGTGTCTTACCGCAGGCATCAAGTATCATGTCCTTGGGTTTAGGTGTATATCGTTCATGTTTACAAACATCATTACTAGGCAATGCAGGAAGTTCAGAGAATGTACGACGTAATAACGAGTGTTCCTCGGAAATTAGGCTATATAGTAAGTGCAAAGGACATGTTCCTCAGCAATGTACGGCAATCTTAATCAGATAGTGGCTAATTCGAATAATCTAGTCTTTTTCAAACGTTCGCAATTTTTACACATTATTAACGTACTAGCAGCGCCCCGCGGTTTTACCCGCGTTGTGCCCGTTCCCGTGGGAATTTCGAGAATTTTTTTACATAAAAACCTTCCTCTTGAATCACTCTACCTATTACAAAAAACCGCATCAAAATCCGTTGCGTATATTTAAAGATTTAAGCATACAGACAAACAAACAGACAAAAGTAGCGACTTTGTTTTATACTACGAGTATGTAGTGATTACTACGGGTTTTTTCGCGCTACAGATTTTTTTTTGTAAGTAAAAATAATCTATACAAAAGGCAAACCTGACTGACTGACTAAATTTTATATCAACGCACCGAAACTACTAACTACTGTTCCTAGAAACTTCTAATTTTGAAGAAACTTGAATTTCCTTTCATGATGTAAGTGAGCTAAGAAAGGATTTTGGGAAATTCAACCCCTAACAGGGAGTGGCCATTTCCGAAGCAAAGCGAAAGCGGGCGCTAGTACTATCATATATTGTTTGGGTAGTATCTCTGTGAAAATCTGCATTTTCGCTATAGGCTACTGCCTGCGTATTTTTGATATTCTTGATCCCGGGCGGGTCGCACATAGAACAAAACCTATACCTATCCTATGTCGTACGTAAATTACTATTATTACGATATTGGCTAACCAAGTTACCATGAACTTAAAACTTTCTATACTTTAAGATTCGACAATACCTCGTTCAAATATATTGGATTTTTACTGCTGAAAAGAAACCGCATATTTACTTTAATAATATTGGAACAGAGCTCAATGGTACAAGAAAGCCAAAGCTCATAAAACAGTGGGCGGTTTTCTTTTCAAATGCAGTTATTTTAAGAAGTCACAATCTCTCCAAACTTTGCACATTTTCAATGGAATTGACTTGTAAGGTTATCCTAGATAGTCTCCAGTCTAGACTTAGGACTTACTTCAGTGCCTATCTCTGACGTTTACAGTCAACTGAATTTGTTGGCATTTGCTAAATAGGTATGATGACATTACAGTATCTCGTAAGCTAGTAGACATGTCCAACTACCCAGTTAAGAAGGCCTTTAGTCTTACTAAAAATATCAGAACAGTATCAGAACAGCGCTTACTTTGTCTGGGGTTGCGGGTTTGATTCCTGTGCGGAGTGAACAACATGTGCAGACATAGTTCTTAGCGACGATGTCTTTGACATGGTATTACGATTAGAAGAACAGGAACCGACTGCTTAACGTACCCTCAGAAGCACGGTAGCGGTCAGATATAAATATATATTGGAGACCAAATGTAGCATATAGTTCTGGTGAAAAGTGAAGCGAAGATGTTTCTATATCTATGAGTGAGAAGACACTCTAACTTACTTACTTTACCAAAGCACTAAGTTCTCTTAACAAAATAAAATAAATCAGAATCACACTGAATAAATCTGTTGAAACTCTCCCAAGCACCATCAAAGACAATGTCTCCGATCCTAATTAAATGAACATAATAAAATTCGAAACTCCAGACGTCTCGGTAATATCTATAAATAGATTTCAGAATTGAAGTTGGTTCTGGGAATGTCAATTTGATTTATTAACAGCATCGTTGAATTAAGATTTAAACTACGAAAAGTGTATTAAGCAAAAAACATATCCTGAATGATTTATAAATACTCCATCTATTGTAAACTTTGTTGCTTGAGTGGAGCCTTCAGAAACAGTTATCTCAATCTCACTTGTATAGTTAGTTATGTATGTGTACTGTACTTTATTCATTTAATTACTTTCATACATTCTTCCGATATAATCTGACGATTAAAACAACCGGGACCAAATGCTTCACGTGCCCACCGAAGCACAGCAGCACTCAGAAAGAAATGCTACATCGGCCAACCATCCAAGTAAGGGCTGAACTGCACATTGCTTAACAGTCGCAATGACTCAAAATCGCTTAGCCAAACTACGCCACGAGCGCTACACTATTCATTCGATTTCATTCCATATTCAAAGCATAAAAATCATTACTTCTTTTACATCAATAGAAACAGTACCAACATGTTTCATATATTGAATCCATCCATCTTAACCAAACAAAGATCTTATTACTACACTTGCGTAGATAAAAGGGACAGAGGAAACTTAATAATACAACATTTATTTACGAGTTGTGTTGTGACTTAAAGTTTGTAAGTTAAATCAATTATCAATTAAATGATCTATAACATAATATAAATTAGGATTAGTGGGTCGGATGAACAAGTAATCTTACCTTAAAAAATTCTTGTTTCATTTCGGATTATACGAGTTGCACCCGTTCCCGCGGGAATTTTGGAATGAAATATAGCTAGTGAAAATGTAAATAAATAAATTTGAATTTAATACTACAGACCCCGTAATATATTAATCTCCTTTTCGTCTGATTCTATCCCAATTCCTTTACTTAATCGTATTGTCCTACTTTTCACGGTCAAATGAGATGGCATCAATAATAATTTGTTTATAATCCTATCGAACTACAGCCGAACCTATGTTGATAGTATTTGACATATGGAATATGGATGTCACAAACCGAAACCGGGTCACTACCTTGACACGGAACCATAGACAAAAGATTACAATTCAATCCATCATTATGACCTGGATATCAAAAGTGCATGAATTGAATATCGCACAGATATGTTGCGATGCGATATAGTGGAGTATGAATTTTAAAATTTAAATAATTTAATTATATAAATAATCTTGTTTGTTTAATTTTCATTTTACAACTATTAGCATCTCACGTTATACCCGTTTCAGCGGGAATGTTGAGATTTTTTTTTTTGGGAAAACGAAAGTTTTTTTTTGGGATTAGCCCTCCTTCCTCTTGAATGTGGGTATCGTTTAAACAAACAAACTCTTTAGTTTTCATATATGTGTCATTTAGAATCAAAATTGGTCAAAGTCTATAATAAAGTGGTATATTTGACCAATTTTGATTCTAAACGACACATATAACAATATAGTTAATATACTTCTAAATAGACGATGTAATTTTTTTCACCTACGGCCATATTAATAAACGCGTATTAAAAACATTTTAGCTATCAAATGGTTTGTCACTTTCTGACATACGCAGTTTTCCGAAGAGCAAAAGAGACAAAATACTTTGTAACAGTATTTTAGTTACACCGCGTTTATTAATAAGGCGAATAAGCAATCAAAGTGTTCCTGTAATATTTAAGCTACGTTTACACTGAAGTCGAAAATTCAAATCTACAAAGTCCTGCACTGTAGTTAGAAAGCTTCGCGTGACTACACCATATAAAATAACTTTCGTGAGTATAAAGATATGCTTTTGTTGAGAATTAAAAGTCAATCAGAACTGACCGGGTCAAACGTTGCATGTGTTTTTGACCTAAATACCAAATTACAATAGTTTGGGGCGACCTTAACTTCCGATAGTTACGGAAAATAAATAAGTAAACTGTTTTTGCAGAAGAGCATAGCTTTAATTATTTTCGGGTTGAAACGGATTATTAATAAAAGAAGTCAGTTAAAAATACAATAAAAAAAATAGGTAAAAACCCGTAACAGACTTACCTTTTGATGAAAGGTAATATTGGTTTCTGTATACATTTAGGTACATTCAACATGGAATATCCCATATACTCATATATATCATATATCATGGGTTGAATTTTTCAAAATCCTTGTTAGTGCTCACTTACATCATGATAGTACGTAAATAAAGTTTCTAGGTACAGTAGTTTCGGTTTCGGTTTGGTTGTGCGTTTAATATAAAAGTCAGTGAGTCAGTTTTACCTAATTATACCAGCAGCGCCCAGGGGTTTTACCCCGTAGGAATTTCGAGATGCAAAATAGCCTATAACCTTCCAGTTGAATCTAGTTATCCATTCGGATTGATAGTTTCTAAAATTAACGCGCTCAAACTAATAAAAAAAAACTTGAGAGGTGTCAAGGGACACCCGGATGGAGCGAAGTTTATTTATTATCAACAAAAGTAATCGTCGCGACACCACACTGTTCAATGCGAAATAGAAAGACGAAACGAAAATATCCAGCTTGCTTTCTATAAGAGAGAGAGAGACAGACAGAGAAACTTGCGCACGCCAGAGAGAGACAGACAGAGAAACATGCGCGCCATGTTTCTCTGTCTGTCTCTCTCTGGCGTGCGCAAGTTTCTCTGTCTGTCCCTCTCTGGCCTAAAAAATGTCGTTACCATTTTTTCCGTCTAGCCCCCTTTCGCAACGCGCGATAAGGAACTTCGTTCCAACAAACTCTTTATCTTTATTACATTAGTATAAATAGATATTCCTGTTTATTCGTAACGTATACAAAATTGTCCTTAACCCTACCATCTATAATAAGGAATACCAACCTTGGCCTAATTGGAGATAGCAGACGGAGGGGCAGTGGAATGATCCTTTATCGTCAAGGACACAACACGTCTGTACCCTGCAAGGATCTTCCAGAGGTCATTCATACGATATTCAATTGCGCAGTTACACTTTAGGTATCAAGTATTGTGATCACGTATCTTTGACGTTTTTTTGTCTTTCGAAACGTTTTTTCTTCGAGTGGAATATTTTAAATTATTTGGAACTTTTTCTTGAGTCGTGACTTCTTTAATTTGACTTTTTTAACATGGCTCGGGTTTAGTTTTGAAACGCTCACCAATCTGTAGGATAACTACGTGATTATCGCATTATGCAAGCTACGGATTATCCCTTATCCGATAAACTGTACTGATATCTTCAGTGAAATGAGAGTCCTTGACCCTACCTACAGTATATTTTTATGCTGCAGTATATTTTTATGTTATCACATTCTAACTCGTTTTATTAATACCTATAACCTTTTTAATTTCTGTTTTAAATTTATATTTTAGGACAAAAATGTCAAAGTTTTATTAGTACACTAGCTGCGCCCCGCGTTTTTACCCGCGTTATGTCCGTTCCCGTGGGAAGTTTGGGATGAAAAAATAGCCTATAACATTCCCGTTGAATGTTGCTATCCATTACAAAAATATTTTTTCAAACCGGATTGGTAGATTCAGAGATTAGCGCGTTCAAACAAACAAACTCTTCTGCTTTATCATATTGACTAGCAGCGCCCCGCGGTTTTACCCGCGTTGTGCCCGTTCCCGTGGGAATTTCGGGATTTTTTTTACATAAAACCTTCCTCTTGAATCACTCTACCTATTACAAAAAACCGCATCAAAATCCGTTGCGTAATTTTAAAGATTTAAGCATACAGACAAACAGACAAACAAACAGACAAAAATAGCGACTTTGTTTTATACTATGTAGTGATATACGTAAATCTGTTGTAACTTAAATTGTATTCGAAAGAACGTAGCATCTTTATAGCAAGCAGTCTGTCATTATTGTACTACAAAAGCTGTTAAGAAACAGAAGGACACTCATTGTCGCTGATTTATGTCTATTCAATAGCAACGCCAGACAAAGCAATTATCAGTCTAGTCGCTTTTTTATGGCTATACTCGAGTTTATCGTCCAGTACATTCTAGAATATTATAATATCAGTAAATACTTCCCATTACACTATGGCTTTATTTAACTTCTGATGAGTTACTTTGATACCTACTTTTGATACCTTTGATATGAGGTAGGTGAGGTTAGGAGGGCGTTAGGGCCTGCCTATCAGAAACTTAAGATCAAAGACTGTAAATATTATAATCGCGAAAGTTTGTGAGGATATATCTATGTTTGTTACTCTATCACGAAAAAACTACTGGACTACTGGACTGAAATCTAGACACGCGGCAGCGTGTCAAGCCAAGTTCAAGCAAAGGAACGGCTAGCCAGCGCCGAGTGTAATATTACACGAACCACTTGGTGCCACTTTTGACCCTTCTATAACTCAAAACCTATTTAACGTAAACACATGAAACTTCGTGTGTTTAATTATATCCATTAGGACATCTAGAAACCCAAATTTCATGAAGCTAGCTCAAACGGTTATAAAGATATCAACGTCAGAAAGTCGTAAATTTTAGTATTGACTGACTGACTGACATATAGTACCTAAACCTAACCTACTTCCAGATGACCTAGAAGGATGAAATTTGGAATCTAGCTCGGTAATTGTGTGTAAGCGTAAGAAAAAATCTAAAAATATAAAATAGTTAAAAAATAGGGGGGGTCCCCATACAAAAAATATATTTTTTAATTGTAGCGTTGGAACCGTTACTAGCAGATATTTGAAACTATCCCAATATATGTATTATTATATTTGCTATTTAACTGCAATATAAACGTAAAGTTAAATAAAATAAATAAGTGGTGTCCCCATTCAAAAAAACTTAAATTTCGCGCTAAACAACCGGCCAACGGTGTGTCGTCGGCGGCGCGCGGTAGGTACTTATGACGCGGTCGGTCCACCGTCGCCCCAGCCAATCAGCGTCACGCTCTGATGAATAGTACACAATTATAAGCGGTAGCGATTTGGTAAAAATTTTGCGAGTCGGTTGGTTTATACCTGCATGGTAGTAAAGCGATGTATTATTGTTACCGATATAATGTATGTATTGACTAATTTAAGAATGCTGGTTGAACTCGCTCGCGCCTTGCACTTGTACGCGGGGGCAGCGCGCGGCTCACAAGCGCTATACGATACGATTTAAAATGCGAACGAACCAAAGTACCTATGCAGCGGAAACGCAAGAAAAAACAATAAATATCAATACCTAGTTTTCTTTACAAAAAGTAATGATATCCCACCAAAAACATAAATGTAAAAAAGGAGAGCCAAGTTCAATACAAAAATTATGCATGGCTATGGGCTTCGCTGCAAAAAGAATGGAGATCTAAATGAGGGCCAAGTTCTAGGCAATATCTCAATATGTATTTATAGGAACAAAATAACATTATGAACTGCCTATCAGAAACTTAAGATCAAAGACTGTAAATATTATAATCGCGAAAATTTGTGAGGATATATCTATGTTTGTTACTCTATCACGAAAAAACTACTGGACTACTGGACTGAAATATAGGTCATCAGAATAACACATGGATTACATTTTATCCCGAAATGCCCACGGGAACGGGTACTATGCGGTTAAAACCGCGGGGCGGGGCTACTTAGTCATGATACTTTCTGTATGACACAATTTATACATATCACATATTTGTACACCAACGCTATAACATAAAGTATAATATCATATCTGTATTCAAACTCTAATGTTGGACTCATCGTAATGTTATTTGCGACGTCAAATTAACCCACATCTTGCTCGCGATTCAATGCACATGAATAAGTGTCTCGAAATGAGGTTTCATTGTGATACATCAGGGGAATTCATTTAACGAACTTGAGTTTAAAGGATGAATTATGTTGTACGGTGGTGAACACGAGCCGTGTGCAACCCCGCAAGCATATAACTGAAGACAATTTTTTCTCTCCGTTTTATCTCTTTTTGATAAACTTCTCTATAGGTATATACGTTAAAAACTCTCGTTTTTACCATTTTACTCTCAAGTGAAGACTACAATAGAACCACTCGCATGTAGTCACTACATGCGAGTGGTTCTATTATCTGTGGCATTTTTCTCTACATTTTGTCTACTAACTGCGACATGCGTCCTATTTGTGTCGCTCGAGAGAGTCATAATCTCCCGGAAAGACTAGAGATACATCTTCAGTTATATCCTTGCCGGGCTGGTTTTGGATGTGCTACGTTCATACTACATAGAATGTTTGTGTGTCGAACGTCGTGTTAGTAAAGGAAGTTTGATCAGGTCCAATCCTGGTGTCAGACTTGTTGGATTGCCTAGACATCTTTGACATGATCTAACGATTGAAACAACTGACAGTTTAACGAGCTCTTCGAAACATTCAAATGTAATTGCTACTATCGACCGCCCATCCAAATAATGTCCCAGCTCGACGTTACTTAAAAACCGGCTGTCATAAGAATTGTCGTGGACATTTTGCTCCTGCCAGCCGCGTCACGTAATATATTTCCAGCTTTAGTATTTCTATATGTAAACATGAATGACGCCAGTAACATTTCGTTTGCGTAACGCGTCCCATCAGAAACAGTAGTTAGGCCCCCGTCCCCGTGTCACCCTTTTTGACACGAAACCCTCTTTTGACATTGCGGTAATGACACTGTCAGAATTCGTCTCGTATGGACTAATAAGTAAGACGTAATACGAAATGTTTTCGAAGGACAATCCTTTTACTTGTTATAACCTTGGACCGTTTTTGTTATTTTGTACATTTTGAATTGATCAGGTATTTCGGTGCGTATGTATGTATGACGCGATTCTCGTTTTAAGTTCATTTTCGAGTTTCGTGTTTGAGATTACCAACCCGCATTTAGCAGGCGCGGTGATTATGCCTAATCCTTCAGATGAGAGGCCTTTGCCCAGCAGTGGGGGACATTACAGGCTAATACATTTTGTTACAATACAGATTTAAAGTTGAATATACTAAAGCTAATCGTGCTCTATGAACAAATTTTAAGGCTTTCGAGGGGCGCACAAGCTTTAATCATACAACACCATCTATCACTTTAGACTAATATTTATTTAGCCGACTTCTTGCGTACAAGACTCATTCATTCATTACATACTAAAATGGCGTCGATATCAAACGCTTACTATAAAACAATAGAAACAAAACCGATCGTTCCTTAAAAGTCACACGCCGGATATCATTTGACGCACACCACCACATCATCGCGTCACCAGTATTTCTTGGCACCACTCGCGATAGTAAATTCTTAAAAGAAATGTTATTATTCACACTTTCTTGTGTTCTATGACGTCTCTACACAACTGGTTTTTCAAATTAGTTCTCAGGATCTGTATGCAATTTTTTCCACACACAGTTCCTGAGATATTGGTTTTTATCCTAAGTATTTTATTAAAAAGGTTTCCCTATTTATATAGTCATACAAAACCGTACATTAATTCGGCAATAAGACATTTGTGGATTAAGAATATTTTTATCTTTAAGTCAGAGAAAGGGAAATAATATTTTAGAGTGTTTTAAACAATTAGTTCTCTGGCCCTAATGGACCTACTGGTACTCTGTTCTATACTATAGACTTTATTTTTTACCCTCCTACCGGAAAAGAGGGTATTATAAGATTGACGTCCATGTCTACAGAGACACGTGTGTATGTGTCTGTGGCACCGTAGCTCTCAAACGGATGGACCGAATTCGATGCGATTTTTTTCATTTGGAAGTCAATTTCCTCGTGGTGGTTGTTCGATATGTTTGGTAAAAAAAATATCATCTGTCAAGCATTGGTTCATTTGAGTTCACCAACCCTCAGTTAACAAGTACGATGATTATGCCCATCCTCACTGTACTGTTAGCAAAAGTATGATTAGAAGCCTTTTCTCAACGGTGGGACATACCGCTTTCTTTGTTGATTTATACTAAGAATTTGAAATAACAACGATTATACTGTTTTTATAGCTCAGACGATACGATCTAGAGAACCGTAAATAAAAGCGTAATTAAATTGCTTAGGAATTCATTTCAATGGGCGAAAATAGTTGAGTACTTTCGCTACGTACGAACGTATCAATTATCGTCTAATAGTGTTTATACTCGTTTGTATAATTTTCCAACGTGTTGTGTCGCATGTCTGCCAAAAGGCGACGTGGGCGTGTCTCGACATCACATACCTTTGGAACTAATTGAATTCAATTAGGTATTGCAAACATTTGGCTAGGTTACAATTACCAACTTTTTAGTGACCTATCCAGACCTCCATCCTATTATGGTTGTTATAAAATGTTTTTACTCTTTTTATACACAATGTCCAAAATTCTTATTACTAAAGAAAGTGTAAAATTAATAAGTAATCTTTTTAGTTTTTACCAACGTTAATCTTAGTCTTAAAAATCTTGCAAATCTCAAAGCAGAGGTCTCATGTTCCTATAAGTACAATGTAAAGGTCTTTCAAAAATTTCATAAAAATGTTTGTCAACCCTGCCCAGTTAATTTATTGCTTTGTTTTTAAATATTGTTCTATATAAAGTCGGTTGGACGCAGTATTTGGATGTAAACTTTACAATCACGTTTTTGTTATTTTGTAGCGAGCGATGCGTCTCACTAGTACCAAGATTCGATTAAATGTATAAATAAAAAAAGACGTGTGGCACTCGGGGACTGCCGCGGTAAAGCTATTGCATAGCATTTTGTATCAACTTATGCAATTATAATTTAATACGTCTAATCGCACACAACGCCGTGTCGAAGACTGCCGAACTGAAACGACGTTAGACGATGCACGGCCTTCAAGCCACACCTCCTTGCCCGTCGGAGTGGGGAGCGTGAGGTTTTTTCGTTACGGAATTTCTGGATTCGGTCCCCGCGCTCAAGGCCCGCGATAGAAGCTATGCAATAGCTTAACACATGTTTTCAGGAACAAATTCACGTGCAATATGAGATATGTTAATTATACTTAAGTATACAATATAGTGTAAAATCACGATACAAATATTTATAATCTGTTGCTAGTCTTGGTGTGTTTGACATATTCCCAAACCGAGATGACTTGATCGAAAATATTTAAACCTACGATATTAAAGTTATGTATAGTTTCTGTTTGCCGAAAGAATCGTGCATTTACTTGATGAGAGATTCTGAACGAAAAATCTCAAATATCAATATTTCTAAAGTAAATACATACGGAATTATTGTTTCAACTATGATTGCTCCATATTTCTCAAATCGAGTCCACAGAACTATTACTTACGGTTCCTCATTCGATTCAAATAATCAATATTTTATAGTAAAATCGATTTCGTTTCATAGGCAATCGATGTTTGAGTCCAATCGATTTGCGTCGATTAAATGTTTCAAGCTAGCTAATTCGGCCGTCTATTATCATGGAAAATGTTAGGGGTAAGTATATTTCTTCTGACACAATTATATTATTGTAAAGTTGTTGTTTCTGTACTGTTCAGTAGTTTTTGCGCGAAAGGGTACATACACACATATCCCAATTCTTTGCATTTATAATATTATTAGGATCTAATCTTAATATGCTTCTTCTTACCGAGTGGATGGTCAAACTGACCAATCCTGGTGTCAGAGTTATTGAGCCGCCAAAGGCCTCTGACATGGCTCATGTAACGACTACTATCCGTAGAAAGTAACCGGGACCGACGCTTAATATGCTAAAGCATAAACAACTTTTAAAAAATAACATAAAGCATAGCATAACTTGAAAAAGTTAATTTTGTGCTTATATCCCAATCTCTGACGCCATTTTTCTGTGAAACACCGATGGACATACATCCACCTTCAATATCAAAGAGTCAACCATCCTCACAAACTATTGCATACATAACAGGATCACTGATAAAAATAGATAGTTACATCACACCTACTCAAGCCTTAACTAACAGCCTATAAAACTGTTGGCAGCCATCCAACTCACAACCAAAGTGATTCCTACCTCAACGGGTACACTGTAGATGCATTAACATTTTGATATTAGTGTGCCGTTAAATGTCACGTGTCATCTTTAAATAGTTCACGTACATATTGAGTCGGTGCTAAATATGTTTTGAACTATCAAAGTCAAGTGGTGTAGCCATTTGGTAACCATGGTCTTGAATTGGTGGAAAAAAAATCTTTACACAGTACTTTTTCTGTATATTGTATGGCAACTCTAGAACTGTAAACGTAGGTGCAGGTGCTGTCAAGGCTGCATTTTATTTACTGTAAAGGTTCTATATACTCAAGGACAGTTTTGTCTGCAGTCCTACCTGATAGGATGCAAATCCGTATCTCTTGTATAAGCTCACGTCAGTCGTCCAAAATGAACTGAGGCGATATGCCTTTATACGACTCCGATCAGGTCAAATTGTCTCAGTTCTCCTACCGGCCTCTCCGTGTATTGTATACTGTAAACGCGTGGGTATGTGGGCAGGTGCAGTAAAATCTGCTGATTGGCAGTTACCTCATTTTGCGCTCGGTGCGACGAAGCGCGTGGTATTCAAAACCTCCACTAACTTTTAATAGATCTGTAAAATGAAATTTCTAAGCTCTCCAATACGACATAAAGGCTCGCTGCAGTAGAGTAGAAATGGTCAACTGACGCTTGCTTAATACTGCCCTCAGCTTGCTTTTCGTTTGCCTAATCAAAAGGATGATGAAGTACTTTAATAATTTAGGTATTAAATTAATAGTACCAATTAAACCGGTATGAAAATTCAAGAAGTCAAGATAGATCTCTTGCCACCAACTTGTAACAAGAAAAAAGAAACAATCAAATAAATTAACCTCTCACATCGCCTCTGATTTATTAATTACTACTTTTAAAACGACCGTTATCAACGGTTGCTATGCTGTTGAAGAATTTATTTTTAAATTCAGCCAATGACAGCTTCTGGATTGAATTTAGAACGATCAATTTGAAATGTGTTCTACGTGACGTAAGTAATGTTGGGGGCTCGACTGTCATGCGTTTGATGCTTAAAATACGCTGTTCGGAGCTCGTTCTAATAATAATGTTACGTTTTATTGCTTGGAAAGTTAACAAATTTTCACTTAATGTATGTTTGAAATCTACATAATTGTCTTCTGGTTTAGTTAGATCAGTGGACAACTCTGGTTTCGGAGTTCTTAGACCGTTCCTAGTCTTAAAAGCCTCCGACATAGACTTACTTCAAATGCAGAGGGGTGTCAACGTATGACGTTTTTCTTTATATATGTGTCGACACTAATGGTAGGTACTAGCCTAGTACTACTACTAGGTAGGTAGATAATTTTATTAATTTGTATACAATGTTGATACATTTGTATACATACATATAAACCTTCCTCTTAACTGTCTCTATCTATAAAAAAACACATAAAATCCGTCGCTTAGTTTTAAAGATCTAAGCATACATAGGGACAGACAGCGGAAAGCGACTTTGTTTTATACTATGTAGTGATTAGAATTAACCTATAATTTAACTTTAATCGACCTTTACTATAACCATTACTATAACTCTAAACCATACTTACATTAACCACGCACTTACAAAGCATAAACCATAAATTCAATGAGGTATAATTATAGAAACTTGTTGTCTACTGCCGATAAATAAATGCGAGTCTCGTTATGACCGGCCCAATGTCGTGTTGCGTTCATGGCTGCGTATGCGCACAACACATGGACGTGGTACTCTGTCGTTCACTGTACCTTTATCGGTGGTCTTTAATTTTCCTGAGCGAATAATAAGTTTTATAATATGAAAACTTCTGTTCAGTATATTAAAAATAGAAACATCCGAATTTATCCCGAAATTCCCGTGGGAACGGGTACAATGCGGTTCACACCGCAGAGCGCGGTTAGTGTCCCATAAGTCGAGTTATTTGTTTGTTTGTGTCGCATGTGTATCTATTTTGATTTGGGTAGAAGGATAATTCACGATAAACAAGTTTTTTCATAGTTTTCAATTAAGTATTAAAACTAACAAAAATACTAAAGCTAAATTTATATAAGATAGCATATAATAATATTATTATTTATTATATATTTCAAGTTACCGCTGAGAAATTGTATATTATGTTCAAACATAAATTCCTATCTCGTAAGGAAAGGCTCGTTTTCTATTAAAGTATATTATATCCAATTTTCTTGTTCATAGAGTTCGGATTGTGAGTTAATTTACTGTAAAATATGTGGGAGACTGAGTTAGTGCGATTGCGAGTGTCCTATCAGTGTCTACTTTCGAAAATGTATTGTAATACTATTGGAACAGTACCGCATAGACGTTACCCCTAAGTTATAGGCTTTCTTGTGGGACATTTGGGTTATCCATTCCTTTTATCCTTTCTTTGGATCCTCTGTTTCAAAGAAGTTTGTAGGTCTTTTGCCGAAAATTTATTGATTGCACCTGATGCAGTTAGTGATCATTGACATTGGGGTCTACAAAATGTGTGAGAGTTCTATACCTACATATTTATTAACATTTATTTATTGTGAACTTCCTTTTCAAAGTTGATTAAATAAAATACGAAATCAAATTCCTTGTGCTAGCATTTTATTTACCCAAGGTCACTTACTTTAACTCAACCAAAAAATGGTCGCAAACTCAAAATAACTCTTAATAATAAAGTCTAGACTTGAAGTCTTACGCCACAAAAAGTAACAATGGTGGCGATTCGGCGTCCTTCGAACTAAACTAAAATAAGTTTAGTCCTGTCAAACTAGGTTTTGGTATTCGGACGGCCACACGATTAAACTAATTTGAAGTATGTCGACTAAATTGGTTTTAGTTACTCAATTTAGTTAAAACGCAATTCGGCTGCACACTTTTAGTGTCATTTTTAGTCCAAAATTATGACGTCAAACGTCATTTTAGTTGTTATTTAGTCGGCACATAAAAGATCGCGATTAATATTAGGTGAAGGGGAGTTCTATATGTTTTATTTGTTATATTTTAATTTTAATCGTCAAATATGGAAGAATTTGTGGTGGCGGCGACCGTCAATTCATTGGAAAAGGTATGTAAAAAGCAAAACACCTATTTTTCTTGATTTACAGAACAAGTTGTGAGTTTGCGTGTTGTTCAACTACTTCGGTGATAAAATTCGAATCTAATTATTTTTGCCAAGTGAGACTTCGATTATGGAATATTAGGGAAGCTTCAAATCCTTTTAAGATTGAAGAGGAAAAATTTAGGAAGCTATTTCGAGTTCCAAAGTCTGGAGCTCAACAGTAGATTGATTCTCTCAGATTGAGGTTGTATATCGTGGCCTCCTAATCAGCATGTTATAGTATAAAGAAGCTAGATTTATATCTGTATAATAAAAATGTATATCACTTTGCAGATGAGGATGACACGGGAGACCAGTTGCAGCAAATTGAACCAGCTCTTGATGCAATAGAAGAGTCAGAGGAAGATCATGATCATGATTTTCTGTCATAAGCCAGATTAATACAATAATATTTAATTGCTCGTTTTTAATAAAACAAATTGTAATAAAAACATCATTATATACTAATAATTGTTTATTATTGTAAAATTATTTCATAATTATTAGGGTTCAGGGTTAGAGGAGTAGGGTTGGGTGTTTAATGAGCTTATTGCTGCGCCTATAACATATGCAGCCTGCAACACAGTCTCTCCAAGCTTGTCCGTTTTCGTTGAGAGCCATAACTAAGGCCTCACTTGTTGTTGGGCGTCTGGATCTTCCACGACGTGACCGAGGCTTCCTTCCGAATAGTCGTGGCAGATCAGAACTGCGGGATGCTGACGCCTGGATTGGGGAAGAGTGGCACGTTGTGAGTGTGGGCTGAATCGGTGCATTATCATATATCACTGGAAATTCATCCTTGAAAGCACTCGATGTACATGGTACATCGTACTTGATGACGCAGACAATCCCTGCACTTGATGTACTTGGTACATGAAGAGATTGTCGCTTAGTTGATGAATGTATACCCTGAAAACAAAATAGTGTAAGTGGTTGGAGATTTGCTCACTTCTTATCAGGGATGATGAAAGTTATGGCGTCACTAAATATAGGTATCTCAGGGCGTTAAAATGAAAAGTTCGATGCACGATTTAGTTGTAAACGGTATATTAAAATAAGCACAGACACGGTAATAAACAAAACAACAATATTGTCCACACAAACACAATTACCAACAAAACATAAAATTACTTGGATAACAGAAAAAAATGCCAGTCGCATCTCTCGCGACGGTGGGACCAGTCCTCCTTCGGTGGAGTGGGTGGGCGGAACTCAAACATTTTAGTTCCGCTTCCTGGCCGAACATAGTACTTCCGGCGGCGCCACACACACACGAATCAGCGAATCACGGACCAGCACAATTGGTCAAAATGAGGTAGAGAGCGACATCTGGTGAGTCGAAGAGACACCTGGAGGCGTTGAATGCAAGATCTGACAGTCGTATCGGTAATCGAAACATCTCGAATAATCCGCTAGATGGCGACTGTTCACACGCAAAAATCAACCCCCCATCAATTATCGTTACAATAGTCTTTTAAAAAATGAAATAAAAAATAAGTGGACATATTTCTTTTGTTAAAGATTAATAAAGTTACTTTATTTGGGACTGTAGATAAGTAAAATCCACGGTATAGCGAAGTACTTACTGCGTAAGTCTCTATATTGAAAAGCTTGCGAGAAAAAGAAGCATATGGATTGCTTACCTCTCACAACCTCGATGTTGGCGTGGAGTCGCTCCAAATTCACCTCTTTTTGCCTTTTGTTGGCGCGTTTCTTGTTTATATTCATTATAATGTTTTTTTATGTATTGATGTCGAGGAATAGCAATCATTATCCTACTTCTGATATCGGGAACATGTCACATCAAGATAAGCACGAGCATTATACGGTCAATACAACATCAGATATCTTAGGATTCGTCTTGATCTTGAAATAATAACTCACAGGACTTCATTACAATGACATTGCTTGTATTTTACACACGATCATCATGAATTACAGATTACAGTTAGGATACGTCTAGATTCAATTAATTGATGGAACCTAAACGACCTCCCTACACCCCATAGTCGTCCTGTGCACGCCATAGAATCTTTTCCTAATTCTATACTCGATTCGCAATACGATCGTGATGTCGTCAACACATCCTTCCTCCAATCTACGTTCCAGTCTAATCACAATACACCCATCCCCATTTCCCGCGTAAACTCTAATATATTCCCTCCTTTTCATATCATAGACTATCATCCCTCTATCGAACAACCATCATAGTGCATAACACAGTCTATTCTCATACCACAGACTACACTATCATAGTGCTTAACACAGTCTATTCTCATACCACAGACTGCACCACGAAGGTAGAACTCACGTCACGGAATAACAACTCTACAGATTCCATCAGTCAGCTGAATTTACAGACTACTCTTAAATTTCTATAGCTTGATTATACTTCCATCCCCGACATATGTATTTGACTATTTGTAAACATCCAATTTAGTTATTTAACATATTTGAAGTTTGAACCATAGATACGTATAATAATACCTATATGATTCAAACCTCAAGCTGAAACCAGAGTAAAATATGTGATTATATTCTCTTTGTTTCAAACTTTTTGACGTTAATATTGCTACTCGCCACCAGACGGCGTAAGTGGCTCTACTCAATTTAGTTCATCTTTAGTCGTCGACCAAATTTAGTTCGAAGGAAACACCGAATAGCGTTTGCACTAAACTAAACTAAACTACAATTTTTAGTTTGACATATTTTAGTTTAGTTCAAATGACCCCGAATCGACACCAATGCAACCCAATCTCGGCTAATCTATAGTTTATTGTTAAACTGATACTTTTTATAATTCACCTGAAAAACTATGAAATAGTCCACTTTTTGCGGTTTTCTTTCATATCGTCCACGCAATCTCGGCGAGGCGTGAAATTGGATTGGATCGTAATCTATTTTAATCGACGTAATGAATAATCCGGTGGTTCATTATTTATTTATTGAATAAGGAACTAAAGGGTAATACTAAATGAAACGGTTCTGTATCGCGTTAGATAATTTAACGTATTTTACTAAAATACGTACCCGACGTTTCGAGCGGATTACACCGCTCGTGGTCACGGGATAACGGGAGTTATCGGTACGTATTTTAGTAAAATACGTTAAATTATCTAACGCGATACAGACCCGTTTCATTTAGTATAATGAGTGCAAATCGTGTGAGTTTAAAAAGTATGTAAAGGGTAATAATTATATGAAATCCTGAATGTGTTCATTATGTTTGTTTTGCATTTTGTTGCGAAAATGCAGGAAAGCGACAATATGTACACTATGTAGTATGTAGTTCATGGTGATGGCAACATAAGAAGAATATGACATTAACAGTAGTTACAAATTTGAAATACTAATAAGAATTTACAAGTATCAATGTCTTATTAAATAACCACATCTACCTTTAACCATTCTATCGTATCTTGGTACCCAAACCCTTTGGCACCCAAGAAACAACGTCTTATGTTCTGCCTTATCATTGGTACCCAACGCCTTTGGAACCACAATATTAATCTTTGACCAAAATGTTTATCTACCTCTTGAGCACCAAAATGTTCGTCTATAGTACCCAAACTCTTTGGCATAAAAATTTCAACGTCTAATGCTCTATCATTCTTTGTTTCCAGGTAGTAGCCCGTCGTTCGGACCTGAAGCTCATCGTGACGTCAGCTACCATGGACTCGACCAAGTTCTCCTCGTTCTTCGGCAACGTTCCTACCTTCACAATCCCTGGAAGAACCTTCCCGGTGGAGACGTTCTTCGCCAAAAATGTCTGTGAGGATTACGTTGATGGTGCTGTGAAGCAGGTGAGAGATTTCAAGGGTTTATTGACTGGTTTTAGTAAAGGCTTTTGGTTGTTTACATTGATTGTTAACTCATTGCGATTGATAATAAACGTGCAACTCGGTCCCTACTGGATGGCTGGCCAATAGTAGCATTTCTATCTGAAGGCTACCGTGCGTCGGAGGGTACTCACAATTGTTGGTTCTGATTGTTTCATCGATAGACCAAGTCGGAGGCCTTGCAACACCAGGGTTGGCCGCTAACCTAGTCGGATCAACATACTTATTTAACAGAATACCCTCAACTTTTAACTAGTCGGTGACGGAACAGCCTGCAGCTGAATACGACTAACAGAATACCCGTTTATGTTTGGCATACCGAGTCTGTTATCGAGAACTAGTAGCCGATGTATTCGCTCTAACCGAATAATTTAAACGCCCCTCTAAGAAAGCTCATTCAAACTCCATTCCATATACATCTATTTAGACTTTAACATTATCAAATCCATTTAGCTACTTATTCACTACATTATCTTTGTCCTTCTCACCACAAACAACAACCATGTTTATCTCTAAATGGTAATTGTCTGCTGGCAATCTTCCCGCCTTGTGTTGCCGCGACCTATTTGGCTCATCGCATCACACCTGCTCCACGCAATAAGTTCAAGGATTCATACCGAATAGTGTTGTTTTCAACAGTGTCTTTCTTGGTGATAATGGTGGCGATTCGGCGTCCTTCGAACTAAACTAAAATAAGTTTAGTCCTGTCAAACTAGGTTTTGGTATTCGGACGGCCACACGATTAAACTAATTTGAAGTATGTCGACTAAATTGGTTTTAGTTACTCAATTTAGTTAAAACGCAATTCGGCTGCACACTTTCAGTGTCATTTTTAGTCCAAAATTATGACGTCAAACGTCATTTTAGTTGTTATTTAGTCGGCACATAAAAGATCACGATTATTGGTGGCGATTCGGCGTCCTTCGAACTAAACTAAAATAAGTTTACTCCTGTCAAACTAGGTTTTGGTATTCGGACGGCCACACGATTAAACTAATTTGAAGTATGTCGACTAAATTGGTTTTAGTTACTCAATTTAGTTAAACGCAATTCGGCTGCACACTTTTAGTGTCATTTTTAGTCCAAAATTATGACGTCAAACGTCATTTTAGTTGTTATTTAGTCGGCACATAAAAGATCGCGATTAATATTAGGTGAAGGGGAGTTCTATATGTTTTATTTGTTATTTTTTAATTTTAATCGTCAAATATGGAAGAATTTGTGGTGGCGGCGACCGTCAATTCATTGGAAAAGGTATGTAAAAAGCAAAACACCTATTTTTCTTGATTTACAGAACAAGTTGTGAGTTTGCGTGTTGTTCAACTACTTCGGTGATAAAATTCGAATTTAATTATTTTTGCCAAGTGAGACTTCGATTATGGAATATTAGGGAAGCTTCAAATCCTTTTAAGATTGAAGAGGAAAAATTTAGGAAGCTATTTCGAGTTCCAAAGTCTGGAGCTCAACAGTAGATAGATTCTCTCAGATTGAGGTTGTATATCGTGGCCTCCTAATCAGCATGTTATATACTAATAATTGTTTATTATTGTAAAATTATTTCATAATTATTAGGGTTCAGGGTTAGAGGAGTAGGGTTGGGTGTTTAATGAGCTTATTGCTGCGCCTATAACATATGCAGCCTGCAGCACAGTCTCTCCAAGCTTGTCCGTTTTCGTTGAGAGCCATAACTAAGGCCTCACTTGTTGTTGGGCGTCTGGATCTTCCACGACGTGACCGAGGCTTCCTTCCGAATAGTCGTGGCAGATCAGAACTGCGGGATGATGACGCCTGGATTCGGGAAGAGTGGCACGTTGTGAGTGTGGGCTGAATCGGTGCATTATCATATATCACTGGGAATTCATCCTTGAAAGCACTCGATGTACATGGTACATCGTACTTGATGACGCAGACAATCCCTGCACTTGATGTACTTGGTACATGAAGAGATTGTCGCTTAGTTGATGACTGTATACCCTGAAAACAAAATAGTCTTTTAAAAAATGAAATAAAAAATAAGTGGACATATTTCTTTTGTTAAAGATTAATAAAGTTACTTTTTTTGGGACTGTAGATAAGTAAAATCCACGGTATAGCGAAGTACTTACTGCGTAAGTCTCTATATTGAAAAGCTTGCGAGAAAAAGAACGACTTCTAGTAGTTGCATATGGATTGCTTACCTCTCACAACCTCGATGTTGGCGTGGAGTCGCTCCAAATTCACCTCTTTTTGCCTTTTGTTGGCGCGTTTCTTGTTTATATTCAATATAATGTTTTTTTATGTATTTGACTATTTGTAAACATCCAATTTAGTTATTTAACATATTTGAAGTTTGAACCATAGATACGTATAATAATACCTATATGGTTCAAACCTCAAGCTGAAACCAGAGTAAAATATGTGATTATATTCTCTTTGTTTCAAACTTTTTGATGTTAATATTGCTACTCGCCACCAGACGGCGTAAGTAGCTCTACTCAATTTAGTTCATCTTTAGTCGTCGACCAAATTTAGTTCGAAGGAAACACCGAATAGCGTTTGCACTAAACTAAACTAAACTAAAATTTTTAGTTTGACATATTTTAGTTTAGTTCAAATGACCCCGAATCGACACCAGTGGTGGCGATTCGGCGTCCTTCGAACTAAACTAAAATAAGTTTAGTCCTGTCAAACTAGGTTTTGGTATTCGGACGGCCACACGATTAAACTAATTTGAAGTATGTCGACTAAATTGGTTTTAGTTACTCAATTTAGTTAAAACGCAATTCGGCTGCACACTTTTAGTGTCATTTTTAGTCCAAAATTATGACGTCAAACGTCATTTTAGTTGTTATTTAGTCGGCACATAAAAGATCGCGATTAATATTAGGTGAAGGGGAGTTCTATATGTTTTATTTGTTATATTTTAATTTTAATCGTCAAATATGGAAGAATTTGTGGTGGCGGCGACCGTCAATTCATTGGAAAAGGTATGTAAAAAGCAAAACACCTATTTTTCTTGATTTACAGAACAAGTTGTGAGTTTGCGTGTTGTTCAACTACTTCGGTGATAAAACTCGAATCTAATTATTTTTGCCAAGTGAGACTTCGATTACGGAATATTAGGGAAGCTTCAAATCCTTTTAAGATTGAAGAGGAAAAATTTAGGAAGCTATTTCGAGTTCCAAAGTCTGGAGCTCAACAGTAGATTGATTCTCTCAGATTGAGGTTGTATATCGTGGCCTCCTAATCAGCATGTTATAGTATAAAGAAGCTAGATTTATATCTGTATAATAAAAATGTATATCACTTTGCAGATGAGGATGACACGGGAGACCAGTTGCAGCAAATTGAACCAGCTCTTGATGCAATAGAAGAGACAGAGGAAGATCATGATCATGATTTTCTGTCATAAGCCAGATTAATACAATAATATTTAATTGCTCGTTTTTAATAAAACAAATTGTAATAAAAACATCATTATATACTAATAATTGTTTATTATTGTAAATTATTTCATAATTATTAGGGTTCAGGGTTAGAGGAGTAGGGTTGGGTGTTTAATGAGCTTATTGCTGCGCCTATAACATATGCAGCCTGCAGCATAGTCTCTCCAAGCTTGTCCGTTTTCGTTGAGAGCCATAACTAAGGCCTCACTTGTTGTTGGGCGTCTGGATCTTCCACGACGTGACCGAGGCTTCCTTCCGAATAGTCGTGGCAGATCAGAACTGCGGGATGCTGACGCCTGGATTGGGGAAGAGTGGCACGTTGTGAGTGTGGGCTGAATCGGTGCATTATCATATATCACTGGGAATTCATCCTTGAAAGCACTCGATGTACATGGTACATCGTACTTGATGACGCAGACAATCCCTGCACTTGATGTACTTGGTACATGAAGAGATTGTCGCTTAGTTGATGACTGTATACCCTGAAAACAAAATAGTCTTTTAAAAAATGAAATAAAAAATAAGTGGACATATTTCTTTTGTTAAAGATTAATAAAGTTACTTTATTTGGGACTGTAGATAAGTAAAATCCACGGTATAGCGAAGTACTTACTGCGTAAGTCTCTATATTGAAAAGCTTGCGAGAAAAAGAACGACTTCTAGTAGTTGCATATGGATTGCTTACCTCTCACAACCTCGATGTTGGCGTGGAGTCGCTCCAAATTCACCTCTTTTTGCCTTTTGTTGGCGCGTTTCTTGTTTATATTCATTATAATGTTTTTTTATGTATTTGACTATTTGTAAACATCCAATTTACTTATTTAACATATTTGAAGTTTGAACCATAGATACGTATAATAATACCTATATGGTTCAAACCTCAAGCTGAAACCAGAGTAAAATATGTGATTATATTCTCTTTGTTTCAAACTTTTTGACGTTAATATTGCTACTCGCCACCAGACGGCGTAAGTGGCTCTACTCAATTTAGTTCATCTTTAGTCGTCGACCAAATTTAGTTCGAAGGAAACACCGAATAGCGTTTGCACTAAACTAAACTAAACTAAAATTTTTAGTTTGACATATTTTAGTTTAGTTCAAATGACCCCGAATCGACACCAGTATATTGTATTAACTACTATATTTCAAGTACTTTATCTCTAGATTAGGTTATAAGAGGGATGATGTAATTTGACTGAGTACTTTTATGGCATAGTAGTTCCGAAACAGATGTACATTTTTCCAGGTTTTTGAAATTGTATATCAACAAACAAATCTTTAGTTCTTTTCAATTTTGTTTCATATGATTTCGTAAGTCATCATGACTTCTTGATAAGTTGTTTATGAAATAATTACTATTTGATTTCGAATGTCACAATAGTCGTAAAAGTTGCACTTAACCGACACTTATTAAGTCGCATCTCGTAAATGTCAATTGTAAACTCAAGTTTCACAAATGTGATTTCCAAACGTTTATTTTGATCGTAAATGTCACCTTAGTACCCGTGGTAGGGGCATGGTTTGGTGTCAATAACCTTACTGTTACCGCGGACGTTACAAAATTTTGAATAGATTAAATTATCTGTTCATAGATTATGCAAGCGTAAGATTACGTAAAGAGACCTACAGAGTTATTAATATTAAAGTTGTTCAGAGTATAAACTATCCTTAATATTCACTTGACATTTCTTTTTATATAAAATTTTAAAATATTGGCATTCCTAATTTTGTATGACATATAATTGTATCGATGTTTAATTAGTAAATCTGTTGTGCTTTCCTGATGCCTTTGATGAGAAAATAATTGTACAATGTGAAGTTAAAGTTAGGTAATTACTACTTTAATAGTTTTGGCAGCTAGACGTTAATCTTTTCAGTCTAGCTAGCTTAGATTGACACTACCTTACAGTCTAAAACTTAAACATATAAGCACTAGCATACCTCGAATTGATGATAAAAGTTTGAACATGACTACGGCTAGTCATTCCTATATCTACTCCAATTTAGTCAGAAGTTAATAAAAGTGACACTGGTCCGACCTCTTCAATGTAATGTAAATTAATTGGACGTTGCCATCGAGTCAGATTTAACTAGTTCAAATCGAATATAGAGTAACGGCCAATCAAAGAGTTGTCCAGTTGTCGACCGGTCGAATGTGGTCGAATTCAAACGTTGAATTTGGGGACATCTACTTAAAGTTTTTTTACCCTCTTCGTCTGTGTTCCCCGCGAGCCAAAAGATGGCGCTAGTGGGAACCTTTTGTAGATCGATTTGTTATTTTCCCAGATTTAGTGGGGTCACGTCCATACATTCTGTTAAACAGGCAAACTAATTCCTCTTCATGAAATTAGTATAGATGATTTTTTTAACAGCTTTGTTAATTAATGTACTTTCGGGGAATTGTCGGATAAAAAGTAGCCTAAGTGAAGTAACCTTCTTGCGGCTGTCTCATACAAAACTATTTATTAAATCAGACAGGTTTTAAAGATAATAAGCGCTTTTAAACAAACTCTTTGGCTTCATTAGATTAGAATAGGCTTTACCACAAAAAACCCAGTTAAGGTCAAAAAGTTAATCCAAGTATGTATAATAAAATAACATACCTGGATTTCTTAATTTTATAGTTCAAACTTCAAACGTCAAAAAGGTAAACCATATCCCCGTAGATTGACAAGAAACACACAAATATATATCTAAGTAATGCACTTTACTCCCTTCAAACGTGCACTACATAAAGTAAACAGAGAGGTGTGTTGGTATCTCGCGACGTCTATCGATTACATTCCAACGACTGATTTATTCATTTGGGTCGATAACCTGTACACTAGAAAATGTCTAATTGGGTTGAAACAGTAGACAAACAGATGGTAATTATGTTTCAACGTACGTAAAAGTAAATATTAAAACGTCGGTCCCGGTTGTTACAATCGTTAGACCATGTCGGAGGCCTTTAGGCGGTCTAAAAACTCCTACACCTGGGTCGGCCACTCAACTTACTCGATCTTGATACTTACTCTATTTTAAACTAGTCGCGCCCCGCGGTTTCACCCGCGTTGTACCCGTCCCCGCAGGAATTTCGGGATAAAATGTATCCCATGTGCTATTCTGATGTATAACCTATATTAATGTAAAGTTTCATCAAAATCCGTTCAGTAGTTTTGTGCGTGAAAGACTAACAACATACATACATACATACATACCTACATCCTCACAAACAAGAATGTATCAATAAATTTTATAGTTCTATTGTACATATGTATCTTGTTATGTGTTTGTTTGTATGGCCTAATAGAGATAATCTAGGAAAATATGGATTAGGTTGCCCATTACTACTTTTTACCGACTCGTAAATGTAATGACATGTTGCTACGATAAATCAATTAATCCACCAAGTAATCTATATATCGCACTATCTGATCTAGTATCTAGGTCTATTATTTACTGTTTAATTCGTAAGGCGTGACTCAATAGATTAATTGCACGTTATCTAAAGTAAACACTGTTATTGCTACTTAATTAACCTGTTACATGATCACTATCCATCACTGTCTAACGTGTAATGCTTTAATAGACTTCAATGACAAACCAGTTGAGTTGCAGATCGTTAAATCGACGAGAAATCTAGACGATATGTTTACTATTATGCAACCTGCAACCTTTTGTTATATTGGCCTTATTGGATCAAAATATTAAAATGAAATATTGATAGCATGATGTTTTTTGTGTTAAGTACATTATAAAATTTTGGTACAAATGAACTGAAAATACTTTTCATAAATCATGGCTTACTCTTTCGTCAATCAATTCTGCTCTGCCTGCTTTTTATTTTCCCTCTTTTACTCTTTATCTTTTTGAAGCAAAATCAGTACGCATATACTTCGATATTTCATCACAAATGTTATGATTCTCACTAAGTAGTTTTCAAAATAAACTTAATGTTTGATCAACTGATTTCACAGATGCATGTGATAGAGTTGATCAAACAAGGATATTTCATAAATTCAATTTGTCAAGACATTTTGTCCTTCAAAGGTTATTTTAACCTTTATCTAGGCATTAAACAATAATGACACATAGTTGTTGTGTCGTTGTGATTAAACTGTAAAGTCTAGGGCTCAATGCGTTGCGGGGTTACCGCAAGGACGCCACTTGTGACCTTCGTTTTATTGTGCGATCATTGACATGTAAAACAACGAATTCGGAGGCTCATTTTAAAATCCATTTGTGAATTTAATTACTTTAAATTGTTCGGATATTGCAACGTAGTTGTTTTTCAAATTTTATTTGTATCGGCTTGTGCTTTGCTGGGTAGATAAAGTATCAGTTACTTAACCAATAAAAGCTGATAGTTTTAAACCGTTTAAGCAATCCTTATTATGAAAATTCATTACAAACCAAGATCAATATGAATATTTTCATGGGTCCGCGTCCTTAACTTTTGCTATGTTAGCATGACTTAATAATTTGACTTATCTTATAATAAAGTATAGGTATGTGTGTGGTGTTATAATAAAATGCATAAACAACGTATATCTCTATTTTATTGGCAGATAACATGTAACATTGTTTCTAATCAATTCATCGGATAAAGAATATGATATTATATTTTCTATAAAAGGCATAGAGAAACCTTTTTACTAATATTATTCGTAGAAATAAGGTAATTTCCTTATTTTTTTCTTAATACCTTTTCAAATGATATTCAGGGCATTGAACTAATGTTTACATCAAAACTTAATATCTTTATTTCACCTGTAATCTTTATAAACTAAAGATACGGCTACAATTATTATCTTGAATGACGGAATAACATTATTTTCCAATGTATAATAATTATCTATGTTTCCTATGATATAACTTGTTATTTCCTTATCAGTGACCGCTAACGGAAAAGGGTGATTGTTATACACTATTGTATACTTTTACTTGTGTATTTGAAATTATGTATGTCTGTCTGAATTGACTTTCATTTACTTTATCTTTAAACTATTTTCAACTTAGCAGACGTAAATATTATACCAAGCCTTAACGTATGCATAACATTGACTACTTTATTACATCTACTAGCAGCGCCCCGCGGTTTTACCTGCGTCGTGGCCGTTCCTAAGGGAATTTTGGGATGAAAAAAAGCCTATAACCTTCCCGTTGAATGTGACTATCTATTACAAAAATAATTATTCAAATCGGACTTATAATTCCCGAGATTAGCTCAAACATACAAACAAATCTTTATAATATTACTATAGATGTACTGTAACTTTCTTAAATTTTTTTTTCAGGCTCTACAAATCCATTTGCAACCGGAAGAAGGCGATATTCTGATATTCATGCCCGGACAAGAGGACATTGAAGTTACTTGCGAAGTAAGTTATTTTTAAGTTAGCTAAAAAATTAGATCCCAATTCAGATGCTTGTCTTTTTATTTATGTTCGTACATAAGCGTGCCTTTGCACCAAAAACATGATAGACAATCATATTCATCCATCCATAATCATGTTAGCATATATCTTGTCGGAAGGCACCCTAACTCTGTCATATATGGTTGAAATAGTTTTTGGTTTTATTCAGAAATTTTCCCATATAAAGATTTGAAAAAAAATTTTTTTTGATTGCATTGACATTTTTCCTGGAAAATAAAATAATTTTAATTTTATATAATTCTTCATAACTTTTACTAATTATCTATTTCTACGTTACAGGTGCTAACAGAACGTCTCACCGACTTGGACAGTGCCCCTCCACTGACTGTGCTGCCTATTTACTCGCAACTACCCGCAGATTTACAAGCGAAGATATTCCAGAGAGCCCCGCCCGGGCAGAGGAAGTGTATTGTTGCTACTAATATTGCAGGTGTGCTAAACATATATATTGATCAGGTATTAAGAAGGAGATTCAGGCCAAAATGAACCCTATATACATCTTTCTTAAGGTCTAATAATGTGTCGTGCTTCGAAGAGCATGTAAAATTGTCGGTCCCGTTTGTTTCATCGTTAGACCATGTCGGAGGCCTTGAGGCGGTCTAAAAACTCCGACAGCAAGCTTGGTCACTACGCGAACTTAACTTACTTTATCTTAAAAGCTTTCATCAATATTTATGTAAAAATCTTCTTTATCGAATCGATTAACATGACGGAAGATAATTAAATCAATATATTGGCATAAATAATAGGTGTAATGTATGTTGCGTTTCCTTAACGTGTCTTCTATATAATTATTGTCTTCTATATAACTATTGTTTATTGCAGAAACGTCATTAACTGTGGACGGCATTATGTATGTGATCGACTGCGGGTACTGCAAGCTGAAGGTCTACAACCCGAGGATCGGTATGGATGCTTTGCAGGTATGTATAGCTAAGTTAAACATTATGCCGTAATCCTCTCCCTTATCAAGTCACTACTTTCGCTACAAGATTGATATTCCTTTGGTAATGTCTTGTTGGCCTTTGAAAGGAGATAGTCAACTAGTTTCGGTTTGCCCGTTGGCTTTGTAGATCATTATCAAAGTTACTTGGTAGTTGCTACTCTAATGAGTAAATTGCTAATATTTTTTTTCCAAATGAAAATCAATGTTTAAACACATGACACTTTGTGCTTCAATGATTATTATCATATCAACAAAACTTTAATCTTTCTAAATATACCGATGCAACTAGTTTCCTACTAAATCCTAAGAATTCCCCTCCAGATATACCCGGTGAGCCAGGCCAACGCGCGGCAGCGCGCGGGGCGCGCGGGCCGCACGGGCCCGGGCCGCGCCTACTGCCTCTACACGCAGCGCCAGTACACGCACGAGCTGCTGTCCGCCACCGTGCCCGAGATACAGCGCACCAACCTCGCCAACACCGTGCTGCTGCTCAAGTCGCTGGGAGTCGAAGATCTGCTGGCGTTCCACTTTATGGATCCGCCGCCTCAGGTATGGGATTTCAGGTTTTGACTAAAGAATACTACTAAGACTACTATAAAGTCATTGATGTATAAAAGGAAAAGAAATGGTCCTAAAGTGGAAACTTGTGGCGCACCTCAATGCTGCAGTTGTGATATCTTGTGTGTGTGTACTTTTAAAAAATACTTCTAAAATCTTTAGATCTCTTCAGATCTATCAGATAAGAAGCTAAAGAAATATAGCTTGCTTATGATTGTAGCCTTCGATTTATAGCCTTTCATTGATGATAATTTGTCGTTTTTATATGAAACTATGTACCGATCAGGAACGTAAACATCATATATCTGATACTGTGTCTGTGTGCAGGACACGATCCTGAACTCGATGTACCAGCTGTGGATCCTGGGCGCGCTGGACGGCACGGGCGCGCTGACGCCGCTGGGCCGGCAGATGGCCGAGTTCCCGCTCGACCCGCCGCAGTGCCACATGCTCATCGTGGCCGCCGAAATGGGCTGCAGCGCGGAAGTACTCATTATCGGTGAGGGTGGTTACAGTACCAACGAGGAGGCGTACTACTGACGTCCTGGATAGGCTACGTTTCCCGCATGTCGGACAATTAATGAGCCAAAGATATTTTGATCGTTCGATTATTTGTAAATTCGATATTTTGAACGTTAGATTTTTTGACCGTTCGGTAAATAGTCTTCGATATTGTGATTTTCGATCATTTGGTATTCGATATGGCGTAGGACACCCCGTTTATTAATAAGGCCGTTTATCTATAAACTTCACATTTCCATACACACTCCAGTGTCAATG
The DNA here is from genome assembly GCA_963082685.1 of Cyclophora albipunctata. NCBI lineage: Eukaryota > Metazoa > Arthropoda > Insecta > Lepidoptera > Geometridae > Cyclophora > Cyclophora albipunctata. The sequence goes on from OY720123.1 coordinate 1,131,899, forward strand.
CTGTCCGTCCCGTCGGTGTTCTACCGGCCTCAGGGGCGCGAGGAGGAAGCTGACTCCGTCAAGGAGAAGTTCCAAGTTCCGGAGTCAGATCACTTGACGCTGCTGCATCTTTACAACCAGTGGAAGGCTAACAAGTCAGTATTTGAATATTTATTTTGGTGTTGGATTCCTGCATTTAAGAGGAAGGTTAATAGCTACTTTTTATCTCAAATTTGTTACGCTAGTGGACACAACGCGGGTAAAACCGCGGAGCGCTACTAGTTGAGGGGGGCAAGGGATCGGAATTTACGTGGAATTTCCAATCTCTCCTTTTCACTTCTATCTTCAGATGCGATTAAAAAACTCCACACCAACAGGCCTTAGAAACTCGCCAAGACTCTCATTTTTCTTCGTTCTTTTTTTCTTCAAAGATCTATCTTCCTGCATAAAAAAGAGATAGAAGAGATACTTGTAGTAAGTTCGAGTAGGTTAGTGGCCACCCTGGTGTCGGAGTTTTTAGACCGCCCAGAGGCCTCCGACATAGTAACGATTGGAACAACCGGGACCGACAATTTAACTTACTTCAAATACATTGCTAGTATTAAGATTCTTGGAAAGCTATCTTTCGCACACTATATAAGGTTATAACCCGTGTCTACTCATCCCGTGGCAGCTACTCGAGCCAGTGGTGCACGGAGCACTTCGTGCACGCGAAGGCGATGCGCAAGGTGCGCGAGGTGCGCCAGCAGCTGCGCGACATCCTCACGGCGCAGCGCCTGCCGCTGCTCTCCTGCGGCACCGACTGGGACACCGTGCGCAAGTGCATCTGTTCAGGTGCCCACCACTTACTAACACTTGGGAAACTATGACCTAAGAGTTAATACCGACTCGGAAAGGAATCAGTATTCTTTGGAACTAGGATCTATGTGTGGCTGATGGCAAACCCTTTCCATTCTAGTTGGATATCTGCTTGGATCTTTGTCAATTTCTCGACCATTAATTGGTTTTGATGCCACCCCGCATGGTTGTAGAGTTCACGACAATGAATGCTCATAGCGAGTAGAGTTTTGGGGATTGAGATTAAAACATTTTGTCATTTTTCTTTCTAAAGACAAGTTATTAACCCCCCTTCCTCCCCCAGCATATTTCCAGCAGGCGGCTCGGCTGAAGGGCATCGGCGAGTACGTGAACTGCCGCACGGGCATGGTGTGCCACCTGCACCCCACGTCGGCGCTGTTCGGGCTGGGCTCGTCGCCCGACTACGCGGTGTACCACGAGCTCATGATGACCTCCAAGGAGTACATGCACTGCGTCACCGCCGTGGACGCGCGCTGGCTCGCCGAGCTCGGGCCCATGTTCTTCTCCGTCAAGGAGACGGGCAAGTGAGTGGGATGCGCTGATTTTTGTTTATGGGATGTTTTTCTTGAAAGGCCTTGACGATCAACAATAGTTTATTATACCACAGCATGACTGTAACACTTTTTTGTATATTAAATCTGTTTGCCACGGATGCTACAGATTTCGAGGATAAATAATATAAATAGGATAGACCAGAAGTCACAGGCCTATAGGCGGTCTAATAACTCCCGACACCAGAGTTGATTTTAGTCAGATTTGTTTGATTTGGGTTTTTTAATTTCAATGCCAAACATCATAATTTAACGACATGGATTTCTGAATCCTAATGAATTCCACCATTTTATAACACAAGAACTTCATAATAAACCCATACCAACTAATTTAACAGAACTAACCGCGACAAGCGTAAAGAAGCAGCCGTCCACCTTCAGAAGATGGAGGAGGAAATGAAAGAAGCTGAGAAGAAGATGGCTGAAGAACGGAAGAGAAGAGACGAGGACATTCCCGTCAAGCAAACGGTGGCTACACCAGGGTTGAATACTCCAAAACGAACACCGAATAGACTCGGCCTCTAGCCTCTAATTCCCGGGGGAATTCCTGGATCAAAAATATGATTTGTATCTTCATATCAAAATTCATCAAAATCGATTTGTTTATCTTAGTAGACCAGTCATCGGAGACATTCCCGATTGACAAGGATATTTAACAATTAAACTCCCATTCTGTGTTTTGACTGGACTATTAGTTATAATGGACACAGATTTTGACATGGGATTTTACCTTAAGGTAAGAGTTTATTTTGTATCCCGAAATGCGCACGGGAAAGGGTAAGGCGGGTTAAACCGCGGTGCATCACTAGTATCAAATAAAACTTCCCATGAACTTCCGAGAGCAATAAATAAATAAATGTATTTCCAATGTCTTTTTCTTAATAATGTAAGATGTTTTAAAAATCTAAACTGTACAAACCAATTTTAAATCTAAGGGAACAGTTTTAAATAAAACAACTATTTTTAAACAATATATTTTATTTATAATAAACTTAAGGAAGCCTATTGGCGGTATAACTAGATCACATTTAAATGACGTATATAACAAGTATCTTAATTTATTAAGAAGCAACGCACACTGGCAACTTTCGCAGGCAACTAGCAACTACAATCGCGTCGATTCTGATTCAAACTAAGTAATTAATATTTCAATTTAATGTTCATTTAATGATTAAGGCTAATTTGTAGCATTTCCGCCAGTGTCGAGTACCCGTTAGGTACAAATGTCAAGGTTTGACACATGTCAACGATCACACGACAGGTCAAAATGTCAAATTGATATTTCAGTCATTAACTATTTTCAAATCATTTGAATGCTTTAATAAAAATGAAAATAGAATCAACGCCACTGCATTTTACATCCGAGTAATTTATTTGCCTTAGAATAATTCCTAATCAAATACCTAAATCAAAATATAAGACATCGAGTCGAAAGAGATCAGCTACATTCGCTAAGGTTCGATTTCGCTGTAACGGTTGTCAATATCCTGCTATAGGACAAAGGTTTTTTGCTCACTGAAAAATATCACAGTAAGTATTAAAAGTAACATTTTACGAAAATATAGTTATTGATAATCAGTGACAACGCTATACTAGCAGGTGTTCCATCTCTTTCTACTCAATCTCTTTAAAGCCTCAATGACATTAAAATTACTTTTATTTAGATACTTTACAGGATCCAAGTCGGCAAATTCACTATTTTAATATATCTACTAGTTGACACGCAATATCAAAGTTAGTTTGACTGTAAATAAGATATAAAAAGGCAAATTTTAATGGGTATTTTATGTCACAGTATTTAGATAGTGTGACACTAGCTTGCTTTTAAACTCGCCGGCAACAGCTTGTAAACTCGTTCAAAGTCACCGAGGCTAAACACAACCTATAAGCTAATAATGCAACCAATTTCATACGTCATTTAAATACATTACAAAATGTAATATTTGTCGTAATGTTATGTACAATGTTCGTCTCATTAGTTCTCGTCTAAGTCAACAGAAAACATCGGTCTTATGTGTACATGATATTGTTCATATAATCTAAAATCGTAGTTAATTTGAGTGAAAAATATGTTTTACGCCCTTTTGTAAACTAATGTCAAATACATTTGTGTACATACATATTATTTAGTGTCTAAGATAAATTGGACATTTGTGTTGAAATGTTACATAAAAATTTGTGCATGAAAAAGCGGATGATGTGAATTTTACAATTAATGCATACAGAGAATTACGATAATATTAGAATAATGTCATTCGATAATATGTCAGACGATATAATCTCCGTTAAAAAATGTGTATGTTTCTGGGGCAGTGAATATCTATAGCTGTATAGTTCATTATAAATAGTTTAGTGCGTCAAGTTAGCTTTTTAATCAAAAGACAAGGCGTTCGTTGACAAGATAAAATCAGCAAGGACCAACATGACTCAACATAATATGTCCTGTAGGATCGAAGCGAGGGTAGATCGCTAGTCAATGTATAATCGAAACATTATCATGTACACATAATTAAATCACAGAATAATCTATATTATAGTATATTATATTCAATATCAATTTAACAATTGTGAGCCCCTACTTTAGTTTAGAAAAATAGTCAAAATAATTTTATATAATATTTAAATTTAAATTTAGGCGCAAATCTATAATAATAGACGTTGTTTAATATTAACTTCATAAGACGAATTGTCGTCAGCTTTACGGCCTCTTGAACACCATGTTCATACTGAAAGTTATATTCAAAGTTTTAATTATTTTTACAAACTTAAATTCATGAAATATTCGCCAAAGTATTAGCCTACAATGTACCATGTATGACAAACGACTTTCAGCTCACTGAAGATAGTACAGTGAGGAGAGTTAGGCGCAATCACCTCGCAGATTGAAAATAATCAATTTTAATTTAATTAATGAGTTGTGTTAAGAATATCTTCATCTGCAGAACCTATATAAGTAAACCCAGTGATATTCTAATTTTGGCCAAATTGAATTGAGAAAGCCCTGAATAAATTCACTACAACTTATTTTCTCTATATTGGACATTCAGAGAGAAATATAAAAGTAGATATAGCAATAAGTTGTACTCAATCTGAGTATTTTCTGTAATCAAGCTCAACTCGTAATCTTAACTTCAGAATACGCAATTTTCTTTGAGATCATGAAACTGAGTTATTAGATGGCAATTTAAAGTAAAACTAAAAGAACTGAAACTATTCCAAACACGGGTAAATGATTATTCAACGATTCTTATTGGACATTAAATATAAATAAATCTACGTAAAATACCACTACATTATATAATATCTAGCCTAAAATATTCTAAAATTACATTAAAGCAATATTATTTTTAGAATTTTATCGACAATTTATCTGTGCTTTTTGATTTAGTAGTTGGTATTTTATCATTTGTACATAGTTTTAGTAACAATTTTCAGCCAAAATCATGTCATATATCTGTTTTCGCGTCAAAATGATGTCAACCTTGTTTTGAAAGACGATTCTATTGGACACAATGGAACACAAGACAATTCAAGACTCAAGGCACAAAAATACTGAAATAAAGTTTAAGACAACCTTACTATTCAAAAATATATTTGAATTTTAATAACTTCAACGCTAGTACCATTACGCAATGAATATGAAGTATTTTTAGGATCACATTTTTTGTCCCATTCTTCCAAATTAATACTTCATCATATCCTCCTTTATTCTCAATTTCCAGACTTACCTGGCACCTTAACTCAAGCATGTTTACATTACAAAACTTGTTTTTTTCTATACTAATTTCAGCGCGTAAAAATGAGCCCTCCAAAGTATCCGAAAGTGTCTTATATAAAGATCTTATTTTTAAGTGCTTACTTGTTTAGTTAGTGAACTGAGCGCGAAGTTGACCAAATATTCTCGACAAACGACATCAGCATAGAAAAAAACAAGGCCTATACATTTCCAAATAACCATGTTAACTACAACCAAAATTACTTTATATTCAACAAAATTATAGCCATCATTTCACCATAGAACAAATACCTTTTAATTAAGAAAAATGAACTATTTTACTTGCTTTATAAACTTTTACCGGGTAAAAAACTGTGAGTATTTTTACTATGTGTTCAAAATGCGAAAGTTTAAAAAAGGAATAAACCTACGTAAATTTAAGACTGCTAAACGTAGTTGTATCAACGTCAAAAACACATCATATAATGTTTAGTAGTCCATGTTCTAACATTGTTCCTGAAATGACAGCTATATTCATGATGATACAGTAACTTCGCTCATGTATCTACAAATGATAAAGCCTGTGCTCACCCACTGCTATAACCGTTAGTCGTTAGTTAACTAAGCGCGAGGTTGAGCGAATGTTTCTCTATGTATCTCTGTCTGGCCGCGGCGATCATCGCTGCTTTTCGCTCTTGGAAGCTCAGTTGTCGGTCGCGAGCACATTTACCGAATACACCAGTGGGAGCTGGGGTAACGTATCTGTGGATGAAAAGTTAGTTATTAATGTTAATTAGTTACGACAATATTTGATATTTATTTACAACTAGCGGCGCCCCGCGGTTTCACCCGCGTTGTAACTTGTACCCAATCCCGCGGGAATTTCGCGATAAAAAGTAGCACCTTTTTCAGGCTCTGGACTAGTTGTGTACCAAATTTCATTCAAATCCGTTCATAGTTTTGGCGTGAAAGCGTGACAGACAGACAAAGTTACTTTCACATTAATAATATAAGTTAGGATATCGTATCGGTATCTTTATAAAATAAATATAGAAGTAGGGTAATATATTCCGACAGTGACCTGGGAGCCGAGTGCTGCGACGCGGGCTGCGGCGCCGCGGCGGGCTCGGGCCGGTAGCGCGTCACGCCCTCCAGGAAGTTCGTGATCGTCACGTCCACGCTGCCGGTCGCCGCTGCGGACAACTCCAACTATCACTAATGTCCCGGCGCAAAGGGGTCTCATCTCAACGAAGACATCAGTACAGTGAGGAGGAGATGATATAATTTTAAGTGTTCTTTGCAGTTTCAGCCGCACTCTTCATAGATGGCATAACAAAGCCAGAATGTTCAAGCTTATTGTTTCCTAGATTTGGTGACATTGCTCCCATTCATATTGTAGGCCGGCCAGAAAGAAAATTCGCATGTACAATATAAGTATAGAAGAAAAAATATACAGTTGGCTTATCGAAGTTTTTTTAAGTGATTGGTCAAGGATATGTGTACAAAAGTGCTAATTCCAAATATCCAAAAAGAAAGAGACATGTTCTTTCTGGTGAGTACGTACCCAAGTCCTTGAGTATGTCGGCGACGGGCACGCGCGGCAGCACCTCCTTGACTTGCTGCGCCAGGCGCGCCAGCTCGCCCGCGCCGCGCCGCCGCCCCGCCAGCTCCTCCCAGCGGTACGGGGTGGCTTCCACCTGACAACCGTCACGGGTTTAGTACACTGACGGGCACACTGACCCTCGGGGAATTGCGACGGAATGTTCTTTTTAAATATACTACTGTTGAATTAAGAGTTTACCACATTGCGATGTCAGTTTAAACTTTTTAAGTGAATATCTTCCTTTTCAACCTAACTAGGTACTATAAAAAAGCGAGTGAAGCGAGTGACTGATTGAAGATTGCTGATGTGATTAGGGTAACTAATCACATCAGCAATCTTCAATCAGTCACACAGTTTTGCTAACATTGGACGAAGATATAAATACCACGTTAGGTGTATAGAGAATTGGACATCCGAGAAAGTGTTGTACCTAACAACTATAAAAAAACGAGTAAACCTCACCCCCAGCGCGTCGGCGATCTTCCCTCGGACATTCTCGACGAAGTCGGCGTCGTCGTCGTCGTGGCGCTCGACGGGCGGCAGCGCCGTCAGCGTGAGCGTGGTGAGCGGCGCCCACAGGAACCACGCCGCCTCGCGCCACGCCGCCGCGCGCCACACCGACAGCACCGTCGCGTGCGCGAACGCGCGCTCCACGGCTGCGGCACAACACGACGGTCACTGGCAGCTCGAGTAGGTTAGTAACATAAGTGTAACACTAGTTCGTCCGATCCCTAAGAAAAATTCAGTCACAAGTTTGAAAGATTTACGTCCCATATCCATACTCCCATTAATGTCAAAAATAATTAATAGAAAAAGTAGTCCTTGATCGAATGCTTGAATATTTAGACAAAAACAATATTATTCCAAAATTCCAGTCCGGCTTCCGAAGAGGACATGGAACGGAGAGTGCTCTTTTACATGTGAGCGATGACATCACAGAAGCATCGGAGAGGCTCTATTATGGTACTACTTGACTATTCTAGGGCATTCGACTCTTTGAGCCATGATTTGATAGTGGCCAAGCTAGAGTATTATGGTTTTTCAAAAGAAACATGCGATTGGTTTGCCTCCTTCGTAGTAAACAGAAAACAAATTGTAGTCACCGAAGATATAAACGGCGAAAAGGTATATTCGGAAGTAATGTCGGTTGAACATGGTGTCCCGCAAGGCTCCATTATCAGTCCTATCCTCTTTTTAATCTTCACCGCCGATCTCCCCGACTGTATTTTGTCATGCAAATATGTACCACTTTTATGCAGATGATGCCCAATTATATTACTCATTTGATAGTAAAAACACAAGCGAAGCGGTACAAAAGATTAACGATGACCTTAGAAATATTTATGTTTGGTCCAAAAATAATTCATTAATGTTGAACCCTATCAAATCCCAGTATTTGGTCCTAGGAACTAAAAAGCAGATAGAGAATGTAATAAATTATAATAGTGTGATTTCCATTAATAATACGGCCTTGGAACGTGTTACATCGGCGCGTAATCTGGGACTAATAATGGACGGGGAACAAAAGTATGAACAGCATATTAATGAAAAATTAGAAACGCTTTTTATAAATTAAAGACCTTATATAGGATACGGCCATATATAAGTGAAAAAATTAGAGTTAATCTAACAGAAACACTAATCCTTTCAGCTTTTAATTACTATTGCTCTGTGTATGGTCCACGAATTATTTCAAAAGTAGAAAGAGCTATTCAACGAGTGCAGAATGCCTGCATACGTTTCTGCTTTGACATCCCAAGGAGAGAGTTCATTACCCCCTACATTAATAAAAAAGGGATACTGAACATGAGCGCTAGACGAGAGCTTCATTACGCCTGTAGTGTTCATAAGGTCATTTGGAATAAAAAACCCGAGTATTTGTTTGAAAAGTTAAGCTGGATATCTGATGTGACAGATAGAAGTCGTCGGTCTGCAACTCAGAACCTGCTTATAACCCAACCCCATAAAACGGCTCGCTATAGAGGATGCTTCAAGTTTACCGCTGCAAAGATCTGGAACAATCTACCACCCCCTGTAAGGCAGAGACTTAGTGAGGACACCTTTAAACGATTGTTTAAAGCAGCGCTATTATCAAGACAGATAGCAGCGGAGAACTTGAAGCATGCTCATAGAAAAATGCTAAATTTGGTAGACTACTTCATATTTCATCCGTAAGCAAAATAAAATAAATAAATTTAATTAAAATATCATAATAATATCACGTCAAAAACACGCGCACACGCTCACGCACACACACACACACACGCACGCGCACACACGCGCGCACACACGCACACACACACACACACACACACAAACACACACACACACACACACACACACACACACACACACACACACACACACACACACACACACACACACACACACACATGCACCCACGTCGGCTCATACCTAGTTTATTTGTATTGTTCTGTATTCAATATTATTAGTTACATGTACTTTACTTCAATACTTTAAGGAAATTTTATTATATATAATGTCACCTATCCTATTACTGTATTCGCTCCTGCCCTCCACCTCAGGGAGCAGGCGGCATCTGAAAATCAGCGCTGCACGGGGCCACCGTCTCGTACAGCACCAGCTGAGATGTAGCCTATTGCCTTGGAATATCTGTTTTTGTTTTTAAAGTGTTTAATTGTGGTCTTCTGTTTTTATTTTTTGTGGCAATAAATTTATTTTTTATTTTATTTATTTAAGTGAGTTCGAATAGTCTAGTCATATAAGTTCGAGTAGGTCACTGTCGTAAGTTTGGTTAGATTAGCGGCCAATCCTGATGTCCGAGTTTTGAGACCGCTTAAAGGCCGCATGACATGGGCAATCGATTGAAACAACCGGTGACCACAGGTGGTGAAATCCACTCAAAGGTCGGGAACAAAGTTTAACTTACTAAAACAACCTTCTGTGTGCCGAAGCACTGAGGTAGAAATGGCACTATCGGCATCCAAGTAGAAGCCGTGCTGCACATTGTTTATCACAATGAGCTAACGTTGCTTAGTCATACTATGCCACGAACGCTACAAGTGAATGAGGTGGGAGTGAAGGGTGGGATCTAAGTGTAATCTTCTTAATAACTTACTAATGGCAACAGGTTGGACTCTATTTCCCATCTGGAACGGCCAGTCGGTGAATTTCAGCAGTCCTTTACCATTGGTGGGGCCTCCTTCTGGCTGTAACAGGACCGGCTTGCTGGGACACTCAGCAAAGTGCTGTCTGTAATAAACAGCATGTTGATATGATGAGTGTTGTTTATTGCCCACAAATACTCAAACACTAAGCCAAACAGTCCTTAAATGCATTTTATTAGTAAAATGTGCCCATTTCTGTGGAGTCTTCTGTTGAATGTGGCTATTATTATCCATTACAAAAATAATTATTCGAATCAGATTGGTAGTTTCTAAAAGTATCACATTCAAACAAACGATCAAACTCTTCAGCTTTTATATATTAGTTAAGTATAGATAACGGTTTGTTTACTTACTTTCTGGCAAACTGTGCCGCATTCCTGATTCCAAGTGTTGATGCAAAAAATGGAGGCACTTTCCATTTTCTAAGCTGAAAAAATTGATTTTGATATTTAATTAAATACAGTTAGCTAACACCATTACAGTCATTCCAATATTTGGGTCACAACTAAATATCTTCACAAGTCTTACAATTACATAGAAAATATAATCATATTATCTAGACTTGTAACTAAATTCAATACTTTGCATGCAACTGTGGTGATAAGGTAAAGATGATTACTGATTACTATACTGATAGCTCAACTTACACTGATAGTGCCCAACACATGTGCAGCGGCCAGGGAGTCTAAACAGGTAACATAGTTAGCAACCATCACACTGCAACGAGGGTCTCTATTGCCTTTTAGCTTTACATATATACCTGAAACAAATACAAGCTAGGTTAGCATACATCTTAAAATTGTACTGTTACGTGGATAATTCTTTATGTTACAGATAAAACTACTTGTTAAAATAGAAACTGAGCTTTATAGTAACACTAGCAGCACCCCGCGGTTTTACCCGCGTTGTGCCCGTTCCCGTGGGAATTTCGGGATAAAATGTAGCCTATAGCCTTCCTCGATAAATAGACTATCTAACAGTGAAAGAATTATTCAAATCGGTTCAGTAGTTTCTGAGATTAGCGCGTTTAAACAAACAAACAAACAAAACAAACTCTTCAGCTTTATAATATTAGTATAGATATCTTTAGTAGCAATTTGAAAACGAGGTCTGACCTGTAATCTGTTTGGTTTAGGTGTGGTTTTGCAATATCAAGAGTAATAGATATTCATTTAAATACTATAAACTAGCTGTGCCTTACGGGTTTACCTGTATTATACCCATTTCTTAGGAATTCATGGACAAAAACATAGTCAGAAACCTTCCTCATGAATAACTGTGTGAATATTACATGAAAATTCGTTCAGGTAGTTTTTGAGAAAATTGATTACATACAGTCGGCTTTTCACGATTTTGTTCTATAACTTTTACCACATGACAATAAACATACCAAAAGTCCAACAAGCGAAGGTAGTGAGCACCTGCCTCAGTGCCCACTTGTTTGGCAGCAATATGGAAGCCACCCATAGTATCACCACTAGTATGAGACGGACCAACATGAGAAGTATACCAAACGGCATGTACAGAACCAACTGGAAGCCATTGTTACTCCGGAATCTGAAATAGATGAACATAATGATGATGATTATATTTGAGAAGAGTGGTGGGAATGTGACAGACCTTTGCTCAACAATGGGATGATTAAGGCTAACAGTAACAATAATGTTTTCACTTTTTAATAAAATACTGGGTTTGTCAGGTCAATAGGAAGCTACCATGTGTCATTATTTATAATGCATGTATTCAGGACTCATTTAGATTTTCTTTTAACTATTTTTTATTCATGATTGTTACTACAAAACCTATTATACTAGCCGAGAAACTAGAATATTATAATTAGTAGGTTACTATGTGAATTAGTTATGCCCTACAATTTCGATAAACAACATTTATTCTAGAATGCAGACTTCTTATCAAACTAAGGTCACCAATAAAATTAATTGCTTTGAATCTATGAACCAAAAATAGGCATCGGAAATAGAAGTCGCACAGTTTTACTTACATTGGGCGAAGATAATATAAATAGGTACCACGTTAAGTGTAAAGAAAATTGGACATCCGAGAAAATGTTTTGATGAAATAATTTGGACAAAAACATTATCTCTGCCCATAAATTGTAACTTTCCCTTTTATAACACGTACGTGGTGTGACCAGTTATTTACCTTTCTTTGTTTACTAGTTTGTCCGCCGTAATAGCCATGGTCGTGAAGAATGCAACTCAACGTGAAGAGATTTAATGGAATTGTTGGGTAAATTTGTGATAAAATAAAAGATTTTCAATCCAAAACTATGTGTTCACTCGACTTCTTCGACATTTACGAATCAGAGAGTAAACGAAAATAGAATTGTATAGAATGACATTGACAGCTAAAGAAAATACCTCTTTAGTCTATGAACCATTCGTTCATTTTTGTGATTCTATTTCTGGTTCGTGGTCTGTGGTTCTTTTTCAATTGACGACACTTTTGACTTTTGTCTTTGTTTGTTCTATCTTCTTCCTTCCTTTTTACTTCCCTCCCCCTCCCTCCCTCCCCTCCTTGTTTTTTAGCAAAGCAAGCAAGGTCTGCTGAGTGCTGCTGCATGTCCTTCCTTCGATTATTCCTGACTTTTTCCTTTATTGTATCTCAGTTATCAAATGAATAAGTGTAACGAAGTTTTAAGTGTTGTTGAGACTAAGAATTGGATTGAATTGAACTAAAGTCACCTACTACTTGAAAAGGTAATTTCCATGAGTGATCAGATCATCTGTTCTTTGTTTACCATCACATCATAATAACATTGGAAGCAGTTCCAATGGAAGGCATAATCACGTCTCCAGAAGAGACGACATGTTCTGAAGGGGAGGAGGAGCCGAAACCAACAGCGAGTCAGCCGTCCTCTCGCGATCAATCTCAAGGATACTCCGGCCACACGCCACACTTGGTCGGACTCAACCAAATGGAGGAAAAAATGAGACGTAAACTGCAGTTTTTCTTCATGAATCCCATTGAGAAATGGCGCGCAAAACGGAAGTTTCCTTTCAAGTTTGTTGTGCAGGTGATAAAGATCGTTTTAGTCACGTTTCAACTGTGTTTGTTTGCACACAATAGATACAATCACGTGAACTATACTTGGGACAATCGCATCAGCTTTTCGCACTTGTTTCTGCTCGGCTGGGACTCTACTCGGGAGATCAACGCGTACCCCCCCGGGGCGGGGCCTCTCGCTGTATACAAACTCGATGAATTCTATAATACAATCGATTATGCTGTGGTCGGCTACTCGAACTTATCAAACGCAATAGGACCTTATTCATACAACAACGAAGATAACAACAGAACCGACCCTGTATTCTGCCAATACAATTATAAAAGAGGAATAATAAATGGCTTTAATGAAAGTTATGAATTTAACTCTGAAGTAGTGGAAACTTGTATTAATTTCACTCTTCCCGATCAAGTGTCAGATTTTCAGTCTGAATTGTTTATTAAAGATGCAGGCTTGAACATAAGTTTTGCTTCTCTAGTGAGAGCTAAGCTTATGTTTTCTATTAAAACTATCAATTTCCGGGCTGCAGGACCAATCACTCCTCCTGACTGCTACAGATTTGATGTAGAAGTCATTTTTGACAACGAAGATCACGATGGACAGATGTCTTTGACATTAGAAGCAGAACCATACAAGCTCGCCTGTAAAGGAGACAAAAACTACATAACTGACAATCAAATTGACCAGTTATTGAGAAGTATACTCAACATACTTGTGATATTGATATGTGCTGCATCATTCTTACTTTGCAGTCGAGCCATCTACCGAGCACAGTTATTGAAAGAACTTACTGTACAGTTCTTTAGACGAGCATACAATAAAGAACTAAGTTTGGACGGAAGACTAGAATTCCTCAATATTTGGTACATCATGATCATAGTCAATGACTTGTTGATCATCATGGGATCCACAATTAAAGAACAAATTGAGAGGAATCAATTCACCAATGACCAGTGGAATGTATGTTCACTATTTCTTGGGACGGGAAATCTATTAGTCTGGTTCGGAGTACTGAGATATCTGGGCTTTTTCAAGACTTACAATGTAGTTATATTGACTTTGAAGAAAGCAGCACCTAAGATATTTAGATTTTCGATTTGTGCTCTACTTTTGTATGCTGGCTTTATGTTCTGTGGATGGCTAATCTTAGGTCCCTACCATATGAAGTTCAGGTCATTAGCTACAACATCAGAGTGTCTTTTCTCACTGATAAACGGAGATGACATGTTTGCAACATTCTCAATTATGTCCAAAAAATCACCCATGTTATGGTGGTTTAGTCGAGTATACTTATATTCATTCATAAGCTTGTATATTTACGTTGTTCTAAGTTTATTTATATCTGTTATTATGGATGCTTATGATACGATTAAGCAGTATTATAAAGATGGGTTCCCGAAAAGTGATTTGCATCAGTTCATTGGTGATACTAGTTGGGATGAAGTGTCGTCCGGTCTTTATAGAACCCAGAGTTCGACGTCTTTGAATGCAATGATGAATTCACTGTGTTGTTGTAATTTTTACAGAAGTGCCTATTCTAAGATTGGAGGTGGTTCAAGTCTTAATATAATGTAGTATATAGGCTCTATATATTTAACTATAGTAAATATTAATAGAAGCCACTATCAATGCATTATCTTAACTTTTAAGTCTTATCTTGTTAGATTCAGTTAAAGTTGTTTATACTTAATCAATGCAGCTATTTCGAAGTAACAACTTTATTACAATAATAATTAGGTTAATTTTACATTGTGTAAATTTTCTTTTATATTGCATGAATATTTTTTTATCTAAATCGATTATTTGTATATTTGGTTTGTTAGTTACCAAAGAATGTTATTTATTTGGATACAAGTAGATTATTTATGTCCTAATTGTATATAAATATATGCTCATGTATTGTACTGAAGGGGAAAAAATATATTTTTAATTTGTACCTAGAGTATTGTTGATTGAGTGAATAAAATTATTTTCATTTAAATGTGTTGTTTTGATCATTGTGTAGCCACAATTGGAACATTAACATGATACATGTAATAAGATATCTGTTATCAGGTTGAATACCTTTGTAGGACTAACCAGCATAATTATGTGTAGCAAATATTTAATACCTTCTATACATGTTGCTAGGTGTCGATAGTGACAGTACAATATCTTCCCATTGGTTTTGGCTACCATATCTGCTAAATAGATGAAGGACGATCTTTGCCCAGCAGTGGAATCAATCTTTCGTTCTTATACAGATACGTCATTCTACTACTTCCTTAAGTGTAGGGCCACATCTGCGGAACGTACGGCGCCGAACCTTCCGCTAAATACGCTCGTAGTGTATTTCAAGTTATCTATGACACATCAGTACGCGGCGTAATTTCGACTGATGTGTCATAGAGCGGAAGGTTCGGCGCCGTACGTTCCGCAGATGTGGCGCTACACTAAGTAGAGATTTAATGAGTGATTTGATTTGACATATATGAATAATTATGTCAATTAGTTAAGTGTTGATTTAATGGACGTCCTGAGTGTGGCTCTGAGACCCGTACTTCATTTTACAGTTAAGAATCTGCATAGTATATGTGGGTAGGAAAGTATCTAAGATACAACTAAGTCTAACTTCTGAACTAGTTTACTACTTTTGTAATATGCATGGATTGTATAATTATGATAAATATAAACGCCTCGGTAGTCTAGTGGTATGCGCATTCACTTGCCAATACTGAGGTCCCGGGTTCGCGAATAATTATTGCCTCAAACATGGCTCGGGTTTGAGATGACCTTCCGCAGTAGGATACAGTGAGTCACTGTACTGATATCTTCAGTGAGATGAGATGCTTTAGAGGTAGGTACAGTGAGTCATATAAGATAATACAAAAATATAAACAGATTCCTTTTCGTTGAGATACCAATTATTAAGATATGCTGATAACAAAAAACCTTGTGACACATTGATAGAAAAATCGAACTTAAAATTTCCCCCAATCAACTCATAGTATTTATTATATCATGGCTTGTCGCCTTCTGTGACATTTGTTAAGCTATTCGGGGAGAAGATAGCGTTCGGCACAGACCACGAAATTAGGTTAATTTATATACCAGCAGTGCCCCGCGGTTTTACCCGCCTTCCCGTAGGAATTTCGGGAAGAAAAATAGCCTATAACCTTCCCGTTATATGTGGCTATCTATTATAAAAAGAATGATTCGAATCGGATTGGTAGTTTCTGAGATAAGCGCATTCAAACAAACTCTTCAGTTTTATTATATTAGTATCTAGATTCATGTGGTCAAAAAGCGATAAGAGCACTATTTACAGACCACAGATCTTTTAATAAGCGCGTACATTATTAAAAATATTCTCAACTCTCCACCAAAAGAAACCTGCATTATTCATCTATTTCTAATAATAAAAATACAATACAGTAATTATTAATTGCATTTATTCACTATTTAATTCTTAACAAACTTTATTTATATTCTTATACATAGTCGCATTTTGTAATATTGTATCATGAAGTGTCATGCAATAAAGTAGCAGCAATATATTTAACACTATTTATACAACAATAGGACATTTTTATGGCAACATACTCATATAACATGTATTTCATTTACTTATTACATCTAGCAAAGTCAACATAAAACAATGAACAATATTGTTTTCATTTAAATAGTTTTATGCTAATGGTAATTTTTGCTGTAACAAAATTGATTACATTTTGCAACTTAAACATGATAGATATGCACCATGTGGTTAAAACTGTATAGATATAGGTACTTACAACGAATAAATTAGGCTTTAATAATTATCTTTGTGACGATAAATTAATTTCATTGAAATATAACTCCATTAATTCTTAATTAAATCTACAAATAATATAACAGCCTACTTAATTCAATGGCATTATTCAATAATATTCTCCTTTATTTACAAATTAGCATTAAATAAATTAGATATGTACACAAAATAATAGTTGAGCGATAAAATTCATGGGGTCAATAAACAAAAACTTTGAAACGCGATCTAGTCTATAAACGATATGCGCCGATGATTCGAAATTAGTATTTTTTCGCATAATATAACTGTTTGCGAGAACTGGCCGGATACAATTCTTATTGTTCAAGATTATTTAACAATATGTTCTATAACTTACTACATAGTCTTATAATAGACTAGCAGCGCCCCGCGGTTTTACCCGCGTTGTACCCGTTCCCGTGGGAATTTCGGGATAAAAAATAGCCTATAACATTCCCGTTGAATGTGGCTATCTATTACAAAAAGACAATTATTCAAATCGGACTTATAATTCCTGAGATTACCTCGAACATACAAACAAACAAACAAACTTTCAAATTTTACCTCTTTATAATATTAGTATAGATGATACACGTTGTATATAAATATATAGTTTATATCCTCTTATAGCTATATCGGCTCTTAGTGTACCTACATGAAATGTTACGACAAAGTCTTTGGTTTGTATCTAATACTCCTACAAGCATGAATACCAAAATAATGTTACAAAGTGTATGAATATCAACCTGTTAGCTTCCGTTGGTTTATGTGTCTAATCACAAGATAGAATGAAAATGCACTTAAATGCTGACCATATTTATCAATGACATTGATTGACCATTAACCATTCCTGACCAATGACCATGATTGACCATTGACCATTCCTGACCAATGACCATTCTTGACCAATGACCATGCTATAAATTCCCGTTATCATATTTTCCTAATTCATACACGTCCATAAGTCCATAATACTCGCGATTCAGTCTTTACGATTATTGTTTGGTTTCCTCTCTTCTTTGGGGCGGTTCTGCGCCTAATAGCTGTTGGATCTCTTCGACACTCTTGCCCTTAGTTTCGGGGACAACGAAGAATACGAACAAGAAAGCTATAACCATTATTCCAGCAAAAAGCCAGAACACTTGGCCGGAACCTATAGCTGTGTTTAGCGAGTTGAATGAACTAGTGACCGTGTAACTTAAGAACCAATTCAGAGTACCAGCAGTTGAGCCAACAAAGGCCTTAATATCGATAGTGCAAAGGTCACCAGCCATCAACCACGGAATAGGTCCGAAACCGAGAGAGAAAGAAATAATGAACAGAGACAGCGATAGCAACGGTAGCCATCCGAAGGTGACAACGAAATCCGAGTGCGGTCCATCTCGTTCACTCATAAAGAAGAATACGCCCAAAGCTGTCGCACACAAGCACATCACTAGAGCCGAAAGCAATAAGAGGATACGTCTTCCTAGTTTGTCTACAACTAAACTGGATACAAATGTGGCGATCACTTGAATCACTCCAATGATTATGGCGGAGATTGTAGCCGATAGAGTTGCGCCGGCCGCTCCAAAAATGGCAGCAGTATTGAAGATCACAGCATTGATACCAGAAAACTGTTGGAACAGCATCAACGCGTAGCAAATAATGAAAGCTTTGAATGCCGTCTTCGTGGTCAAGGCCTTCCTCAAAGACACTGGGTTATTTCTCGCTTCCTCTGCCTTAAGTATCAGATGGTTCAACTCTTGATCCACATCGTAAGCTTCACCTCTCAGCGAAATCAGCGCTTTCCTAGCTTCATCATTCCTGTTCTTGATCACCAAAAAGTTGGGACTTTCGGGCATGAAAAAGAAAACAACGGCGAAGACAATAGGAATGCAAGTACAGAGGATATTGAAGACAAATACTGATGTATACCCTCCTACAGCATAAGAGAATAGTATACCAATAGTGATCATCAATTGGAAGTAGCTTCCAAGCGTTCCTCTGATAGAATCCTGGGCTATTTCGCTCGTATAAGCTGGTGCGGTCACACAGAAGGCACCGCCAGCAACACCAGTGATCAGCCTTCCAGCGATGAGCATCCCAACACTGTTTCCAAAAGTAATCAGTAACCAGCCAAGAGTAAAAGGCAGTGTTAGGAACAACATAGTCTTTTTCCTGCCAATGCTGTCCATGATGATGCCTATAGGAATGCAAACTGCGGCTGCTCCTAAATTAACGACGGAAGCTATGTGGTCGCCTTCACGGTCTGTTATGGGAAAGTCGTAGTCCGTATTGTTGGGGTTGGTGATCTTCACGATGACGGGCGATGACCAGCCCAGCATGGAACCAGCGGCCAGCGCGCCGAGGGTAGCTGGAAATTGGAAATAGATAGGTTAATAAAATAAGTATGTGTAGTGGCCAACCCTGGTTGCGGAGTGATTAGACCGCCTAAAGGCCTCCGATATGGTTCTATTGATTGAAACCGGGACCGACATTTTCTTGTACAATTATACTACACTGTATAAAGTTGCCTTCCGCTGTCTGTCCCTATATATGCTTAGATCTTTAAAACTACGCAACGGATTTTATTTAATAGAGTGATTCAAGAGGAAGGTTTATATGAATAAAAAATCCCATGGGAACGGTCACAACGCGGGTAAAACCGCGGGGCACTGCTTGATTATTGACAAACATCACAAACTATCATATTTATATAAGTAGGGTTTTGAAAGGTCAGTTTCTTTACCTGCCAATGCAGCGATGTACTGGGGCAACTTGCGGCCCCCTGACACACTATTTCCCTCCACCAGCTCCGCTGAAGATACTCCGATGTCTGCCATCTTCCCGTTAGTGGTTTGCACTCCCTGGAACCAAAAGAAACAAGAGTTACACGGTGGTAAGGTATGGTAGTATAATTTTTTGGGTTCAACATTTATAAAAATGTTATGGGAATTCATTGATGAATTCTTTTCTGCTTAGTTATTATGTATTGTATATTGTTTGTAAATTAATGATCATTTCTTAAAATAACTACTTAGTTAAGAAATTTGAGAATCTTAAGTCTGCATTTCAAGATTTCAAACTCAAAATGTATCTTAGGGTCTAGACAGACGGACTGCAATTCAACTGCAATCCGACTGCAAAATGGCAGTTCAGATGCAGTTTGAATGCAGTTGGCTCGACTGCAATCAAACTGCACGTCGACGGGCAGTTGGCGTGCAGTTGGATTGCAGTCTGAGAGTCTAGACAGACGGACTGCAATTCAACTGCAATCCGACTGCAAAATGGCAGTTCAGATGCAGTTTGAATGCAGTTGGCTCGACTGCAATCAAACTGCACGTCGACGGGCAGTTGGCGTGCAGTTGGATTGCAGTCTGTCGTTGTAACTGCACTCAGACTGCAATCCAACTGCACGCCAACTGCCCGTCGACGTGCAGTTTGATTGCAGTCGTTGTAACTGCACTCAGACTGCAATCCAACTGCACGCCAACTGCCCGTCGACGTGCAGTTTGATTGCAGTCGGTGTGCAGTGGTTGTAACTGCACTCGGACTGCAATACAACTGCCCGTCGACGTGCAGTTTGATTGCAGTCGTTGTAACTGCACTCAGACTGCAATCCAACTGCACGCCAACTGCCCGTCGACGTGCAGTTTGATTGCAGTCGAGCCAACTGCATTCAAACTGCATCTGAACTGCCATTTTGCAGTCGGATTGCAGTTGAATTGCAGTCCGTCTGTCTAGACCCTTACTTAGAGTCTTATTGGTACAGTGGTTTGAACATGATCTTTTATTTTTAATGTAGTTCTACATAATCTTACTTCACATTCAGTAACAGACCTAAAGTTTTTATACAGAAAATTTCAATAATGGTAAAAAATCATACATATGAATGTTATGGGAAAATTCTCAAGGGAGACATTTAAATAAGTATAGTTAAGTTGTATACAATTTTTTTTACATTACAACATGTTTCCTACTTTTCAAACATGGCTCGAGTTTAAGATCACCAACCCGCATAAGGCAAGTGTGGTGATTACGCCTAATCCTTCTCACTGTACTGATATCTTCAGTGAGAGATGAGATGAGAGGCCTTTGCCCAGCAGTGGAAAATTACAGGCTAATACTTTTTTTAACTTTATTATACATTCGTAGAATCGCATGTCTAATTCTGGTGTAGGTATATCCTGTATTACTGTGGAGTTTCATCTAAATCCACTCAGTAGTTTTTGCGTAAAATGTATTTGCCTGAAAAATACATATGAACAGAGAGAAACAGCTACAAACTTCTAAAAATACAAACATCCTCGTAAACATTCGCATTTATAATATGAGTCAGATATCTTGATTAATATCTGAACTCAGGGGAGTGTCGCTAGAAAAGGAGTGTTGCATTAAGTTCCTAGAGTACAAATCTGTCTAGAAGTTCCCAAATTGTACAAACTACATATTTTGATAGAACTAAGTTGTGCTATATTAAAAATTAAATTTCTTATAAAACTTAGTAACTTCATACAAACAAAGTATACTTAATGGTTTTATGTGCAGTAGTTAAACAACTGTAGAAATTAAGTATGGAAAATGCAAATACAATCCATGTTATCTACCAAGGCCATATAATGATTGTTTCATCGTAAGTAGGTACCAAATAATGCTGGTATTATTATTTTCTATAATAATAGAATGTTCTAGCAAGTTTTCATTTCTTTACACATAGAACAATTTTTGCTAAAAGGTCATTCAACTTAGAGGTCAATGGTCTAAATAGGATATTAATAAATAAAATCCAGATTTAGTATCTTTCTTAAATTTTAGCTCTTAATAGGTAGAGCTAGGGTCCTTGAACGTAAATACCAAATAAATAAATAATCCATTAATATGTTAGTCATACATCATAATTAAAATGTTAATCTTAAAAACAATAACGTATTTTATATGGGCATGAGCGACTATTTACATAAAAGTCCGTAAGTATACGATTTATATTTCTATAGCGTCATACCTCAGCATCCTGATATTCCTGACTAGTACTAGGACCTGCTTCATCATAAAGCAACGGTTGGCTCTCTTCAGAATCATCATTTTGTCTCTGTGACCGTCTGTATATTGAAGATCTCATTTTGGACGGAATTAGTTTCACACGACGACTAAATTACACATTTAATAGGTGCGCATTACGGTATACTTGAGCTACGTGTACTGTTAATGTTAACGTGCAAACGAATACTGTAAACTGGGTCGTAAAACAGAATTTCTATTTTCGGTAAACAAAATCACAACACAACACAGCAAAATACAAAGTAAGTAGGTAAATAAATAAATAGGTATGTGGCCTTGCCTTGATGTAGAATGGAAAGAAACAAGAGTTTTTAATGATCTGTCACTGTCAAAGTGGACTTTGACATAAAAAAAATAGAAAATGTCAAAGGAAAAATTTTCAATTAATTACCTTCACGTTTGAAAGGTATTGCTCTTCTAACTTTATAAGGCGTTTAGAGCTTCTAGCGTAATCTAAAAAACCTTATTTGTATGTACTGCGCCAAATAAATAAAAATATTTTCACATTACTTTTTACTGGTAAAACAACCTTGCCTAAAGGTCAGTACTCACATACGGTATTACTCGATAGTTTTACTCGAAGTCGAGTAAAAATCAACGTGTGGACCGCAAAACTCACAGCTCGAAGGCTCGCACCGAGCCGGCTCGATGGAATTAAATGAAAGTAATTTCCTTCGAACCTACTCGAAGCGAGCCGTCAATCTTGACTCGAACGTGTGTACGTGACTGCGAGTGGCGCGAGGCGAGCGTCAGTCTGGTATTGTTTATCGTGATTGAAACACGTGTTTTTAGAGAAATGAATTTGCGAGTTTATTCCAAAAGCGTTTTTTACGTTTTTTCTTTTCATTTTCTTATAAAGAACTGTGAGACTTGCTAAATACAGCCACCGTCTCCTTTGTTGCACAGACATCCTTTGGCTCGAACGGTTCGGTGAATACTGAACGGCGCGCCTCACTCGATAGATCAATGCTCAATGTGTGGACGAAAGCCCATGCCATGAGTTTTACTCGACAGTTTAGCTCGATCGAGTAATACCGTATGTGAGTACTGACCTTTAAACGTTCTATTATCGACGAAGGCTATAAATTTGCGTTCTTACGTGATTCTTTCAAAACTCGTATTTGCAAATCGATAATAGTATAATCTATGGACTCGTACAGACTGTACAAACAAAATAGTATTAGCGTATTAGCAATCTACTAAATACAGAGCTGCAGCAATTGGTAATAATGACCTACACCACAATTTGTAACAGATATACTTACCTACTTAATACTGTATGAATGTGTATGTATGTTTGTTTGTTGTGTACTCGCTCTTGACATTGCTACCTCTCGGTTTGCCCTTGACTTGTGTTGTGTAATGTGCGAACTACGGCACACGGTTAATAACAGTACGTTGCAAATAATACGATACGATTATTTTTCTTGCCATTAAGATATGGTGTACGGCGTACGTATATCATTTACTAAGTACTAGGTATGTGTTGTAATTAGTTTTATGGACTTGGGTACTTGATATAATATTGATTTGCATATTTGTTACAAAACAATATACCATAATATAATAGTTTTATCTATGTAGGATGTATGTAGGTACCATAATTGTAAATAACACTTGTATTACGTGTATTTCTAATCTAGATTAACTATATTTACCTTGCGAAGAAATCATGATTAGTTACTTCAAAGCCAGCGCAAACCTTAATTTCCTAACAACATCCTTAGTCTTAACTGGACAATCTTTAGAGTTACACACTATAGGTATATCATCATCAGATCATGAAAACCTCCGAAGGAACGGATATACACTTTTGTATATATTTTTTGTCTGTTGTGGTACTTGTGGTCTAACGAATATCTGGATTTAAATCTACGTGCTTCGGTACTAACACTGTACCTACATTATCTATGACATAGACACTTATTGTTTACACTTAATATAAAGTGTAGATAATAATAATAATTAGGTATAAGTAGTACTTGACATGGAATTTTGGTTGCTACTCAAATGATCTTCGAGTGGTATGTTAATATTGGATTCATATATAACAGGATATACCAATACTATTCAATTAATATATTGGATTTTAAATTAGTTAGGTACTTTTGAATACTTTTTCGTTATTTATTTTTAAATTTTATTAAAAGTCCGTTCTCGATTTTCGATTGTAAGCAAAACATGGATTTGTTCGCGTGATATCAAATTATCAATATGATTTAATAATAACTAGCAGCGCCCCGCGGTTTTACCCGCGTTGTGCCCGTTCCCGTGGGAATTTCGGGATTTTTTTTACATAAAAACCTTCCTCTTGAATTCTACCTATTACAAAAAACCGCATCAAAATCCGTTGCGTAATTTTAAAGATTTAAGCATACAGACAGACAAACAGTGTGACAGACACGAAAAAGAGACGACTTTATTTTATACTATGTAGTGATATCACGCGAATGTCTAGTAAGCTATATTATTTATACGTATAAGGAAGTCTACGGGCAATGACATACAAATAATGAAACAATTTATAAATATTAGGTAGGAACCTTTAAAATACTGACTGTGCCTGTTGTTTTACCCTCATTGAATCGACCGATACTGCGGTGCGTTTTCCTCTTACTGCCTTATGCATGAAGCGCTATTTTAAATTGTTTTGTCTCTTTTACCCTTAGGAAAATAGCCTATGTCGGTAAGGGACAAACAATTTGATAGCTAAAATTTGAAGCGTTTTTAAATAAGGCCCCTAGACTGTACCATCAACTGATATTCAGATAATAACATTATCCAAATCCGCCCTGTTCTCAAGTACCTAGCTAGGTATCTAGTCAAAGTATTAGTCACGAACGAAAAATAATGCCAAAGAATACATCCTTGCCTTTACGGCTGCCATATACGCTACGAGAAATCGCTACGATCAGACTGTACAATTTATCGTACATGGAATACAAGCAAAAATCGGACGAAACGAAACTGTGCAGTTTTATAACATACATGTAGCGATTTATCGGTACCGTCCGAACTGTACAGTCTGATCGTAGCGATTTCTCGTAGCGTATATGGCCACCTTTAAACTGTACAGTTTCGTCCAATTTTTGCTTGTATGCCATGTACGATAAATTGTACCGTTCGAACTGTACAGTCTGATCGTAGCGATTTCTCGGAGCGTATATGGCCCCCATTAGAATCTTCATTTCTACAATAAATTCACAGACAACAAACTTATAACATTATACTTTTTGTAGGACTTTGTCAGTAGTACACTAAGCAAACATGTTCCTGGTTTCACCTATATTATGTAATGTATGCTATCTTTTATTATTATGTAAATCTTGCAACATATCAAAAAAACATTAACAACGCTATAAAATTCTTTATCAAATTCGAAGTAGGAGCAAAATCTTATTTAGAAATTGTAAACGAATGAAATAGGATATATATATTGATTGTATTTTATTTGCAATTATGTAGTTAAACAACTATAATAATGCAAACAAATATCACTATATTGTTTTATTTGTTTATGTAAAAACAAAGCGGATCATATTACATACTTAGAGATTAAATTAACGCCCCCTATAGACTATAGATAGTTGTAGTAGATATAATGGGTATATTAAAACACTAGCAGCGCCCCGCGGTTTTACCCACGTTGTGCCCGTTCCCGTGGGAATTTCGGGAATTTTTTTACATAAAAACCTTCCTCTTGAATCACTCTACCTATTACAAAAAACCGCATCAAAATCCGTTGCGTAATTTTAAAGATTTAAGCATACAGACAGACAAACAGTGTGACAGACACGAAAAAGAGACGACTTTATTTTATACTATGTAGTGATACGTAAACCACGGGAGTTAATAATTAGGTACAGTACGCGGCCGTAACCAATACCCATCACCTTTGAAGTATGGTCGGATAGAAGAATTGTAATGTGAAGAATTATATTTTATTCTGCACTGATAAATTAGCTTCAAACTTCACAGTAGGCATTGAGGCCCAGTTAACGCTTTAAAAGCTTAAAATCTGAATCAACCTAAACCAATGGTCGATGGTCAATGATTTCAGCCGGATTCTATTCTTATATAAAAGAACAAGTCTTTATTTTCTCTCAATTTACAACTGGCAATAATAATAAAATGTTAGAGAGCAATAAACATGAGATTGGACGGGATAGAAAATACTGCTATAGAGATAAAACTTAAATTAGCTATAAATGATTATTTCATTAGTTCCGTAGTTGGTATAGACATCGTATAGTAAATGCCTGATGACTTTTGTGGCATCTCAGGAAATTGATTTAAGCTGAATTAGGTACCTAACGCAATTACCTAAGTACTTAAAGTGCATACGACCCGCACTATGTTTGTGTCGCGCTTACTATATTCTCTGAATTTCTGTTAAGGCCGCGATTGTGAAAAGAAAAAAACCTAACTTGATTAAACCTCCATCTTTTAAGTCGTCTAGTAAAAGTAATCAGTGTAAGTTTTTACAGTCTTACCCACCAGTTTTAGTTATATAAGGTAAAAAAAACTTTTTTTTAAATGAACTTGATTTATAAAAAAAGAATCATCAAAATCGGTTCAAAAATTTTTCACATACTTATATACGGTCGAATTGAGAAACCTCCTTTTTTGAAGTCGGATGAAAAGGAAATAGTTTAAACAAAGAACACGGACAATGCAATCAAGGTTTCTTACATAAAAATAGATTACCAAATTAAAAAAATATAATATAAATAATTACCATATCCATTACTGATGTAAACAGTCGCCCAGTGGCAACACCGAGGAATAATCCTGGACCGAAAATGGGCACGCTTAATGCGGCAAACGTATTCGAACCTCCGAACATTTTTAATTGACAAGTAATAGAACTTAATTTAAAAGAAAAAATACGGAAAATCCACACATTTCTAAATAAAAAGATTTTTTTAGATGTTGGTCACACTGCTAAGTTACTTTATATATAATTTATTATTCCAACTTTAACCAATTTTAACATTTAATCTTACTTGTGAAAGTTCCAAAGATATGTGATCGAAATATTTTGTAAAAAATCTTACTAACTGACAAAGTAATCCTGATAAATAAGATAAATATTATCTATCATATCATGTCAAAGATTAGGCATCTTCGGATTTTATTTTATATTCATATCTTTGTATTTATTTAGGTGTCCTCCAATTCTTTATTTACTTGGGTACATATCTTGATTTTGATAACCTGATAACATTGGTAATATCGAAAAAACATGATATCTTGAGATAAACTTGTAAATTTTGTTGTTTAATCCCGGCTGGGGGTAGATACTGTGTAGGTAATAGAGACAAAGTACTTCGCTTTTCCGTGGTAGATACTAACTACTACATACTACCTACACATTGAAAAGTAACTAAGTAGTACTTACTTTATAGTTAGTTACTTAAGTAGTACTTACAATTTTTACACATTGATAATTATAATTTATTTTGAGGTAACCGTTGATTTATTAACCTGACGTCATAGGTACCAAACAGGGTAACCGATTTTGCTCGACTTAGGTTCTTATATTGTTATAGTTTTAAGGGTGAAGTTACGGGTTAAAAAGGGTTAACAATAGCTGTCTTATAACTGCCTTAAATGTATGTGCTCAACCTTAGTCAATTATTTAAAACAATAGTATTTTTGGTAGTTTGTTATTTCAAAAGATAATGTGAATTGCTTTGAAAACATCTATAAAATCCAATAAAAAGTTATATAATATATTACAATTAATACGCTATCTTTATTGCTAATATTGTTCTTTTTGCGGTTAAACAAAGTAAATAACTGTACGATTAGTGTTATCTAGAGATAATTCATATTGTTATTAATGGCACAAATGGAGTGCAAAAATACATAATATAAAACAAAGTCGTTTTCCGCTGTCTGTCCCTATGTAAGCTTAGATCTTTAAAACTACGCAACGGATTTCGATGCGGTTTTTTTAAATAGATAGAGTGATTTAAGAGGAAGGTTTATATGTATAAAAAATCCCACGGGAACGAGCACAACGCGGATAAAACCGCGGGGCGCTGCTAGTACTTAATAAAGTAAATACTTGAAGGCAAAAACGGTGATATTTTTACCTCGAGTGAGATCCTTTTGAAGGATGATCGTAAATATTTACACTCGCTAATGATGCATTGTTTGCAAGATTTATTTGATTAAAAAAAATGATGATACACCACAAACTGGCCAAATCATACTACCTGTTTAAAATCCATGTTAGTTAATTTTTACACGAATAAAAAGAGAGAGAGAGAGAGAGTATTTCTAAGAGTATTTTTTTGGTTAAACGACTAGTGGTAAATAACATATTATATTAAAGGAACTTCATGTTCTGTTCTGCCTGGAAATGTATCACCAGGCGTATAAGTATGTATCATATTATTTATTCTTAAAATTTCAATTTACAAAATAACATTTTAATCATAAATTAGAGTAAACACTGAAGAAACGAATCCTGAAACACTTTCGTTTATAGTCGAGTAAAGAAAAACACACAAGGGTACCTACTTTTAATTTAGAAATAAGTATATTAGGGTTATCTGATTACCTGCAATAATAAAACTAGTGTAATTTTATAGTCTTCATAAAAGTAGGTATAAGGTAGTAAACATGTTAATTCATTGTGTAAATTCTTATTAAATTAATGTAAAGTAATAACGTTGTCAAGTTGATAACTAAGTTTTCCTGTATTGTCATTTTCCGAACCGGAATCCGGATGTCCGGATGTCAAATGTAGGTACTACAATATCCGCATTGGTAGGACAGTTTTAGTAAGATTAACCTTATTATCTAGTCTAGATGCTTCAATGTGTAGCTCATTACTAGTTGCCTATGTTTTAGGTACCTGTTTATTTTTGGTTGAGTACATAATTTTTAATCCCTAATCCTCCTCACTGTATGATATCTTCAGTAGGAGATCAGTCAGTGTAAAGGCCTCTCCTTTAGCCGTGGGATATCACTTTTTTGCGAATTGACTTCTTGCAAACGCAATTTTTTTGAAACATGTAAAGTACTGACTGAAATAAATAAATACTTCAACTTTTTTTATTTATTCACAGTACGAGTACAATGAAAATTGAAAACCTACCCAATTTCATTAAACAAGTAATTATTTTATCAAAACCGAGGCTAAAACTACTTTGGTATTACAAAAATGCTGATAACCTACTTTAAATAATAACTAGGTTTTGTTTTATTTGGTGAAAAACACGCTTTTCGTGGTAACAAGCAATATTTTTCAAGCGCTCGATCTAACATACCGTAATGGGAAAATATATTGGACTAGCAGCGCCCCGCGGTTTTACCCGCGTTGTACCCGTTCCCGTGGGAATTTCAGGATAAAAATAGCCCATAACCTTCCCGTTGAATGTGGCTTTCTATTACAAAAATAATAATTCAAATCGGACTGATAATTCCTGAGATTACCTCGAACATACAAAAAACAAACAAACAAACAAACAAACTTACAAATTTTACCTCTTTATAATATTAGTATAGAATTATAAAAACTAGCCATCACATTCGGGCTAGTGTTTTCCTCAAAAATCAGGTTTATTATTTTACGACTGCTTAACTTAATAAAAAGCAAATGTACAATTGTAATTTCCTACGAAGCAATATTGTTACGATTTTCCGCATTTTTTTTTCATATTATGTGAGTTAAGGTTGAATATAAAGCGTGATCTATGCTGTTTCTTTTTATGAGATAGATAAGGCACTATAGATAAAAGTTTCAAATAATGTAATCTCGAAGACAAAGTGACAACGTGACAATATCTTGAATATTTCGAACATGTTTTGGTAGGTACAGTTGTCGGCATTGCAATGGGCAGATGTGGTTATGAACTTATTTCTCTGTGGCGATATTTGAGGGATATCACGAGACATACTGCATCTATGTATATTATTATTTTATAGAGGTAAAGTTTCTAACTAGTTTGTTTGTAAGGGTTCGAAACTATTCAGAAACTACCGATCTGATTTGAAAAAATATTTTTGTAATGGATAGCTGCATTCAACGAAGGAAGGTTATAGGCTATTTTTCATCCCGAAATTCCCATGGGAACAGGCACAAAGGGGCGCTGCTAGTATCACATAAATACATACAACATAGATCTATACCTTGTTGCCCTTCCTATGAGGTAGCTAAGTCAATGTCTCTACAGTGAAACTTGATAGCACAATAAATTGAACTCTTGTACGTGATGTGATGATAAGCTATTCACAGTAAAACTTTAAGATAATAACTTTATCAAGCACAAGTCGAGATAGGATCTCTACCTATCTAGACAAAGATAATCTAATCCTTTATGTACGTAACTGTAAAGCATAGGTATTTCACTTATTATTGCTATCTTATCGTCAGTCATTATGTGTCAAAATGAATGAATTAATTAAGATATAATTGACGTGTATGATTTTTAAAAATGGGATCAGAAATGACTCGAAAAG
The DNA here is from genome assembly GCA_963082685.1 of Cyclophora albipunctata. Lineage (NCBI taxonomy): Eukaryota > Metazoa > Arthropoda > Insecta > Lepidoptera > Geometridae > Cyclophora > Cyclophora albipunctata. The sequence goes on from OY720123.1 coordinate 1,162,084, forward strand.
GTATCTTCGGTTTCGAATGGGAGTGTGTGTGATTATTTAAAATATTTAAATATATCATGAAAAAAACACTTAATTGCACAACAATCATGAAACATCAGATTCCAAATTTTAATATTTCTTCATAACCTTGTTTAGTTTTATTTTGTGGTATTGGTAACAATCAAAACAGTTTTCGCGTATTTATTAGGTAATTGCGTTTGTTGAGGGACAAATGTTTGTATGTCTGTATTTTGAACTAGTTCACCTTAACCGATTGAGCTGAAATTTGGAATACGAGTTTATCTATTGTTTAGATGACAATGCAGTTATGTATATTTAGATAAACCAGCCCAGACTAGATAGACACCATCATAGCATCTTACGAAAAATCTTTATATTTAAGTATGTAGTTGATTAAGTAACTTGAGGTGGGGGTTGCAGTAGTAACATTTTTTTTTCTATTACTATATTTTTATCTAAAAAACCTAAGGTAAACTACCATACTTAATAATAATAAAGAGATAAAAAAAAAATTTTGTTTGTGTGTCCGAGCTAATCTCGAATTAGATGTAGTTATGGTAAATAAATAAATACTTAAAATACTTAAAATAAATAAATAATTTTTAATGCTATTCAAGAAGAAGGTTATCAGTTATTTTTATCTCAAAATTCCCACGATAAAGGGCACAGCGCTGGTAAAACTGGTATTTTGTCCATTTTGGTCTAAACTGATATTCATATATTTATTATTATATAACTTTGTGTATAATTTTGACTACGTTCCTAAAAGACTTACTCACTAAGACAACGTGAAAATAGCTCGTTATTTACACACATTTATTAAGTTTACACTTTACTTACATAACTGCGCCGAGCTGAAACTCCGCGTCAGTAAACACTGTTTTACACAAAGTGTTTATTTATCTTAATTATTATTATTAACTTACATTCGTTACCTCTGTGTGAACATACAGGGTGGATTTCTTAAATCGGTCAGTATGGGCAAGTTTACAACCACGAGTCTGAAACGATATAGCCACGCCCGGGAATCGATCCGGGTAAAAAGGGGGAAAAATACCCCTGTATTTTTATTGTGATGGATAAGACCAACTATAACGAATATGTTTTTACTACAATGTTTAGTTTGAAATTCTAGGTTTATTTTTATTTGTTAAAGAATATTCGTATCTCTTATTGCTCGCCCATGCTGAGCGTTTCAAAAAGCCACCCTGTATACCGACTCCTTTCTAAGATTTCCTATTTAACACAGACAGTAGAGGTGTTACTAATATATTAGGTAGGGTAACAGGTACTACAAATACCTATACTCGTATTAGTTTAAAATAACAGTACGCTAATGTGAATTTTAACGGTTGTAATTTGTATTCTAAGATCAATTGTGTGTTTTAACAAAGAAGTTATTACTAACGCCTTGGTGGTGCAGTGGTATGTGCATTCGCCTGCCAAGACTGAGGTCTCGGGTGCAATTCCCGGGGTGAGCGAGAACATGCTATTAATTAACGTTATATGAATTTTATGAACCGATGCTCATATAATTTTTTAAAGCTACGTTTACTAATACACTTTGCTTTATTCGACATTTTTATCTGACTATTCGGCTCCCGGACATGAACCGTGGTCACAGAAGAACTAATATTAATTTTCCAGGTACTAAAAGTACCTTATTGGGTATAGGTAAACTTATATTGAGAATACGAGAATATGAATTATAATAATCTTTTTTATAACAGTACAGGAGAGTAAATGTAAATGATTAAAATTATGTAAAAGCGATACAATATCCTTTTGTTCCATTTTAAATGGTATTACATAATTGTCATTTTCCAAGATAGAAGGCCAACCTTATTTATAAAGTATTTTTTCAAGTTAATTTCACATACATAATTTTAATACGACATTTACAAGACTATAAATTGATGTGCAAAGAACAATGGTGTCACCTGTGCGTCACGTCAATTACCGTCATTTGTTGAGAAATGCAATTTCTTGATAACAGAACACAATGCTTACTTATCAAGTTTTTGAAAACAGAGTAAAAGAAATGTCTACGATTCAGGTTTATTTTTTTACTTATGATTGTGGGTAGATGTTGTTGCTAATAAGCGAGAATCCTCATAAAACAAATTTTGATTGTTATTTGACATTTGTAATGCCTGCTTTCTATTGAAGGTCAATGTACCCACATTGACCTTAAATAATAATCTTCAACTACCCTTAATTGACCCCAATTAAGGGTAGTTGAAGATTATTATTTAGGATTTTTATTTTTTTTGTAAAATTCAAATAGTTTCGTAATTTAAAATGATCTATTCATTTACTTAAATAGTTTTACACGGAACTCAGCAGTTGCTTTTAAAAAATAATGTTTTAAAATTTCTCTAAACATAAGGTTATATTAACGATAAGTATAAAAAATCAAGTATAAACTCACCAAAAAAAAAAGTCAACACGAATAAAAAAACTTTCAAAAAAATAACACTGGATGTCACTATCCAAAGTTATCTAAATCGATTTTTTAAAACTCGAACTTATAAAAAAATTTTTTTTTTATTTAATTCGATTTTTTTTCTCGCGTCCGACAAAGGCCCAAGCGGCCTATTTTCCTGAACACCCGTAACGTACTGACTAGTGCTGGGATCTTATACACTATTTCAACGTACGATATCCGATTAAACGGTGATATATTACAGGAAGCACTCCAAGATATGTCACATATGTACCTAACAGCTTAACATATAGGGAGATAATTCTTTGATTATTGCCTAGATGTAAGTAACTAATAATTAATTCGTATGTACTAATGATTAAGTATTTTTTTCTAGGGAATGTTATTAATTTGTATGCACTTATAGTTTTTGCTAACAATGCAATTCATTCAATGTTTATTATTTGTATTCAATATGATTATTTTGAAAATATTTTTGGTACAATGATTACAAAATAAACTAAGTGAATTAGTGTTTATGTTGTGTAAATTTTTTTGTAATATTGGTATTGCTCGGGTTTGAGATCACCACCCGTCTTAGGCAAGCGTGGTGATTATGCTTATTCCTCCTCACCGTACTTCTTCGGCGATGAGATGAGAGGCTTTTGCCCAGCAGTGGGACATTACAGGCTACAAGTTGCGTGACAAGCTCGAACAAATTGTGAACCTAATTGTATTGATTAATTTTCTGTAGAGGTCGCACTAAAATTATTAATATTCTAAAATTATAAATCTGAAACTTAGTTTTAAAAATAATGTAGTACCAAATACATCTATTTGTGCATTCAACATCATTATTTTATGCTTTGAAAGTTAACAAAAAAGTGAGTAAGTATTGAAGAAAAAAATACTTTTTTAACAGAGGTTGTCAAATAGAAAAAAAAATACGTAAATACATACATAAGAGGTATCGCCGAAAAGCTCGCGTTATCTGTATTCCCAACTAAATAATGTCACATAATCGATATTATTGCATGCCATTAAAAACAAAACTTCGACAATATGACGCATTGACAGTATATCCTCTTTCAGACGTAACTTGAAACAATGGCGCTATCCCAAGCCATCAATACGCTAATGTTTTCAAAACAAATCATTATATTGTAGTTTATGTGACAGTGACACAATGGTTGGTCATAGATAATGATGACATTGAATCGTTAAGTTTTTAAACGTTTTCTAACGTCTTTTCTTTTCAAACCATAGAGAGTGAAAGTTGTGTTTTTAAGTTAGCACTTTTGAGTTTGGAATCTTCTTTTGAATTCAAACATGGAATGATACTGTATTAACTTGTTTTCCAAAAGCTAGGATTAAACCTAATCCTCCTCACTATTACTTGAGGGAGAGAGAGCGAATTGCCTTAACATTGGGATGATCACGGCCGATATATGGCCTATACTTAGTATGTAGATTTATGCGCAAAGCAAACCTGTAATGTATGGTAATATTCCTATAAAATATAAACGGATGCAACTTCAACTATACTTATCGGATAAAAAGCGGAAGTGTTTTCTTAATTAAATTTTACGATCGATTAAAGAAATTACTTAAAGACATCTTTTTTTTAAATATAGGTGCCTAAAACAACAGCCCATGGGTTGTACTGTATTTATTTTTTAAATGACCTTCACTGAAACTTAAGTGTTAATGTCAAAAAACTGGCCAAGTGCGAGTCGGACTCGCGCACGGAGGGTTCCGTAGGTCCTTTAAAAACGGTAGAAAAACACGTTTGTTATATGGGAGCCCCCCTTGAATATTTGTTTGTTGTTAAAGCGGCAATAGAAATACATCTTCTGTGAAAATTTCAGCTGTCTAGCTATCACGGACGGACGGACAGTGAAGTCTCAGTAATAGGGTCCTGTTTTTACCCTTTGGGTACGGAACCCTAAAAAACTGTTTTCCAACTCACATAGAAAAAATGTCAAACCTCGATTCTTAGATCGATTTAGTGATAGGTTTGGAATCGACTGTTTTACCATAATATGGTTAACTTAATACAGTTCAATTATTAGAGAGATATATATGTATCTTTAATTTGTAGATATCTCATTTGTAGAGTCATAAATGTAAGGCTGTAGCACAGTAAAACGCTGTAGTTACGTTATATATATCATGATTCAGAGATCACACTCGAGTAAAATTCCGATGGCTCGTGCGTTTTATCTCGAACAAAATTGTTGGCCATGTTTTATTTAACAATGTCGAGATATTTATACGATAAAGCATGTATTGTTCACTGTACAAATTGATAATGTAGCAGTCTTCTATAGATTACATATGTCTTGTCATATTCGATTCAGTGTAAAGATGGCGGCTATTTTCCCATATCGATACTTTAAGGGCTCTATAGAACATTTTAGCTATCTAATGGTTTGTCACTTTCTGACATACGCAGTTTTCCGAAGAGCAAAAGAGACAAAACACATTGTAACAATGTTTTAGTTACACCACGTTTATTTATTAGGCGGTAAATGTTTAAACCACGGTAGTGATGCTTTTACTTTTTATTCTACTGTACTGATATCATCAGTGGGCAATGAGTTGAGAGGCCTTTGCAGTGCAGAGAGACATTATAGACTGTATTTTAATTTTTACTATTTTTTAACTTATTATGTATAAACTATTATACTTGGTAATTCATAACTTAATTATACTAACGGATGCATGTGTGAGGTACCACTACCGTAGGTGTATAAAATGTTAGGTACCTCGTTAAACAATTTTCCTCAATAATAAAGTAGGACCACAATAGTAAATACCTGTATGGTAATTCCTGGTCGAGACGTAGTTTGAATGTATAAAGAATATAAAGTAAGCAAGTAATTATCACTACATATTATAAAACAAAGTCCCCGGCCGCGTCTATCTGTCTGTCTGTTCGCGATAAACTCAAATAACTGTACGGATTTTGACGCGGTTTTATTTTAAACTAGCTGTGCCCCGCGGCTTCACCCACAGCGCACCCGTTCCCGTAGGAAATACGGGATAAATAGTATCCTATATCCATCTCCTGGTTCTAAGCTACCTCCCCACCAATTTTCAGTCAAATCGGTTCAGCCGTTCTCGAGTTATAAATAGTGTAACTAACACGACTTTCTTTTATATATATAGATATATATAGATAGATAGATAGATAGAGTGATTCAAGAGGAAGTTTTATATGTATAAAAAAATCCGAAATTCCCACGGGAAAGAGCGCAGCGAGGGTAAAACCGCGGGGTGCTGCTAGTTTATGATAAACAACTATTTAGTTTAGTTAGACACAAGTGTTATGAAAAAGAACATCAAGAAATTACATAGACATTGTACACACCGTGTTTTTAAAATATTTGATGTTATGATAAAGAACTATTCACATTGGTTCACAGATCAATTAATGTTTCGTATCTCATAATAAAACTGCTTTCTTCGAGAGAACTCTAGCTGAACAATATGCTGTTAAAGTTGGTAAAGTAAATAAAAGTATTTTTTCTATTTTTTTTCAGTATAGATAAATTCACAGATACATCTTCTGTTTATTCTTTTAACAATCACTACATAGTATAAAATAAAGTCGTCTCTTTTTCGTGTCTGTCACACTGTTTGTCTGTCTGTATGCTTAAATCTTTAAAATTACGCAACGGATTTTGATGCGGTTTTTTGTAATAGGTAGAGTGATTCAAGAGGAAGGTTTTTATGTAAAAAAAATCCCGAAATTCCCACGGGAACGGGCACAACGCGGGTAAAACCGCGGGGCGCTGCTAGTTATTAATAAACTCACCTCATTGATCCATCGTTTCATAGACAACACCACAACACTATCTTCCATATTTTATTTTTATTTAGACACTTATTATTATCCAAAATTTATGAAATAGGTACTTATTCAATCTAGTTCTTTATTTTAATAAAGAGTGTTTTTGCGTCGAAAACTGCATAAAATAATATGTTATTATTATTACGTAATATGTCACATGGTACCACGTGCAAGGACAAAATGATTCAAGATCAAGGCAAGTGGTCGCTTTTATGTCCGTTGGGGCAGGTATACCACTAGGTATGTGGTAACCAATCCAACCACTACAATTTTCCTTATAATATAAATGCAAAAAGTTTTTTTGATTTTATAATTTTTTGTAAATATAATTGTTGTAAGTAGCTATTTTGTATATTTTATGACGTAAAGTAAATGTAAAATTTGTCGACTGAAAATAGTTCATCAATATTTTTTGGTATAGCGTTTTGTTTCTCAGATTTCTCAGATTCTCAGATCTGACCAGCTAGCGCCGAATCTCTTGAGAAAATCGTAGTTTTAAAGAAAAACATAACATACTTAAATAACTGAAAATTACCTTCATTAAATATCATGTAAACACTTATCTATGTAGGTAAACATTAAACAATTCGCAATTTCTAAAACAAGTTTTCTTTAAGTATTTATTGAAGGAGGTTAATCCAAAAGTGTGAAGGTTGTCGAAATTGAATTTCTTAATATGGTAGGCGGAAAAACCAAAATAAAGACTTCAAGTTATAGAGGAAAAATAATTGAAAATAACCGGTATATAAAGAGATAAAGCCCATAAAAATATGGCACAGAAATTGACAATTAAATTGGCACATGATATTCGGGATAAGCTTACGGCGAAATGATAATTTCAAGTAATTTGTGCGAGTATTAAAAACATATCAAGTTTAAAATAAAAAAAGAGGTGAATCTTCAATAATATCTAATATATTCTTGTATCTTATCTTATCTAATATTGTTTACTAGGATTCCCGCATCTACACTTTTTCAGTCCGTAATCAAGATACCTTTTGTGTGTCGTGTAGTCAAGGGACACTTCTATAGGGACTTAGGATCACAACCAAAACGAAAAGAGTATTAAAATCTTTCAAAAATCATTCAAATTCTTTGAAACAAAGATCGAATATATTATATATCCAATATCAAATATTATGAATCTCTTTGACTTGCCACATACGTCGATTTATTTGCCGGCTACTGTAATAAGGCAGAATCAAGTTGAAACGTAAGCGTAGGGTTATACTTACATACTTATGTATATACTTACTAGCAGATGATTTACGAATAATTAAAATATGATATGATTGTGTTTAATTGTAGAGTTCAGTCCAGTTCAATTTAGTATTTCCTTTTTATATTTTTACTGCCGCGCCCCGCGGTTTCACCCGCGTTGTACCCGTTCCCGCGGGAATATGTCCTTTCTCAGGTTCTGGAATAACTGTGTACCATTTATAATAGGTACTAGGTAGGATTTTTTTACTTATTTATTTTAAGAAAAAAATACTTCACTACATAGTATAAAATAAAGTCGTCTCTTTTTCGTGTCTGTCACACTGTTTGTCTGTCTGTATGCTTAAATCTTTAAAATTACGCTTTTTGTAATAGGTAGAGTGATTCAAGAGGAAGGTTTTTATGTAAAAAAATTCCCGAAATTCCCACGGGAAAGGGCACAACGCGGGTAAAACCGCGGGGCGCTGCTAGTTTGTAATAAAAAAAAGAGAAAGAGGAAAATTTATTTGCATACAAAATTTCTAAGCTCTTTCTACATATCTCGCCAATAATGATCGACGATTGGGACCGCCAGTAAGAGACAAATTGTAGCGTTTAGCTATTAGATATCAAGTCTAGACCTTATAGGTCATGCTAACTTAGGTACTTATTTTAAGGTAAAATCCCTTACACTTATGAGCTTGTCGAAAGTGAGTACGTAGCACAGCGCATATCTTTATTTAACGTTTCGTAAACCGCAAGACACACTTAAGGTATAGGAATACAACGCGACCCGCAACCGGACCGCACCCGCACTATATGTGTGTCTTGCACTTAAGTATATTATGTATCATGCATGGTATGTGTAAGTAAGTATATCAATATGCAAGTAAGTATGTATGTATTGATTGATTCTAAATGAGACTTGTGTTGTGCTAACAGACAGGGTCACCTCTGAAAAAATCATCATTGTGTAGCATATGATTAAAATTGTGATACAGAGCGACGTTTCTTAAACATAATGTTTACATGTTTTCTTAACAAGTTTATTTACATTTATGATACAAAAGAATTATTGATTCAGGCTTCTTTCAATAAGGAATAAAAATAATGAGTTTATTTTGGTACCAGAAAGGTTTTTACATTGGTTTGTAACAGTGGCAATCATGAGTTTTTTAGTTTGACACGTAGTAACTATTTAGTAATCTGTGGTTTGACCGGGTTGCTTCAGCTTACAATCTCACACCAGTAAACGTTAACATAAAATGTCAGTCTCAACGTATGTAAGAAAATTGAGGCATTCTACTGACAGCCCGAATAACTTTAACAGACTGTCACATTATGGAAAAACGTTTTGTATTTGTATGTGTATAACAGCGTACGTAATCGTGAACACTTTAACGAACGTATGTTACGATAACCAACTGTTTGAAACAGTTAATCACAGGTTGTATGTTCGAATCTTGAGAAAAAGTTTTAATTACTAGTGAATTTGATAAACTATATTTAAACCATTGACGACGTAAGTCCATATTATAACTCAATGATATAAACCTTGAAGTAGAAAAAAGTGTAACGAAAAGTTAGCAATAACGTGACTCAAAGCAGGTAAGTCCGTTTGTCTGTACGTGATGGCAATCGCTAACTCTTTTCCTGACTTGACGTAATATTTGACGTCTGGAAGTTAACACTGCTTTATAACCACAAACCGAATGAATACTTAAGAGTGTACACTACCTCAGTTCGCGTATTCAGATTTTCCCCTGAGCCGAAGCGGGACAGAAACACCTGAGCGCTTGGTGTTTCGGCCCGCGAATTGTAGGTATTTGCTCCCTACAAACATTATGGTACTCATTTGAAAAAACCGCAACATATGAATTGTTCTGTAAACCCTATTCAATTTACTACACTTTATTTTAATTCAACAACTTTTGTATTTATTGAGATATGAAGATTTTAGTAAAAATTTAGAGATAACTTTGCGATTTTTTTCTATCGAGAAAATTTCATGGAGTCGTGTTTTCGAAACATATGATCGATAGATTATATCATGAACTTTACCATACATACGTTTCAAAGTTAAATATTGAGTAACGAGGAATATATGGAGATCCCGCCGAGTTGAAAATAAGCGATTTGAGGTAGTATACACTCTGGTAAAAGCGGACCGTTATTTTTACATACCTACATGTAACTATGCTAACTTCAGTTCAAAAATAATTCGCGCCTAGTTCATAAATCAAAGTTAAGATTAAAATAACTTTTTTTGGTCATCATGTTCGTTGTACGAGGTGTGCCCTGAGTGATCTGTCGCACTTGACCGTATTTCATGAATGATTGTTATAAGAATGTTGAAACTGTGACAACCTTGACAACCTATTTTGATAACTGAATTTATCTGTCAAACTATTGACAATTTCCATTCTTTAATCTGTAAGGTGTGACTCAGTGTACTCGTATATATCAGCCTTGGTTTTGGATGCGTCATGTGATGTGATTATACTTAAAACATAAGTGGTTGAAACTCCATTGCAATGAGGAGGGTTAAAGCTGAAAACATCTCATTGTACAAAAAGGGGCAGTATTTTCTTCGGGCCCTTATTTACTTTTTAGCTAATCACTTACAGTGAGCTTTCATTTTGACGGACTAAAAACTTCCTCCAGGAAAATGTATGCGGTCTCCGTAGACGTTTAGGAAAAGTTTGTCTATGACACGGTTAATCGACACAGCTCAAGCCCATTGGCACAGTGACATGTGAGAGCGCTAACTGTGTCGGAGGTTGTGTGTTTGATTCCCGCCCGGAGTCAACAATATGTGCAGACGAAATTGTTGGCGGTCAATGTCTGGGTGTCAAAATATTCTTTTAACGTATTTGTACATGTATATGTAGAAGTATCAGTTAGTTAGATTCCATAATACAAGTTTAGAGCGTACTTCGGATCTAATTAATCGTATGTAAATTCTGTCAGGTATATTTATATAGCTACTAGCTGCGCCCCGCGGTTTCATCCGCTTTGTACCCGTTCCCGCGGGAATTTCGGGATGAAAAATAAACGTTGTCCGATTCTCAGGCCTACCCGATATGTACACAAAATTTCATGAGAATCGGTCGAGCCGTTTCAGAGGAGTTTAATTACGCACCCCGTGACACGAGAATTTTATATATTAGAAGAAGAAGATAGCTTAACTACAACTTGATTTTTGATTTCTTTTTGAAAGTTATTAAATGAACCCTCTAGCTAGTACCTATACTAGTACTTAGTACCTAGTCTAGGGTAAACTTAAAGTACCCGTAGTACGATAAGAATCTAATAAGTGTCTTGTTACATGTATTACTAACTATGTATTAATACTAGCTCGATAACAACAAAGTCACATAAAAACATATTTGCATTAATATTTATGATCGTTGATCAAACGTGACAGCACTAATAAGTAAACACATGTGTTTGTCGAGAAAATCTAAAAAATTGTCAAAAAGTCATAAAATAGTGGTTATAGACGCACTAAAGAAATAATGAAAAAATATAAAATTAAAGAGTGCATATGCCCATTTCTGTATTGTTCTGTAGGGGTTATTTCGGCTAGGTTACCCTTTATGGGGGTGCCACTGTGTCCCAACGCGATGGCGACAGTCACAGCGAGCAATCAGGTTTTAGTCTATTAATAAGCAATTAGGTTAGTGTTTTTCCGTTTTTAAATACCACTAAAGTATATAGATAGATAAAGTATATAAGTAATACAGACAAACACATTTTGGGATACTTTTATTCCCTAAGAAATCCCCCTTATAAAGGACAAGCACTATGAAAATCATAATAAAATAAATATAGTAAAATCATAAAATCATAGTCCCAAATTCCTTCATGAAAGCTCCTTAGAAATGGGAATTACAAAAAGAATAAAAATAATTTCAAAATTACTATCCTTTTTAAGAGTGCATACTACCTCAAATCGCTTATTTTCAACTCGGCGGGATCTCCATATATTCCTCGTTACTCAATATTTAACTTTGAAACGTATGTATGGTAAAGTTCATGATATAATCTATCGATCATATGTTTCGAAAACACGACTCCATGAAATTTTCTCGATAGAAAAAAATCGCAAAGTTATCTCTAAATTTTTACTAAAATCTTAATATCTCAATAAATACAAAAGTTGTTGAATTAAAATAAAGTGTAGTAAATTGAATAGGGTTTACAGAACAATTCATATGTTGCGGTTTTTTCAAATGAGTACCATAATGTTTGTAGGGAGCAAATACCTACAATTCGCGGGCCGAAACACCAAGCGCTCAGGTGTTTCTGTCCCGCTTCGGCTCAGGGGAAAATCTGAATACGCGAACTGAGGTAGTGTACACTCTTAAGAGGAAACACAAGGGCCGTTTTTCCATACAAACGTAGTCCCCTGTTTTCTCTCTGGTTAACACCGGTAGTCATACTTTTTTTCCTGAGTGTCTATGGTTACTATTAGCAATGATTTCCTATATCCTGATTTCCTTATTTCCATAAATTAATTAGGTATTAAAAAAAATACAAACGTTTTATGCTTGTTCCCGAAATTCGCCCTTAGAATTGTACACCACATTAACAAGCACAAAGTACAAGCACATTGCAACAATCGGCTAGTACTACAACGAGTTGTATTGTCAGTAGCGATACGGGTCGGTGACTCCAGCCTTGACATAGACATTGTGCAGATCATTGCAACCAGCTCATCACGCTGTGACGTCACTCGCACTGTTGTTACGTCACTACGTGCATGATAATTGAATACGAAAACAAGATTCTCATTCGAGTATAAGTTAACTTAAATTAGTTAAAGGTGATGAAATTTAAACCAATTTTTGACTAGCAGTATTAATGGTTTTACCCGCGTTGTGCTCGTTCCCGTGGGAATTTCGAGACAAAAAATAGTCTATAACCTTCCCGTCGAATGTGGCTATCCATTACAAAAAGAATTATTCAAATCGGATTGGCTGTTTCTGAGATTAGCGCGTTCAAACAAACAAAATGAAAAATGAAACTCTTAAATTAAATAATAAAAATATATACCTACTAAAGTACCCGAATCACGTGTTGTTTTTTTATTTATATTAATGATATTTTTAGCAAATAATAATAAAAGACGAAACAGGATTTTAGTGGATTATTAATAATGTCAAGGCGAAAGAATTATTGAGATTTCAATGGGTAGTGTCACATTTATATGTAATACCAACTAGCAGCGCCCTGCTATTTCACCCGTGTTGTGCCCGTTCCCGTGGGAATATCAGGATGAAAAATAGCGTATAACCTTCCCGTTAAATGTGGCTAACAATAACAATTGGGCTTTTGAAAAAAAAAAAAATTGTGATAAATGGAAAGATTATTTAGTTTTATAACAAAACTATTTTTATTTTATTTTTTTCGCAATAATTCAAAAGTTATTTCAAAATAAAAATTAATTTTTGAATCCAGTACCGAAGACACGCCGACAGCTCCCGAACAAACCCGAGCGCGTGTGACGTCATAATGTTAGTTTTCACTCCGCCGTTTCAGCCGTAAACGCTGGACTGTTATTAATAGCTATAACATTATGACGTCACAACTATGGTGACCAATCATGGCGCGTTTATAGTCACGTGATTTTTATTTAAATTTCATCAATTTTTAATTGTTTATAATTAATTGAAAATCATTTTTTTTTAAGTTTTTTGCATTAAATATCAATATTATTAATAATAAAGCTTTAAAATATATAAAAAAAACTTTTTTTTTTTTCAAAAGCCTAATTATAATTATTCCAATCGGATTGACTCAGATTAGCACGTTCAAACAAACTAAGTTAATAACTGTATCTCTTTGTAATTTGTATAGATAGATAAATAATACCATCCAGTACTATTAAATGAGTACCTTTATTTTATTGCACAAAACAAAATACAACCCTTATAAACTAGGAAACAGTGTAAACAAGTTATTTCTATAACTAGGTTGCATCTCAAAACACGTCGCTATTGACCGAAGTCAGGTAATCAATCTTATCTTTATGTCCGATAATCAATCGTAGTTTGATTTAAATAAAAATAACCAAAAATAAAGGTGTGATTTTGTGTTGATTCGGTAACATTGGTAGGTGTAACTATACTATACCTAGATTGGTGTAGTGTAGGTGACAAAAGCTATTATCTCCGGTATTATTAGGTATACTGCGTATATGATTAGGTATGACGATTATGTTACATTTTGTACGTAGATAAATATACGATTTGTACGAGACATAGCCGCGGGACGCAAAATTGTCCCGTTTTCTCAAATGTCATTCCAGATTCGAAAAATCTCGCCTGCTGTCCGCGCTCGCTCATTTTTATGCAACTAGCAGCGGGCCGCGGTTCGACCCGCGTGGTGCCCGTGCCCGAGAGAATTTCGGGATGAAAAATAGCCTATGACCTTCCCGTTGAATGTAGCTATCTATTACAAAAAGAATGATTCAAATAGGTAATTCCCGAGATTAGCTCGAACATATATAAAAACAAACTTAAAAAAATTACCTCTTTATAATATTAGTATACTCGTAGATATGTTCATTAATTAGGCCAGACATACAACGACTTTACGACTCAAGAAAATATTGAAAAAATTAAGTACTTACCTAAGTAATAGAATAAGTACTCTTGATGAAAAGTAAAAAAAAAAGTAGTCTTCATCCTGAATGCATCTACGTATACAAAAATAATTTGAAAATCAGACTAGTACAAAAGCACTATTTAAGCACGTTCAATTATGGATACAAAAAAACAAACTTTACAACTTATTATATAATTAATACAAATTTGAATATGAATAGAAACATATTTCGAACCGGTTAAAACCAAATCCGGAGCGAATTAAAGTACATAAGCCGTGAAATAGTTTTCAATTGAATTATTGTATCTATTAAGGCGTATCGTTCATAGACACTAGAGTCGAGAATACCTGAGAATAACTTGATTCTTAGGTTAGGTTAGTATTTAATATTAGTAAGTAAGTTAAAGTTTTTTAGAACACATACTATACTTCAACGTAAAGAAAACAGAAGAATAACATCGTATATCTGTGCGGCCATTTTGTAATTTTACATTAGAGTGAAGTTGCGTTTAAACTAGCTTTTTCTCTGAACAAATCGATTGCCAACAAGCACCGCAACCCTTAGCCGCCGCAGCTTTTAGCCTCCTTCGTCACGTCTCCCGAAATGCGACGCAGGCGCATCTTTTTAGAGGGAAATCCAAACGCGGCGAGTAGCTTGTACACGGTACACCTGAGCTACGCCGCTGCCTCTACTCTAGTGTCAGTAAGCGATACTCTTTATGCAGATATGACAAAGATGACGGCAAAACAATATTGTTTTATCTCTTTTACAATAGGTACTTAGGTAGTACAATAATCAAAATAAATGTGTGTTCTGTTTGTATGGAGTTTGGACGACAATCTATGGATATATCTATCTACGGTCACGGGCTGATGTCACACCTACTCCCTTACATTCTCCATTTGATGATATTTTTTATTTAATTAATTTTTTTAGTAGGTATACCTACTTCAGCTCATCAAATAACAAAGAGAGCAGAACTTATGAAAACCAAAATGGTAGGCAAAATTGAAAGAAAAAACGCGTTAGAAAAATAAAAAATTGTCCCTTCATAACATCAAGGAATGGGCTGGTTTCGCCAGCGACGAGGAACCATTACGTTTGACGAGATGCAAAGAGAAATATGCAATGAATTGGTTGTCAGCCACATACTTCTTCAGTAGTGAAGAGACACTTAGAAGTAAGTAAGTCATTCGAATAGGTTAGTGCTCAACACTGGTATCGGAGTTTTTAGACCGCCTAAAGACCTCAGACGTAGTCTGACGATTGATAAAATCGGGACCGACAATTTAACGTGCCCTCCGAATCACGGTAGCACTCGGAAGAAGAAGAAGAAGCTTATACTTCTATCACTCTCACTCCATTAGAAATGAACTCGCTATCCTCTGAGAACATGATTAATGCTCATCTTTGAAGACGCTTTGGTTGGCCACTGTCTCTCACAAAGAAGGGCAAAGTTTAAGCCCACTAGGGTCTTTGACTTTAACTAACGGACTAAAAAGTCTGCGAGAGACAAGAACTCTGTGTCGTCTGGTCCCTAGCGTTCGATACTCCATATTACAAGTCTTATCTATCACCTAGCAACGTATTATACCCCTAGTGCCATATTAATAAACGCGTATTAGGGTGCATGTCCATTAACGGACAAATAGATTGCATAAAATCTCCGGTCAGGATCAGTGCCACTAAATGTCACTCTTTTCGCCATTTGTTTTGATTAAAAACTAGAAATAAGTTTTTACTGACTTCAATTTGTATGCTTTTGAATAGGTATGCTAAATACTTACAAGTCTATTTTTAATTACCTACCAAGACGCATTGGATTTTATTGGAACCGGATTGATGTAGCTAGTAAACAAAATACTAAAATAAATTTTAATAATATACGCAGTTAATGTATAGTTGATTCTGGTCGTATAATTAAAATTATCTATCTATAATTCTATACATATAAATTTGTGACACTACAATGTTATATGTATCTATAGATTTTTAATATTTTTTTAAAATATTTCATTTTAATATTTTGGACTTAAAATCTATACTAATATTATAAAGCTGAAGAGTTTGTTTTGTTTGTTTGTTTGTTTGTTTGTTTGTTTGTTTGTTTGTTTGTTTGTTTAAACGCGCTAATCTCAGAAACTACTGAACCGATTTGAATAATTCTTTCACTGTTAGATAGTCTATTTATCGAGGAAGGCTATAGGCTACATTTTATCCCGGATTTCCTACGGGAACGGGCACAACGCGGGTAAAACCGCGGGGCGCTGCTAGTGACATTATAATGATGTAGTTATATACGTTACATATACCAAACTTTTTTTTCAATTTTTGTCTGTTTGTTGAGGTTAATCACTGAAATGGCTGGACCGATTTTTACAGGACTTTTACTGGCACGTAGCTAATATAATAAGGAGTAAATTAGGCTTCTTTTAACTTAGAAACATTCCAAAATTCCACGCGGATGAAGTGGCGGGCACAGCTAGTTTTAAATAAATCATCAACATACTCGTAACCATGTTAACCATGTTGCTCTTAACTAGTCCAGTTATCTGAACCAGTTCAATCCAGTAACTCATTTTGTAAGTACCTATCCATCCTTTTGATGCCGAGATGAGAGCCCTATTACATAGCAGGCGGAGGTCGGTTACAGCGGTCACCGACCTGTCCTTAAGGTCATCAAGCAGTTCTCCTTCAGATTTCTGCCAACAGGACATGAGCGGAATAACTAGCCGCGTACTGTGTGAAAACCCTAAGTGTACTTTCTATATTATTTTCTTAGTGCGTGGGTTACAGTTAACTACAAAAGTTAATGAACACATTCAATATTCAAAACACCTGAACACATAAATATTCCATAAATAAGTGTCAAAGGCGATATTAATCTGATCATTAGTAATTTGCAAAAAACAGTCAACAGCACAATTTTCCATACGTAAACTAAACATATGTTAAATAATATGTATATAAGGTGTTCATCATTTTTGTAGTTGACTGTACCTACTATGAAATTAGAAAACTGTAAATTCTACGGTAGGCTATCATATTATGCACGACCGCCTAATGTAGACGCCGAATTTGTTTAGTTTACTTCGGTCACCGAACGGTATCTTTAAGGTTAACATCAAAGATCTTAATCTTTACATCAGATTGTCCGCCGAATTCGAAAACCTAAGGGACAGATGCAGCTGGTGCTCAGCCGATAAAATAAACTTTATTTGGAAACAAATACATTTGACAACGTTTGGAATTTATGATGTTCTAGCCGCGCCCGGCGGTGTTACCCGCGTTGTACCCGTTCCCGCGGGAATTTTGAGATAAATGTATCCCATGTGTTATTTTGATGTATCTATAACCTATATTACTGTAAAATGTCATCCAAATCTGTCCAGTAGTTTTTTCGTGAAAAAGTAACAAACATACATACATACATCCTCACAAACTTTCGCATTTATAATATTAGTCGGATAGGATTTTAACTTATAATAACGAACCAGCGCCCCGCGGTTTTACCCGTTCCCGTGGGAATTTCGGGAATTTTTATACATATAAACCTTCCACTTGAATCAATCCGTCTTTTTAAAAAACCGCGTCAAAATCCGTTGCGTAGTTTTAAAGATCTAAGCATACGAGTACATAGGGACAGACAGACAGCGGAAAGCTATAAATATTTAGTGATGCGATCGACTACCTGTATTATTTCCATTGCAAAATGCATTGTTGTGAATGCTGATAATAAGTACTTATTGTTGCAGGTCGAATCGTAACGTCAATGTTCATTTATTCTCATCTCGATTAGCTACGATCTTTGTTACAAATACAATACATTAAAAAAAATACGAATCGTTAATACAGCTGCACAAAATCATTGTTATAAGATAAGAGAATTCGAATGAAGTGCGACGCTAAAGAGATTTACATTCTTATCGCTCGAATAAATCAAAAACCTTTTATTTTAAAAAGGTTCGAAAATTGTGTCTGTTAATATTAAATCATGTGTACAAACATCACTTATCGACCGGCTGTCGCTCAAACGTATAAGTCAAAGTCAGACCGCACACATCAACTGCAGGCGACATTTTACAACTGCAGTTTACAATTGCAATGGACCGCAGGCCGCGTCACGTCATGCCGTGACTGCACAATGCATGAAAGAATGCCTCAGACACTCCTACACGTGCGCAAACAAAATTAGCTAACTAGCGCTATTAATTTACTTTATGTACGAATCTTGGAATGACACTTCTGCTACTGTGATCTGTAGTGGCTGCAGAACACGGTGTCACCTTTAGAATCACTATCATAGAGTCATAAAGCCTGCAGTCAACAGTTGCTACTGCAGACTGTAAATTTCTAAGTGCTGCAGTGGACGAATCACTCAATTACACTTTAGGTATTACCATCGGTAAACATTTCGAAGTGAGTGCTTCGCTCTCCGTGGGTAAACACCACGACGAGCGGTGCACTGGAATCTACTACCTAAAGTTATAAACAATTTAATATTGTTGGTCACGGTTCATGACCATAAAATATCGCAAGGTTCCGAACTAACTAATAGTAAGAATCCTTCATTTTGATTATAATTAAAGTAAGTGGTTTGTGATCTTTTGATCTGATTACAACATCTGTTAATTCGGTTAGTTAGTGTATACGTTAGTGTGTATGGATGGACTAAAATTTAAATTATTTAGGTATCAATTAAATTACTATTGTTTGACTTTTCTTCTAGGTTGGCTTCAATTTGGTGACGGAGACGCTTGCTGTCAGAAGCGTTAGCCGCATTTGGTGGCTGAATGTAAACTAGCCATTACAGTAAATAAAAACCTTTTTAAAGTTAATTCCGGGTTGATTGATACGCCAATTAGTAGTGCAATATGCCTTTTATGGCCAATATAATGTTAATTTACTACGTAGGTACTACGTAAGAAGAAAATTCTTAAAGGTGTAAATGGAACATATAAATATTTTAAAATGAAAGAATACTGTCGGTACAATTCAGTCCTAACAGACACAAAGTCTGTTAGCCACTAAGTATATGTTGCTAGTGTGGGCTCCCTTGTCTTTAGACCAAAAGAAAGTCTAAAGCCTGTCTAGACCAAGTTTTACACAGACTCTTATTATTCCCAGAAAACTTGACTTTTGTCGAAGTAATACTAACGTTAGATAAAAATAATATAATAACAACGCAAGGTCGCCGGCATTTGTTAAAGTTAATTTATTTGTTAACGTTAACTTTGTATATAATAATAATATATTATTTAGTTAAGGTGAACACCGTACAAAATTAACAATTCTCACTCTCTTTAGCAATAAAATGATCTTAAGAGTACTTAATCTCATTTTATCTCACTGGTTTATAACCGCCGCATTGATTACGGTGACAAAAGATATTTTTAATTTACGTATAAAGCCACCAGTCATTCAATTTGTTAGTAATTTACAGAATAGTCTTACCTTTCGGTTCAATGAAAACGGCTCCGACATCACAAATCCAGAATTATCGTAACATCGTTTCTTCTCTTCATTGTTCTTTTGCAACGACATTTTTTCAACTAAATTCACTTCAATTATTTTCCTTCAATTGTTTTCTAGTTCTATCACTGCGTTACGAAAACCTAATTAATTTTTAAATGGCATTCGAAAATGGCGACAGGAAGAAAAAATTTCTTTGATTTTAATTTAAGAAAACAAATTCCGTTCCCGCCAACAGAATGTCAAACTGACGTTTAAATACGCGGGAAAAGAACCGGTAGTCATCCAAGCACGAAGCAGACTGAACGTCGTCGCCGAGGCAGACCAAATAAATTGAAGGAAAAAATATTTCCAGTAGTGGAATTCATGATTCACGTTCGCGTTACAATGACCAACCAAAACACATTTTCATGTCAATAAATAGTTGGTAAATAATGGTTCTGTTGCTTATTGAACTAGTAAAAATATTTGATTAAGCTTTATGTTTTTTGTTTCCAATTTTAAGGGATATTTAGTAATAGTTAGATTTTGCAATATATGGCTATATTTCTAGGTACATAATAAGTCCGAAGCGATTTTATCTGTCACGAAACGCGGTTCGAAACTACACTTTGTGGAAAAAGTAAAACGGTTTATATTTTCAGATATTGTAATAATAAAACATAGTGTTTATTGTCGGGTTAGAAACCTAGAATCACAAACAGAGCTCGCATGTAAAGTCATAGCTAAGTAGTCCGAATATTTTATCGCTTTATTTTTGTTAAAGAATTTAATTAAAAAGTGGCGTTAACGGTGAAAAGCAGAATGGGGACATAGTAAAATATACAGATTTCTCAAAAATGTGGTCATTTATTACACCTAGCGATCAGTAATAAGTACTTACCTCCGTAGATATTGCATCGGTCCAGGGCCGTACTCCAACAGAGAAAGTTCAAAGTACCCTTGAATTGAACAAACTTGAACTATTTGAGTCATTGGAAATGCCAACTTAGGTGGTCTAATTACTCGACACATTTAGACCACAAAATAACGCTCAAACCAAATGGTTTGTACAAATGTACAAATGTCGTAATAAGTGATGTTGCAGTAAGAGTAGACCATAAGTATAATGACATCAGTAATAGACGTTAGAAAAACTCGTAAGGACTAATGACACTACGTTTCTGCAAACATTTAACTTGAGCCAACACACAACATTAGAATGAACCTACGTCCAAGAACGAAACTAGATCATCTAATGTACTTACGTGTAGACAAACATTTTATAAACACATTAATGTGTATAGTTGAACATGCATGTTGCATTTATATTAGAATTAGGAACGGTATATACAAAGCATAGACATCACCTATAGACGACTAACGCCTCGCGGTCTGAGCTGCATTATATCTATCTATTCGTTACTGACCTTTACGACTATAAGTAAAGTTTCATCCTAAACCGTGCCGCACTATTTCGTGAGAGTAAAAAGAACATACATACATACGAGTACAAACATCTATACAAAACTGTCGCATTTATAACATGTAAGTCGGATAGAACTAGTAGGATATTTCGCAACAAATTCTCAATTTTACGTCATACATGCGCCAATACATCTCTGTATTGCAATTATTGCAGTTAATGTGCAGTGGGTGTGCAGCCGAGCCCCCGGCCAGGACCAATCCGACCGGTTCCTCAAGAGATAGAGCAAAAACACCTTATATTACCAGTAATTTCTTCGTGGAAGGCGCATTGCGTTTTCAACACGCAACACTCGAGTGATGTTTACGTTATGAAAGCTGAGATCTAATGAGGTTTCTATACTGCTTCTTGTGAATGCGAATAATTAAGGATTTGTCGTTGATTAGTCATTTGTTGTTTATTACTCCTCAGATGTAATTATCGCTATTATTGTGATATTAATAAAACTTTATTTATTGTGCTTCGGAGGGCACCTTAAATTGTCGGTCCCGGTCTTCCCACCTTTAATCATTGCGAATAAGTTAGTTGACGAGGAACCTAACTTCAGTTTCAGTTATAATATTTGCCTATCTGTCGTGTCGGATTGCAAGAAAGGTATCTTTAGTTCTCATAAATAGCTAGTGAACTTATTTAATTCTGAGCACTATCAGAAGGGAAAACAAAACACTATAACTACCTACCCCTATCTAAAAAGCTAATTACTTATCGAATGGTTTGTCCGTATCCGACATTCGTTAGTAAACAAAGAAAAAAAAGACAAAATTCTTTATAGGTGCTAAGTTTTTTAGTTTAGTTATAGCTTTTATGAATAAGGCGGTTAATCTTTATAGGTAAGTAAACTAACATTTACTTACACACAATACTACATTTACCGCTTTCACGTATACTATCTATACTCTATACAAGTAATTCTATACTAATATTATAAAGCTGAAGAGTTTGTTTTGTTTGTTTGTTTGTTTGTTTAAACGCGCTAATCTCAGAAGCTACTGAACCGATTTGAGTAATTCTTTCACTGTTAGATAGTCTATTTATCGAGGAAGGCTATAGGCTACATTTTATCCCGAAATTCCCACGGGAACGGGCACAACGCGGGTAAAACCGCGGGGCGCTGCTAGTTATAATATAAAGCTGCAGAGTATTTTTGTTTGTTTGAACGCGCTAAACTCAGGAACAACTGGTCCGATTTGAAAAATTATTTTTGTAATGGATAGCCATATTCAACGGGAAGGTCATAAGCTACTTTTCATCCTAAAATTTCCACGAAACGGGTACAACGCGGGTAAAACGGCGGGGCGCTGCTAGTATTTCATATCACATGTCGGTCTCTCTTCAGGAACTGTGGCCACAAACATGTTCACAGAAAATGTGTGGAATTTGCAAGAGATCAGTTGGAAGGACAAATAAACAGAATATTTCCTCAGTATTTTAAATTCTCATCTCGCTTGGAATCTTGAACATTCTTGAACCTGCAGACAATTGTTCCATTTCAACAGCACACTGTTTATCTGGACCGGATGAGACTTGTTGAGACATTCATCTCACGGACCCATTGTTTGTTAACATCTATATATAGATATCATGACAACACAAGATTGTTTTGTTCAGGTGACAAAATAACCAACTATGATTGCATTTGGAAATTATAAACCGATAATAAAAATGATTAAGTTTTACGTAACGAAACAGTGTAATGTTGGGGGACCATTCCAACATGCTTGGGGAAGTATGTCATGTTTTTAGTTGGAATCTATGATATACCATCAATGTAAGTATCAATATATTATCATCTTTCCAGCCGATAAACGTCCACTGCTGAACATAAGCCTCCCCTAAAATCATAAGTCAAGTGGCAAGGCAAACACTTTTGTTGTTTGATTTCAAATCCCTATTCATTCATCGGAATAATAAAAAAATATTATTTTCTCACTGCCTGCGGTTATTTTAAAAAGAGTTCCAAGTAAATAATATTCTTCATGGTTCTATTATCCGTGAACTTCATGAAGGTCCGGTACAGAAAAAGGTTTAATTTAATCAAACCTCCACTAAATTAAAATAGTTAATTGACAATAGAAGACCACGTCTATTGTCCATGATAATACGCGGCAATGGAGCAGGAAAATGTGTACTCGCTTAAATAACAAAGTCATTTAATATCTAAATATAAGTAGGTACGTATACATTTTATAGCAGAGTTAAAATGATAAAACGTAGTGTTTGGTAAAATGTGCACGCACTACGGACGTAGGTTTAGCTACGAGGAAGGTGACATTTGCACCTTATGTCTCGTCTTAACTGTACAACTCTATAAATCTGGTTATATATCATGTCATTGACCCCAGTTCAAAACTGTACAACATTTCACGTTTTCCTCAAAATGTTTTTTGAGGATTTAGAAATTACCTCTGGGTTGGATAGTAACATATATTATTTAAGAATTTGAAGATTGGCCGGAAACAAAATATTTAGATTTTTGCACGAAAGATTATTTAAAATAAATTATTTAAATTAAATTAAATGTAGGTACCTACAAAACTGCTAAATATTTTATTTCTTTAATCGCAAATCATGTTTAACGTCTTATTATCAACATGTTTACGTTTTGCCAATAATGTTAATGACATAGGTACTTTATAAACATAGCTACTTAGTGAACTAATATACTTTGAACTTAGTATAGAACCTTGATAATCCATATCATATTAGTAATTATAATCAGCGTTTATTAATTAGTTAATAAGTAGAAACATTATCTTGTTGTGGTAAACTTTGAGATAAACTCAACGACTCAACTATCGGGCCTTAAATGTATTGATAACGTAATCTGTACTTAAGTTAGTTACCTACGAGTATTTTAAAATTTTAAAGCCTTGATTTTTATGCGCATCTATACCGCATTGCAAATGAAAGCTTTTATAGTGTACTATCAGCAAAATTAGCGGATACCTAATCTCTTTAACGCGCAAGATACACATAGTGCGGGTGCGGGTCGGTTGCGGGTCACGTGACGTGACGCAACCGCGCTTGACGAGGTGCCGAAAAGGACATTGAACATATTTAGCTCTTTTTAAATATGATTTTTTGAAATATAATTTCATTCTTTATTCAAAGAATAAGCTAGTCACCGTCGACGTCGCTAAACGGCTGCACCCCGTGAGAGATATTTGACTAAAATTCGGTCAGAACGCTATCTGAACCCAAGTAAATACATAGCTTAACATACATAAGTGATCGATCCTCAAGTTTGCTGACTGTGATTGCATTAACCGCCTCATAGGTATGTAGGTTAAACTTTTAACTTAATTAGAAGGAATTATGTACCTGGCTGAGTTATCAGTGAGTAGTTAGTAACACAATTTAAATCATGGATAGCATTTTTACTTTTCCTTTTTTTCTAGTCAACTAGGTATGGATAAGAAATTGGTCACAAAACTTTTTACTGCCTACATCTGCGTACCTTCCTACTATCGCCTATCTACACTACATATACTTACGGAATTTTATTAATGTATTGTCAAATATACGTAGGTACTTCTATACACATAAATACAGGTACAAATAAGCAATAACTAGGATCTAAATAGCGTGGAAATTGCCAAAGCCCGAGGTCAATAAAGTGTTAATAGGAATACAAATAAAGACGTCCGACACAACATGTTTATTGTAACTCCGTATTTACTTTTAACACTGTCGTATTAATCTACGTATTAATAACTGCGATTGTACCTAAAAATAACCCCAAAAACTTTATCAAAGGAATTTCAACCTTATTTTGTCAGCAAAGGTTCGAAAACCACCCTAAATTACAATGACCTTTCTTTGACATTACATCACTTTGGTAAAACTATCGCTTACCTTTTTCGTTAATAGGGTAATCGTCTCGCCGGTCTCGGCCGCTTTCTTCTCATCACCCATGGTTGTATAATTCACTGAACTGTTTGTGGTATTTAGTTAAAATCCCAGTGCTCTGTTTACTGTGGCCGCGTGTTTGGTAAATGTCACCCTATGTTGAACGCATGCGCGCTAGAATCCAACTGACTCCCGAATAGAGACCCCTTGTGAGTCTCAATAGTTGAATGATTAGGGTTCAGTATATTTTATTTGTTGTGAAATAATTGTCTTTATTGCGTTGGTAATGGTCACTAGTTAAGTTATCGATTTAACATTGTGTGTGAAGTGTGATTGGATATGCCTGTGTGGAGAGAATTTCATTTTAATGTACTTGCGTCGTGCTGCATTTGTTTTTCTTAACTTTTCATTTTTAAACGTTACATTATGTGATTCTATAAAACACAAAGGGCCTTATTATTAAACGCGGTGTAACCAAAACACTGTGTTTTGTCTCTTTTGCTCTACAGAAAATTGCGTAAGTCAAAAAGTGACAAACTATTTGATAGCTGAACTGTTCATAATATATGGCCCATAGCGTTGAGATGAAGAAGCTGTTGTGAGTGAATCAGTCCTTATACTGTGTGGAACTCATATTCTGCAAGATTTCTTACCTCCTTGTTCACATTTTAATACCTTGCGCATTTTATCACTTTCCTATTGATAGATAAAGAATATTATTATTGTGACCGTTGACATTAGTAGCTTGTAAAGTCTCACTGCTGTGTAAAGGTCTCTAATCTCACTGAAGATATCAGTACAGTGAGGAGTGTTAGACGTCATCACCACACATACTTGTCTAATGCGGGTTGGTAATATGAAACCCGAGCCACGTTTGAAAAGTATATATGTATATCCAATTTACTTTTCATTTTGTACGGAACCCAATTAAAATAAGCGACCACACACATTTTTTTTAATGATAACCCTATAAATGTTATCGTGGCTCCGGCTCTAAATAGTTCATTTAAGGATAAATACTAGTTTTAATTCATAAACATTGAACAACTATTATGTTATTTTCATGATATGTAATATGTAGTATGTTGATCCATGGTAATAGTATCAGACAGAATATACCTATCAGTTAGATATCAAAATAAATTTATACAAACTTAGAGCTTAAATTGGTTTATGAATAATTCTTGTATATTTTTATTTACTAAGTTACGAGTACCTATTAAATTAGAAGTTCTAATGAACTGTCAATTATCTAATTAGATACACCAAAATAAAAGTAATCTTTAAGAAAAAAAATCCACCATCTATGATATCTCGTATTTGATATTCTAATTGACAGTCAATTAAATAAAACAAAACAAAACGCAGCATCATTGCGCTTGAGTATCGGCAACTTTACTTTACCACAGTTTACATAACAGTGACTGCGTACCAAACAATATATTTGATGTATCTGTTTGACGTCAGAGGGCGGTGTTGTGACGTCACGGGTCCCGTTCAAAGGGTCAGGAGTGAGACGCTACGATATGCTCCTAGAGTTTGTTATTATATCAGAGTTTTTGCCATTTGTATGAAAATGTCGTGTTGGGAAATGATTTCGTCATATTGTGTTATTGTCTAGACTGAAATGTAGGTAGTAGCTCAGAAGGGAAGAGAATAAATGATGTTAAAGTAAGATTGGTTTAATAAGTTATCCTGGTTTCAAAATATTGTGACATTTGTTTGTTATGTTGACACTTTTTATTGTAGGAAGTAGGAAGAACGTTTGTAATGTAATAAGTACCATTGTTAACGATAAGTACGCACTTACCCAACATTCAGCACAGAAATTACTTATGTACACCTACTATTAGTATTACTTCACTGTACTGATATCTTCAGTGAGATGAGAGGCCTTTGCCCGGCAGTGGGACATTATAGGCTAATACTTTATTACCTTTATGTATATAGTACCTACCTACCTACTATAATCCCGCTTGTTATTTATATATTATCGTGCCTTCCAGAAGATTCTATAAGTTATTTCAAGTTCTTCTGGTGCGCGAAGTTTTTTTATAAAAAGATAATATTAAGCAACATACCTACTTAATTTAGTTTAAACGAAGATCTAAACAAAAACATGTCGTTCCCAAGTAGGTACCTCCTAAGTACTTATTTCTTGCTAGTACATATTTGCAGTCGGTGTTATTTAACTGGACTGAATCTCTTTCAAATTGGACAGTCATCTGATTCGGTCACAACCCACGCTCATTAAAATAATTTGTGGCGTTACACAGAATATGCAGTAGTTACTATAACTAAAACTATTGAATCATGAACGCGGGTGGTAGGTAGCCCAGAATAGACCATAGTTACTATAAGGCACTTCGCATTGTATGTGGTCACGGCTCATTTACTAGTTTGCTTGTAATACCTACGTTGAATCATAAATTTATTTTATTGTATTGTTGTGCCAAAAATAAACGAAAAGCTGTCAATAGAACACAACGTTGTAAAAATGTGGATGGATAATTACTTAATTAGTCACAGAAAAAATGCAAAGTGCCTTATAAAAAAATATTAGCAAAGTACTTAACACGGCGGTACGGCGACATTAAATACTAAATTAATTACCAATAAATAATCATCGCTCTATCACAGTTCTACTTTGGGTTAAAATTAAACTAAGGGCTGGTAAAAAAGAAACGCCTAATCTTATTAACGGTTAATGTGCACAGGAAAGAAACGCCTAATCAAAAACACTATCTGGCCATAATAAAAGGAATAAAAAAAGCTAATTTAAATTATGGTTTATTATTTACCCGACTTTTAAAAACATTAAGAAGTACTCATTTAATCGGTCTGAAACCTCTGAATATTCATTTATATAGAATGGTTTTTAATTTGGTACCTACATCATCCATGATGGTTCAATATCTTCTTTGTTTTTGTTTTATTTGCTTCCTTTATTTGCAACGTTCAGAAACTAAATTTGGTAATAGATATTATTAATATCAAAATTAACTGTAACGACTATTGCGTAATTCTGAGACATAAGATAATTAATTGTTTACATACTTATTATTATGATTTACGGTTATCAGTTGACCAAAGTCCATTGCTCTTGCTTATTAAGTAGCTAGCAATTCGTTCTAGAAGTTGTGTTAACTTATTATATCACATCTGTGTTTAAATTTCCTTGTAGTTAGGACAAAGTTTAAAGGCCTATACCCATTACACCGTATCATACCATGACCGTGCTATGAACGTGTCAGGCAAAAAAGTATTCTTTGTATTGAAAAGTATGGGACTATGCTCACTAGACCGTTCCGTCACCAACCAACAACGTCGCGTGTCATGCACGGAGCGGCAACTATTCTCGATGAGAATATTTTGCCGGTGTTGACACGTTCATAGCACGGTCATGGTATGATCCGGTGTAATGGGTAGAGACCTTTAATATATTCTTCTATTCTATACTCATATAATAACGCTGAAGAGTAAGTTTTGTTTGAACTCGCTTATCTTAGAATAACTACAAATCCGATTTGAATAATACTTTTTGTAATAGATAGCCACATTCACTGGGAAGGTTATAGGTTATTTTTATCCCGTAATTCCAAAGGGAAAAGGCGAATCGCGGGTAAAACTGCGGGGCGCTGCTAGTTGTACTATAATTTATTTATTAATTTAAAACTTATCTAGGAGTGAGTCCCTTATTATAGGTCAATATCAAAGGTAACTGCCTCTATTAAGAGACAGAAGTATGATTGGTGGATACTAAACGCAGTAATAGTAAGGCACCATACAGCAAAATCACTAAATAAGGTACTTATTTCGAAGCAAATGCATCTGGTACTGTCAAATCCTACAATTTAAAAAAAAAAAAGACGTGTGGCACTCGGGGACTGCCGCGGTGAAGCTATTGCATAGCATTTTGTATCAACTTATGCAATTATATTTGACTAGCAGCGCCCCGCGGTTTTACCCGCGTTGTGCCCGTTCCCGTGGGAATTTCGGGATAAAATGTAGCCTATAGCCTTCCTCGATAAATAGACTATCTAACAGTGAAAGAACTATTCAAATCGGTTCAGTAGTTTCTGAGATTAGCGCGTTTAAACAAACAAACAAACAAACAAACAAACAAACAAACAAAACAAACTCTTCAGGTTTATAATATTAGTATAGATATATTTGATATCTCTTCTCTCTCACCCCACCCGCCTCCTCTCTCTCACCCCTCTCGCCTCCTCTCTCTCACCCCTCCCGCCTCCTCTCTCTCACCCCCTCTCTCTCACCCCCTCTCTCACACCTCTCTCTCACCCCTCTCTCTCACACCTCTCTCTCACCCCTCTCTCTCACCCCTCTCTCTCACCCCCCTCTCTCACCCCCGTCTCTCACCCCCCTCTCTCATCCCCCTCTCTCACCCCTCTCTCACCCCCCTCTCTCACCACACTCTCTCACCACCCTCTCTCACCCCCCTCTCTCACCCCCTCCCTCACCCCCTCTCTCACCCCCTCTCTCACCCCCCTCTCTCACCCCCCTCTCTCACCCCTATCTCACCCCTCTCCCACCCCCCTCTCTCACCACCCTCTCTCACCCCCCTCTCTCACCCCTCTCTCACCCCCTCTATCACCCATCTCTCACCCCCCTCTCTCACCCCCCTCTCTCACCACCCTCTCTCACCACCCTCTCTCACCACCCTCTCTCACCACCCTCTCTCACCACCCTCTCTCACCACCCTCTCTCACCACCCTCTCTCACCACCCTCTCTCACCACCCTCTCTCACCACCCTCTCACCACCCTCTCTCACCACCCTCGTTCACCACCCTCTCTCACCCCTCTCTCACCACCCTCTCTCACCCTCTCACACACCCCTCTCTCACCCACTCTCTCACCCCCCTCTCCCACCCCCTCTCTCACCCCCCTCTCTCACCCCCCTCTCTCACCCCCCTCTCACCCCCCTCTCTCACCCCCCTCTCTCACCCCCCTCTCTCACCCCCCTCTCTCAACCCCCTCTCTCAACCCTCTCTCACCCCTCACGCACCCCTCTCTCACACCTCTCTCTCACCCCTCTCTCTCACCCCTCTCTCTCACCCCCCTCTCTCACCCCCCTCTCTCACCCCTCTCTCACCCCTCTCTCACCCCCCTCTCTCACCACCCTCTCTCACCACCCTCTCTCACCCCCCTCTCTCACCACCCTCTCTCACCCCCCTCTCTCACCCCCTTCTCTCACCACCCTCTCTCACCCCCTCTCTCACCCCCCTCTCTCACCACCCTCTCTCACCACCCTCTCTCACCCCCCTCTCTCAACCCCCTCTCTCACCCCTCTCTCACCACCCTCTCTCACCCCCCCTCTCTCACCCCCTCTCTCACCCCCCTCTCTCACCACCCTCTCTCACCCCCCTCTCTCACCCCCTTCTCTCACCACCCTCTCTCACCCCCTCTCTCACCCCCCTCTCTCACCACCCTCTCTCACCACCCTCTCTCACCACCCTCTCTCACCCCCCTCTCTCAACCCCCTCTCTCACCCCTCTCTCACCACCCTCTCTCACCACCCTCTCTCACCCCCCCTCTCTCACCCCCTCTCTCACCACCCTCTCTCACCCCCCTCTCTCACCCCCCTCTCTCACCACCCTCTCTCACCACCCTCTCTCACCCCCCTCTCTCACCCCCCTCTCTCACCCCTCTCTCACCCCTCTCTCACCCCTCTCTCACCCCCTCTCTCACCACCTTCTCTCACCCCCCTCTCTCACCCCCCTCTCTCACCACCCTCTCTCACCCCCTCTCTCACCCCCAACGCACAATCGCACACAACGCCGTGTCGAAGACTGCCGAACTGAAACGACGTTAGACGATGCACGGCCTTCAAGCCACACCTCCTTCCCGTCGGATCGGGTAAGCGTGAGGTTTTTTCGTTACGGAAATTTTGGATTTGGTCCCCGCGCTCAAGGCCCGCGATAGAAGCTATGCAATAGCTTAAAAATATTTCAGACCATGGTGATCTACTAATTCAATTCTATCGTGTTGCTATAGCGAGATGGTTTCTGTAGCCTCACCAATATCATTAAGCTATGGTGAACTAAGGAATCTAAGAACCAATAGTATACAATATTTAATAGGTACTATATCTGTCTGAAAGCTTAGACGTAAAATAAATAAATAAAATAAAACCAAATTGATTCCAAATATTTATTCTCATAATAATTAGATTAAATATAATTAATAATAGAGCTTAATAAACAGTAATAATAATATAATGTAATATTTACAAATTATTCTACATTATTATTTGAGATGGCATTATTAATAATTATTAATATCAGTCCGATAGATGCGTCGTCTAACTGACGTTGTTTACCACAACCTGGTTTAAGATAGTTACTTATTAAATTAAGCGAGTTTCCTTGCTACTAGCTAACAGATCCACTATCTATAATCTCGGAAACTACCAATCGTAATTGAATAACTATTTTTGAATCGGATAGCCATATTTAACGAAAAGGTTTTAGAATGATATTTCATCCCGAAATTCCCACAGGAAATCTAATAAATTCCATCAGAGTACAAAGTCACTAGTTATCTAATCATGATTTTACTGAGAAACTTTATGAGATGATATGAATCCGGTAGTCAGTAGCTAGTAAACGACTCCTCTAGCTAGAGGCTTAACAACGTACAGTAGACGGAAATTTAATTAGCAGAAGTTCATAAGATGTGATATATTTTGTCTACTAAACGAATAGCCGAATACTGTACAATAATATGTAATCATAATAGTTAAAGAGAATTTCTCAAAATTCATCTTTGTTGGTACTATTTTATACCCTTTGAAAATGTATTATTATACTCATAATGTTATTATTGCATAAATTTTATTAACAAACAAAATAACACTGTTAATTTTGGGGCATTCGAAATGACAATTTCATCAATATTTAATTAGAAAATCATTCAATCTATATATATAAAAGAAAGTCGTGTTAGTTACACTATTTATAACTCGAGAATGGCTGAACCGATTTGGCTGAAAATTGGTGGGGAGGTAGCTTAAAACCAGGAGACGGATATAAGACTATTTATCCCGTATTTCCTACGGGAACGGGTGCGCTGTGGGTGAAACCGCGGGGCACAGCTAGTTGTTATTAAAAACTAATCAAATGTTTCGATAGGAATCAGACCAATTAATTTGATTGCACATTACAAATTAAGAACCCAATTTAAAACTCTGGCAAGAAACTAAACACACAATCAAATATCTATTAACTAACTTTCTATTTACATTTTAGATAAAGAGATATTTCTGAGATTTTAAAGATTCAATTTCATGTAGCAAACATGTTATTTTCAATATTTACTATTGAAATATTATTATAGTAAAATTACTGTTATATCATTGAAATTACAGATCAAATCTCACTGCAATTACATTTACATAATTAGTACCACAATTGTATTACAACGAGAAATGTCTTTACTTTGATGACAGTAATATAATTTATTTTTTCTATATTTCACATAAAATTTCACAATTCTTTGTATACCTTCCATTTTGAAAAAGTTGTATAACGCAGACAAAGTCGCGGCTAAAAGCTAGTATGTATGTATACTAAATTAAATATATACTCATATTTACAATAACCTTTTAATAATTTCACAAATGTATTTATAATTATAACATTAAACATTTTTTCGAAACTTTCTAAATGTGTTACATATTAGGCCGGTTTACTACTCGTTGATAAGTTATTTCTTATAACTATTTTAGGGTGATTTTACACTTGTGTAATTGTTCTATACTAAATGAATTAACTTATATTTAGTGTTTAAGAAGTTTTACTCATAAGCCAATTAAAAAGTCCTCTACGAATTCTTCTATTGAAATTAGAAACATTAAATCAACAAACGAAACACATGTAGGTATAATAAGATTATTTGAGATGAGACTATTAATATGTCATTAGTAATAGCATAAAATAACAAGTGTAAAATCACCTTTACTATTAAAAAAATATTTATAAAAACACTCTACTCAAAATGTATTTACAAACCATAGCTATAATAATCATTATTAATTTAAACATACAAAAACAGGTACACATTTTTTCCGCGTTTCTCTAAATAGTAGATAATTATTTTTCGATATGTATTTAACAGTTGCACAAACAACAAATGTTTATTATTTATTATTCATATTTACATAATATATCTTCAATTATTATTTTACATTATTAATAATATCAATTAATAGTTATTAATATGATCAACTAACTAAATCATTTGCAAAACAAATATCATAATTTTCCTAATGAGAAAACTAATAGGAAAATCATGTTGGTCGTATTATTATCGTAAAGTATATACCACACATATATTTAGGTACTTCAATAGTTAAAAATATTATTATTACTATTATATTTAGTACACCAAATAAAATAATTTCATAAAAATAAAGAGTTTTGAAAATATCTACAGCCCAGCTGTAAATGAGTATACTTTTTGCAAATAAAGAAAATCTGTTTAATAATAATAAAATTATAAAAATAAATATAATATAAATATGAAAATAAACGTCTTTCTATAATTTATATATTTAAAGCTTCAAATATAATAAGAATCTAAATCAGATATCAAAACTGGGAAATTAGTTTTCTAAAAGGACAGCATAAAAACACGAAAGCAAATCGTTATAAAGTGCATAAATAATATTCTTAAAACACCAATCACAACTCAACTTCATATGTATCAAGTTGCAATAATATCAGTCGTGTTCTTTCTCGCTGGAGATATGAAGAAAAGTTAACTAAATCTACACAATCGATCACATTTATTGGTGATTCGAGACCCAGCGGTGGGATGAGATATTCAGTGATGCGTATGATATACAGTATGATTGAACAGAAAGATATTTTATCGTACCCTTATGTCATCATTCAATTCGTACTCTATGTCGTCAAATACAAAACTACAAATCAGTGTAAGTAACTAAATTTTTCTCGCCCTCTTTGTGTTATATATCCGATAGTGACGGTATTTATTTTCATATCCAGTTATACACCGGTCAATTTAAACCAAAAAATGAGGGTGAGAGTGCATAAACTCCCAACAAGCTGAAAATCAGGAAAATTGTTCAAAACATAATTATAAACAATGTGTAAAAGTTCCCCATCATTCCCGTGTATGGAAATTTTTTTATTCAAGGTCAAATGTCAAAAAAAAGTGTTTTTCGCGAATATCTGAAAACGGTGCAATCTAGCAAAAAAAAGTGTATGATGAAATGAAAGCTTATAAAATTCTCTATAACTTTAATTCTATCCACTTTTTGCATATTCCAAACCGTTATTGAACTACACGCTCCAGAAATGTCAAAATAAAGGACCTCGGGCAGGTAACTATGGAGCCTGCCCCAATGCTCAACAGTGACATGACCCATGCCATTTGAAAGGTCTTGAAGAGTTGTACAAGTTACTCCTAGACAGTAATATCGAATTCGATGGCCAACTCGGTGTTTTCGACCACCGAAGAATTACCACTGGAGGTGCTGTGGAGCCTGGACGGTATGCTCAACAGTGACATGACTTACGCATTTGAAAGCTCTTACAAGTCACTTTTTGATAGTTATGTCGAAATTGACGCCAAACTCGGTGTTTTCGACCACCGAAGAAAAAACACTAGATGTATGTGCAATAATGTGCAGTTGACCCTGATCGTATTGCTCAACAGTGACATGACTAATGTCATTTGAAAGCTCTTACAAGTCACTCCTTGACAGTAATATCGAAATCGACGACCAACTCGGTGTTTTCGACCACCGAAGTATCGACACTGATCGTATTGCTCAACAGTGACATGACACATATCATTTGAAAGCTCATAAAGAGTTGTATAAGTCACTCTTTGATAGTTATATCGAAATCGCCGTCCAACTTACTGTTTTCGACCACCGAAGAATGGAGTTGGGCTATGCCATACCGAAGTGTCGACGCTGATGCTAATGCTCAAAAGTGACATGACCTATGTCATTTGAAAGCTCTTGAAGAGTTGTACAAGTCACTCTTTGACACTTATATCGAAATCGACCGCCAACGCGGTGTTTTCGACCATCGAAATATCGACACTGGGTGTATATGCAGTTGACCCTGATGGTATTGCTCAACAGTGACATGACCTATGTCATTTGAAAGCTCTTGAAGAGTTGTACAAGTCACTCTTTGACAGTTATATCGAAATCGACCGCCAACGCGGTGTTTTCGACCACCGAAGAATCGAAACTGGGTGTATGTGCAGTTGACCCTGATGGTATTGCTCAACAGTGACATAACTTATGTCATTTGAAAGCCCTTGAAGAGTTGTCCAAGTCACTCCTTGATAATCCAGTCAATTTAGACCAAAAAATGAGAGTGAAGTTATATATTTTTTTTTGTCAAATTGAAAACACCGAGTTAACCGTCGAATTCGACATAAATGTCTAGGAGTGACTTGGACAACTCTTCAAGGGCTTTCAAATGACATAAGTTATGTCACTGTTGAGCAATACCATCAGGGTCAACTGCACATACACCCAGTGTCGATTCTTCGGTGGTCGAAAACACCGCGTTGGCGGTCGATTTCGATATAACTGTCAAAGAGTGACTTGTACAACTCTTCAAGAGCTTTCAAATGACATAGGTCATGTCACTGTTGAGCAATACCATCAGGGTCAACTGCATATACACCCAGTGTCGATATTTCGATGGTCGAAAACACCGCGTTGGCGGTCGATTTCGATATAAGTGTCAAAGAGTGACTTGTACAACTCTTCAAGAGCTTTCAAATGACATAGGTCATGTCACTTTTGAGCATTAGCATCAGCGTCGATACTTCGGTATGGCATAGCCCAACTCCATTCTTCGGTGGTCGAAAACAGTAAGTTGGACGGCGATTTCGATATAACTATCAAAGAGTGACTTATACAACTCTTTATGAGCTTTCAAATGATATGTGTCATGTCACTGTTGAGCAATACGATCAGTGTCGATACTTCGGTGGTCGAAAACACCGAGTTGGTCGTCGATTTCGATATTACTGTCAAGGAGTGACTTGTAAGAGCTTTCAAATGACATTAGTCATGTCACTGTTGAGCAATACGATCAGGGTCAACTTCACATTATTGCACATACACCTAGTGTTTTTTCTTCGGTGGTCGAAAACACCGAGTTTGGCGTCAATTTCGACATAACTATCAAAAAGTGACTTGTAAGAGCTTTCAAATGCGTAAGTCATGTCACTGTTGAGCATACCGTCCAGGCTCCACAGCACCTCCAGTGGTAATTCTTCGGTGGTCGAAAACACCGAGTTGGCCATCGAATTCGATATAACTGTCTAGGAGTAACTTGTACAACTCTTCAAGACCTTTCAAATGACATGGGTCATGTCACTGTTGAGCATTGGGGCAGGCTCCATAGTTACCTGCCCGAGGTCCTTAATTTTGACATTTCTGGAGCGTGTAGTTCAATAACGGTTTGGAATATGGAAAAATTGGATAGAATTAAAGTTATAGAGAATTTTATAAGCTTTCATTTCATCATACACTTTTTTTTGCTACATTGCACCGTTTTTCAGATATTCGCGAAAAACACTTTTTTTTGACATTTGACCTTGAATAAAAAAAATTCCATACACGGGAATGATGGGGAACTTTTACACATTGTTTATAATTATGTTTTCAACAATTTTCCTGATTTTCAGCTTGTTGGGACTTTATGCACTCTCGAATGTCTAAATTGTCCGGGGTATTACTCAAAATACGAGTATGAAATTTTAATATGAAAAATTTAAATTTTGACACCACCACTGATCCCAACCGTTGACACTACCCCTCTAACACCACTGGCTGTCACCAACTCCGCTGACACCACTCGCTGACACTACTCCTGTCACACCGCTGCTACCACTCGCTGACACCACTCACTGACACCACTCGCTGACACCACTGTTGACACCACTCCGCTGACAGCACCCGGTCAGTGGTCGATGTCGTCGTCGAGCCCGCTGCCGTGGTATGCGGAGGCGAGGTCGGTGAAGGCGGCGCCGAGCGCGCGGCTGACGGCGGCGATGCTGCGGAACAGCGCGCCGCCGTCCATCTCCTCGGGCAGCTTGGTCAGGAACTGCGCCGCCGAGATGAAGTCCATGTCCTTCAGCTCCTCCTGGTACAGGTGCAGGATGCCTGCGGACATACACCAACATTGTATTCATATTCATATTCACTTATTTTGCGAGTAAGGGCTCCCACACAAAACTGCGATGCGATGCGATGCGAATTCGCATCGCAGGAACTTGCGACGCGAATTTCTGCGATACGATTTAGTGCGGCAAACCGTTTGGTAGGGCGACCATGCCTTTAAGTGTAGTCAGCCGTACTGGACGTGTTTTTAGGAAACGTAAGATGGATCGCAAAAAGATTATTGCACTGCTGTTATTGTTAAATAGATATAAAAGAAAAAGAAGATTCTGGGTTCATCCATTTATTACGATTATGAACTCTGATGGGAACTATTTTACTCAGAAGTACTTTTGAGCTTTTGAGTTTATTATCACCATGCCTTCAAAAACGATCGTACAAGGGAAGAATTCCTGTTATACCTTTGGAAATGCTGGGACTGACTATCAGGTATAGTAAAACAAAATGTCCCAGAACGGGCTAAAATGGCGTCACCAAGGATGACGTAATATGGCAGGAATGTGCGATGCGAAGCAGATCGGAAATTCTTACGATGCGTTCGTGCGAATTCGCAGATATTTGCGATGCGATGCGAATTCGCAGTTTTGTGTGGGAGCCCTAAAGGCGCAATACAGGTGTTACATTGTAACTTGTTAGTGAAGTTTCTCTATATCCTGCCTCATATGTAAGGCGTGCAAATATTAAGATAAGGTATGTTTCTTCGTTTGATCCATACTATTTATTTTTTTAATTTGGTGTTTTCGACCGGCGAAAAATTAGTACTGAAGTTGCTGTGGAGCCTGGGCGGAATGCTCAACAGTGACATGACCATGTCATTTGAAAGGTCTTTAAGAGTTTTATCTACACTAATGTTGTAACATTCTACTTATGTTTCCAATACTTGACTTATAATTACTACTCTTATAGCGCAGACAACAAAACACTCAATTTAAGCAATTTCACATGATGGTATAATATCCACATCGATATCGTAAAATCTCATTATAACATCGCGCGCTCGCTCCTGATTGGCCCTGCGCGAGCTGCGCTCTCATTGGTTAGATTTTAATGGCGGCAAGTTCATTATATGACAGTTGCATAAACTACTATTTCGTCACTGCTTGACGGTTATATCGAAATCGAACTCTGTGCTTTCGATCACTGAAGAATTGCGTTTCGAGGGTCACTTTTTCGGTGGTAGAAAACGATCGAGTTGGCCGTCAATTTCGATGTAACTGTCAAGGAGTGACGTAAAACTCTTCAAGACCTATCAAATATAACTGTCAATGGGTCTCTCTTTTGATTTGAATTGACTCACATTATTGGTTCCGTATCAGGTTAGATATCGGCAAAAAATTTTTTTTCAATATTTTATTATGACGTCACCATTGTGCGCACAGATTGGCCGTCATAGAAAAAAAAATTGGTAATTGTGTATTCTATCCGAATATAGTATTTTTTTGTTCTGGCCGGCACTTTTAGTTTTTGGTTCAAAATGAATGATGTTCTTTGTTTGTAAGGGCTTACATCAAAAACTACCAATCCGAATTGAATAATTCTTTTTTAATGGATGGCTACATTCAACGGGAAGGCTTTACGCAATTTTTCATCCCAAAATGTAAACGGGAACGGGTACAAGGCGGGTAACACCGTGGGGCGCGGCTAGTAAACAATAAAATCATCACTTACCCAACGCAGTGTTAAACAGAAACGTGTCCCCATCCCTAAGGAACACGTCCCACACTCTGCAAGTGGCGTCGAGCGGCATCGCCTTCGCGAAGGCTGTGTAGAGCCACTCGAGGAGATACAGCTCGGGCGCGATTTTGTCGGCCAGAGCGGGGAGATTCGCTTCGAGCAACGCTGAGTAGGCTTTCCAAAGTCGCTACGGGGAGATAGGAGGAGATATAGCGCTCGTGGCGTAGTTTGACCAAGCGATGTTAGCTCATTGCGATTGTTAAGCAACGTGCAGCTCGGCCCCTACTTGGATGGGTGGCCGATGGTGGCATTTCTATCTGAGCGCTGCCGTGCTTCGGAGGGCACGTAAAGCAGTCGGTCCCGGTTGTTTCAATCGTCAGATAATGTCGGCGGCCTTTAGGCGGTTTAAAGACTCCCGACACCAGGGTTGGCCACTAACCTACTCTTACTACAAGAAGGAGATTAATATTAACTTAGAAAGTTACGTGTTTTATAGATTATTGGGATTTGTGGACCTGGGTTTTGACTTGTTTGTGAGCGTATATGTATTTGTACATAAAGGGGCCTTCAATAAAACCCAGGAATAATTTACATGATTTATTCGTGTTGTCTCCAGCAACGTGGTGAAAAAAGAGTCTAAAAGTAATGAATGAAAATCTACCCTACAATTAATTAATAACAAAATAAAATACTAAACTCCTTTGATTAAACTAATAACTAAACACTGGTTGTTGTGTTGACAATACATATTTAAGGAGAAGCCTTAACAGTATATAATTAGTATTTAGATCTGCATGGCTTGGCACAAAGGTCTAAAACTCGAAATGTATGTATGGGGTTATATTTACCTGCATCGCCGCGCCATCTCTAGTGAAAGCCGCTCTCAAAACGGGTCCGTTCAACATGTTGGCGAAGCAGACGAACGCTTCCGGCGCGTCCATGTTCAATATCAACACCGCGGCTATGAATGACATCCCCTGGAACATAAAAAACACTTAAATATATATAATTTTTCCCGCGTTGTGCCTGTTACCGTGGGTATTTCCGGATGCCTATAACCTTTCCGTTAAATGTGGCTATCCGTTGCAAAAAGAATTATTCAAATCGGGCTGGTAATTCACGAGATTAACTCGACCATACATACAAACAAACAAAAAAACTTACAAATGTTACCTCTTTATAATATTAGTATAGACACCCGGACCAATTCACACACCGTTAATTAGACCCAAACTAAGTTCTAAGCTTGTGTTATGGAATCTAACTCACTGACACTACTACATATACATACACAAATTCTTTATAAGAATATATAATTGACACCCAGACGTCGTCAAAATACCAAAAATAAGCGATATTAACTCATTTGCTATTGTTAAGCAACGTGCAGCTTCGCGCCGACTTGGATGGGTGGCTGATAGTGGCATATCTATCTGAGCGCACGGAAGGCACGTTAAATTGTCGGTCCAGTTGTTTCAATAGTCAGACCATGGCGGAGACCTTGAAGCGGTTTAAAGCCTCCGACACAGAGTTGGCCATTTACCTACACGAATTTGCTTACTGACTTTAATATATGGAAAATCCATACATGACGTAATGTCCCATTGCTGGGCAAAGGCCTCTTTTCTCACTGAAAATACCAATAAAATAAGTATAAAATAATATTAAAATTGAAAACCAACCTGTATATACCCTATATCCGGTCTATAACACACATACGCCGCCAACAATTCATGTAACACATCAAAATAAGGCCCGCCTGGTTGAAATATACACAAATGAGGAAACGTCCTAGCTATATCTAACTGAATCAACTCCATGGAACATTCGTCACTATAATCAAGTAAATTAGGGTTGGATTTTGAACAACACTTCTTTGGGCCATCATCTTCAGGTGGTTTCAAACTTTGTTCACTGTGAGATTTCAAGTTCTGTTCGCTGTAGTTTCTTGGGATGCTCAATCTCTCTTGTGGTTCTTTTCTGTTCTCTTCTGTGGGAGTATTCTTGCAGGCACAGGTTTCTTGGTTGACTTTTAATCGCTTTCTTCTGATTTGTGCTTCTTGTAGCTTCTGTTTCGCTTTGGCGACGTAATCCTGGTACATGTCGTGGGTTATGTTCAGTTTGTTCTCGATGGCTAGCTGCCAGACTCTGCCGCGTATCGAGGGGGGTAAACCGCTCCACCATAACTCTAGGGTGCGTTTCGAGTTTTTCCTGTAACAGAGATAATTTTGAATGATTAGAAATCTACTTATTCGACGGACGGTCCAGTTCGGTTCTTACAGAGTCCAAAAACGTAGGCTGATATAGTTCATTTCATGACATTTTTACCCTATATCACTGAACCATTTTCGTTTGTAAAATAAAAATATGTATGTCTATGGTAGAAAAACTCAGCCATGTTATAGTCCTTATATATTTACAGTTTTCTAATTCCCCACAACCACACTTGCACACAAACCTAGGGCAGTACACCCATCGCTATTTGGTCAACACTATGCGATACATACTTTGGGGTAAAATCAACAAAGGACAGCTTTACCAACCGTTAGAGGTACTATATAAAAGTCTTATTTGACATAGAACACTCTAAACAGTGTTATTACACGAAATACCACTTAATTTCCAATAACCCATTAAACCAAACAGTATTTAAACTACCACAACCTTAACCTTCCATAAATACCTGTTAAGTCAGCCATTATACATTTAACCACAGTTTACAGAAGGTACAAATTAAAAGTGATTCAGCGTTGAGGGTCAGGGCTGGTAACGAGTTCGTATTGGCATCGTTATGTGACCTCTAGCGGGTATTAGAGGTCGCATGCATAGGTCATTCTATAGGTCCTTTGTAGGTCTATATGTGGTACGGAAAAACTGATTGAGTGATTGCGAGCGTTTTATCTAAACTAGATGATTATCTTGCTTTTGTATACTCGCATAAAAACACGCAAATAGTGTTAGTTACATATTATTATACGATTTACGATATTATTATACGATTTATTTACTTTTAAAACATGGCTCGGGTTTGAGATCACTAACACGCAGTAGGCAAGCGTGGTGATTATGCCTATTCCTCCTCACTGTACTGATATCTTCAGTGAGATGAGTGGCCTTTGCCCGGCAGTGGGATATTGCAGGCTAATACTTTACTTTACTTTAATAAAGATTGAATAGACTACTTA
Source organism: Cyclophora albipunctata (assembly GCA_963082685.1). NCBI lineage: Eukaryota > Metazoa > Arthropoda > Insecta > Lepidoptera > Geometridae > Cyclophora > Cyclophora albipunctata. The sequence continues at coordinate 1,204,020 of OY720123.1, forward strand.
CTGGTTCTCCCAATCCTGGAGGATCCCCTGCCACTCCTTGGCGTGGCGGGCCAGCCGCTCCTCCACCCTGAGTGACTGCTGGATCCTCGCGACCCTGGCCGCCGCCTCCCGCTCCACTCGTCTCCGAGCCGCCTCCACCATGCGAGCGTGTTCCGCTTTGTGACGTTGAGCCTCTTCCGTGCACTTGGCTGGAAGGTTTGAAGGCCTGGAATAGATGGTTGTTTTAGATTAGTTTAAATAGAAGGACAAAACATGATTGGGTTATGATGTTAGACTTTTCCATCTAATACTGATATGATAAAGCTTATCTGCCTTATTCATAAACGCTTTTTATCTAAAACACAATCGGTCCCGGTTGTTTCAACCGTTAGACCATGTCGGAGGCCTTTAGGTGGTCTAAAAACTCCGACACCAGGGTTGGCCACTAACCTACTCGAAATGAAGGAATGATCTAAAATCACTACATAGTATAAAATAAAGTCGTCTCTTTTTCGTGTCTGTCTGTTTGTCTGTCTGTATGCTTAAATCTTTAAAATTACGCAACGGATTTTGATGCGGTTTTTTGTAATAGGTACAGTGATTCAAGAGGAAGGTTTTTATGTAAAAAAATTCCCGAAATTCCCACGGGAACGGGCACAACGCGGGTAAAACCGCGGGGCGCTGCTAGTACTGTTATAAAGTGTATTGTCTCTTGCTCTTAGGAAAATAGCGTAAGTCGGAAAGGGATACACCATTTGATAACTAAAATGCTGTTAAAAGCGTTTATGAAGAAGGCCTTAAGAGTTTGTTTGTTTGAACGCGGTCACCCACATTACATCTCGCTTAATATACTAGTAATCAATCACAAGAATCTCTAAACGTCACATTACGTACAATTTCTCTAATAAATCGTTACAACTCCTTACTGAGAGAGTACATTACCAATTATAATGTAAAGGTGCAAACGTTAGAGCGAGTACTGATGAATTAAACATCACCATTTCTTACCGTTGAAGAGTTCGTGGAGAGATCAATTGTGGGCAAATTAGAGGTTTTTTATATTAAAAGGGACTTGTTGATGTTAAAGAGATTAGAAAACTTGTCATATAATGCTCAATTTCTATACAGTACAAAAACGCGTCAACTTGTATGTTCTCGCTGATCACCCCACTGCGTCTGTCTATATGCTCGCATTGGACTAAAAACTACTGAATAAATTTTCAGCATCAAACAGAGTAACTCAAGAGGAAGGTTATTGACACCCATTTCCAGAATTTCTGCAGAAAACATACGCAATCTTGACAAACCGAAGCAAAGCAGGGTAAATAAATAAAATATGTAATGGTTTAAGAAGAATTGGTTAATATCTGGAGCAGATTTTGTAAAAAATATGCTATTTGTTTCCTAAGACCATAGTTGACTACGAAAGTGGATTAGCAATAGTTAAGTAGTTACATACGTAGGTATACTCAGATATTCATAACATAGTCAAGTTAACCGTCACCTGTTTTACATACACGAGTTTATAACCAACTAGCCAAACCCCGCGGTGTTACCCGCGTTGTACCAGTTCCCGCCGGAATTTCGGTATAAAATGAATCCCATGTGTTATTTAGATATATAACCTATATTCCTATAAAGATTCATTCAAATCCAGTATTTTTTTCTATATATTTGTATAACCATAAACACATTCATCCTGACAAACTTTCGCATTTATAATATTAGTAGGATTAGTAGGATAACAAATAAATCAAAAGATTGAAACAAGCTCTATTCATCCAATGCAATAAGGCTAAGGTTGTCTATCTAGGTCCAATACAAATTATAAAGTAACATTTTGCACGCAACTTGTAATTAATGCTACCTCATTATTATTTAATTAACGTTATCAATCGACGGATGATATAATTTGAAATCGTACTTTGATTATGTTCGGTATTGTGTAATCTTTGGTAGTTTCATTGTAGCGAGTAAATCAGATCTAATGAGTTCTTTGAACGCGCTAATCTCAGGAACCAATGCGATTTGGATAATTCTTTTTGTAATAGATAGCCACATTCAACGGGAAGGTTAGAGGCTATTTTTCATCCCGAAATTCCCACGGGAAGGAGTACAACGCGGGTAAAACCGCAAGGCGTTACTAGTTTCTCTTTCTTTCTAAAACTTTGCAATTGAAGTTACATGAAAAGTTACCGCTTTAAGCACGATTCGCTCAAAGGATCACTTGGAAAGCACAAGAAACTTGAATTTATAGCGTACGTTAAATTATCGGTCCCAGTTCTTCGAAACGACAGACCCTGTCTCAGGCATTAAGGCGGGCTAAGCTCAGAAACTCAACAGGGTTGGCTTCTTATACAAGTAAGTTATTTATTATAGATGAAGCTTACATTTTGTATACAATTTTTTTTCGAAAAAACTATTCTGCATTTTTTGCTACCACCAGAAGTTTTGTTAACGCTCTCATTAGCAAACAAAAATGTAGAAACTTGTCAATTCCCACAGCAAAATCTAACGAGTTGAAATTAAATCAATTCCTCAAAGAAACTCGGTGCTTCCAACGTGTAATTTGCAGCAATAACATGCAATGTGTGGGTGTAGTGGCATGAGACTAATTGCATGAATGTAGCAGGTCGAAGACTTACAACCCATGCGAGTCTTGAGTGTGTTTGTGTGTAATTATATTTGACAGGTCAGTGGAATAGTGAATAGAATAGTAGGAAGATTCTTTGATTTACAATCGTATTTTTTAATTAATAGAATTCATTAGGATTTATTGCTTAGTTTAGCGTGATATTTTCGTCTTAGTCGAGACATTTGATAGATAATTTTACCCACGGATTTTGAAATTAAATCTAAGGTTTTACCCAAAACACTATAGCAGAGGGAAATCTCCATAAAATTATATTGGAAGGTTTAAATGAGGAACACACCACCGTATTCGGAGACGTCATATAGTCAAATTCTTCCTTAGTAGAGATTTAATGAGTGACTTTGACGTGTCATGTAAGAAAAGTAACATCAATTAGTTAACTGGAGATTTAATAGACGTCTATATAAAGCGGTCGATATAAAGAGTATCATCCACTTACTACTTTTAACATACGAGTACACTTCAAGTTTCAACAACATCCAAGATCCAGTTGATTTTCCTTCCTGGCGTGTTATAAAATACCGTGTAATATAAATATCGGGAGCGAGGTGGACCCCTGGAGCGGTCACGAGTCACGAAGAGGCAAATTGGCTGATGCTATTACATCGGTATTTCCGCTTCAAACGTGATATTAAAGTTGCGAACGCCCTGACAGTTGAATTACATACGTTTTATGTTTGTGTAACAAGTATAGGTCTTTTTAATAAACGCTTATAAACAGCTTTTAGGTATGAAATGGTTTCTCTCTCTCCGATATACGGCATTATCCGAATAGCAAAACAGACAAAATGCCAGAATAATACCAAATCAAATAAGATTTGGTATTTTCTTTCTACTTAAAAAGTTATTTCGTTAATTTTTATTACTCAAGTCACGTGAATACGCAGTATTCGTATAAAGCCGCTTTTTCATTTGTGCTCTAAACAGTTCTTAAAACGCTAAAACTTGCTCGCTCGTTATTTTATTTAGAACTAGCAGCGTCCCGTGATTTTACCCGTGTTGTGCCCGTTCCCGTGCGAATTTAGGTATGAAAAATATCCTATAACCTTCCCGATGAAAGTGGCTATCCATTACAAAAATAATTATTCAAATACGATTGATAATTCCTGAGCTTTACGCTCAAAGAAACAAAAAAAACCTCAGCTTTATTATTAGTATAGATTCGGCGCCATCGCGAAAGGACGGACCAAGTAATGTGTTCGGAACTGTTCAGTATAAAGTGAGAACGCAGCTTAATTTGGTGAATAATAACACGTTTCATTCTACGCAGTCACGGCACGAGCTCGTGTTAATATTATCGAGGATCGAGATGATATCTCGACCGGTCACGGCGGCGCGGTCAAGTGCAATGCTGTGTTTAGCCGACCGCACATTAAAGGAGAGCTGTGATACTTACACATACGAGCTAAGTAAAGACCCAGGGATAAGTAATATCAAAGGCACAGGGAGAAGGTCTATCTATACCAATATATCATGAAGAGAGTTGTGCTACCTGTACTTACGAACTAGGTAAAGGACCCAGGAAAAAGGACTATATTAGATGCCCGCACATAGCGCAGACGAAATACTATAAGCCGCGAAGACAAAAGTCCTCAAACGAATTTGTTCAAATTATACGGGAAGCTTTTCGTGCGTTTGTCCATTACATGCTTTTATTTGGAGGACGGAAAAGTCCGCCGCACTAAGTCCCTGCTTCATTTGCACAGGACTTATACATAAATGTTAAACCAACATAAAACACAAACTATGCTTGTAACATTCCTTTCGAATATAAAATTTTAATACGATGCAGGAAGAAATGAACCGCAGCTGACAACACATGGCGCACAATTAAACGTTCGTTAAACAGTGAGCTCTCTTCACATGTGGCAATAAACCTTTTTATAACAGATTAAGGCAGCTCTGGAATGTAGCATCATAACATGTAAGAAACTATTATTAATAGAGGGGAGAGTAGTTGCATAGTACAGTTGGTATACTTGACTTTGGTTGTAAATAAGTTGTTCTCAATTGGGAATATTTGGTTAAAATATATGTACTTTACATCGTATGGAAAAACGCGTACATATAAGCGTCAATGAAATAGCTACGAGCTAGCGAGTTCTAAAGAAAGCGAGCGACGCAACCGGTGTTGACACTGAGCGAGCTTTCAAGGTGCGAGCCCGCAAAGTTTGACGTGTGTGTCGCTTGCTTTCTAGGCTCTAGCAGCTAGAGTTGGAGTCTAGCTTAAAAGCTCGCTTATATACTAGCACGTTAAAAAAGCAACAAACTAGAAATGCCTAAAGGCACAAAAATACTAACAATAAATCCGATTCACATATTTTTTCTAATAAATCACTCAACATAAATCCGTACACAACTCCGACAAGATAAAAATCGTAATGCGAGTAAAAAGCTCTAGACTCGTAGGTACAATACAAGTAAAAGCTTTCCAAGTGGTTTAGTGGAAGAAAACGAAGTCTTTCTTGGTGATTTATCTGCGAGCGATATATTACTTTAGAGGCCATATTTGGAATTAACTTCACTGGTTATACGAGCTGTGAGCTTTTCTTAGCATCACGTCTCTGTATCTGTGAACAAATCTTGAAAGCTATAAGATCTACTTTCCGTCATCCGTCATCTACGTTATCCGATTGAGCTGTTTGCGTAACGTTAACCCCTATTTCAACGTCACATTGAACTCTTATTCCTTGTTCATAAGTTAAACTGAGATCAAAACCTCAGAATTGATTCACCAAAATCGAGTTTCAGTGATCGTGGTTCGAGATAGAAACGGTCAATTTGGACCTTAGTTTAGTTGACAATTACAAGTAATAAATGAATTATAGAACCTAAGAAAGTATATCTTAAGAGCTAGTCATTTGTCGATAGAGTTCTTTCCATATCTCTGTCCTTTGCCGTCCTCTAACTCTTCAACGAAAAACAAAGCTTCAATTTACCTTTCTAACTAACTGATGTAACAAAAGTGAATCCAAAGTCGAACACGTGAGCCAAGATTAAGAAGCTAAACAAAAACTAATATAAAACCAATACAATCGTCAGTGAGTGAAATATTAGTGGGAAATATGATAGTCACGCTCGGGCACACCAATACCCTCGAGTGCACGTTAGATAAAACGTGCCCACTGTTCAACGTCACAGCTTACACTGGACTGTTAATCTTATTATGAACAACAATTTTTCAAAGGTATTCATCCTAACTAATATTATAAATACGAAAGTAACTCTGTCTGTCTGTCTGTTACGCTTTCATGCCAAAACTACTGAACCGATTTGAATTAAATTTGGTACACAGTTGGTCCACAACCTGAGAAAGGAAAGAAGAGAAAGAAAGAAGAATAGGCTACTTTCGCGAAATTCCTGCGGGAACGGGTACAACGGGGGTGAAACCGCGGGGCGCTGCTAGTCTGTATTTATGTGTCCAGTCTTCTATTCAGATTCTTATAAAATGACAAGCGGCAGTAGCGACCCTCGCTTTGCTCCGTGTAATCAATAATCTCCAAGGTATAATTTAAATAAAAACAACCAATAACATTAGTTTAAGGAACTAGACATAACGGCTTGAGCGAGTGTACAAGATGCGAGTGGACGAGTCCAATATAACGCAAATAAGAAAGAAAGTAGTTTCACAATTGCTACTCATATTCTGCTTCATAAAGTAAACCCATTCCTTTAACAACTATTCAACTATAACTAAATCGCATAAACCTATCAATATGATGAAAATTCAAGTAAACACGAGCAAAAATTTGAAATACAGAATATTCAGTCGAGTGTGAATCCTAAATCAGATTACACGTTTAAGTTTAGGAGCGTAGTTCCTTGCTTGTTAGAAGGGGTGGTCATTGGTTCGTCCCCTATCCGGTTTGCGATTAGATAGTTAAGTAAATAAGAGGGTAGAGGTATGTGGTGTTTAGGGGAATTTAAAGTTCAACTTTTAGTTTGATAATGAGAAAAAATAGTTTTTTAAATATACTTAGATTGGATATAACAAACCGAGCTTTACTTTATCCTCACATTAACGCAATTATTTATTCGGTAGAGTTTTAAAGTCTCAAAATTAAAGGCTATTTTACAATCAGCACCCGACGCCTGATCTATGTTCAAATGAAAATATCGCGGTTGCAGATTGCAATACCATTTCACAGAAACTATTGCAGTCTGCAGCTTTAGCTGCCTGTCCGTGGGGTGGTACGTTTCAAAGAACCTTTTTTCTGATTGAAGCTAGGAGTGAATAAAACTACATTTTTGCTCAAACTAGTAATATGTAATTAGATTTATCAGAAAGATGATGGATAATACATGTCATCATCAAGCCTGCCTTATGCAAGTTGGTGATCTCAAAGCTCTATGTTTTGAATAAATATTTATAAACATACTTCGCTGACCACTATACCACTAGGAAATATAAACGATAATGATATTATGTTAAAGGATTAAAATGCGGTAAACACCATCAGTAACTACAAACATCAATAAATTCTTTGGTAAAATAAATATTGAATGGAAACTATTATCCTTAACTGGGTAAACAAGTTGAGGAAATGACTGACCCAAAAACCTAATGACAAAAACAGTACAGATTACAAAGTCCTACAGTCCTCCTTTACAAGACTTTGATTAATATTACATAGAGTTCAATTTGTTTGTAAACCGTAATAACGTCGGGGTTGATTAGGCTATTCTACTAAGCTAGTTAACTATAATAAGTATTGTTATTACAGTGAACTTTTTACTTTTATTTCTGGACTACAAGCGTGTCTAGTTTATTGTTTAGATGAGTTCACCTGCCTTCGCTTTATTAAAGCTTAATTTTCCCCTTCCCTTGACTTCAAGGAATTAAATAAATCCCACATGACAATTTGAAGTTACTAACATTCCATCTTTAAAAAATCAGATAGTTAGGATGGTTACAATATTTCTTTAAAAAAAACTTAACAACCTTTGCATCATTATACAAAATGAAACCGGACTGTATCACTTTAGAATATATGTATAACGAATTTATTAAAGTATGTACCCGCCGACGTACCGAACGTTTCGAGTGGCTTACATCACTCATGGTCACGGGATGAATGCCTTATTTCCAAAATTAGGATTAGGTTGCGCTCCAGGCGCCGCGCCAGTTAATCCCTACTGTTTTACTTTTACATTTCAGCGTGATTTTTGGTTCATAGTTATCTACTAATAATGATAATACGCTGCGTGTTAAATCCCCCAACCCCGAGGTCACATCACAGGTGCCTGACACACATTCGTCCCAATAAAATGTTTTCACGTTTCTACCGGTCACGCTCTGGCGGGCCCGTAGTCTAATTAACATTACCAATGGAATTCAACGAAAGCATTCTATTTGTCTGTGCCTAGTGTTGTAATGTCCTGCCTTTCGGCAATTGAGTTAAGGCTTTATGAACCAAATAATTGGTTAAGTAAGGTTAGGTTATTGACAATGAATACGGAATCCTTATATTCCTAAGTAAATAACGCAAGGCTGAAAATAAATCTCTTTAAAATCCTTTAAAAGTTTACACGATTCATTATATCACAAAACGTTCCCGCCTAACAAAGCAAATCGCATAAAAAAATATTCAAAGAAATTGTACAGCAGCTTAAATACAATCTGGAAATAAAGATTCCTCATCCATTTATAATTCATACCTGAAAAAACTGGCCGGGTGAAGGTTCAGGTTTGCATATTTTAATAGAAACGGTTTTAAAAATCCTGGCATTCACTGAAATTCAGCATTAAGGTCTGAGAGGTTTTGTTTTTAACCTTTTTGTTTAGGATATCCTAAAGTTATTAAGTATTGTGGCTTTAACGCTGCCAGATATTCGTGAAAATAATCACCCCAGGCAGTACCTCATAGACGTGCTGATTAGTGTTCAATCATATTATTGACTTTTATTAGTTTATTTTTCCTTCTCACAGCACTGATATTTCGGTGAAGCCTTTTTCCATCAGTGAAACTAATAGTATTAGTATGCTACTAGATGTTTCGTTCAGATATCGACTGAGTTTTTTTTATCCTCCTCACTGTACTCATATCTTATTTATTTATTTATAGCAGCGCCCCGCGGTTTTACCCGCGTTGTGCCCGTTCCCGTGGGAATTTCGGGATAAAATGTAGCCTATAGCTTTCCTCGATAAATAGACTATCTAACAGTGAAAGAATTATTCAAATCGGTTCAGTAGTTTCTGAGATTAGCGCGTTTAAACAAACAAACAAAACAAACTCTTCAGCTTTATAATATTAGTATAGATTTATTTTATCTTCGGTGAGGCGAGAGGCCTTTGCCCAGCAGTGGGATATTACCGGCTAAATACTTTACTTTCACCTGGACAAATTCATAAAAGGTTAATTGTAATGTAGTTTTTCGTAAATTCAATTACACGCAAAAAGCAAAACTAGTAGTGATGCAGAGTAATGCCAAGATATTGATCTGAGTGTAACGCCCTCACACAGTTCATCCACGCCGCCATTAACAAGGCAGGCCATTAACGATATTAAACTGTCCTATTTTGGGCACGAAATATTTTATACGATCTTCTGAACTTTGGTATTTAGAAACCGGAATACAGATTAGGGAATGGTGTGTAAACATTTCCGCTCAGAAACATTGCAGTGGTGAACGAAATTATATGAAAATGGACGCCAAATTAACGTTATTAAATTTGTCTTGGGAATGGTCTGATATTGCTTTAATTAACGCTACGATATTAAATGAGATATTCACGGTGCGAGTCCAATAAATTAATGGAATAGGGGAATCATTTCAGCTTCTGAAATGAAAAGGATTGTCAAATAATCAGACGGACCCAAAAGGTACTCTTTTAATGTCGACAACGTGAATGAATGAAACTAGTAAGACCTTTGTCTATATTGGCATTAAAAGCAGATGCTATTTCCCACATTATTCTACTTGAAAAGCTTTGAAGGTGTACATAACATATTTTTGCCAACCCATCTATTATTACGCACTCTTCGCTTATATGGAATTTATTGAATAAATTTAAACGGGAAACGGGGAACAATTTGCCCAACAAAGAAATCAGTTTTTAAAACATCAGGGGAAAGACAATTTGCAGTAAACTCAATCTATTGAAAGCATTCGACACACGTCTACACTTTCTCGTCAATATTTGCGTAAAACCAGCTGATGTGACAAGACAACGTCAGTAGAAAACATTTATATGATAAACAGAACGAACTACTCGTATAAATGCAGCGGTTTTACCAGTTTTGCTCCTGTTCTGCGAAATTCTGAGATGCATAGATAACTTTCCTATGAAACTTTACCCAAAAATGTAGCTATTTATTTTTTCAAATCGAATAGGTAGTCCCAGAGATAAGCGCGTTTCAAATAACCCTCAGCATTATTATATTAACATAGTATAAGTAACTCACCTATCATGTTGTATCAGCGCTATGGAACTGGCCACCAAGTCTTCAAACTGTTTCTCACTGGCAGAGCTGCCTTGTCTCTTGTGATGATGAGGGGTATTCGCCACGGATGCAGTCGGACTCAAGCTGTTCTGATTCTCCGAGCTCAAGTTCTTCGGAGACAGGTTCCCTTGGGATTTACTCCCGAACAACTTCCACGATATCAGGGTCGACGACTCTTGATTCTTCGACGAACTTTTCCACGGAAACACACCTCTGGAACAAGCAACAGTTCAAGTAAGTGGAAAAGTTACGAAACATTAATTAAAACATTCATGAACTCCGCTCAAACGGCGCTCGTGAGAATAACCTTTGGAAACGAGTTATTTTTTGTTGTTGTTCGTAATATAATGGGCCGAAGTTTCGACTGCACGCAAAGTAGTTTTAAAAATAAAACTCGTTGTTGTTATGATACTTAATCAATTGAGGCTTCACCTCATCAAAATTCAAGTTAATGAACTTTGTACTTAAAACAATTGAAAGGCGAATAATAACTATAAATTAATGTATTGAGTATAGTGCTCAATCGTGTGTTACATTTGAAACCTTGTGCAGACATTAATCAAACGATAACACGCGAGTTGTATTTCACTTTTGTTTGTGGAAACATTACGATTTTATAAACTAAATCGATATAATTATAATCAAACAATTTCGTAACACGAACTTTGATTAAAACACTGACTGAAACAATAGTATTCGTACCGAAAGCTAATTAATAACTTAAACATCATTGCTCCAATTGATTTGTTTCAATATGGTTTCAATGAACAGTCAATGAACGTGCGAAAATATTAATGACAGACTCACCTACTGGTCTCACGCATATTGCCACTCAAATATAAACTATTTTTAGTGGATCGTCAATGGGATACGGGAGTCGAGTCAGGATTGCCATTGTACCGAGCGACACGGACAAATCATGCGTGGGTCGCAGCATGATAATTTGAAAAATTTTAGACCAATGTCAGCTCTATGTGAAGTATGTGATAATAATAACGACACTGCTACAAAAAGTCAGACTAATAATGTGATAGCACTACCTACATGCTGGTATTTGAACATCATCAAGAGATAAGATTTTTTTTGCTAAAATATGAATGCGATCATTATTGCGGAATCTGTTTTTAGATTAGGAATTCAACGAATTCAAAATGTTAAATAGAGTAATAATAACGGCAGGAGTATACTACAAGGGAAAGGCTTACCAAATAAAGTAATGTATAAAAAAAGTATGTATAGTGAATAGAATTAGACCTTGTTATTATTGTCATAGCTGTTATATTCACAATGTCAGTTGTAAATTATAGGTGCAGCTGAATCATTTCGAATGCCAATACCGTGTGCATAAAACTAGAAATTCAAAGTATTCGTATAAGGTACTATGACCAATAAAATATTAATGCCAGCAAGTGCCAAGAAACAGATGTGTCCTTCGACCAATCTGCGTAGTTCATAGTGTTTTGAAATGTTCAGTTTGTATATGAAATCGTCTTTATTTAAGCTGTTAACTAACTAAAATTAAACAGTGATGAAAGACATGAAACTAGGTACAGTTAGCAAACTTTTTCTGTGGCGTGATTGCACGAAACCACGTCAAAGAAAAAGGTTTCTCCGATGAGACTAGGCTCGCTTGAAAATACCGCTTCTTTGAAAGCGACAGAGCTCTATAAACTTTATTGCGCTGTAAACGTAAACATGAAAGCAAATTTCCTGTATATATAAATAAACCTCATGTTAACTTTCAATAGCATTGACCAATGTCAATGTTCAACCGTATACGAAAGCAAGTGATCAATCAGCGTCAGAATTTAAAATGCGTTTCGGAATATATTGCGGGATAAAAAATTGTTTGTAAATAGTCGTTTACATATTAAACATAGATATTCTTTCTGTATGTAATTGCCATTCACTTATTATTCTTGAGCTACGTATAACATTTCGTAAACTCAATTACAACCTAACTATTCCAATATCGGGAACCTTGTTTTTCCGTCAAAATACCACAATGTATAGAACAAACGCTTACGCAAGTCAAAGTGCATATTTCCTACAATTGTTCTAGAGGCTAATCTGTTACAAGTTGAATGTAAAAACTGGCGGGAATCGTGCGCTCGCGCCGAGCGGCACTGCGCCCGCGCATGGCACGCGGTGGTACGAGAATTGTACTTCGCATCTCACGTTCAATGTGGGACATTTGAAATAAGTAAATATTTAAATTACTGCGCGTATAATATTTTACGAGTATATTAAAACACCACCACAGCAAGTAAGTACCATGTTCCTTGTGTACTTTATTACTTTACCAGTTTTTTATTGAAAATTTTCATGGCCATGTTTGTCGGTATTATAAGTTTGAAAATCAAAAAGTTCTGACTAGGTGTGCTTAGCCTGGATGTACATACTATATCAATCGTTAAGGTTGAGCAATTTGTAATTAACTAAAACTTTGATATAACTGGTTCTCGAATATGAATTCTCAATCCAGTTAATTCTTCGCTACATATTTTCGATATCGAAAGTTTAATCGGAGTCGTGTATGAAACTACTGAGTATTGGCAAATATTTTCTCAAGACATTTCAGAGTTCGTGATTTCCATTCGTGTTCTTTCAATTCTGTTAAAAGTAATTTGAATACAAATATGAATCAATTGTAGAAACTTTCCATTGCGTACAATGATTGTTCTTAATAAGTAAAAGAAATTGAGTATTAATTTTGTAAACGCGTCATGATTTTATAATAGATTTAAGTCTTGATAAATTAATGATTTCTTGGAGACGTCAGAGATGATAAATATTGGATATCTCTATCATAAGTTGATATTTTGTTTCGGCAACATTGTATCTGACAGTCAGTCAGGAGTTTCATCCTATAACATTAGTTATAAGAAGAGATTACTCCAATAAAACTGGTAATGCCAATACGCAGACTCTGTATCAGCAAAACATAATCCATCAAACTGGTTCTCACGAGTCAAATAAGCAGGAATGTACGTTATATAACGAGCAACTACCGATCCACGGGACAGAGCACCAATTAACTCATTGTGATGTTCATACAGATAGCACTATGCAACGCGATATGGAATTCTTGATGGCAATTAAAGTTTTAATAGCATGATAATAAGAACCAAATGAAAAGTTACATGAGAAAGTAGATTTGATTTGATCTAGTTGCAATTAGTTACAATTGTTCATTTAAAGTAAATTGACTTTGTTGCTTACAATTGTTTGGTTTGTGACTTACAAACTGTTGCTGCAACAATTCAGGTGTTTTAATTTGGCAAAACCGCAAACAGTTGACATTTGACAATATCATGCTAAAATTTCAGTCCCAGTGTCATAATGAAATGCGTGTTTATACAAAGCAAAAGTAACTAAGGATAACTGGTACAAAACCTTGGTGATTAAGGAAAAAGGTTAAAACGATACATTAGCATACTCAAACAAATTACATCTTGCTATAACTTGCAATATTTTTAAAAATCACACAGCAATAGCTTGCTACCCATACCACCTTCCTAAGATATTGCAAAAGATGATTGGCTAAGTAAAATAAATTAAGCGTAAATAATGGACATGTAAAGTGCAAGAAAAGGTATATCTTTTTGAATGTAAACAATAAGATGGCGTCATCGTGGCATGCGATGCGTGATAGACAGACAACACAAAAATTAATGATAGGTCAACGAGCGAATTTATTTGTGGGGCATTTCTGCTCTCTTATAATACTCGTACGAATTGTGGGCATTGTAAAGACAATATAAGTTCATAATAAGAAACTAAAGGCTACAAAGGAAATTCCATCTGAATTGGAAACCCTTGCATCATTTTTTATTTTGTCTAAAACAATCTCGATACTAAAATTACTTAAGAAACTAATGTATTCGTATCACACACGTAACTGGCTATTGCAGAACGCAATTTAGATTATAATTGAATCGTTTTGTATAAACATGCGTCTGTTGAATTAAACGAGGCAGTAACTGGGAAATCCCCAAGATTAGCAAACAACGTCATAATAACCAGTTACGTCTTGAGCAATTAGTCTGGTCTACAGATTACTTGATAATGATAGTAGTCACCTATAAAACAGTGAAAAAACTCTAGACAACTTTGAATCAATGAACAAACGTCAACCAAATGACGTAGATCTTCTTTGACGTCATAAAGTTGAAGACACGACGTATTTGTAGGCGAGTCTGAATATAAAATGAAAGTGACTTAGGAAAATCCACATTCGCCATAAAATCGATGTCGCAACGCAACCTCACGTGAATGAAATGGTAGACAATCGGTTTTGCAACCTATCGGATCATAGTCACGCATTGGTAAACAATATTTGTATTGAATATTTCAATAGCCGCAACGGAGGATCGAAAATGAAACGTATTCAAATCACGGGCCGATGCCCATCTATTGTTGCGATCATAACATTCCATTGTATGTTCGTGACCTTCTGTAATGTCCGTATATTTTGTTAGATTAATCGTATATACAGTGTGGGACGGTATTTATGTTATTATTACAGGAGACTTATGAAGTTTATGTGCCGAAAGTTATTACACTTGTACGTATTTGGAAACATCAACTTTCGAATGGTTAGATGATTGCAAACTGAAATCTGTACGAGCAGATTTAATACAGCACTTTCATATACCTAATCATTTTTATGTACCGATAACTTATTATTCTTCGGACAACTGCAATCTTCTTAATTATAAAAATACGTTACTAAGTTATCAAATTTCAAATCAATAAAATACACGACTCATTCAAAAGATTTGTGCAATTGATATTCCGATCTATTTTAATGGAAAACGATACTTCCTCGAGTTTCAAATCTTCAATTGTCTGTCTGATATATTCGACCTTGCACTACACTATAACATAACACCAATCTAAAATACATTTGATAGTGTATGATACCATCAAACAACTATGTTTACACTTTACATGCACGTTGAAAAAGTTAATAACTTTAGGCTATGTGGTTCATCAATACAATAAGTATTAGTGTAAAAACATAAAACGACGTCAATATCAATCACTATTTTTAATTAATACGTGTTCTATAAACAATATAAACATCTGATAAACCAGTTTCAAGGAAAAAATAATTAAATTATCGACTAAATCAGTTTAATAGCTAAATTAACTCAATATAGAAATGTTGTAAGAGGGCAGATAAAGGTTAGAATCGTGATTATTAGGAAATATCTGATATATCTTCGGATTTGGAATCTAATCTACACAATACACGAAACAAATTAGTTAAAGGTACTGCGGGATCAGCTATCCGTAACCGCAGGCGGTTTATTAACATTAGTCGCAGACTGACACCATCAATGGCGCTTGCGGTTGCGGCATGCGGTCTATAGAATGGTACCGTTAAATATGAAATATATTTCATTTTAAAGCCAATATTTTTCTGAAGTACATTTCTACCATGTCACACAATCAACCATAATGTCTATAAAATAAGTAGATACTTTCAAAATGGCTCCCCAGTTTTAATATCATCAACGTAGTAGAATAGACCGGACCGAGGAAAGTTTAGTTTTCCGAGTGGCTTTCCACCGCAACTTAGTCTGTGCAGTTTTCCACAGGATATACATTTCGGAATAAAAAGCCGTCCACGTCGCTTTATCCATAAACCACTGTCTTTATGCAAATAAATCTGGGTGGAGTTAGACTGATCGATGCGAGCATCTGCGCAACTAATTTTAAAAGGTTGAGCGATAGTAGCAATCAGCCTATATTGGCATGACCATGTCAACACTTTCGTTCTACCTTATTTCATGGTAGACAGTGTCGTCACTGTTGAGGTGATAAAACTCCCATTAAGAGTTGACCGTTAATCTATACTATACCAATGAGAGAGAGAGAAGGATGAGAGAGAGATACCAAAGACGAATGCCCGCTGTTCCTCTATTGTGTAGATAGCACTTTCGTCCATCATTTTAGCATCAAGTGAAGCATGAACTTACTTAATCCTTTATTGTCTTAAAACTGGTAATGGTTTTGCTTTATTTGCTACGTTTGCACCTGCCGGCGAACACCTGGCGTTGTTTTGACTAACTATTGCAATTATGTTGGAGGAAAGGCATGGAATACAAGGTGTTGTTCTTGAGTACGTTTTTGCGAACATTTCTCAATTTTTCAGAAACATGAACTAAGAAGATTCTTTAATGGTTTACTGGGTCAGAATTTTAAAGCAAGAAGTAAGTTTCTCGTTTGATTCAGTCAGTCATATATAAACAAATTCTAATGAATTGTATAAATTCTCTCCTAGAAACATTTGAGTCTAAACCAGTTTTGAATAAAAATATCTGAAGTGTAGACAATAATAAAAGAGATATTATCTTTAGTTACAGTCGAACGATGTCCTCCATATAATATTAGATTTGATATCAGTCTTTACGAGTTAGTAAGGAGTAATCGAGTGTTCAGAATTGGAGTACTGCCAAGGGAAATTAACGATGAAATATTGACATAACGTTGTAATAAAACCAGTTGGCAGTACACACCCAAGTAACACGTCGAAAACTGAAGTTAAATAAGGAAAAATATACCCACAATCGTGACATAAAAAAAGGCATGAAAAATCCAAACAAGAAGTTGATTAACATCAAACTATGAGATCATCGACATAAATGAATATAATAAAATGCTGCATTTTGCAACAGCCTCCGGTTGTTCCGGTAAAAGGCATCATCTTAGACCGTGTGAACGCAAATCTGTCACAAACTGTTAACGTAATCACCAAATCAATGCTATCGATTACACTCTAACTACCAAGTAACAGAGGTCAGTTTCCAACAACAAAGTTTGATATGATTTTGTAAATTCTTGGTCATTCGCGTCAAGTTAATAGAGCTGTTTCGATAAAGTTGGTTTGATTAAACTTAAGATGTGGAAATTGAAGAAAGAATTTGTAGCATTAATACTGGATAAACTATGTCTTTAGATAGACTTTTCTGAAACTTTCTTCTACTGACAAAAAACCTATAATACCTGCATGGTTAGTAAAAACTGTATGCAGCAGTTAAAACCATAAATACACCTTTTACCCGTAAAGGGAAACGTACAGTCAAGCCGTGGCATGAAAGGTAATTACTTTAATTGGCAAATTTCCTGTGCATACACACAGTCGTAAAATATATTTTAATAACATATTATTGACAGTGACTTGGAATAACACAATATATCTATGGAAGATAAGCAACGTTTGTGTAGTTATGACGATGGCATGGAAAATACCAAGAGCTAGGTAACAGAGCACATAGATAGCAAAATGTATTTATTTACAGACTTTAATATAACAGTTCGTTATATAACACTTCATTAAATCGAAAAATACAACTACTAAAACAGTGTGTATACTTTTTTGGGTAGTTAACGAGTTAAAATACGACAGAAATATACAAGAACTTTTTGCGTGTGTTTCTATTTAAATCAACCAATTAAATCCAACTGAAAGGCACAATAAAGGTTTTACCATGTTTTGTGAGTCCAATCAGACGAACAAAAATAAATGTTTAGAAGTTACGGAAACCAGTCAAGGCTCCGTTGGTAAATCTGTGAACCACGTTATCAGATCGAGTCGCGTTTAACATAAAAAGGTCTTGGGAGGTCAACATTTTGTAATATCAAGAATTTGAAACAGTTATTTTATTAGCATGTAAAGTATTTCATAAAAATATATTTAGTGTCCAATACAGTTTTTTTTTTGTATTTTTTGAATATCAATACGTACATATTTCGTTCTTTCGATTAGTTTTGTCTTGCACAAAGTCAAAGATGAGTGGGCGCAGATCTATTTGATTAGCTATAAAAGTATAGAACTGGGAATAAAAATGTGTAAAAAATGTTTAAATATGTCTCAGAACACATTTCCAATAACATCTGCGGCTCCAAATGCAATATTGCGTAGTAATAACATTGAAACTGGATCTGGCCCAGACCTATTTATGTATTTGGCGGCCCCTCGCTTTCTCAGCGTAAATGGAACGCAAATATTTGCATTAGAACCATGAAAGGGGAACGCCAAGGAAGCGTTTAACCTTTCCCAAACATCAGAGAGAATACAAATTGTGGAACATTCTTCAAGACATGATACGGTTGGCTGATAACAATACAACGTCTTGCCGCTTGCCAGCAATGCTTCTGATGTGACGCAATGTTTGTAGCAAATATGAAAAAGAACAGTCAAATATGACGTCACGATTTCACGGTAAATATTCTTGAGTTCATTGACAATGAGCATAATATTTATCATTTCATTTTTTGTTCTGTCTGTAGCATCATAAATTTTATTTAGTGTGGCAGAACTGATAGCTCTACTAAAAAAGTGGCAATAATAATTAGTTAGTTAATTAGCTACGTGGGAGGGAGTTTAAAATAAGTAATACAAAATGCAAAACAAGTGCGGCGATTGTCTATAAATAATAATTTATCAATACTTACACAGCTTTCGTGCTCATTTCTACTTGTACATATTGGAATCACCTTGGTACGAGATCTATACTAATATTATAAAGCTGAAGAGTTTGTTTTGTTTGTTTGTTTGTTTGTTTAAACGCGCTAATCTCAGAAACTACTGAACCGATTTGAATAATTCTTTCACTGTTAGATAGTCTATTTATCGAGGAAGGCTATAGGCTACATTTTATCCCGAAATTCCCACGGGAACGGGCACACCGCGGGTAAAACCGCGGGGCGCTGCTAGTGTGTTAACAAAGTAAGCGTAGTAAACAGTGAAACTACAAAACGTCAAAGCACTACCTGACAAATAACTACAACTAAGACTGGGCTGACTCAATTACATACATTATTGTTTGAACTAACAAAAAAATACGCATATAGAACCTTTGCAGGATTAAAATACTAAATATAATTTCCAGGGACAAAGTACACTCAACACAAGCACAAGAGAAAATGGAGGAAATCTCGATAAAATAACGTTTTAAAAGAAATTTTGTACATCACAAGAGACGAGGTCTCCAGATTACTTAGAGGTCAAGTATTCGAATAAACCTCTTATCCATTTTTGAGAGATCTTTGTACTCGGAGTCATTTATCAAAATTATATCAGCTTCCGCCATGACAGACAGACAAGGTACATAATTTATGTACAGAATATGGCTTCCTTATCAGACTTTTTGTTCGTAGATTTTGTATTGTAATTCAATGTAGCAGACAACATAGTAACAACAGGAATTTAGATAAGAAGGAATAATAAAAAGAACTTCTAAAAACAATAACAATCGCAATAGAATATTGAGCAATAAGTACACCTGCGATTCGTGATAATAATTCCACTACGGCACGCACAAAGACAAATACGGTGATGTAATGGAACGAAAGTCCAAAGAATTCGCGAAAATGTTTACGTAATGTACGTGGAATTCGTTTGTGGTTTCAATGTGTTTACAATTATATAGAATGAAATGTGACGGTGACCAGAAAAGGAGTATGTAATGGTATTTTTATCTAGTTAGAGTTATTCAAAGTTCAAACCCTCTTTCGATTCATATTTAGAACATAATCTATGTAAAGAGAATGAATGGCCCAAAAAATTTAGATATTTATCGCGATCTTAGCTGATGGACTAGGGCACTTTGAAAGTGTGGACATATATACTACAAAACAAATTGCAGGTGGGTTCAATGTTTTCGCTGTGAAAGCGTAACAGACAAACGTAGTTACTTTCGTATCCAATATTAGTAAACGAAGTAAATAATGGTATTCCATTATTAAATAAATGCTGATGACTCGCTGAAAGTATTGGTAAATATATTCAAGAATAATATTTTGAAGAATCCTAAAAATAAGTAAAGTAAGTAGCGCGAGTAGGTAAGATAGAAGAGAATCCTATAAGAATAGTATCACCGTGTCTGCTTATTGGGGCAGCTGTTGGTTATGTCGAATCAAAGTTAAGTTGGATAAGTAGCTAATTTATAGCATAGTAACTGGACTACTCAAATATTAACGTAAATAACTTAAATTTGCATACTAGTTCCTACTTATAACGTTAATTACAAACCTTAATTAGTCCCAACACTCAAACAATAATGATGGAATTTCACAAGCGTGCCTCGGCATGTTCTAGATAAGTCATTCAGTAAACCATTAATCTAGCAGACCTATCAGGCTATTATTGACCCCTTGAAGTGGAACAAGTCAATTTCCTCCGAGCAATTTTCCTGTTGCGAGGCTTCAAAGTTTATTACTACTATCTAGGTATACAATATACATATACCAACTGTTAATGTTTACTTGTCCACCCTAGTGTACCCGTTCCCGTGGAAATTTCGGGATAGAAGATAGCCTGTGTTTGTTATCAAGGTCTTATTTACATTTATGCCAAAATTGATCTAATTCCCTCTAGTTTAAGCTTGGAATAATAGATAGACGAAAATATGGAGGAAGCAAGGATTACTAAACATTTGACTCGTTAAGAAGAGAAAATTATAAACAACAAATACCAGATAATAGGAAAAGATCCGATTTTCAGATAATCCAATTTAAAAAATTCTCTAATCATGTCTTTCACAGTGGTCAATGTATTTATAGACCAATTCCGATCTTACTATTTTGAATAACCTAAAAACTGGCTAGAAAATATCTTACACATACTTTAGATCGCAAGATTATAATTTTATTTTCCGCCGTACAGTGTGGCAACATCCTATACACATTTGTTTAAAATGACGTCCTATATTGCGTCATACGTAAACAAAAATACCGTATCTATCATTTACTTTGTAATACCATTGTTTGACATGATCGATTCTTGACGTAGGATACTGAATATTCTATTATCATCGAACCGGGAGGTCAGATCGGAATACGTCAAACACTATTGGAATACAAGTGAAAGTATATTGGAAATTATGTAGGTCATAGATTAACAACAATTACGGATAAGGCACCAGACGTTACAAAGGTTATAAAATTATAATCACACAACGCCTTCAGAAGAATCTAGGTAAAATGAATATAGCAAACTTGTATATTTATAAGAAATTCATTTACTTTGTATAAGCAGTACAATTTCAAAGAAATCTTATTATTGCCGTTGTTAATAAAAAACAATACAATATGATCGTGTATATAAATATTAATAGTATTATAAATTTTATACGTGATAGATAAATCCAAGTTTCTGCTTTATTCTGCGATGCTATAATAAAATATGAGTATTGCAGACTTTGACTGGGATTCCACTAGGTAGACGCGTGCTAAAGAAATAACGATAAGGAAATTGACGTAATGTCGTAAAATTAAGGAATAATATACTTTGATAACTTTTCGTACATGATCAATTCTTTTATCACTACATAGTATAAAATAAAGTCGTCTCTTTTTTGTGTCTGTCACACTGTTTGTCTGTCTGTATGCTTAAATCTTTAAAATTACGCAACGGATTTTGATGCGGTTTTTTGTAATAGGTAGAGTGATTCAAGAGGAAGGTTTTTATGTAAAAAAAATCCCGAAATTCCCACGGGAACGGGCACAACGCGGGTAAAACCGCGGGGCGCTGCTAGTATTATTATATAGATATTGAATTCTTCAATTATCCTCGGTGAGTCATGTTTAGTTTAGTAACTCAATACCGATTGCATTTTTTTTGTTAATTGTAATGTTCAAAAAAGACTTAATTTAAGCAATAGGAAAAAAACATAATGTCAATTGTAACTTTTAAAATTTTAGTCTTAATTTGATTTTCAAAAACCTCATCAAGATTAACTTTCAATTCAATCCATCTTTCATCAACAAGACCAAAAAATCTCCAATCTAGATCATTTCTGGTGCGTATGTCTTCCAGTTCATTAGTCAGCACATTGACCGGATGACTAACTGGTTTGCAGAGTTCAGAATCGAATCCACTTTTCCAATAACTGAGCTAGGACCGGTTCAGAAACACTACACCTTGAGGCTAATAAAACAATGAAAGCGGCGTATCATTTTTCAGAGGAGCAAAGGTAGGTAGGGTATGATGGGATTTCTTGGGAATACTGTTCTAAGACTCGTATGTGTTCGTGTGTGATTTTCTTTATTCTTGGGAATATAGTTTTAGGACGTGAGTGGTCGTCTGTGATTCGTTTTAAGTTGGAAAGTATATGTGCAATGAAAATAAAAGAGAAAAGATTTTTCCTTTTTAAATTAACGTTGACTGTTTCCGTGTTAATTGACCTTAATATTTGTAGAAAGGAAAAATATTTTTGAGGCACCAGAGATACCTAAATAACTAGTTATTATTGGAAATAAATAATCATGAAACATTTGCTTTTTCAAGCTTTGTACATGAACCGTTATAAATAACGTTATGCATACCTAGTTATATCTCAACTATAAATGTTGCTTCTAAGTGATTGATTGACCCTTAACATTCGGCAAACCATTAACATCTTGAGTAAACTAGCCAATTTCCGCCATCGGAAACTGAATTTATGGAAGTACTAATGTTCTCGCAACATCCATTTTCGTAATATGTCAAAGGAAAACCATTACGTCAGCGGAGGAACGGATGACTTCCTTTCGTATCGATGATATATACAAGGTTAACAAATTTATGATTGTTTATACTTTATTTGATACTGCAGCGCCCCACGGTTTCACCCGCGTTGTACCCGTTCCCGCAGGAATTTCGCCTATGTCCTTTTTCAGGCTCTGGAATAACTGTGTACCAAATTTCATTCAAATCGGTTCAGTAGTTTTGGCGTGAAAGCGTAACAGACAGACAGAGTTACTTTCGCATTTATAATATTAGTTAGGATAGTAGTAATGAGCCGCGGTAACACTCTCAAACTTTTGTTGAATTCAAAAAGGCTTATGAATGGCATGACATGTGAAACACACAAAAAGATTTATTCATATCCTAACTACTGGCATTTAGAGTTTAACTCATTCAAAGACAAACAAACAAAAAAGTTTGCAACTTTAATAACAGCATTCGTATTTATAGTTAGACTCAAATGTCAAACGACAAATGTTGACCTTAAGCGGTTCATTTGTTTTTCTCTTTTTATCCAAGACAAGTTAAAATTAGTACAAACATTGTTTTTAGTTGACAGTGCAGTGACATAAGTATTATCTCAGTATTTAAGGAAAAAAACACATTGTTTATTTTAACGATAACATATATGTACATAATAGTTAAATTATTTTGTGATGAACGTTTTAATATGGTACCTTGAAGTTTGAGAAGGACACAGTCAAGACCAAATTCTAGGTCATTTAGGTACCTGGTTTCTTAACACTGTGCTCATAGCTTCAGTAAGCAAATGAGAGGCCTTTACCCTCTCTTAGTACATTGTATGTTACTTTGTTACTCAGTTAGTTTACTTTGTGTCTGGACAAGCAAAAGTCTGTAATGCTTCCAGGAATGTCAAAGTTAATCAAGATAGATTAACGTGTAGTATAAGATATACTGCTAAACTGATATAAACTAAGATATTTTTAAGAACTAGCAACGCCCCCCGCTGTACCCGTTTCCACGGGATTTTGGGGATTAAATGTATACCATGTGTTATTCTGATGTATAACCTATATCACTGTAAAGTTTCCAAATCCGTCCTGTAGTTTTTTGGTGAAAGAGTAACAAACATACATACATACATACTCACAAACTTTCGCATTTATAATATTAGTAGGATTATTTGATCGTGATAATCTCTTGAACTACCAGTCAGACATCTTTTTGTGTATATTAGCTACATTCAAATAATATACTTTTTCAACCCAAAATTCTAGCGATAGTGAGAAAAATACTGGCCTCAGGGCGTTACTGATAAAGAAGTAATAGTAAGTTACTTATCAGTGTACAACTAAAGAAAGTTAACTTCCGAATAATAGATGAGGTAATCGTCAATAAATCTTTATGATAGTGTTGACTTTCACTGATCAAAATACTATGATCATATTTATAAATAACGGACTATTGAAGATTGGTCAGTAACCTACTCGCTTAAGGCTAGATTACACCGGGGCAACACTGTGCGGCATTGCGTCATGCCACAAGGCCGCATGCTACAAAGTCAAAAATGTCGCACATTGTGGCAAGGGCACAATGGATTCCATGCGACATTTTTCGTGCGTCAAAAATGTCGCATGGAATTCCATTGTGCCCGGATACAAGATGCGACAGTCTGCCACGTGACGCAAGGTGTTGCCATGCCGCACGGTTCTTGCCACAATGTGCGACATTTTTGACTTTGTAGCATGCGGCCTTGTGGCATGCCGCAATGCCGCACAGTGATGCCCCGGTGTAATCTAGCCTTTACTTACTAGTAAAGATTCAATATAAGTTTATGTAACATCTCTTGAGATTGCTACGTAATGCTGGATGGACTACATTATATGCAGACTTAAGTTATTCAAATGAGTAGGTACTATGTAAATTAGCCATTATTTAATAAGGATTTTGTTTTAATTTGAGGCGGATATTATATTATGAATGACAAATACAATAGTTCATAAGTATGAATTAAAACACGGTCGAGGAGTTTAGTAGAGAACTCTGGTTTCGTAGTTTAGATCGCCACGATTTTTCTTCTCTTATTGCCACTGCGGAACCAGTTGAACAGATTTGCATAAATCAACGCACGTGGTAAGCTAGTGAAACCTGAACAGATATGAAATAAACCGTTTCTTTTTACCCCAAACCCTCGCGAATAAATTAAACACGGCGTACTTGCACGATGACAAAAGTTTAGGCAAAAAAAAACTACGTATTTTAAAAATCTCTGTTGCTTTGAGAAAATTCTTATCAATGGTGATACTGATAACATATCAGTGACGCAGGTATTATATCAATAACATTAATGTTATTGTATTTATTGCATCAGACTGATCCGATAAGATTCAGATTGCGTGAGAACTACGTTACTATGCATATTCGAGAGCAGTTTGAAAAATAATTGTTAATTGACGTTATAGGCGATTGTGAACGGGAAATTTTCTCTTTATCGCTTCGGTGGGTGTTGGTTGTCGATGTTTATGTCTTTGATAATAAACAATAGGCGAAAAATACGGCCGTAGTATATATATAAACATAACTATTGTTGGCTTCGACGTTTGTGTGTCAATGAATATGCAATACTACGAACGCCCCGCGGTTATACGTGCAATGCGCCCGTTTCCGTGGGAATTTTGGGGTGAAAAATAGCCTATAACTGACCAGTTGAATGTAGCTACATATTGCAAAAATAATCATTAAAATCGGATTGATATTTAGTTTCTGAGATTAGCGCGTTTAAACAAACAAAAAAGCAAACTCTTTATTTTTATTGTATGTCTTAATACTTAAAGAATCAGCTGTATCCATGCCCATTAAATAAAATATGACCCAGTAGCACCTATAAGCATATTTCTAGGCTCTCGTTTTGATTCAACAACCATTCGGAATAGTTCTCGTTCGTTTGATACATAAATCAAGTTTACAAACAACGGAATACCGAGTTCAATAAGTAATCGACAAATTCGACCAATCTTCAAAAACAATTCAAGAAAAAACTATTATCCTTTATTACCTTCGTAAGTAATCCAAACCTTAGTAAGATCCATTGAGTACATCCAAGTAGATTAAAAAACCCGAGACGTAAACAAAACAGCCATAATGTCAATCACCAATGAGTAATTATGGAGCTATGACTCAAGGCGTTACTCACTTGTCAAGTGACACTAAACTCCTAATACCATTAGGTTACGTTGTAGAAGTTTGAGTATGATTCATCGTCAGTTTTTGATGATAAAAGATTAGGTATTCTATAAAGTGTTATCAAAATCAGTCTCGGTTAGTGTGTGTGAGTAAATGGAAGTAAAATTTAAGAAAGATCTGATTTTTTTGTGTAGTTTAGTGGCGGTAAATGCTATTTAAAACATTACATAAACTGATTGAGGTATTTAAAATAACTTAATTTCTGTTACGCGTTACCAAAAAAATTAACGGTTCAGGTACCGTAGAAAGTGTTATAAATAAACGAGATATTAATGATTACGTAAATTAAGACCTCTCTCAAACTTCGCACATACGAACGAACTACCGAAATTTCTTCTGAAAGCGTCATAACTCATAACTCATAACATAATAGACATGAGTGGTATAGTAAGTAAGGGAACAGGGGTCCGAGAGGTAGGGCCCGAGGAATTGGGAAGTGTAGACCTTTAAACTTGGGAACTAGTTCTGAGGAATAACCGTTCCATTACCCATCGATCGTAAAAGTTAGACTAGTGTAGCGCCCTTGAAACTTCGCGTTTATAATCCTCTTTATTTTGCTGCACGCCTTAAGTTGGAGCTCTTCAAAATCAACCATTACAGATTTATTATGTGCAGCTATCGTCCCATACTCACTGGGACGAATCGGTTCACGCTATTATATTCATACTACTAAAGAGGTAAAAGATGTTATTTTGATTGTTTGTTTGTTCGGGCTATTGACCAATCTGATTCGAATAATTATTCTTGTATTGGGTAGCAAGTACACTCAAAAAGAGGAAGGTATAGGCCAAATATGTTTTATCCAAAAAATTCCACGGGGTCGGGCACAACGCAGGTAAAACCGGGCGCGGCTAGTATGATAAATAGATTAGTTAGCTAGCCATTGTTTTACGGAGCGCTCGTTAATGAATAACGTTTGATATTTAATGTATTACTGTTTGTTGCGAGTACATACGCACTAAACGTTCCTGTGAACGCGTAACTTCGATTGGACCGCTTAGTCCATCCATAGCTTTACAGGAAATAATACGCATACTTCTAGTCCAAGTGTAGTGTTGAGTAATAGCAGTGACGTAATTAACCAACTATTACGAACTAATTACTGGAATGTAAGAGAATTAGCAGAAACAAAGTACGAAGTCTATAGACGAATCAAGAAACGATAAAGTATGTTTAGTCTATTTCATTTCTTTGCACATCAATTATGCTTGACATATTCTTTTCTTATGAATCATTAGTTAATGTTAGACAAAGATGTCTAAGTGTCAGTTGTGTTTAAAATAATGCAAATAAGCTAAAATCTGCGAATGAAAATGAGTCACTGTGTTAATGTCATTTAAAAATAAAATTAACGTTAGCTATGAAATAGAGCTGCGAGAATTTTTAAACAAAATTATTTTTACAATTATAGTTAACGATATCTAGACCTGATTGAAGAGAACGTAACTAGTGAACTAAATTGTATTGTCTTTCCACTTTAATGATCATGATAATATCTTCAATCTCCTAGATTAAAACTCAGACAGACTAAATAAAAACAAAACTACAAAGAGAAAACTGAAAGGTTCATAAAATTTAAACGACGGAACGGAAACTAAGCGAAATTTAATGATGAATGAAAGGGAACCTTGGTATTTAATTTACGGCCGATGCCAACGTTAGTCTCTCGTCGGTGACATTGCGGTTTCGACGTCAAGGCGAGACGAATCCAAACACACTGCTAAATCGACTGACTAACTACAATAGCCAAGATACAAAACAGCATAATTAACATTAGAGCCTCTTTGTCTTAGATTATTAGAATTAACTACCTGGTTTGGATTCAATACGTGACTCTCAAACAGTTTTTTGTCAACATTTTTATGCACGCAGGTGTCACACAGTCATATGCATGCCATATGTTGGCGATGATTTCATTCTTTCAAATTGTGTCTACGTCTGGGACGTAGATAGCTCATAAACACTTGTTTGAGTACACCGAGGGCGAATGCACTCGCTGAAAGTTGAGTGCACTTTCCATTGCCACAACACTATAGAAGTTGCAAAACTTTACGTGATCCTAACCGAGCAATGGATGTAGAACTTTAAAAATAGCCAAGGTTAAGCGTCGAGGCATTTCGTAGGGTCAAATTGACGTTGGGAACAGGTTTCTAGCGGCTAGTGGCTCGGCCAGGGTACGCAGTATTACGTATGCACCTCGTTTTGTTCCTTTGCCGCATTGTTTCTGCAACTCGTTTCGTATGGCTTCTTTTTATTCTTGGTCATTGGGCCGGCTGCGGTTTGCGCTCAGATTTACCATATACGCGAAGCCAAAACCACAAGGTTAAATATGAAAGCATGCCTATAATAATTATACTAACATTATTAAAATATGTAATATGCGTGTGTGTGTGTTTCAATTCAAGTAGTTAACACCTCAAACTGTATGTCCATTTAGAGTGGGTTTGACTTGATTCCAAGGATGTGTAAACATTTCCTTTATAAAGCACTTGAGTTATCGGAAGCGACATTAAAATGTGATAAAACCAGTGTATCAGTGCCAACAACAAACCGACCGGTCCGGACACAACTCGATTCAGTTTAGTGTAATAATAAAACGAGTCCTGTTGCATTCCATTCGTGTGGCATTAGGGATTGTTATAACAGTGCGAGTGACGTCATTTATTCCAGTTAGTAATAAGTAGGTGATGGCTGTATCAATGTGATGCATTCTCCATTGCGTCACGTCTGACTACGCAGCGATCGCACCATCAATATTCCATAGTTCAAAGACCCTTCATTTAATCACAATCTAGGGAGACTTGTCTTTACCGCTACTAATGGTCATATGAAACTGTTATTTCCAGATCACATATTTATATCTGCATCTCTTTCTGTTGAACTGCTTTAGACTTGAACAAAAGATATCTTTTGTTGATGCTTCAGGTTGAATGAGCTATTCGTTTAAATGTCCTGTGCAGAATTTGCTTTGTTGATACTTTATACTGGTAACATTACAGATGTAAAATCCGCAACATTTCCAAAAATGTTGCCTAAAAATCATGTGTAGCCAGTTTATCAATAGGAACAGTTACATACAATAAATTTCGCTTTAGTAGGTATGTATAGATTAAATTGTTGTCAATATGTCAAATCGTTACCAGAAATATGGCACATGATTGCAATTTACAATCACGAAACATGTTGATGATAACTCCATGCCGTAATTAGAAATCAGTGCCGACTATTTACTCAGTTTAATACCGGCTTAACTATACGTAATAAATGGTCGAGTGAGTTGGCAAATATGAGCATTGCATATACTTGTGATTTTGCGTCCATCATAGTTAATTATTAATGACAAAGTGTGCTACTGCAAAACATTTGCTCTACAATAACAGTACAGTGGGGAATTTTGAACCATAAGAAGTAAATTACGTTTGTTTGGCATAATAAAATAATGGAAACTAGGTATGCGGCAAGGGATAAAATAATTCACTAATAGTGCAATCACAGCTTCTTCGACTATTGTACGGTTATACGTAAAACGATAGAAGACTCTACGCCACTCTATGGTGTTCCAACTATGGGTAAAAAATCACGTTCCTATACTATATTCACATTAACGTGGACAACTACAAAATTCCCTGATTGTACAATGTACATAACGAAGTACTGCGAATTTCATATCCATTTCAAATATTTGCTATTTAGTAGTTACTGAGGCCACGGTACGATAGCACGCATTGTGGGCACGCAAGAGATTCCTTTCGGTAAATTCAGAATAATACGATCGATAAATCTATCATATCTCCCACGGACCAACTCTCTATCTCCAAACGAGTACATACGCAGAAAATATCAAATGAAGTTTAATAACACAAAGACAATCGACATAGATATTAAAACTTTTTTCTGTTTCAGACAAGTTCTATTTATTACTCGAATTAATAACAAACTCAATCGAGCAAGGACTAACGGTACACAATAACAAACATCGGGAGAAAGCGCCGTGAGGATTTTAAGCGGAGTGAAAGCCGCGCGCCGCAGTATCGCCGCCGCGCCGCCACAGACGGACGACATAACCTCAACATGGCTGCAGCTATCATCACAGCGATCGCTCTCTCCGGGGCAGCCATCTACTGGTACCTCAACAGGCACAAACCACTGAAACACATCCTCAGCGAACTGAAATACTCGATCGACATGCAGGGCGCCGGAGTCGGCGGACTCATCGACGATTGGGTCAACATACGCAGAAACAAGGTTGTGTTGCCAGACGCGAAGCAAAAAATTGCCGTTATCACGGGCGGAGCGCGCGGCATCGGCACCGAAGTTATCAGGGGATTACTCAAAGCCAATATGCGGGTAATTATGGGTATAAGGAACCCGGAACAAGCGAGGAAAACTGCAGAAAATATGGAAAATGGCGACAAATTAATCGCGTATAAACTGGACCTTAAATCGTTGAAGTCGGTGAAGGAATTTGCTCAAAATATTGTAGAAAACTATCCAGTCGTCCATGTTTTGGTAAACAATGCAGGGATTATGTTTGGAGATTACGAAGTAACGGAAGATGGATTCGAAAGCCAACTGGCTGTCAACCATTTGGGGCACTTTTATTTGACACACTTATTGTTGCCAGCATTGAAAAAAGGTGGAATTGTGGAGGGACCATCCAGAATCGTTAATGTTTCATCGTGCGCTCATTACCCTGGGAAGATATACTTTGATGACATCAATATGAAAGAACATTATGATACTACGGCTGCTTATTGTCAGGCAAAATTAGCTCAGGTGGGAAAAAAAAAAACAATTCTTTTAAAACCTCAATTAACACAACCTACTTGTAACATTTTCTCATGGCATTGTTTTGTTTCAGCTTATGTCAGCGAGGTACATAAACAACTTACTAGAACAAGATGGCTGCCCTGTCAAAGCTTACTCCGTACATCCCGGGATAGTGAACACAGATTTGTTTGAAAAAACTCTGTTCCGCAGAGCGTTTCCTTGGGCCATGAAGCTTTTCTTCAAATCTCCAGAGAAGGGAGCTACATCAATACTCTTTGCTTGTTTTGAAAAAGATTTGGATAAGAAAGGAGGTCTTTATATCAGCAATTGTATTGAAGGCATCAGTAACAGTTTTTCTAAGAATGTTGAATATCAAAAGAAATTGTTTGATATGTCTTGTGACTTGATTAATATTGATGTGAACAGCTTCGGTCAGGGTATTTAGATTTCTAGTCTTGATTGGTATTTTCTAGGGCACAAATTGTATAAGACTTAACTTGATGACTTATTTATGGACTATGTTAATAAAGTACATTATTCATTAGGTTTTGATAATAAATATTTAATATAAAATAAGGAAAATGGTTTTATTTAATTCCAACGTAATACCTACTTAATAATACAAACAAGTTTTAACAGTTTTTTATACACGGTGAGCCTTAATAACCCGAAAGATTTAAACCAACGATTTTAGAGCCTAATTAGAGTATATAAAGTTATATAACGTATAGTCCAAAAACCCATATTTTAAGAGATATTAATTATTTCAAGTAAACCACAAGTAAGAAAATCTCAATTGTAACACACCCTAAAGGCGTGACGTAGCCACCTACTACTTTTACACGCAGACGCACTAACCACATGGTTGATGCATCATATGATATCGGAGTGATTCGTTAAGTGTCATGCTCAAAACTCGCTCACTCTCTGAAGTAAAGGTTTGTTTACAAAGAAGCGATAAATTAATATGATTTAATTTGTACTGAAATAGTAGTTTAATTAAGACACATAATTGGACCCATGTTGATATAGCATTATTTACTCGTACTGTCGTCACAAATACGTCGTTTAAATCTTTCGGGTTATTAAGGCTCACCGTGTATATTATTTCTTGGTAAGTTACTACAAAACTTTGTAAGTAAGTACGAGTAGTTTGATTGAAAAAGAATAGAAAATATAAAACTTTCTTACTACCATACATAGTTGCCCCTTTGTTATAGTACATTGTGTTGACAATAGACAAAAATATGGTTGTAAAATTTTCTAGCATTGTTACAAAGTACTTTACATACAATTTGAGTCCATTATGGTGAACATTATGTTTCGAAATACTTAATATACTTACTGTAGCGCTATTTAAGTAAGCATTTGCTTGAGTTAGCTAGGTGATGGATGACCTACCTCAGGCACAATTTTAAGACCATCAAGTCATAGACAAGTTTTTATAGCGCTTTCAAGGTGATTTAAAATCTTTGCGGTTAATAAAGAAAAGATTAAAAAATTGCGATATTGTTTTGGGATGCTGCACTAAGTTTTACAATAATAATTTTAGTTTTATTGAATCGGTAATCAAGTAACAATTAAATTTTGTTTTGCATTTTGTGTTGATGTTTGGGTTTTATTATATAGGTATTATAATATTTTTCTGTACTGATTTACATGTACATTTATATGCATTTTGTGACAAAACTTGGTGTAGTTGAAATGGATTTATTAAACATATTAATAAATCCATTTCAATAGAAAATTCACATACCTGCTAAAGAATCCGGACAATCCTTTCTTTTTCAATTTAGCCTGATCCTGATCCTGATCTACAGGAGTTCCATCGGTGACCTCATCCTCCTTAGACGCGGAGGACCCAAGGGAGCACTCCGACAGACTGGACACGGTACTGGAAAATGAACCTCCATCCTTGCCCCGATGGTGTCCATTCACACTACCTCCCCACTGCAAAGTACTCTTGGGAGAATCACTGGTATCACTCTTCTCACAAGTGGATATAGAAAAGTTCCCTTCATCACTGAAACTGCTCTTCTTTGACAACTTATCCAACTCATCAGCTGTGTCCTCGCGAGTCTTCTCCACTTTAGGACTCACAAAATGAAGTTGTTTTGTTATTGGATTGTAAGCGAGTTGCATGTTATCTAACGCTTCGCTGAGGCGCATCCCGCCTTTTTGACACGGAGACGAAGACATCGCGGTATAGAAATTCCAGTTCGTTTACTAGCAACCAATGTATGATTCGTACCCATGATTGCAATGTTTACACAAGAAAGCCATTATTGTTAATTGAAATTTTAAGTATATCTCCACTGACAATAACTCTCTTTGTCATCAGTCTAACGCTTGTTGTTTAAGAACATTTAGTTAATATTTCCAGTTTAGACCATGAAATTGTTTATATTAGCTTTTGTTTTTGTTAAATCACCATCACACTTTTATTTTAAAGAAACTTTAAAGCACTTCTGATTTTAAGAATAATTACTATAATATTACATTCTAAAGTCCTAATTATACACACTACACAATTTGCAATTAATTAATATTACGTAAAATCCAATAAAAACTAAA
This sequence comes from Cyclophora albipunctata, assembly GCA_963082685.1. Taxonomy (NCBI): domain Eukaryota; kingdom Metazoa; phylum Arthropoda; class Insecta; order Lepidoptera; family Geometridae; genus Cyclophora; species Cyclophora albipunctata. Next base: position 1,237,165 of record OY720123.1, read on the forward strand.
ATTCACTAACACAAAGCTACACACCCACCCATCGCCTTTTACTTTTCAATGTAAAATATTTTTGACAAGTTATAAAGTTGGTTTGTTTTGACAACTTTGACGTTTGTTTTAAGTGTTACTAGAATAATTCAAACTTCGGTAGATTTTATGAAAAACCTACCATTTATTTATACGCAAAAAAAATTAGCTAACTTAATTTAATGTACATTCAATAAATTACTTAATTATGTAATGAGTTTAATATTTACATTATAAAGATTTTTGGAACGAAGTTCCTTATCGCGCGTTGCGAAAGGGGGCTAGACGGAAAAATGGTAGGTAACGACATTTTTTAGGCCAGAGAGGGACAGACAGAGAAACTTGCCGCGCCAGAGAGAAACATGCGCGCCGCGCATGTTTCTCTGTCTGTCTCTCTCTGGCGTGCGCATGTTTCTCTGTCTGTCTCTCTCTCTCTCTCTCTTAAAGAAAGCAAGCTAGATATTTTCGTTTTGTCTTTCTATTTCGCATTGAACAGTGTGGTGTCGCGAAGATTATTTTTGTTGATACATATTATATAAACTTCGTTCCATCCGGGTGTCCCTTGACACCTCCCAAGTTTTTTTTTGTTTCAAAATAATTTTGGCCTAATTTTTTAAGCTTATATGTATTATACGCCTGACGAGATAAAAAACCAAAACTAATATTATAAATGCGAAAGTTTGTGAGATTGGATGTATGTATGTTTGTTACTCTTTCACGAACTACTGGACGAATTTGGATGAAATTTTACAGCAATAAAGGTTTTAAATCAGAATAACACATAGGAAATATTTTGTCTTAAAATTTCCGAACGGGTACAACGTGGGTAACGCCGTGAGGCGCTGCTATTACTTTATAAATAAATATAAATATACCTGGACAAATTCACACATGGTTAATTAGACCCAAAGTAAGCTCTAAGCTTGTGTTATGGAATCTAATTTACTGATACTACTACTTAGACATACACAAATACTTTTAAGAATAAATAATTGACGTCGTCACCAACAACTATGTCTGCACATATTGTTGACTCCGGGCGGGAATCGAACCCGCAACCCTAATGCCTAATATTATTTTTACTGCCATATAATACTCGTGCTTGAACAAATAAATTATTATTTAAATTTTAAATGACTAATGTACAGTGATAAGTACATAGGTAGAATTATTTTAGAACCTGGTAATATTTGAAGCAACCGCGTTAGTTTGGCGGTATATTTCAAAATAGGTAGTACTTACGTACGAAAAAATGGTTCAACTAACGTGTAACAAAATAGTGAAAATAGTAATTAAAACAAAATACTTCAAGTTCTAATTAATATAAATGAAACAAACAAATAAGTAATCAAAATAATTTATTTATTTTTTATCAAATTGAAAATATTATTTCAGTTAACAACCTGAACCGTGGGTTATAGTGCACAAACATATATTTTACTAAATTAAATATAAAAATATATTAACTTTACAGTTATGTACAATATATTTTAATCGTTGAGTTCATGAGACATTGTTACATTAGCTTATTTAATGTGTAAAGAAGAGAAAGTCAATATTATTACTAGATCACAAATTCAAGCCATTTTCTAAATGTGTCAGTGATTATTTTACAACGAATAAACACAGCCAATAAATAAAGAACACTCAATTATAAGCTTAATAGTTGTAATAAACTTCAGAAAAATATTTCTTTAGCATTTAATTGCTTTTCCTCGTTATTCAAATGCAGAATACTGTAAATAATTTAGCTGTCACAGTTCAAGAGCAATAAACTAAACATGAAATGGAAAAGCCAAGTTACCAGAATACGAATAAAATGTGTATCTTAATACTAATAAAATTAGCTATTACATCAATTTACCTAATTTGGTCGTAATCACCACAATAATGAGTCACATTATTGATCCTAGGTCAAAATATTTCCACTTTTTTGGGTAATTCTGTACATTTTTCACTTGAGGTGAGTTAAGGTGGTTTTTACTAGTTCAGTCGTAACTGAACGGAGAGGAGCACAATTGATTAATCTTATTTCACTGTAATGAGGCTCCGCTCATCACAGGCACCGTAAAACTGTGATAAATATACAGCATAACCCATGAATACTTTATCTTATCATCCTTGCTTGCTAAGGGTTTTTGTCAAAAACAATTTTTTGTAAATTATACTAATGCAAAACGTGCGTCTAATTACATAATTAATATGGCTAAATCATTACCCTTCTTTGGGTTATACCACAGTCAGGTAAAGATTTAAAATAATACATACTTTTTTAAAGTAAAGGGCGGACCTTTTGATCTCATGCAGGCAAAGGCTTTTTTCTCATTGATAGACATAGGTATGTATAGAGAAATTAACATAAGAACATAAAAATACTAACGATTTCAATACAATCATATTCAATAAACATAGTTAGTATAAAACGTGTAGACTGCACTTTATTTAACTTGTTTAATATAATATGGGCCAATATTTGTTAAAGGTTTGAAAAATACAAAAGCTATTTTACTTTACTCATATCACAATGGTGTTTATTTAAGTTACTATTAAGTGTTAAAATATTATTGTATTAAGTAGACATATAAACCTTGTGCGAAATGCAATATTTTAAACATTTTGAAAACACACATCTATGAAAATTTTTCGATGACCGCCGAATAATCTTATCAACTATTTTTGGAATAAATTAAGTAGTTAACAAATTACAAAATATATAAACGAATATGTAAATAAATGTAATAAATAATTGACGTCCATACAGTGGCAACACCACATAAAAATAATAGTATTTCAATAGTCATTTTAATACTGAATAATATATTTAGCTACACGTAAGTACGTAAAGTGTACGTCTTTAGTTTAACAATCTTTCAAGGGGTCATAAACTTCGTGTCTACGGTCTGTCATAGACTATAAACCATGTGTAACACTTGAACTGCGACCAAAAAGTTTCGTTTAACAAATTCTCAACTCTTTGGCACGTCCGATGGGCTTTCAATCAGTTCTGGGAATAATTCCGCGACACATAAATCTAGAAGATTGTAGACCAACTGCAACAAAAAAGTGATTACTTAGCGTGTGTGTCATATAGGCGATCGGACACTTAAGTTCGAGTGGATTAGGCCAGCCTTGGTGAGTTTATATACCGCCTAAAGGCATTTTCAATCGCAATCGGGCGGTTTTGGATTATAAACCAATGGCGTTTACAGTTTTACGGTGACATAAAAAGTTGGGGCACATTAATCCTTTCTAGCATTAAATGTAAACTACATATCTTTATAATTATTCTTTATATATAAAAATTATGTGTCACGTTGTTTGTCCGCGTTGGACTCCTAAACTACTGAACCGATTTTAAATCTTTCAACTTGAAAGATAGGAAAGCTTACATTTCAATTTATAGTGATTAGGTCTACCCCTTAATGTTTATATGGTAAACAACGTTTGGCGGGTCAGCTAGTGACAATAGATGTTAGACGGCAGGCCCACCTGCTTGTTGAGCTGCGGCTGCTGCAACATGTCGAGCGCGTCGGCGAGCGCGCGCGCCAGCCCGCCGCCCAGCGCGCGGCCCGCCGCGTGCGCGCGCGCCGCGCCCACCGCGCGCCGCACCAGCGCCGCGGGCTCTATCGGGGCGCTCGCCCGACGGTTGAAGATCATGCCTGGAACAGGGTTAAAGCGCTACAATACCATGTCAACGGAGAAGTAGTATTAGCCTGTAATATCCCCCTGCTGGGCAAAAGCCTCTCATCTCACCTAAGATATCAGTAAAGTGAGGAGGATTAGGCATAATCCCCACGCTTTCCAATTGCGGGTTAATGATCTCAAACCCGAGCCATATTTGAAAAGTAGGAAACGTGTCTTGGAACCCGGGAATTGAACTCGGGACCTCATTCTTGGCAGGCGAGCGCACATACCTCTAGACCACCGAGGCGTCTGCGAGCGTCTGAGACGAAAGTGATATAATACTGAACATATACAATGATAATCAAAATTATTACCGTAATCAAGGAAAGGAAAGAGATATAGTAGAAGTTAAAAGAACAGAAATTTTAACTAACTTGTCCCCTGGACCCGTGAGAATTTCCGGATAAAAAATAGGCAATAAAATAACCTTTCTCTTGAATGTAGCGTAATCCAATACAAAAAATAATTATTCGATTTGGACTGTACTGTAATTCCTGAGATTAGCGTGTTCAGCTCTATTATATAGATAAGACTGATTCCTTCCTCATATAGAAGGTTTAGTAAAACTTAGTACACATTTGGTCACTAAAATCGCCCGTGGAAATAATTTATTAGACCGGCTGTGATTATAAAAACGTTCATTATTGACTCACCATGCCCCAATCTGATCAAGTGAGCTAATCGTCTCTCCGACAGTAAGTTTCCCAGCACTACTTGAAGGTACTTGTCGAAAGCATCGTCCACTATATGGCGAGTGAACCCGAGGACCGTGCCTACCACGTTACTCACTATACTCCGGGCGTTGATCACGTTTGTTACTGGAATTTAAGGAAATGATAAGGTTAGTAAAGCGTTCGACTGTAATGACACATTGAATGGCGAATGCTTCTCTTGTCACTGAGGACATCAGTGTAGAAAGTAATAATAGGCATATTAAAAATAGATATGTTTTATAAGGATTCAATTCTGATATGATACTTGAATCAATAGTTTTTTTTACAATACAAACAATAAAATAAAATCTGATACTTTAGGTACCAACAGAATTTCTGGGATTTTTAATTTTACCTATAAGTTGTTATATTAGGCGAGCATGTTATAATGTTGTTCTCATAGTCAAGGCGGATGATTTCAACTAAAGTAGAACATTCCAAGTACAGTCAAGCCACGAAAATGTAGAGGAGCACTTTAATACTTTACGATATAAATCTTATTGAACATGACAGCCAGCGTAGAAGAAGTTTGAATATTATGTTGTTCAAAAATGTTTGCCCTGACATCATCTAAGGTTTACCGGACCAGTCTTTCAAGGGGAACCGACCCACAAAAAGGACAATATCAAACTCACAAGTAAACATAACACATTGCGTGAACCCCCTAACGTATTGCTGGTGTTGTCTATCCATCACTACTATCGAGTCATCTTCGATGTCCATATTGTTGTTGAATATAGAGTCCTTGATATCTCTCTTGTTGTGTTTCCGTTCGGTTATCTGAACTATTGGGATGTCTTCGCTCATCTCTTGCGCTTCTTCTACGTGGGTGCCTTGTTTTCTGAGGAAATAGTAATTACATATTTAGTTTAGCCTAGTTTGGGTTTAAATGAACAAAGGAGAATTTATGCAGTTGTATTTATTTATTGTTATAACTTTATTGATGTATTGTATTGGACTTTTTGAGACTTTAGTCAACCGGGTTTGAAACTTTAGTAAATTGCGATGAAAAAGAAAATAATCATATCCCTGATATTTTTATAATAATATGGTTGAAATTGAATTATTAGTATCGAATATTCTACTTTCAGAAACTAAATACTAATAATAATAAGCTATTACAATATCACAAACTTCTTAAAAAAAATTAGGTCTATGATAGATTTGCCCTTGGATTACAAACAGCTTTTTGATAACATCAAAATAATAGAACTTTTAAATAAGTCCTGTAGTCTGAAACAACTGAAACAAAACAAAAACCATACTCACAAGGCCTGATACCGTTCAATGTCAGATGAAACCAGTAGATTCCTCAAAAAGCTTTCCAAATGCTGTCCCTTTTCTTTCCTAAGTTTATGCGTTACACTCTGATAGATATTCACCAAGTCCGTACTATTAGCGTTGAGAGACGACGCTTGAATGAACATAGAGAAGTCACCGTCTTCAGTGAGGAATATTCGAAGCAACTCGCTGGTTTGGAGGAGGGATTTCTGGAGTAATCTCTGGAGGAAATCTTCGTATTTGTATCTTAAAGTTTCTAGGGGACTGTTGTCTCTGAAATTAAGTTGTTGTTGTGTAAGTTGAAGTTAATAGTTTACAGGTAAGGGTAAGGTTACAGTTAAGTAAGATTGATATGAATTGATACAAAAATAAGCTGTCTGGACAAAAGTTCTTCCAAATTTATTTTCAGAAACATATTGCAACTGGTTACCAGTCTGTACTACCACTAGCACTCATTCTATGGAAAATTTGTGATAGTCAATTTCACTATGTTACCAATTGAAATTAAATTAATACATGTAATAATAAAAAAAAACTTGAGAGGTGTTAAGGGACACCCGGATGGAACGAAGTTTATTTATTATCAACAAAAATAATCGTCGCGACACCACACTGTTCAATGCGAAATAGAAAGACGAAACGAAAATATCTGGTTTGCTTTCTATAAGAGAGAGAGAGACAGACAGAGAAACATGCGCACGCCGCACGGCTTTCAATAGCTTACTATATCAAAAAGTGTCGTCCACCCATCACATTCATGATCGCGACAACCGTTGCTTAACATTCATTATCGACGGCCACCCATCACATTCATGATCGCGACAACCGTTGCTTAACATTCAATATCGACGGCCACCTATCACATTTATGATCACGACAACCGTTGCTTAACATTCAATATCGACGGCCACCCATTACATTCATGATCGCGACGAAACGAAAATATCTGGTTTGCTTTCTATAAGAGAGAGAGAGACAGACAGAGAAACATGCGCACGCCGCACGGCTTACAATAGCTTACTATATCAAAAAGTGTCGGCCACCCATCACATTCATGATCGCGACAACCGTTGCTTAACATTCATTATCGACGGCCACCCATCACAATCATGATCAAGACAACCGTTCTTAACATTCAATATCGACGGCCACCCATCACATTCATGATCGCGACAACCGTTGCTTAACATTCACTATCAACGGCCACCCATTACATTCATGATCGCGACGAAACGAAAATATCTGGCTTGCTTTCTATAAGAGAGAGAGAGAGAAACAGACATCTGTCTGTCTCTCTCTGACGTAAAAAGTGTCGTTACATTTTTTTCCGTCTAGCCCCCTTTCGCAACGCGCGATAAGGACTTCGTTCCAATAAATTGAATCAAATTAAAAGCTGCTCAATTTAATCGGCATTTGAGCAATAAGAGTAAGAGTCTTTAGTTTTCATTTACCACTACAATGCACTCAGGTTTATTGATAATGAATGTTTATCAATCCACTTTATTCCATATGCATATGTACCTCCTGGAGGGCAGCTGCAGGTCGTGCAGCAGGTGTTCCCCGTGGAACTCGATCAGCTTGCTCCGCAGCAGGTGGAAGTCGTGCTCGGAGCGCTCGGCGGCCCACAGCGCGGCGCCGGCGCGCGACAGGCGATGCACTGCCAGCGAGAACACGCGCACCGGCCCGCGCCGCGGCGGCGCCGCCTGCGGCAATACGTGCTACTGCAGGAAGGACTTGAGGCCTCCACTCAATAATGACTCCTACTTACCAGGCACTCCTTCCTTTTCCTTTTCGAGTAGGATAGTGGCCAACCCTGGTGTCGGAGTTTTTAGACCGCCTAACGGCCTCCGACATGGTCTAACGGTTGAGACAACCGGGATTGGCAATTTAATGTGCCCTCCGAAGCACGGTAGCTCTCAGATAGAAATGCCACTATCGGCCACCCATCCAAGTAAGGGTCGAGCTGCACGTTGCTTAACAATTGCAATGAACTAACATCACTTAGTCAAACTACATACGTCGAATTGGAAAGTCGAAGATAGGATATTTATTAAGATATAAATATCTAAATAAACTTACCAGTCTCGTTTCAACATTAGTCAATACAACTTTGTAAGTGCTCAAATCTTGTCCGGTCATGGATTCGTCGGCCGCTATCGTGTCTAAATACTTCAAAATGTCTACGTTTTCGTCGCTTTCGTCGTCTGCGTTCGATAATAAGTCCAACACTTGGCCGTCAATGTTCTGTGATTTGAGAGCGCTTTTGAGCTTATTGCCGAGGCGCATAGCTGAGGTTAGGAGTCGGTCTTGGGGTCTAGAACAAAGATAATAATACTTTTTATTATGTTATTATTTAGATATACTGTATCTATAATGTATAGATAGTTTCTGCCCACAAAGTTTTGCTAAAAACAGTATCTTGCAATAATTATTCAAAATAATAAGTATTAAGAATTATATATATTTATTTTCTAAGTGACAAATAATCTCTCAAAGGATATCAACGTTAAGTTCAGTTTAAAAGCATTTAGATTAAAATAGACTTACTTTCTCGTCAATTGTTTTTGATATCCAACCGGTATTCGGCTTCCAATAATTAATTTGTAGAACTGAAAAAATACACATGATTAATGACAATTTCACACTTTTTGAACACATATGTCTATCATATTTAATACATACCTCTTCACTATGTAAAAACTTAGGTAATAATATTTTCTCTAATATCGCGTGCGATTGTCTAGCCGCTTGGTATAAAGCTCGGCTCGTTTGCAATCTGAAATAAACAGTATATATTAACATGATATTTACCCCGAAATTGTAGCATTGCTGATGATTATAAGTGTCAAGAACGGTTAGATCTGACTACCTTATTACACTGTTACCGGCTAACGTGCTTCAGAGAACATGTAAAATTGACGGTCCCAGTTGTTCTAACCGTTTATGCTTAGCCCAGCTGTCTAAAAGCTCCGACACCAGAGTCGGCTAAGTTACTTACTTTTTACAAGTTAAAGGGCATTCTAATCTTTTAAGATATCCAAAAACTCCGACCAGAGTTGGCCTACTCGAAGTTAATTACATCTTAAAGGGAACACTTCACCGTTAAGATGTCTTTAAGGTCCGGCACCAGTGTTCCCCACTTTCACCCCCACAAATTTTAAAAGACTCGACCGATTTTTATTAAACATGTCGAAGAACACTCGCACATAAGTCACCTATAATACAAAACAATTGAAATCGCTTCATCCGTTCGGGAGCAAAAATACCACAGGCAGACAGACAGAAAAATACACACATACACACAGCCAGACACATCAAACTTATAACCCCCCTTTTTGCGTCGGGGATTAAGAATGACTAACTTGTTGACGGCGTCTGGGTGTTGCAGCAGGTCGAGTATCTCCTGGCCGAGCGCGGCGGGCAGCGGCACGCGCGCGGCGCTGGCGGGCGCCAGGTACGTCTCGTACAGGTCGCGCGCCGCGCGCAGCAGCGCCGCCGCCTCGCCCGCCGACACCGACGGGTTCAGCAGCATCGTCTGGAACGACTCTGGGGGGGATGTTCATCAATCATTTAGGGGGTACAACCAGATTTATTTAATAACCAGCAGCGCTTAGCGGTTTCACCCGTGTTGTGCCCGATTCCGTACGATTTTTGAGATGAAAAATAGCCTATAGCCTTCCCGTTGAATGTGGCCATTAGAAAAATAATTATTCCAATCGGACGGTTGTGCAAGAGATAAGCGTGCTCAAACAAACAAAAGAACAAACTCTTCAACTTTATTGGAACGAAGTTCCTTATCGCGCGTTGTGAAAGGGGGCTAGACGGAAAAGAATGTAACGACACTTTTTACGTCAGAGAGAGACAGACAGAGAAACATGCGCGAGCCAGAGAGAGACAGACAGAGAAACATGCGCGAGAGAGACAGACAGATAAACATGTGGACGCCAGAGAGAGACAGACAGAGAAACATGGGTGCGCATGTTTCTCTGTCTGTCTCTCTCTGGCGTGCTCATGTTTCTCTGTCTGTCTCTCTCTCTCTCTGTTATAGAAATCAAGCCAGATATTTCCGTTTCGTCGCGATTATAAATATGATGGGTGGTCGTCGATATTGAATGTTAAGCAACGGTTGTCGTGATCATGATTGTGATGGGTGGCCGTCGATATTTAATGTTAAGCAACGGTTGTCGTGATCATGAATGTGATGGGTGGCCGTCGATATTGAATGTTAAGCAACGGTTGTCGCGATCATGAATGTGCTGGATGGCCGTTGATAGTGAATGTTAAGCAACGGTTGTCGCGATCATGAATGTGATGGATGGCCGTCGATAGTGAATGTTAAGCAACGGTTGTCGCGATCATGAATGTGATGGATGGCCGTCGATAGTGAATGTTAAGCAACGGTTGTCGTGATCATGAATGTGATGGGTGGCCGTCGATATTGAATGTTAAGCAACGGTTGTCGCGATCATGAATGTGATGGATGGCCGTCGATAGTGAATGTTAGGCAACGGTTGTCGCGATCATGAATGTGATGGGTGGCCGTCGATAGTGAATGTTAAGCAACGGTTGTCGCAATCATGAATGTGATGGGTGGCCGTCGATAGTGAATGTTAAGCAACGGTTGTCGCGATTATGAATATGATGGGTGGCCGTCGATCTCGAATGTTAAGCAACGGTTGTCGCGATTATAAATGTGATGGGCACTGTGGTGTCGCGACGATTATTTTTGTTGATAATAAATAAACTTCGTTCCATCCGGGTGTCCCTTGACACCTCTCAAGTTTTTATATTAGTACAGATTGACAACAACTAAAATCTACTTACTGATATCCTTATAAAACTGTAACAAGTATATGTGGCTGGTCGTCTTCAGGAACTGCATGAAAGAGTAGAAGTATTCCTGGTCGTTCATCACCGACTCGAGATCCACCTTCATTAGTTTGCATCGCTGCGTGTAGATGGAGTCCGTTTGGCGGGCGAACGTCTCTAGGAATTCCACCTGTAAAGGAAAACATAAGAATTTGAAAATGTTTGTAGACTTGAAGTTTAACTTTTGCTTCAGCTGAAAATGTTTTATGGAATTCTACCTAAAAGTAATAAGATTGAACTATAAAGTTTCGTCTACTTTTTGATGAAATGTTGATTGTAATAATGCAAGATTTATATAGTAACATCGATATAACAAAGAACTTTGGCGTCATAAGCTAAGAGCTATATAAGCTCGCATAGTAATATATGTATTATAGCATGTATACTCTATTTCTTTTGGATTGGCACAAAATGTGGACCAATGTCGTCAATCTTCCAGCCGAAGACGATTGCTTCTGCAGAGGAAAAAGGTTTAGATATAGGGTAAGAATGAAATAAAATCACTAAACCTTTTTCCTCTTCAGGAGCAATCGTCTTCGGCTGAAAAATTGACGACATTGGTCCACATTTTGTGCCAATCCAAAAGAAATAGAGTATAAGCATCCTGGTTCTATAGACAAGCACTTACATACAACATTTTCATACAGTTTTTTAGGTGTAAGCGAACACTATACATTTGGAATTTAAACGAATATACTTTGCTTTCATTTTAAATTTTTATTTAAAGTACAGTAAGTAACCGGAACCGTGGTCACATTAAAATGGGGATGATGTTTAAGGTCAGATAAAAATGTAAATTAAAAGCGAAGTGGTGATTACGCCTTATCCTTAAGTACTCATATCTTCACTGAGATGAGAGGCCTTTGCCTAGCAGTGGGACATTACAGGTTATTTTGTTAGTTTATTTTTATTATTGATGATGTTAACCTTGTAATCGGGCGTGGTGGGCAGCGGCGCCATCTTGTCCCCGGCCAGCGCCAGGTCCAGCAGCGCGTTGAGCGCCGCCGGCGTCGCCAGCACGTCCGTCAGCGACAGCAGCACCCAGCCCGCCAGCAACTCGCGCACTAACACCTTGAATACACTGCGGAATATGTATACCAGTTGGGAACTACCTCACGCAATATTTCACTTTGAAGGTCTTTTCTTTGTATGGGTTTTATATATCTGAATTTGTTATATTTTATACTACCAGCGCCACGCGGTTTCACCCGCGTTGTGCCCGTTTCCGTACGAATTTCGGGATGAAAAATAGCCTACAACCTTCCCATTGAATGTGGCTATCCATATCCAAGGAAAAAGCTTGTGATTTTATTTCATTCTTACCCTATCTCTAAACCTTTTTCCTCTTCAGGAGTAATCTTATTCGGCTGGAAAATTGACGACATTGGTTCATATTTTAGGACAAGTAAGACAAAATGAGATACTAACGGATTGTCCGATTGCGAGTGTAAGAGCAAGGCCGGCATCAGCGTGTCGGAGAGCGCGCGCAGGTAGCGCAGCTCGTGGGCGCGCGAGCGCGCCGCCACGTGCTGGAGGCTGACGCCGCGCCGCCGGTACGACGCGTAGTGCTGCAGCGCGCACGGCACCAGCCGGTGCGTTATCAGAGACGCGTAGTCCACCTGGGGAGGTAGTGGTGCATATTCAGTGGAATGAGAAAAATATTTGGAATTGAAACTACGTTTACGGATACACTTCGTTTTTATTTTTTTACTTTATTTATCTGACACTAGCAGCGCCCCGCGGTTTTACCCGCGTTGTGCCCGTTCCCGTGGATTTTTTTTACATAAAAACCTTCCTCTTGAATCACTCTACCTATTACAAAAAACCGCATCAAAATCCGTTGCGTAATTTTAAAGATTTAAGCATACAGACAAACAGACCAACAAACGACAAACAGACGCGACTTTGTTTTATACTATGTAGTGATTTCGGTCCCTTGGTCACAGAAGACTGAAGTGTTATGCGCGAGAAATATTATTAGCCTGTCAGTAGGAGCCTGTCATGTCGGGGAAAATATGGGAAATATCATTATTAGGGGGAAGGGAGAGTATTGTTCATAGAAATCTATAGATACTGCAGTGTCCTCCTCACGATACTCTAGCTAGCTAGATACTACTGATCTAAGGGTGCGTCTTTCCATTCCAAGCCGAGCGGAGTTGGGTGGAGCTCGACCAATCACAACGGATTACGTAAAGAATTTGACAATTGAGCTATACTTTAATGGAAATGCACCCTTAATCATCTTGTGTGTCAAGTATAGGTTATTCATTATTATAAAGCGGAAAATAAATAGAACATACATTAGTTATGCATCAGTATTAACAGCAAGATAAAATTACCTTAAGAGCTCTTTGTAATAAGATAGCGGAGGCATATCTGAGTTGGTGTCGGAGTTCATCGACAAAGAACGGCTGGAGCGTTATCTTGCTGTACCAGGTATTTATGAACTGCTCCAATATCGTGTTGTAGAACTGAAATTAATCAAATAATACGGAAATTGTTACACAGTCATTCACTTCTACAATATAAATCTATATATCATTTTACAGATGTATTAGAGTAGTGTATTTCAACATGAGTAGTATTTAAAACATTGTATTGTACTATTTAACTAACTTATTGTGTTTAATAACAACCTGGAGGATATATTATTCAAAGACAGTTAATATAAAGCAGTTATAACAAAGTGGTGGGTGTCAGGATTCATTCACAGAAGGTCAGAGGCATTTCAAGTCAGTAACCATTAATAAATATGACCTCTCATTTATTTCTTTATTATTTAATAAATCATATTAAGTGTAGTTATATCTCTGAATGTAGAGTTGCTTTTTTATCTAGGCATATTAATATTAATATTAATTATATTAATATTAATATAATTAAGTTCTTCTTCTTCATCGAGTGGATGGTCAACCTGACCAATCCTGGTGTCAGAGTTATTGAGCCGCCGAAGGCCTCTGACATGGCTCATGTAACTACTACTATCCGTAGAAAGTAACCGGGACCAACGGCTTAACGTGCCTTCCGAAGCACAGAATCATCTAACTTTTCGGGCAATCGGGTGATTCAACCTGCAATGCCTTAACCAAACTGAGGACAGTCTCACAAAGTGTAAGTTGAAGAGTTTTTTTGTTAGTTTGAATGCACTAATCTCAAAGACTATCCATAAGATTTAAATAATTCCTTTTTTATTGTACAACCACATTCAACAGGAAGGTTGTAGGCTATTTTTCACACCGAAATTCTATTGCTAGTATTTTATGAATTCAACTAACAAGTAAAGTGCTTCTTGAAGAAGGTAGTATAAACATTTTTTAGCAAATTATCTTTAGGGAAATTATATAATTAAGTAGCTAATTAAAGATCTTAGATATATATTTATTATAGATATTTTAATACATCATTAGAATTTGAATTTGAATTCATAAAATACTAAATATATGAGTCATGTTGAGTGAATTACTCATAAATATCGACAATAATAAAAGTTAATAAGCATATCAATTACATATTGAAATACAAAGAAACACTGAAGTATATGTTTTTTTATAATGTTGCTCTATATTTTTCTACATTTATTTTTTATCAAATGATATTGTAGCATAAAAGATTGAAACATTGTAAGTTCCTTTCATAATAATAATAGGCTTGAATTTGAATCTTTTTTGACCTATAATAAAACAAATAATGCAATTTGAAACTTAAAACTTTGCAATTGAATAATAAATAAATATACCCAGACAAATTCACATTCAAACTAGTTTCATATTATAAAAATTACTTTTAATACATTATTTTTTGGTTTAAATTGCTGTTATATTATTATTACAATAGTTTTTTCCCAGCCAGACTATTCCAATTTATCTTGTAGTACACATTCCTAAGGGAATTTTGGGATAGTAGGTATGCCAAAGACTAGCTACTAGCCCTTGCCCATCTCCTAGGGATATTGTGTTAAAGCATAACCAACAGATATTCCCTACGATTTGTTATGTAAAAGTAATAACTTGTGTCTTGTACAAAAAATAAGTGTGAACTTACATCTTCTATAGCTTGGTCCAATTGTTTATGTATCTGAAGCCCGACCCAGGGCTCCGTAGATAAGCTCACCTCATGTCGGGCACAGTCCTTAGAGCCACAGGCACTACATTTCTGTAACATAGGCAGTGTCGTAAGTCATTTGTTTCTATGATAAAACCTTGCTTACTTATATTAAAATATGATTATTTCAAGTATAGACAGACTTTAAAACACAAGTCAGTATTTGATAAGGTTCCCTTTATTAGTATCACAAATAAAAACGGCACTCTTGTGCTGTATAACTAAACACTTCGGTTTAAACATGATAGTATGTATAAAGTTAGAAACAAGTTTGTCAACATACCTTTTTAGGGGGATCTTCTATTTTCTTTATATCGGTTTCACCGATGAAATGGCACTTAAGTTTATTCACATAATCTCTTGAAATTTTCGCGTTTAGGCCGTAATAACAAGCCAAACATCCCAACCCATAGCTAAATACTATAGTCGTAAAGTGAAATCTGGAACCAAAACATTAAAGTGGGTTACAAACTTGACGCACTACCGCCAAAGAGCAGATGCGAAAAAACAACTATTGAATCATAGTACCTGTAGAAATATAATACAGCAACCGAAGTGCATATAATGCCGATATAAATAATATAATTAAAATTATCAAATTTTTCTGTAAACTTATTTTGACATCTTTCAGTCATGGCTAGCTAACAATCTGCGAAATGCGAATAACTGA